>OY728119.1:1967992821-1969242821 GCA_963277665.1 Viscum album | reverse complement strand
TTTTGGTAATGGATACTAATTGCTGACACGGAGGAAAACTTTTGCAGAATTGGATGGAATCCTTAGTGAGGTTAGGCTAGTAGAAACCACTACGAAGTACCTTTTCTGTCGTTTTCTTCATGGAAAAGTGTCCTCTACATTCCTCTTCGTAACAGAATCTAAGAATGGACTCTTGTTCAGACTCAGGAACACATATCTTAATGATTTAATCGGGGAAAAATTAAAGAGCTAAGGATATTAAAAAACATAGTGTTTGACATTTGAAAAGAATTTCCTATTATCTTGGGTCATAAGAAATTTTTTAATGTCACCTATAACCAAGTGGTTTTCTATGTCTGCATACCAATGGCAATAACTAACATAATAGAGGGGCTCATTAGGAAATGACTTAGACATAGAAAGTTGGTGTGAGTTGTTTTTGAATTCCATACAAAAGAGGTGATCAGCTACATCATTTTCAATACCCATTTTATCTTTAATGTTTAAATAAAACTCTTGAATAAGAAGTAGACACCTAATTAATCTAGCATTGACATCTTCTTTTTCGAAAAGGTATTTCAGGGATGAAAGGACGGTGAATACAATGATGGGTGATCCTAAGAGATAAGACCTGAATTTCCCTAAGGAAAAGACAACCGAAAACAACTCTTTCTCAGTGGCGGTGTAGTTGATTTTTGCATCAATTAACAATTTTATTTCATAAGCAATGAAACATGGAGTTTTCTTACAATGTTGTCCTAATACTACTCCTACAACAAAGTCACTAGAATCACACATGAGCCCAAATTTAATTTTCCAATTTGAAGATTGCATGATAGGTGGAGAGATAAGAGATAACTTGAGTGTAGAGAATGATTCATCATAGATTTTGTTCCATAAAAATAGAGGATCTTTCACCAATAGAGCACAATGTGGTCAAGAAATAGAGCTGGAATTCCAAAAACCTTCTATAGAATCAATTATGTCCCAATAATGACCTCACTTCCATGACAGTTTTAGGAGAAGGAAGGTGACGAATGATGTCGAACATAGCTTTATGAACTTCAATCCCTCTACCAGATACCATATGTCAAAGAACAAGTCCTTCCTTTACCATGTAATGGCATTTTTCCCAATTTAGGATGTGATTCTTATCCCCGCATCTTGACAAAACTCTATCGAAATTCAGAAGGCATCACTCAAAATTATCCAAAAATATGGATAAGCCATCCAAACAGACCTCTAAAAATTCCCCCTCCATGTCCAAGAAGATTCCCATCATGCACTGCTGGAATGTACCAGGGGAATTACATAACCCAAAGGGCATTCTCTTGAAGAAAAAAGTGTCAAATGGACAAGTGAAGGTTGTTTTCCCACGATCGTTTAAGGATTCCTTGATTTGATTATACCTTGATAATCCATCTAGGATGAAAAAGAATTGATGACCTCCCACTCACTTGAGGACTTAATCAATTAAGGGTTAGAGAAAATTTTCTTTCTTGATACAAGAGTTGAGCTTCCTATAGTCAATACAGACTTTCCATCCACTACTAAACCTTGTGGGGAGAATTTCACCATCCTCATCGGTGATCAAATTAATTCTAGCTTTATTTGGGACAAAATGAATTGGACTTACCCACTCACACTTAGATATGGGGTGGATGATACCCGCTTTCAATAACTTAAGAATTTATTTTTGTTCCACATCCATAATATTTGGATTGAGTCTCTGCTGAGGTTGAAGACATTGTTTGGATTTTGATTCAAGAAATATACTATGAGTTCCAAAGAGTGGGATAATCCCAAGAATATATGAAAGGGTCCATTTGATTTCTTTCTTATGACTTCTTAGGACATCCTGAAGCATCATCTCTTGATTGGCTTCAAGTGAGGAAGAAATTAAAGAATGAAAGGATTTATTATCCTCCAAGAATTCATACTTACGTTATGACGGTAAGACCTTAAATTCAAGATGAGATTCATTATCACTTTCCAAGAATGGATGAAACTTTGTATTGAACTCAGTTTATTTGTTTAGATTTCTTAACAGAATTGATTCCTTGTGAACAAAATTTTCATCCACTAAATTAGCCAGATTAGTGTAATAAATGGGTATGGACTCAATGTTATTGATTTTACCAGTGTTATCATAGATTGGTGATTCTATCAAATCATCAATAGAGCTATCTAAAAGAGATTCAATATAAGGAGAAGAATTTCCCTCATTTGAACAAAGAAAATCAATCTATTCTCAACTTAAACATGCATCAGTAATCCCTTGATGTTCCTTGACTTCACTATCAGCACTAAAAATACAATTAATCTCATGTATCTCTTCATCATCCCCAATTTGTGATTTTTCATTGTAGATGTTCAAGTCTAGACTCATGTTTCCAAAGATGATGGTCAAGTTCCCATTTCGGACTCAGATAACATAGTTGATTGTTTCAAAAAAGGGACGACCCATTATAATGGGCGGTTTCTCCCTAGGACCTAAACGTGGGTGATTGTCAATGAAAATGAAGTAATATAGGTAAATTTAAATTTCAAAAATTCACCAAAACATCCCTCAAAATTCTCTTAGTAACATAAACACTATGATCAGAAAGTTGAAGAGTGACAGACATGGGTTGGAGTTCTTCGAGCCCTAACTGAAAATACATGGCATAAAGAATGAGGTTCACAGTGGATCCCATTTCTCAAAGGGCTTTAACAACTTTGTTCTATCCTAACTCAACATTGATGTATGGACATCCTAGATATTTCAACTTGGGAGGAATGGTCCCTTGAATGATGGTAGTCACATTAGTAGCCAAAAGGACTTGATTTTTATATGAAAAATTTCTTCTAAAAGGGAACAAGCCCTTAAGTTACATTGAGTATGCGGGAATGTTTTTTATTGAATCAAGAAGGGGGATGTTCAACTTAACCTGAGAGACGATTTCCCTCAAAGTATCATTCAGTTACGGTTTAGTTTTTCTTCTCGTGTATTGAGGGAAAGGAGAAGGTTGTTTGACTATTTAGTGTGTTTGTAGTTATTTTGAATTCTCATTGGGTTTTATAGAATCTATTGGTTGTTCTTCATCATTTTCATGCATTTCTGAAGCTTTTAATGGTTCTAGAATGGCTAGTTTATGTTTCTCAATGGATTTCCAACCTCTTAAATCAATGACTACTTTGATTTGTTCGTGAGAGGTTTGTGTGTATCTAGATTCCCCTTTAATGTTGAGGATGGTACCTCCTGATTAGGCATGGGTGCCTTCCCAGTTTTAATATTTTGTAGTTCATTTTTAAGGGATGAGACATCTGTGTTTTTTTCTCTATTTGTTTACACAACTGCTCAAGGATTGGTAGAGGGACATATTGATTAGGGGCTTGTGCTGGTTGGTTTATACAAGGATGATACTTTGGTTTTTGGATTGGTTGTTTCATGGGTTTTTGGTATAGGATTGGTTGTGGAAGGTACTAGTTATGGTTTTGAAAATTTTGTGGAGGGTAGGGTTTTGGTCCTTGTGGCTGACTAGGTTGTTGGTTGTCTTTCTAATAGAATCATAAATGGTAATTTTACCTTGGATTGAGAGTGATTTTGTATTGTGGCATCTAAAATTTCAGAACATTTACCTCCACTGGTGGTCCTCCTAGAAGAACATATTTAATAGAAGGTATGGCTTGGATATTGTCATTCATGTGGTCATGTTCATCACAAATTGTTCAAATAGGGTCAATGGTTTTAATTTCATAGACCTTCCTAAGATCGATCTCCCCGACCTTCCTAGGGAGTACGGAAAGTTTATCCTAAGGTGTTACTCCTCCATAAGTGTGTGAATTAATCTATATTTGGGTGTCTTCTCATAGTAAGGTGATGTTACCTATGTTTGAGTTTGTTCAACAAGGCTTTCTAGATACTCGTACGTACCATTTGGGGTTTTGTTTTTGAATGTTCCATTACACGTAATGTCAATGAATTGTTTGTTCCCCACCCCCAATCCTTCATAGAAAATTATCACTTTTCAGGAATAGAAAAAACATGGTATAGAACCATTTTTATGGTGTGTTTGAACCTCTCACATGTTTCATAGATTGACTCTCACTCTTTTTCAAAAATGTTTTGGATGCTCTTTTTAAGTGCAATTATTTTGTGGGGGGGAAAGTATTTTTTGTAGAATTCCCTTTGTAATTGGTTTCAAGAGTTTATGGATGATGGTCTCAAATTTTTTATCCAATTTTTAGTGAGATACTTTAATGGAAACGAAAATAGCCTCATATTAGCATATTCTAGTAGATGTGGGGGACACATGGTTTCTACAATGTCATTGAACTCCTTAACGTGAAGGTAGGGCATGTCGGACTCCATTCCATGGAATGTGGGATGGTTTTTTAGGACATGGGTCTTAAATATGTAGTTGGAATCTCTTAGGGAATTTTGTATAATTCATGAGGTGGAATTGGTCCAACCTGGTCTGAGGTATTCATTCATGGTTTGATTGACTACATTCCCCAGGTTTGGGCTACCTCATTTGGATTTCCATTTTGGTTCCCATCAGATTTTATCATTTGGATTCTTTGAAGGCCTTCCATTGAAATGGGATCAATTTTTTGACTCTTTATTATTAGGAATATTAGGATCTAATGGAAAGAGTTACCTTGGTTTACTTTACTCCCCAACCCCAAGACTATCCACCCTAACTAGACAGATTGATTGGTCACAAGTGTAGGTGGACATGCACGAAAAGAAAAAAAAAATCAGAAAGGGAAGAGATAAGAGAATCTGGATGAGAATGGAATAAATGAGGGAGAATAGAATGGGTGTTGAGATGAATTTCTTGGGTCCCCAGAAACAGTGCCAAAATTTGGTCTCGGCCAAATATACCCAAGTTTTTAGTGTTAAGCGGTCAAATGTAGAGTAGCTTGGGTTGTCGATTCCTTAGAGAGCTAAGAAGGAATTTATAGACACGCACATTCTATGGACTGATTTTGGATATTAAGTGGAAAAAATTGGGTTGATTTTATATAGGTTTAATAGAACACTATGTGAATTAAGAGAAATAAAATTATGAGAAGGGTTGATCATAGGTTATTACAAGGGGTGGATTGGATGAAATCCCTTTTTAACGATTTCAATTTCTTATATTCGAGATGGGTTTATTCAAGAAGATCAAACAAATTCATCACATACTGGTTTTATACCAACCCACCATAATACAAATCACCTATACACTTGGAGGACCAAATTTTTGAGCACTCCAAGGTAAAGGTTCATATTAGCACTTGGAGTATGTGGCCTTAAAATTCAACAAGGACGAAGAAGTATTAAAATCATCGAATAACAATATCAATTAAAAGAAGTGATTAGAAATTAATGGGGTGATAAATAACATCCAATATATCCCCTTGATACTCCCTTGGATCAACCCATAAATGGGTTCACCCTCCATTTATTCTATGGTTTCAATGGAATTGGGAAGTAGACTCATGAGGGAGGAATTGAAGAAGTAAAAAAACAATAAAAAGAAAACAATCACTCCACCGTTGTCTGAATAATTTCACAATGTTTGGTATGAATAAATTCACCCCATAAATAAATGGTATGAATTTGATAAAAATAAGAACATAATAAAATAATATGAATAATTTTTATTGAAAACTAAGGTGATTTGAACAACTTACGAATTAAAAGATCATTACAAAGTAAAAGTGACAGGATAACACTATAATAAAAGAAAGCATCAAAGATGAATAAATTCTCCAAAAAACTACCTTAAATAGGAATTTTGGGACCCTTGGGTAGAGATTACAATATTTTAAGTCATCCCACTTGTGTATGGTAGGCTTAGGGTGGTGGAAATCTTGTGAAACTTAGATTATTCCACTCTTCACCCGAGGTGGTTACCAGCTTGCATCCATCGAATTGAAGAGCCTAAATGAGCTTCTAGAGGGACAAATTAGAGTGGTCCATAAAAGAATAAAATGATGTTCCAGAGTAACCCTAACCATTTGTGTTGTTTTTTCCAAAAGATTTTATGGTTTGTGAGATATGTGTAAAAGGGTGTGCTGTTTTTCAGGGCCACAGAATATGGCCCAGAATTTTATCTCCAAATTGGGCCGCCTGTAACCCAATTCAAAAATCTGAATTTTCTTTATCCAACATTTAATGAAATATTACCCATGATGTCATCTATCTTCAGTTAAAGCTTTAGAATCATTGGGCTTGGATCCTGGTTGGTACAACCTTGTTATTGGGATGTTGTTCAGTTTACATTTATCAGAATGTGTTTCCATGAAAGCCCGTTTTGGTGGTCTTCCAATGTGAATCTTCTAATACTCAAAAAGTATTAATTGTTGATAACGTAATGAGAAACCTGAAAATTAAATATGAAAATAAAATCAAGAAAGTTTTTTATTATAGGAGTTGTACAAAATGTACCATGTAATAGTGTATTTTAAAAGGGAATTACAAGATTAATGGGAATCAATGTTCAAAATGTAAAATGCAATAAAATGGTGTTTATTAATAATAAAGCACATGAATATTTTATATATTAACACATAATATTAGCCTCATTCAGTGGATAATATGATATTCGATCCTAGGTTCATTCACTAATAGTGATTCACCCAATTCATTAATTTGTATGAACACCTTCTAAAATTCAATTAACAAATCATAATGTCACAATAGTTTTCATTAACCAATTAATTCATTACATGTAAGACCAATTGGACCAACAAACAAAATCCAATTAATGGGTGTATAACATCATGTCTAGCACCATCATGAGTATTTGGAGTTTCATTCCTTGTCTCACAACCCATTGGTATTTGGATCATCAGTCCATATCTCATAAAATAATGTTTGCATGCAAACTGGGTGTAGAATGCCATGTCCGGCACCCCATGAGTATTTGGAGCATCAGTCCATATCTCACAACACATTTATCAATCATACATATATATTTATCATTGGTTTATAACTTCATGTCTTACAACCCAAAACCATCCATTAATTAATTCGTAAATTAATTTATCCAATCCGTTAATTAATTCAACAACTAATTATCAACATAAATTGCTCGTCAAATAAGTCAAAAATTAATTAAACATTCAACATCTCAATAATTAATAATTAATTAACAATTATTTATTCTTATAAATCCTATTAAATAATTAACTCAAAATTTAATTATCCCAATTTTTTAACAAGTATGAACCTATTCATTGAAATAATGATTCTTCGAGGATTTAAAAATTTACATGCACATCATAATCATCTCAGAACATGCTGAAGAAGAACCATATATTTTGCAATAATCTCACAAAGCATATAATATTTTTAAACAACTCCATACATAACAACTTAAGGCTTGGAAAACAAACACGCATTAAAAGGTACCCTTGGCCAGCAGTCGAACAAACAATCAATTCACAATCTTAATTTAATTCATGTAAATTAATTAATTCATCAATTAATTAATTAAATCATATCTATTTAATCAGTCATCAATTAATTAACCAATTACCATTTAAAATGTTATAATTAATACATCCATTAATTATTACCAATTAATAATTTATATTCCTAACTTGTAAAAATATTCAATATTCTCAATAAACAGTAAAAGACACGATTTTTTTCAGA
Organism: Viscum album; assembly: GCA_963277665.1. Classification (NCBI taxonomy): domain Eukaryota; kingdom Viridiplantae; phylum Streptophyta; class Magnoliopsida; order Santalales; family Viscaceae; genus Viscum; species Viscum album. The sequence continues at coordinate 1,969,235,206 of OY728119.1, read as the reverse complement.
CTCATGACTTGATAATTAATTATACAATTAATTAACCAATTACCTATCCATCCCCATTCAATAATTTAATTCGCCAACTAATATATCATCTTTTGTTTGATTAAAATTCCATGACATGGTTTAAAAAGTAACACATATGGGTGTCCAAGTCCATCGTTATTTAAGTCTCATTTATAAGGAAGACACATTGGTGGTTCTTATTTAACCATTTAATATTCAGGGAATAAGGTCAAAAATATTCAATAGTCAGCAACAGATTATAACACCACAAACATTTTATGGTATGCTTCTCTTGAATACATTTTATTCATTACCTATATTTTATAAAGCATTGTGATCCTTTGAAACTACACTTTTTTATTTAGTATATTGTCATGACCTATCCATTAAACATAAATTTTTCACTTCTTTGTTTTGAATTTCAAAAAATGGTCATCCCGAGTGGTGACTAGTAAGTCATTTGGAGACTGATAGAACCAAATTGATTTTTGATGAATAGTAACAAACACTTATGAATAGTAATTTGAACCTTATTAATAGTAAATAATAATAATATTTTATATTCTCAATGTAATAAGATAATGAGATCTTAATTAGTTTTTCAAAATGATATAAAACTAATTATACCTTTAAAATTGTTATATTTATAAATAATTATTATTTTATTTAAAGTTAAATTTAAAATACATAGATAATTATTTTCAAAAAATAGTGTTCATTTTTGAATTCTACATTTCGAATAATGGTTAGGATTAATTATTTGGGATTTCTTTAAAATACATGATTTATTCGTGAATAGTAAACATATAGTTTTGAGTTTTCAGTAGTTTACTAACATCATAATGACATAATAATAAATAAATAAGGCTCTCAGACTTTTTTACAGTAACATATGACATGAGATGTCCCATGTGTCTAAAATTGTGGGCAAATACTATGGACAGGACCATGGTTTTGTAAAAACCACTAATAAGGTGTCCCTTTTAAATAATAAAAAACACCCTCTTAATTATTATAAATACCCACTCTCCCCCATAATTTTATTTCATTAAAAACTCATTATACTTGATTATCTGGTAGTATTATCTCCCTAGGAGTCCCCCCCAAGGTGTACTCAAACCCCCAGGGACCTAACCATCATGTTTTGGGAGTTACTCTACAAGGTAAGAGAATAAACCACCCTTCTCTTTTCTTAAAGATTTCATTTTTGTTTGCTCTTTTATTTTCATTTGGATTATGTTGGGATATGTCATTACATATCCCTATCACTTTCCAAATTATTTATGAGTAATTATTTAACCCCTTTCTCTCTTCAAAATATTTTATGAAATTTTATGTGACGCCGTTAGGATGCTGAATTTTCATGAGAGATTTCTCAATTTTCTTCTATTATGAGTTCATTTCTTTTATACTTATTTCATTGTATTTTCTCATCCAAATGCTATGATAATTCCATTAAATTAAATTATCTATAATTATATTATACTAATGGAATATTTCATAATGATATATCTTTCCCCCTACTCTAATACTAAAAAATGAAAACACTTTTCGAGGTGTGTTAATTTATCACATTCATGGACGATGAGTTCTCAATTTTCGTTACCATATTCAATTCTGGTAATGAAATCATTTTTATGGTTTAACCAGATCATAATATATGTATTTCATCTCATTAATGTTCTGCAATCCCTACACACTCATAATATGGAATGATAATTCAAAACAAGTTCATTGTGCACAAAACCGGCAAGCTAAATCCAAGCGTTTATCAATAACTTTTAACTAATGATTCATCCTCAAGTATTTAACCCATAATAATTATAAGATCATTTTTATCTATTTAATTTCACTAAAAATATATATTAACAATTCTGTATGTTTAACCACATTTCAAAAAAACGTCCATTCATGAATACATGTAAACGAATCATGAAATCCAAGGAATAAAATGCTTCCAAAACAATAAAATTGATCCACTTAAACCCATAAAAATTGAAATGAATGAACCTAATAAGGTTATAATAAATCAATTAAATGTAATGGTGGTTATAGAATTATTAATTAATGAAGCTAAATTTTATAATTCAGGTCATTAAAAAAAACTAAGAACACAGTCGATCATAAGGTAAGGGGTTTCTAATCTCACATTCATTTCAGTGAGATTTCCATTATTCTCAAATTATTTATTGTATATGGTATATCTTCATTTACATTTTATATATAATAACATTATTCTATTTATATGAATGGTATTCAATGATTCATTTTATGGTTATTATGTTCTGGTCATATGATTCGGCTGATTACATTGTGGTAAGGGACTTTGTATCAAATACCATTTTGTTGTGAATAACTTTGTATTGTTCTTGTAATAATCCTTATGTGGTGTACCTACTTCCCATTTGAAATCACTTTTAATTTGAAATTATATTTATATTAAATATACATAATCTCATATCATGGATATGTTTATTATCTAAACCGTATTCCATTTTACATACAATGTTTAATTGGAATGTTATTTTAACTATGGAAATAAAGATGAATCTGTATTATCTCCTCAATACGGATATTGAAAAGGCATATTTTTCTTGGATTAAATCAATGTATAAATAATGATTTGTGATTTCAGTAGTGGTTGGGGCCCTCTATAGCCTCTCGATGCATCGACAGGTCTCATGAGACAAATCAGTTGGTGAAAAACCCTTCAAGTTTGTTTCCAAAAATTAGACATGTTTCTACCCACAAAACTAAACTGTTTAATTGTATTAGGAAATCATTTTAAAGATACATTACATCCAATCAATAATAATTATCTCTATTCAATATCAGTTTTTACTATCCATGAGGTTTTCACTATGAAAAAAATCTATTGATGTAGTTTCAATCTCAGTTTATTAATGGCGTGAGTCATTCATTTATTCACCTTGCCATATTGACTATGTCAAATTGTTTATGATTTTGTTATTATTGATTCGTGATTCAGATATTTGTAACCCTTACTGAGCATTTGATCTTACCCCTTTCATTGTATACCTTCAACTGGTGATGAAGAGGAGATCATTCATTAAGTTCATGTGGATGCAGTTTTTAGTTTTTGTAATGTTTTGAAATTTTGTAACCTTTTGCAATGTAATTTAACTTACATATATGTATCTATTTTCTTCAAGACTATCAAACTGATCATTCCTTCAATATTTTCATTCAATCTAACCATGGAAATATAAAAATTGATGCATCAGCTTCGGTATAGTGGGTTCGGGGTGTTAAAGTTGGTATTAGAGGAAGTTTAGTAAAAAATTTGGAAGCTAGAGTAGAATATGTATAGTAAGGAACATAGCCTTATGGTTGTATTTTAGGATAAACTTATAAGAACTTCCTAGTGTCTTTTTATGTAATAGATTATGTGAATATTTCTGGAAAATACATCTATGTTTGGATACGAGCTGGTAGAGGTGGATCTGGCACAGATATACCTAGGAGTGAAAGTTCTGACAAGGAGTTTTGGGCTTGACTGGGGTATCTTGGTACACAACAACAGTCCTTGCTGCTCTCTTGGTTGTGAAACTCCAATGAGATATGCTTATTATAATTCATATTTTATTTACAATTCATTATGAAGGATTGAAATGTAAATTATTCATCAAAGGAACCATTTTTATGATTATGATATTAGCCATGAGTAGGATCTCAATTTATGTTATGTAATTTGTTATGGTAAGATTATACATTAGTATTCATACCCAAATTTAGTGTTTTCCATTATTTTTAAATGGGGTCAAATGAAAGAAGGGGAATCAATATTCGTGGGCAATGTAAGGATATCCCCATTAATCATGTCAATGCAGTCAATGTTGGAGCAGATTAGATCATGACTATATTGGGAAAACATACCAAGGCTATAACAACAAACCATTCCACACATGTGTTGTATCATTTTATATGGTAGAGGACCCCATATTTTATTGGTACTACTAATCTAGTGATTGTTGAGAAATTTATCAAGTCCATTGAAAATATATTCATGGCATTAAGATGCAATGAAAATTAAAAGGTAGTACTGAAAATATATTTTCTCAAGCAAGATGCTGATCAATGGTGGTCCATGATTCAGAATATCACAGAGGAAGAAGAAATAGAAGATATGGAATATAATACTTTTTTAGAAATATTCTTCGAAAAATACATCTCTCTTGAGTAATGAAATGAAATGATGATGAAATTATTTATATTAAATAAAAGGGAATAAGATAGTGTTGTAGAGTATGAGGCTACCTTTACAAGGCTATCCAGGTATGCCTGGTCTTCCAAGGGCACAGGATTCTCAAAAAATTTCATCATATGATGAAATTTTATCAAGTGCTATCAAAATTGAGATGGAATTTTCTAGATCAAATTTGTTCAAGGAAACCAGGATAAAAAGTAGTACTCTGGTAACCAAGGGAAAGGTGAAGCACCAATAAAGAACAAGGGAATGAAGAAATTCCCATAAAGCAAGAACTTTGGAAAGAATCATCTCGGGAAATGCATGAATGGCATGGGATTCTACTATAAGTGAGGAGAAAAGGGACATCTATGTTAGGAATGTAAGGGGATGAAACAATTTTATGATGTTGAATGATAAAATTGTAGAGATATTGAAAAAAATTAAAATGAGTGTCCTAAGTGCCAAAGAAACATTCCTCAAAAAAGGAAAAAAGAGAAAGGGAGAGCTTATGCGATTACAACCTTGGAAGTTGAAGTTATTAATTATGTGGTGGAGGATATTTTAAATGTTTCCTCCAACATATCCAACACTTTATTTAATTCTGGATCATCAAATTCATTTATATCTTCCTAGTTTTTCAAGAAAATTAGACAAGTCCAATTTTATTTAATAAAGGATTTATTAGTAAAAACACCTAGAGTATGAAAAATTGCAACAAAGTCATGTCAACTAGTCCCCCTCGTGACACATAAACAAGCATTAGTTGCAAAAAAACTATGATGTGAAGATTTTTCGTAAGAAAAAATAAGTTACAATTTTTGGAAATGGTATAGAATATATTATCTTTAGATATGAGACCTCTCCATCTGATTATTATCTAGAACAACCCCCAGAAGCTCTATTGAATTCAATTCTTGGAGAGGAAGATAACCCAATATCAATGGGTTAGGAAAGAAATACTCAAAATGAGGATGTGCATATAGTTAAAGAATACATTGATGTATTTCCAAATGATTTGCCTGGACATCCTCTAGAGCGGGACATTGAGTTTTCCATTGACTTAATTCTTGGTGCAAGACCTATATCAAAAAACCACTATAAAATGGCCACTATGGAGTTAGTTGATCTAAAGAAACAACTAGGGGAGTTGAGTGAAAAAAGATTTATAAGAGCTAGCGTTTCTCCATGGGGAGCCCCAGTCTTGTTTATCAAGTAGAAAATGGATCCATGAGGCTATGAATTTATTACAGCGAAATCAGTTCTATTACAATAAATAATAAGTATAATCTACCTCAAATTGATGATTTATTTGATAAAAATTATAGAGATCAATACTTTTCAAAGATTTACCTTCGATCTGAATATCATCAGCTGCATGTGAGGAAGGAAGATATTCCTAAGACAACATTTCGAACTAGGTATGGGCATTACGAGTTATAATGAAGCCTTTTGGACTGACTAATGCACCCCTTGTATTAATGGATTTAATGAATAGAGTTTTAAAAGAATATCTTGATAAATTGTTTGTGGTATTCATTGATGATATCCTTATATACTCAAAACAAAATACAAATACCATGAGGATCACTTATAGATTATTATGGAAACTCTTAGAAGAAATTAATTATATGGAATGTTTAGAAAGGGAGAATTCTGGCTTCAGTCAGTTTCTTTTCTATGACATAATGTCTCTAAGGATGGAATCCTAGCTAATCCTACAAAAAAAAGGCAATACGATATTGGCCCATGCCAACAAACATAACTGAGGTATGCAGTTTTATTGGCTTAGCAGGTTACTATCGGCATTTCTTTCAGAATTTTTCCTAACTAGATATCCTGCTAACCAAGCTCTCATGTAAAGAAGTTATGTTTGTGTGGACAGAAGAATGTATAGAATGCTTCAAATAATTGAAAATAATATTATTCAAATCTCTAATTTTGACTCTTACATCTGTAAGTGATGGATATTTAATATACAGTGATGAATTAAAAAATGGATTGGGTTGCGTCCTTATGAAAAATGGTAAAGATATTGCTTACACATCAAGACAGTTGAAGACTCATGAGAAAAATTATCCAACACATGATCTTGAGTTAGCAGCTGTAATCATTGATCTGAAAAAATAGAGACATTAACTTTACGGTGAAAAAATGTGAGATACATATAGATCACAAGAGTTTAAAATAAATTTTCACACCAAAATATCTCAACATGAGGAAAAGGATATGGTTTGAGTTACTTATAGATTATTATTGTTCAATACACTACCACCTTGGAAAGGTAAATAAGGTGGAAGATGCATTAAGAAGGAATGATCATGGACTTATGACTTAAATGAGGATTGAGAGAGATCCTATATTCATGGATCTACTAAAGATGGATATGTGAATTATTATGGAAGAGGAACATCTTTCCTCTATCAAATGACTGTTAAACCGTCTTTAATAGGGAAGATAAAAATCACTCAATCTGATGATGAAAATATACATGAGAAAATTATTGTTGTTAAGGATAGTAGATTGGAAGACTTCGTGTATGAGGAAGGAGTTCTAATGTTTGGAACGATGTTATGCATTCCATCATTACCTGAGTTAAAAATGGAACTATTAGATGATGCTCATAACTCAAATTCTCTATACACCCAAGTAGCACAATGATGTAGAGAGATATGATAGAATAGTTTTTGTGGGATAATATGAAGCGGGAAATTGCTAACTACATGTCAAGGTGTCTAGTTTTTCAACAAGTGACGTTAAAGAGACAACATCCTAGAAGAGTGATTCAACCCTTATATATTTTTATGAGGAAGTGGGATAAAATTATGATGGATTTTTTCGTCGGGCTATAGAGGACACCTAGAAGGAAAGATGCAATATGGGTAATTTTTTATCGTCTCTCAAAATCATCACATTTCCTTCTTCTAAGAGAGGATTTACCATTTGAGTTTCTGGGAAGAATTTGTATTAATGAGGCTATAATACTTCTGGTGCACCTCTATCAATTGTGTCCGATCAAGTACCCTGGTTATCAGAATTATGGAAAAGTCTGTAGAAGGATTTGAATACTAAGCTTCGTATGAGTGCTGCTTATCACCCCAAACCAACGAATAGTCTGAAAAGACTATTCAAACTCTAGAATATATTATGAGGTCATGCTCTCTTGAAATCCAAGGTATGTGGGATCAATAATTACCTTTGGAGGAATTTTTTTACACAATTGTTTCCATTCTAGTATTCAAATGGCTCCTTATGAAGTATTATATTGAAAGAGATGTCAGACTCCAACTTGTTGGGATGACGTTGGTGATAGGAAGTTTATTGGCCCATAAATTATTGAAGAGACCATGGAAAAGGTGAAGACAATCCAAGCCCATATTAATGCATCCCAAAGTAGGAAGAAGATTTATGCTAACAACCGGAGAAAGGATATTGAATTCCAAGTGGGAGATCATGTCTTTATTAAAGTCTCCCCACGGAAGGGTGTTTTAAGGTTCGGTAAGAATGGGAAACTCAGCCCCAGTTACATTGGACCATTTTGAAATTCTGGAAAGAATCAGAGCTGTAGCTTACCATTTAGAAATGCCTCCATGTATCACTAAAGCCCATGATGTGTTCCATGTGTCATTGTTGAAGAAATACATGCCAAACCCAATGCATGTACTCACCTATGAATAATATAATTGGTTCAGGATTTGTTGTACTGTGAATAACCTATCAAGATTTTTGACAAAAGGGAGTATGTATAGTGAAATCAAACAAATAATCTAGTAAAGGTTCTTTGGAGAAACCAGAATATAGAGGGAGAAACATTGGATCCAGAGGATGTCATTAATAAGAACCTCCCAAATCTTTTTGGTAGTCTTTATACATAAAATTTTGAGGACGAAATTTCTAAAGGAGGGAATAATATAACACCCAAAACATTTTATGTTATGCTTCTCTTAAATGCATTCTATGCATAGACAATATTTCATAAAGAACATTGTTCCCTTTAATCAAAACTTGTTTATTCAAGATATATTCATATCATATCCATTAAAAATAAAATTTCCACTTATGTGTTTTGAATTTCAAAAAATACTCATATAGAGTTGTGACCAGTAAGTCATTTGGAGACTAATAGAACCAACTTGATTTTTGATGAATAGTAACATACCCTTATGAATAGTAATATAAAAATTAATATGACCCTTATGAATAGTAAATAATGATAATATTTTATTTTCTTAATATAATAAGATAATGAGATCTTAATTAATTTTTCAATGTGATATAAAACTAATTATACCTTAAATTTTTTTTCTTTTGAATTAATTATGATTTTATTTAAAAATAAAATTACAAATAAAGTTAAAATTATTTTCAAATAATGGAGTTCATTTTTGAATTTTACACATCGAGAAATTGTTAGGGTGAATTATTTGGATTTTTCTAAAATACTTGAATTTTTCGTGAATAGTAAGAATACAGTTTTGAGTTTTCGGTAGTTTAATGACATCATAATGATATAATAGTTAATATGAAATGTCGGTCATCTTTTGTACAGTAATATATGACATTAGGTTTCCAAAGTGGCTAAAACCATGGGAATATACCATGGTAAAGCCCATGGTTTTGCAAACACCACTAATGAGGTGTCTCTTTTAATTAATAAAAAACTCTCTCTTGATTACTATAAATACCCACTCACCCCCCCTTCATTTTCATTCATTAAAAACTAATTAGACTCAATGATCTAGTAGTATTACCTCCCTAGGATTCCTCCAAAGGTATCCTAAAACCCCCAAGGTCACATCCTTACGGTGTTGGGAGTTACATTACAAGGTAAGAGAATCAACCACCCTTTTCTTTTCCTAAAGCTTTCATTTATGTTTCCGCTTTTTTTTCAATTGGATTATGTTGGAATATGTAATAAAAAATTCCCCTTAATTCCCATATTATTTATGAGTGATTAAATATCCCATTTCTCTCATCAAACTATTTTATGATATTTTAAGTGACACCGTTAGGTTGTCAAATTTTCGTGAGAGATTTCTCAATATTTCTTCTATTTTGAGATCATTTATTTTATACTTATTTCCTCATATTCTCTCATACAAATGCTATGATAATTCCAGTACCATAAATTAAATGTAATTATATTATTCTAATTGAATATTTCATCATCATCTCCCTTTCTCCCTCATCTTATACTATAAAATGAAAACACCTTCCGAGATGTGTTAATTTATCACATTCGAGGATGACGATTTCTAAATTTTCATTACCATCTTCAATTCTGGTCATGAAACCATTTTTATGGTTGAACCAGATAAAAATATATTTATTTCATCTCATTAATGGTCAGGAATACCTACACACTCATAATATGGAATAATAATATAAAACAAGTTCATTGTGCATAAAACTGCCAAGCTAAATCCAAGTGCTTATCAATAACATTAAACTAATGATTCATCCCGAAGTATATATCCCAGAATAATTATAAGATCATTTATATATATTTAATTTCACTAATAATATATATGAACAATTATATATGTTTAACAACATTTCAAACAAACTTCCATTTAGGAATACAAGTAAACGAATCATGAAAACCAAGGAAAAAATGCTACCAAAACAATAGAATTTATCCTATTAAATCCATAAAAATGCCATGAATGAACATAATAAGGATATAATAAATCAATTAAATTTATAGTAGGATGTTGAATCATTAATTAATGAATCTAAATTTTATTATCTATTTCATTAAATCAAACAAAGAACACACTCGATCATAAGGTAATGGATTTTTCATCTCACTTTCATTTCTGTGAGATTTCCATTGATCCCCAATTACTTCTTGTATGTGGTATATGTTTACATACATTTGATATATAATAACATAATTATCTTTATATTAATTTTATTAAATGATTCATTTTATGTTTATTATGTTCTGGTCAGATGATTCGACTGATTACATTTTGGTAAGGGAGTCTGTCTCAACTACCATTTTATTGTGACTAACTTTGTATTATGCACCTAATAATCCTTATGTGTGGTACCTACTGCCAATTTTAAATCTCTTTTAATTTGAAATTATATTTCTTTTAAATATCCATAATCTCATATCATGGATATGTTTATTGTCTAAACTGTAATCCATTTTACATATAGTTTTTAATTGGAAAGTTATTTTAACAATGGAAATAAAGATGAATATGTATTCTCTACTCTATACAGATATTGAAGAGGAATATTTTTGATGTATTAAATCAATGTATAAATAATGATTTAGACATCCAGTGGTGTTTGGGGCCAACTATAGCCTCTCGATGCATCGGTAGGTCTCCTGAGACAAATCAGTTGGTGAAAAACCCTTCGAGTTTGCTTCATGAAATTAAACAAGTTTCTACCCATAGAACAAAACCATTTTAACGGTATTATGGTGTTATGTGCCAGATAAATGACTTCCAATTAATAAGGATTCTCTTTATTCATTATCAATTATTACTATCAATGAGGTTTTCACTATGAAAAGAAATCTATGTATACAGTTTCAATCTCAGTTTATTAAGGGCGCGAGTCTTTCATTTATTCACCATGCCATATTGACTATGTCAAATTTTTTATAATTTAGTTATTATTGATTCTTTCTTCAACTATTTTTAACCCTTACCGAGCATTTTAAATCATGCCTTTCATTGTCTACCTATAACAGGTGACGAAGAGGATATCATTTATTGATTTCTTGTGGATGCAGTTTTTAGTTTTTGTTATGTTTTATAATTTTGTAACCTTTTACAATGTATTTTGAGTTACATCTATGTATATTGTTTCTTCAAGAAAACTAAATTGATTGTTACTACAGTATTTTCATTACTTCTAACCATTCTAATGTAAAAATTAATTCACCGGCTCTGGTATATAGGGGTTAGGGTTTTACATACATTCTTAACACCAAAACATGGTAATTTCTTCATTTATCACACGTGGAAAGAATCATTCAATAACATAAAAAGTCTTGCATCAACAAAACATGTATCAACATCAATAGGGATACAAAAAAAATCCCAACCATAAGAAAGCATGGTATGACATTACCACCAACCAACAATTTATATTTAATAATCATTTAATGAAAATTTAGCAGTTCCAAAATCAAGGAAACTCATATTCTCAAATTATTTAAAGAAGAAAATAATTCTTAAATAATATGATAGATATTTGGGACCCTACCTCAAGGTGGAACCATTTTAATTCCATATCACATTAATGTACTTAGTGGAAACCAATCCACAACCTGTACACAGTCACACACGCATAAACCTTTACACACACGCAAACTCACACAAACACACACACACACACACATGCATGTTGTCTGCACTGATCAACAAAATTAAATATAGTAAACAGGTACCCAAAATCAAAGAATTAATGATCAATGCACTTCTAACTTGGAACCAAAGACTCATAAAAAATTAACAGACCTTAATTTAACCAGTGAAAAACCAAATAGAGGGTTTAGAAGCTTACCCGAACCAAACATAGTGAAACAATTCAAGAACATCTTCCTCGACCTAGGAGGAAGATGTCATATTATGGAACAAAGTACCTCAAAACACCATTTTCACACCACAATGGAGGAAGAACATCAAAAAAAGGTATTTTCATCAAACTTAATAATTGACCAAACCAAATTGGGTACCTAAAACACACCAAATCACCAAAGAGATGAAGAGGAATCTTATAGAAGATCCTACCTTGAATAATTGGACAAAACTCATGGAAATATCAGTATAAAAACACCGTATATGAAGAAGGGGTTGCACCTTTGGGGTTACACACTACTACTGAGGGTCTTTTGGTGTTGGTCGTGTGCTACTAGCTTGCACAACAGGAGTTGCGCGATGCTACTGGTCATGCCGCAAGGAGGAGGTGGTTTGGTTGAGGTAGATCTTGCCATTGAGGAAGAAGGAAGATGGAAACCCAATGGAGGAGTCTTGGTGCGCAAGGGGTAGCCTGTTGGTGTGTCGCTCCTTGGAGGGGTTGTGCCTCTTGTGCATGGAGGAAGGGGGAGAGATCTCCTTCCTTTGGTTTTACCCTTTTAAACCCTAAAAATAAAACCCTAAATTAACTTTTATTAAATAAAAGTAATTATTATAATAATAATACTCATTTTATTGTTATAATACACATTTAACACTTATCTCATAAGTGAAAAACTCCCTATTTAATTAAATATTAATCTTCATTTATTATTCTTTTAATAAATGCTGATAAAAATTTAAGAAACTCCCTATTTATCATTTAATTAAATTATTTTAATATTAATTAAATTAATTAAACACAGTAATAATAATAACATTATTATTATTATTTTTCAAACTTTAATTTATTTAAAACCCAAACCCCCAAAATATATTATTATTATTATTACTACTATTAATTATAAAACAACTGTAATAAGTTAATAATAATAATAAATATAACCATAATAATATGAATAATAATAATAATAATTAATTATTATTATTATTTCCCTCAACCTTCTGTTATTTAGAACACAACTATCAATTAACCATTCTTAAAGGAAAACATTTATTTAAAAATCTCAAAAGACACTTTAAATTATTTTAAAATTTATTTAATTGAATGAATAGAATAATAATTATAATGACATCATTATTATTGTTATTACAACTTTCATTTAATTTAAATACCCCAATTTATTACAATATCATTAATATGATATAATGATAAAAACTCTAACCCATAACCTCTATTTTATAATAAACGGTCCTCTAATAATTCAAAAACTCTTCATTTAATTAAAACAATTATTCAATAAACCCCAAATCCACATTAAATTCTTCACCCGTCATTTAATTAATTTTTTTATTATTTATTTAATTAAAAAAACAATAATAATAATAATAGTAATAACTTCATTATTTTTATTAAAACATTATTTTAATTAATCACAATCTCTCAAAAAAATTATTTATTTATATTAAATATATTATTAAATAAGGTAAAATGCACTGGTTGAACCGCAACTATGCACTGCCCATGCAGATCCATTAAAGTGGACCTTTCCAGATACGGTTCTCCTGAGACTCATCAAGACACCTACTAAAATTATAGGGTTGTTATGAAAGTCAAATAAACGACACCTTTAGGTGTTCCAACACTCGGAATAAAATTCCAGATCTCGATTTTAAAAACTGGCACGTTGATAAACTGAAAAAATTTAAAAACCTTCATATTTTAACATGTTTAAAAAACACAGGACTTTACAATCTTCCCACCTTAAAAACTTCTCATCCTTGAGAAGCCATCGGTAACCAATACTAAAACAACTAACCTACCAAGGTCATTTAATCTTGTTAGAACTGACATGTTGAATTCCCAATGATAAACACACCTTTAACCCATCATAAACCTAACGAATAAGCCTTTAAAACCATATCCAAATCTCACTTTATTGTTTAAACATCAAAAAAAGTCATATATATTAGGCTATTATAGGGACCTCATCAACAAAAATGGTTAAATATCAATAAACCAAGAGAACATGTTGTGCATGCTTCCATTGAAAGACGTCGTAGACCCAAAACCCACATTCACCCTTTATCTAATGAAGTGCATTTAAAACTTTTCCAAAACTATCTACATGTATAACGAAGTCCTTAACCAACCACCAGTGAAATTTTTATATCAAGGCATTCCAATTCCATTTTAAAAACAATGTTTCCCCAACACGAATAAAGGTGTAGCTCAAAGAAACCATGCATCCTGCGTACTGCCTAGATAACAACCACTCATCAGGAGCAACAACATTTAAACTATAGCATGGTGTAAGAATAACTCTATATTAGTGTCTCTATGACGATGTCAAGATAGGGGACATTCTCATTGTATTCATAAGATCAAACTAAGAGAAAAATAAATGTCATTAATAAGATCAGTCGAACAACTAACAAACAACTCTATTCAATAATCTTGTCATATCATGAAGACATGTTTACCGGAAAAGATGTGACACTACCCACATTAGGATTATCCATGACATAATAAGAAAAGATAATCTGCTCACTAGATCCCTATTTTATAACACATTAATGCATGCATGTGATGTTTCTCAAACCACAATCACCATGAAAAACATTGATCACCAAAGCTGTAACAAAAACTTATTGGCATTCCATAACAGTTGAGTCCTATGAAGTCCTCTAGAAAAGTGGGATGAACTTACTTTAAAAGCCTTTTAAAATTACAAGTTTACTACCTACCACAGGTTACCCCCTTACGAAATATAAACATTGACCCTCTCTCCTAGTCACAGAAAACCAAAATTACAAGATTAAAAATCCCCTTTTCTGTTTTAGCCATTTTAATTAATTTATTTAAAGCATTGAGCATTTAAATGAATTTCAATAAAAACACAAGTACTTTTTTCATAACACATCACTTGTATTTCAAAAAAAATCCCTTTAGAAAAAAATTCGCATGTTATCACAAATATCCTCTTTAATCATTTAACATTCAATGTTATTCAAATTTAAACTGGAAATTTAGCATATAAATTTATTTTACCAAGAAGGTGGCCTCTGAGGGTCCCATTTATTCAATCTAGGTTCTTCAAAAAGTTATCCAAATATATTTTATTTCAATAAAACTCTGTAGTTTTACATTTATATCAATTTTCAAATATACTATGGTTATTTGTGGTTCAAACACCTGGGTGGCCATCAACCAATTGATAATGTGCCCATATACATTATTGTTGGGATTTGGATCCCATTTATCACAAAAACATTCACATAACATTTTAACTTTAGTAGCCCTTTCATAAATCAAAATATCTCTAGAATGTTAGCATAAGCAGTAACACAACAACATGTTATAACACATAAGCAATGCACAAAAACAAAACTCGCTAATAACTGAGGTATTTTAGAATATAATCACTCAAGCATGTTAAATATATCACTAAAACATGCTATCAACAGAGGCACACGAAAGCAGATCAAAAAAATGGCATTGTACCCAAGGAACACAATCCAAATTAGAATGCATCCTACTAATTAAACTACATGTCATGTTATATTCATGGCATGTGAATCTCTAAGTGCCTAAGATGATTCTTTCATGAAACTGAATTTCCCTATCAGGACATGAAAAATAATTTTCATAATTCTCATAATAAATTAGCAGTGGAAAATACACCAGTCACTCATGGTGAAATCATATCAACTGTAACCTCTAATAGTAAAATCATCAATTCCCATCCTTGGCCTCTTGGTCATTTCCCATACATGGGGTGTTCCATCCCAAGGACAACTATTAACCAAATTTTTGTCACTTCCCTAGTCTCCTATCTACCAACCTCAAAATAGTAAGAAAAAGGAAAAAAACCTCTGATACCACTTTTTAACGTTCCAACCCAGATCACTCCTGAACCAGTGGCTGGACCGGTCACCACATGACCTCAAGCACATCTCCTCGTACGTGAGAGGCTTCCGACTAGTAGTGAAGGTATATGGATAGTCAGTGGGGAGAATATACCCTTGTATCAGAGTTCAAATAATAGAAAATGGAAATAAATAGCGGAATTAGTTTAATAAATGATAAAGCAGTAGATAGATAATTTTTATAAAACTTGAACAAATGTGGAAAATTCCAGTTTATACAGTAGATGCATGCATGACATGCTAATGATTGAAAATGGAAAAAATGAACAATAATAACACAATTTAAATTCCAATACAAAAATAGATAAATAATTACTCAAATCCTAGAGGGTGGCCTCCTCAAGCATTCAGAGCTTTCGCTCAAACCTCTTCTCATTTCCCCCAAGTACATTCAAAAAACACAATATTATAACAAATAGAATCTACACAAGTACCCCAGTGTAGTGGTGACCCGAATAAGGTGTGAGACATAAATCTTAATAGGTCAGGACCACTAGTGTCTACCCCAAATCCATAAATTTAATAAATAATTTAAACTGTTTGATAGCATGCATAAACAAAAGTAAGTAGTACAATGTAACTATATACCCAAGTACCTACTTCAGCCCTCAGCTAGTGTCTGATACTGTATTATACATTTTTAATACATACACAATATTAATCAGGAAATCATTTTATTATATCAATTAATTAAAGCTCATTAAATTATGAATGTCTTGAGATTCAGATTAAGCCCAACATCCACCATATAAGTCAGTCAGCACAGATGTCCCTAAAGACCATCTAAGTAATCAAAGTAAAGACCGAATCCAAGCCTATGCTTTGGCTTGGATAATTCGTCATAAGATATTAAATTTAATAATTCATATACTATATCTGAGCCCATCCACTAAAAATAGTGATTTTCTCTTAGGTCCATCCACAAACAGTGATTCTCCAAATTCATTGATAAGTTTGAACCCTTTCTCATATTCAATTATATGGTGATTTTTTTTTTGAATCTATGTCACTGAATAAAAAATTTTTTAACTTAATGTTCTTGTTTAAAATGGTAAATTTTATAATGAATAATTATTGTTCAGAAAAATTAATAGGTTTTTAAAATTTTCTAAATGTTACCTAAATAATTAAATGAATATAATATTTATCCTTTAAATCAATTGATAAATTCATCCCCATATAGAGGTAGTGTCAAATGGATAACATTTTTCTATAGAGATAGTAATCCCCATATACACCAAGATAATGCCTTCAATTTCAAAAAAATGTGAGAGAGGTAGATAGAGGAGTAACATTATATATCAATTTATCATCTTAAATAAGTTATTTTTAAAATATTTATATGATAAATTACATTTTATAATCCATAAATATTATCTGGGAAAAGAAAATTAATATATTACTTCATGGGGAAGGTTGTCCACACATAATCATGATTCATGTTTTTTGTATTCCTAATTGAAAGGGGATAGGATTTTAATACATATACCATCATAATAAAAAAATAATAGTATACTAATGATTATTTTTTTTTTCATATTGAGGTGTTGTAATTCAATTTTCATAAAAATATGTGCACTTAATGAAAACGAATTGATGGTAGAGTGGCTAGATGTTTATACATAACTTCATAGATTATCACATTTTGACAATGGGGTTTATTCATCAAGGGATAATATTTTGATAAGTTTACAAAGCTTATAAATGAGTTTTTTACTCAACCCACACCTTTAGAAAATAATAATGTAGTTATATAGTGATGATAAGAGGTGTATTGAGCTTTCACAAGTAATAAATTTTTAGATTACATATTTATGACCATAATAAGAATGAATAAATATCATATTGTGTGAAATAAAAGTATGTTTTCAAGATACACAGACCATGTTAACATATATAAAGCTCGTAATACATTATTATCATCAAAATAATTAAATGAAACGTCAATTTTTAGAATTATAATCCTCTAATTATTATACATCACTAACAGGTTCCCATTCCAACAATCCAATTATTTAACATGTATCCTTTAAATTATCTTGGTCAATTGAAATAAAATGTCCATAATATATAAATCCATTTTAGGAATTTCATATTCATCACCACCATATATCTAGTTCCATTGGTAGGTTACATAAATTGAGAGTAATAGCGAAGACATTTTTTTCTATAACTTAGTGATTCTCTGAGAATTGATGAAATTTGTATAGTAGTTGTCACCTCACAACTTCCTTCAGAGTTGATAAATTAATGAATTACATATAGAAAATATTTTATGAGTTACAGTTGCATCATTGGAGGTTAATTATTCATCCAAATACTCTATTTATTATTATTATTCCTTATAAAAATATATAGAACAAAAAATAAAAGTTGGATTTGACTTTATGGTCATACAATTAGTATAATTCACTTTGACACCAAATCAGGAAATATTAGGATCATCATTAAAAACACCATTTATTAAATCAATCCCTTTATTTTTTCTAAACTTTCTATACATGATAAATTATTTGAAAATAGTATCTAACACCATGAAACCAATAATCGTCAACCATTTCATAGGTCATAATCCTTAACATCATAAGCTAATGTAGAGTTAGCCTGTATGCATGATTAGGTAAAGATAAATAAAATTTATAAAGACTTTAAATGGGTACAAATAAAAACAACAATCCCATATATGTTGTATCAACCCCAAATCCAGCAACCCAGAGTGGGTTCCTTCTTTATAACATTTTCACTGGTTATAAGAAATCATATCCCAATGGATGGAATATTTTTTTAGTCTTCATGATTCATATGCATATATGTTTCCAAAATTATATTATAAATATATAAGATATATAATATAAAAATTCTTGAATTTATGATATTATTCATAATACCCATCATCATATTTTGGGGTTGAAATAAATAAATCAGTGATCTCATGTACTCAATAAGTGATATGTATAGAAGACACTATCATGAATCAATAATTTATAATCAATTTGGAAAGGTAAATAAATGAAATAAAATTACATTTATTTATTAACAAGCGAATGAAATGAATCCAAGTATAATATAAATATATTAATATCATATAGAATTATAACATAACTTTAAATGAAGGAAATATATTATAGTAAGCATCATGATGTAATATTTCCTTATATTTATACCATAAAATATTTGTTTCGTGATTGTTTAATCAGTTGTTGGGCATACCCAAGAACCCCATTTAAAGTTACCTTATTGATTTCCATTGAGATACATATCGATGCATCAATGGGATATATAATTCTAGGACCCACCCATCATATAATTTCCCATTCATTCCTCTTATATCAAGTGATATATTTAATTCATGAAATATATTCCTTATTAAAAAAATATTCATTATAAGTGAATTATACAAGAATATTAATATTTCCCTAGCCAATAAAATAACATTCAATGTGAAACACCATAAATAAAAATTGTATATTATCTAGGAAATAATCATACCCATGATACATGTAATATGTATATTTAATGGAAATATAATTTTTAATTATTATAAGAAAGGAAATAATTCAATATAAAGATAAAAACCATAAAATTATTAAAATATAGCCATCAAATTATCAGAAATATAGATTTATAAATAAAATAATTTCTATTATTGAACTATTGAAAAGTGATGAGTTTTTTTATCAAAAATATTTTCCATTGAAATAAAATTAAAATTTTGTTAAATATTCCATTGTGTTTTCAAATTTGTATGACAATGGGAAGTTCCTTTAATGAAATATAATAAAAAAACATTTGGTCCGACTTTTATTTATTGAATGTTGAACAGGACACCATTCAGTAAAATGTTATAAATATAATATTTAAATTTTAAAAAAATTAGGGCATAAAATAAAATATATTTTAGACATTATTTTTTAAAATATGATGTACTTTAAAAAAATCATTGAAAAATATTGATATCGAATAAAAATATACCAGATTAAGAAGAGAACTAAAATAGAATTTTCTATTAAATTGTAGTCTAGAATGTGTAGATTTAATTGATCATTAATCATCATGAAATAATATGTGTTCATGTAAAATTCCTTATAAGGTTGTATATAAACTATATAAAAGTATTTGTGTGTATAATACCAAATATATATCAATGGTTTTGAAATTGAGATGAAACCCCTTAACAGACATTTCCATTTAGTTGAATGTGGTTTAAGATCCTGGATAATAAATTTATATTTATTTTAATTACATAAATCAATGATATAAATGTCTATAATTTCTTATAAGAACCATTTTTGGAAATTTTTCACCAGTTTGTTAGCAATATTTTATTATTATCATTATTTTAAGCGTTAGCTGCATACTTCTTAAAGATTGTTATGACTCAGTTGTTCTTTTCCTTATACTTTTTTATTGTTCTATAATATATAGATTTTTAATCATGGTAAAAATATATTACTATATATATGTATATATATGTAATAATCTATAAATGATATAGATTGAAAATTGAATTACACCATTCATGGAAATGATAGGTCATAAGTACACATTAATGTTCTGTTCTAATTTAATCCTACGAAAAAATTAAATGTGAATAATAAATAATTTTATAACCATAATTATTATATATTATATTGTTATTAAATAAAATATTTTACCATCCACATAAATCACAAATGATAAATGGATAACATTGCCTCATATAGGTTGGAGTCCAAACATTCACAATACTACTGTTATTTTTTTCCAAAGTAATTAGTGGTAAGAAAGTTTATATGTTTTCATGGTTCTATAATCATTTTTATTTAATAAATATCATTTATAATTAATATACACATCTTTATTACCATCCTTGTAGTGTGGTGGTGAAATAGTAATTACACCACTACATGTAGACGGGAAACCACACATACCCTTGATTGTGGTTTTTTTCCTTTTTGTGTCATAGAAAAGTGATGGAATATGGTTGTCCCATAATAATAATAAAATTTAATTATATTTATTATAATTTATATATTATCTTATGAAGGTTACCCCCCATTTATGTAATTTAGGATAAATATAGTTGAAAGAGTCAAGAAATCTGATTAGCTATTATTTAGTGTATATCATTTAGATTTCTTATTAAGGGACAAATAGATAGACATTTCCAAGTGATAAAATCTCTAAAAAATATATAAATATGTTTATGAGGGTAATGGAATGTAGTTTTTTATCTATATTGATAATGATGGTGTAAATAAAAGAATGAAGATGTCCATTTTTATAATTGAGGGGTGTGGAATTTCAGTAATTTCATAAATTTGTAAAGAAAAATAATTTTTTTTTCTTTAAATGGATTCAAATAGATAAAATTATAATCCATATTAGGGATATGTTGAAATTTTATCTGATATTAATATTATTAGATGTTTTTGGAAATTTATTACCCCTATAATTATCGTTTTCATTTAGTCTTAACCCCAATATCCTTTTTGATAATTATTGTAATACTATTGTTTGCAATAAATTACATGTTAATAATTTTAAAATATATATATATATATATATATATGGTAAATGGACCCTGGTTTATTTTTAAGACAATACCAAATTAATTTGTAATAATCTATTATTTTTATGATTTTTAAATCATTTGAATAAATATTATTTATGAAAAAATATCATTAATATCATTTTCACAAATATTAATTTAACATGAATTTAAATGAATCAATTAAAATAGGGAATTTATTTTATAATATCATGGAACAACATAATAATTTGAAATAATTTTAATTTTGGAATTATTAAAATCATTTATTATGTTTTTCATTTAATTCTATATATGTTGTGTCTGTGTTGTGCCTGTTTTTAGAGTAATTATTTTGTCACTAGAAATTAAAAATAAATTATTAAAGTAAACCATTTTTATGTAAAATTAATATTTCAAATCATAAATAAGTTTTATTTATCCCCATCATAAAATATTATAGATATTAATAGAAGCAATGTGACATTTTTTCCATTATCTACATCATAAATAATATAAATGTCAAAATCGGATCCAAATGGAATCAAAAGGTAATAAATTAATTTTTTTTAACATTATGGATTATATTTTACAATAACATACAATAATGTTAAATATTAGGTCCATTTTCTAGTACATATAATATTATTTCAAACTTATATTATAAAATCTACTCTTATAATGGTGAAAATTATTTACAATGGTTACTATTCCTAATGATTGGATATAAAAGCAAGACATTTATTTAATTTTGACATATTTATTCAAAATATTACGTCTATTTTATAAGATTCAATTTTTTTGGTGGAAAAAATAATTTTAAGATAAACGCACTAACCACAATATGAAACAACTATTCATAAAAATTCCTTCTTAATTATAAAAATGTTTTTATACCAATTTATAAATTAAAATTAATTATAATGAACATAGTAAGTTATTTATAATATAAAATATAAAATATTACTTTAAAACTACTTTAAAAATAAAATATATTTTTATACATTGTAGAAAAAATTCCCATTACAATAATATGTATTATTTTTCACAATTCACAAGAAAATAAATTATTTTTTAGAAAAATCCTAAAAATTATTTTAATGATAATTTTGATTTATTAATTAAACAGTAATTTTTTTCCAATAAATTTTCTAAAAGTGAAAAAAACTTAAATTATTATCTCAAAAAAATCCCTAATATACATTTTTTGAAGAAAACATATGTATTGAACTAAAAAATATATTTACAAAAACATTTATGTAAATTTATTAAGTATTAGTCATTAATTATTTGTTAAATATAATCGTCATATATATGAATATTTCATAATTTGGTTATTCCTATTTATACTAGAAAATTCAATAGATATGTTATTATAGTCATAAATATTTATTTTATATGGTTTAATTATGCATGTTTTTTCATGTTATATATGATACCCAATATAATATTGATTTAACGTATAAGGATATCACATTCTTCAATAAAAAAATCCCTTGATATTTTCATGTATAATACATTATAAACAATTGGGGGTGTCTCTTATTCATAACATCCTCATGTTCCCACAATGATTCTTCAATTTTATGATCTCTCCAAAGATACTTTATTAGTCCTATCATCATATTCCAAACAACTTTTTCTCTAAAAACCAAAATCTGGATTGCCTCTTTATATAATGTGAGATGATTCTTATGTTATTTTTTTAATAGATAAGTACATGTATTAAGAGTGGAATATAATTTTTTTAACAAATATTTAGAGAATACATCATGTACATGAGAGATTCATTGTTTCATATAAAATTAGAAATCCATATCTCTATTTTATTTTGAGAATTTAAAATTGAATAATGTGCCTATAGGTGAGTTTTACCTTCTTGATGAATCATATAACACCCTTATATACTGACAAAATCAACAAAACATTATCTCCCACAAGAAATTAAAAATCATTCAGTCTGTTGATGGTATAAATATCCTTTAATATTTAATATGGCTTAATATGTTGTCGAATAGTCTTTTACATTATTGTAGTCCCCTCAAACTATTTTGGGAACAAATATTAAATTCACCAACATCATCTAAATATGTTTGACTAAGAAATATTTTGATATATATTGATTTATGTGGCACTATCTAAAAACATGAAGGGAATCAATTTTTGTATGAAAACATAACCAATTATAAATATCAATTCCACATACCTTGAATGTCATGTCAGAAGGAAATCAACATATCTTTCTATGTTTGAATAGTCTTTTTCAACCTCCCATTTGTTTGAGGATTTTAAAAGTTCAATAAAAATATCATTATCAATATCCTTCTGAATACTTTTCCATAGGTTCAATTTAAATCATGGATCTCTATCATAGACAATTTATATAAGTTCTATATTATGTCTTACAACTTCATTATTATGGAATTTTACATGGTGATCGAAAGGAAAATCTTCTATTATATTGGGGAAGTGTGCATATTTATTATTGCGATCTACAATAATCCAAATTACATCATTCATTATTGGGGAAATTTTTTAATCTAGTTATGAGGTCCATAGTAATGACATCCCATGTCCCAATTGGGAAGGATGGGGTTTCAAGAATCCTCTAGGATTTTTTGTCTCATACTTCATAAATTGAAAAATAATAATTATATAGTATAATCATAAATTTCCCACTTCATATTATCCCCCCCATAAATAATCCTTAAAATATCTACACATATTGGGAATTCGTAGGTTTATAGATCAATTTGAGATATGTGCATTGTTTAATAATTCACATTTTAGGACATGTACAGATGGAACGTGTAACCTCATTCAAAATTTAATAATTCTATATTCATACATGATGTTTTCCAATTTCATATTATTCGGGGAATCAATATTCTTTTGAAAATTATCATCACTGGGATGGGAACTTTTTATATTTTCCAATAATGATAGTTTGAAAATAATTCAAAAAATGAGTGATGTTTCCCTTTCCTTAATAATTCCTAGATACATATTTACAAAATGCATGAAAATAGGATCCCTCTCAATTTTCATTTTTGTTACGATTCCATGAACTTTCCATTTAAATGCATCAGCTACCTTATTTCCCATTCCTAGGTGGTAGTGTATTGAGTATTTGTAATCCTTCTATAGATGGAGCCATCATATTTTCCTCTTGTTTTACTCCTTTTGTAAAAATATAAATTTTACACTCTTATGATCTATCATTATCTAAAATCACTCCCCATATAAATAATTTATTCATATCAGCAATTAAAATTTTATGGTTGAAAAATCAATATTGTGAGGTGGGTATTTCTATTAATGATTATATAACTACCTTAAGGAATAGTTCAAAAACTTATCATTCTCTATATAAACATAATGAAATCGCTTATTCAATGTATCACAATATGTAAAGAATATATAATTTCCTAATTATATTAAAAAAATCAGATTATTCCCCAATATTATATTCAATTCATTGAAAAAAATTAATTTTTTTTCCATATAAACATAACCCCTTTCCATATATTCTTGGTTAACAAGTTGTCCAATGAAACAAAATTTGGACAAAAATAATCAATAGTAACCTACCAACCCATTAAAACTACATACATCGACTGTGTTATTTTCTGTAGGTTTTTCCTTCATTAATTTTTCTTTATAGGATCAACTATGATTCCATCATTCGAGAAAATATGGCCATGAATTGAATAATTATGAATCCATAATTCACACTTTCTAAATTTTCCTTATATCGATTTTCATACAATAGTCTTATTAATGATCTGAGTGCAATTCTCATAATCCTTATGGATTTTATAGTGCATGAAGATATCATTATTAAATTATATAAAAAATTATCAACATACTCCTTTAATTTTATATTCAATAAATCTATAATAATTTCAGGTACATTAGTCAATACAAATGGAATTATACCAAAAAAATATCTAGAAATTATTCAAATGGAATTCATCAGTATATCTAATTTTATTAATTGAATTTTTTGATACACAAAAAAATAAATATTTGAAAAATAATTATATATTTGCAGTTAAAAAATTAAGTCATCTATGTGAGGTAGAGGAAACTTGTTCTTTGTTATAATAACATTGATTTACCTTTAATAATTTAAAATACTCATGTATCCATATTTCATCATAATTAATTGATCATGGGCATTCCAGGATGAAATTTTAGGGAATAAAAATCCTTTACCGCATAACCCCTTTAATTATAATGGCATGTCCAAAAATTCTAATATGGACACTCTATAGCGTGTTATGGATATTAGTCTTGAATAATGGTTTAAGTAAATGAAAAAATTATCATTATTATCCTATATATATCAAGGTAATTCCTTCATAAATACATCAATATATTACAGAAAAATAGCTACATCATCATATAAAGAATTGGATTAATTTTTGGATATGATTACTATACATTACAGAATACCATGAGAATCTTAAAACTCATATATATTGATTTCATAAGCATGAACTTCTCTACCTGGCCCTTATATGTTATACTCCCATTATTCTTGGGAAATTGGTATGAATATTACCCAATTTATTTAATTTTTAATCACTATATATTAGTGGTCTCATTTTTTTAATATATTAATTATTAATATGAACCATATCTCTACACTTGGAAAAAAATAAAATACCCATCAATCATTTTCCAAGATGTTACCATCCAAAATTTTCCAATTATGGATATTACATGGAACTCTTCTTCATCATTTAACCCATCCAATTTTCGGGGTTGTAATCCAACCTCTCTATTTAATTATTTCTATTGAATATTTTTTAATAGAAAATTATTTCTCTATCATAATAGCACTCGATACTATATCATCTTATGAAAATAAATTTTTCAGAAACTAGTTCTCTTTAGAGACATGACATAAAACTACCAAATTATTGTATGATAATCTTCTGTTGTTAGAATCATAATATACCATAATCTATTCTCTGATTTTCATCATAGAGAGAATAATCATCTCCATTAAATTACGATATTGTCAAGTGATTTTTTTTCCCACAAAAAAAATTAGTTTTATATATTACATGAATTCAATTTTTTCAACCTCTTACTGTTTGGATTAAGGACATTTATTCATCTACATCTCATTTCAAATAATACATTTCTTGAAAAACCATTTTACTTTCACTACATCAGAAAGCATGGAATATCTTTTCTAGAGACATAATGTATTTATCACCTATAAATGGATTAGTATCTTTACAAAATTATGGCGGTTTCTCTCCCTTATTGTGATTTCACAAAGGATAATCATGATTTGGAATAATATTTTTCTCTATTTGTGAAAGTTTATTCATAATAACCAATAATATATTAGATAATATTATCATGATATTCTCTATAAACATGTCACCTATTATGGTTTTCTATAAATTGAATTCTCAATATTTTCTATGATTATTGATTCCATTTCTTCCATTAGGAACCATAATTTAAAAATGGGACACATTTAGTTAGGTCATGATCATCATGGATATTGGAAGATAAATTATAATACCTAGTATATTAAAATATATCATATACTAAACTTTATTATAATAATTAACTTGTTAGATATGTTCATTTAAAATATAGCCATCAAGGCTTCTACTAAACAAGATCTAATACCAAATATAACTATCTCAGCTCAAGTAACCTAGTGCAGGTATCTTATTTATTATGCATTTACTAGATACAAGTAATTACATCATAATGGAAATTATAGTTTAGTCATCATAAATATAGAGATACCAATAAGATTCCCACATTATATTGGAAATAAAAAATACATTGAATAAAATCATTTTTCATATTGGATATTTTACATAATATCCTTCTTCACATTCCATGGAAAAGAAGATAAAAATGTTGATCTATGATTCTTAGTAATTGTTACGTAAGACAGAATCTATTATTAATCAATATGGTCAAAATAATATGGAATAGAAAATAACTGAAAATACAGAAAATTTAATCATTATCCTAAGAAAAAATGAACCAGAGGATAATATCTATGTTGTAATGTAAAGGATAATAATAACTGAATTATCATTACAAGAAATTACTAATATTGGATGTCACTATTTAATACATAAGTATATGTAAACATTCACAATCTTGTTCTATGACATGTTTATCAATGATTAGGAATACACTATGAACCCATATAATGATGGCTTGCTGATTTATCTAATATTCAAAATAGATTCCTTTAGGGTATATATAATTATGGGATCCACCCATCATATCATTCCCAATTCATTCCTAATATATCATATGACCATTTTATTTTTTTATAATTATTCTTTGTCAATAAATATACAAATCCAGTAATGAATATAGAATATAATACTTCCTTTTTCAATTAATTTACATTTAATGTAAAACATCACATAAATAAA
Organism: Viscum album; assembly: GCA_963277665.1. Lineage (NCBI taxonomy): Eukaryota > Viridiplantae > Streptophyta > Magnoliopsida > Santalales > Viscaceae > Viscum > Viscum album. Next base: position 1,969,207,588 of record OY728119.1, on the reverse strand, counting down.
TGGTATATTGTTTAGAAAAAAATTGTATCCATGATAAAAATTATATTTATATTTATATTAAATGGAATGTAAATTGATCATATGAATGTAAATTTTTCATGATATGGTTAAAACCCACAAAATTAATGAAATATGACCAATAGTTAATCGGAAATAAAGTGTCATTAATTAATTCATGACATTTTGTGAATAAAATAAATTAGAAAAAAAATGTTAATTTTGTTTTATTTTTAATACCATTGAAATATCACCAACAAAACTAGATATAGTACTCTAATTATTATGGAGGCAAGGTTCCTTAATACCATACAAGTAAAAAACATTCATTCTTATTTTTATTAAATTAAAGTTAGACATGTACAAATTTTATCAAATATTAGAATGATTCATTTCATATTATATAAAAACATCTATATAAGTAAAATATAATTTATAAATCATTTGATTAAGTAAAACTGAATATCACCAATTAACATTAAATAATAAGGGTATTGATGAAAAATATACCCAATCAAGAAGAGAAATAATTTCGTATTTAATTTTAAACAATCATAATCAAATTGTGACATTAATTGAATCATTAGTAATTATGAATAAATAGATATTCATTTTAAATACCTCAAGGATTTTTTTTACACCACACAATAATAAATAGGTTCAAATATGTCTCAATAGTGGTCAAATTGATTTGAAATCCCTTACCTCATCATGCTATTTGGTTGAAAATGTATAAAACTCCTATATAATCAATAGACTTATTAATATAACCTACCAAAACCATATAAATGTTTATAATAGCACATATGATCACTTATAACATTTTATCACCCATTATTAAAAATAAATTATTATTATCTCTATTTTTGGTGTTAAGTGCTTTATTTTTCTGGTATGCATTGATTTGGTAGATCATATACTTGTACATTTAATATGGTTCCATCATATAAAGAATTTTATACATGGTTTAATATATCATATATATTCATTATATATATATATATATATCTTTATCCATAATATATATATAGATAAATAAATTCACCATTTATAGTGATGATAGGTTTACATAGCCATGAACGTTGTAGTCACTTTTAAATGAATGGAAAAAAATAATGTTTGATATAAATTAATATTTCAAGATTAATATTCCAACAATATATAAAACCTATAGTCCTGAAATCAAAACTTATTACTATCCACAGAAATCATAACTAAAAAATGTATGGTGTTGCTTCGTGGAGGTGGTTGTCCATACATATGCATGAGAAATGCTATCATCATCCAATGGATTTAATTTCAAATATGTATATATGTTATTATTTTTAAATAATAATATTTATGTCTTAAATATAGTATATGACAATCATTTTCATCATTATAACCATCCATCTAATGTGGTGATGATAAAATAATTACACCGCAACATTGAGTCGTTAAGATGTACATACACACGAGTAATATTTTCAGTTTTTGAAGGTTTAAAAAGAGATATAATATTGTTGTACCATAATAATAATAACATATATTTATTTTTATTTTTATGTAGTTATTATTTTTGGATGGGTATAAAACATTTTCTGGGATGTATAAGAAGAAATAAACATAAAGAGTCAACAGTGAAGCTTACCACTACTTTAGTATACCTACTTTAAATCAATTATTAAGTGAACATGTATTAGTAATGATTAATTAAATAACATATATAACATAGATAAATATTATTTTAAAAACAATGTGTAAGTTTTTATTGATATAGGTTTCTCAATGCAATTTAAATATGAGAAAGGAGATTCATTCATTTCTAATTGAGGGTAGAAAAATTCATGTAATTTCATAATGTATTGAATTAATAAAATTTATTTTTAAGGAAAAAATGCTCCAAATACATATATTTATAATCTATGATGAGGATAATTTTATATCATCTCATTAAATAATAATTTACTGTTATGAATATGTCATAACCCTTATCTTTTAATTTTAGCCCATGTTAACCATTTTTTCAAATTCCGTATTATTAATGTTTTTTATATTCATATGGTTAATAATTTTAATGTAAAATTTAAATCAAGAAATAAATGGACAAATTTTTCAAAAAAAAATATCTCATTAATTCATCTTAATCTTATATTTCTTTTATTTTTAAATCATGAAATAAAATATTTTTCATTATAAAATATAATTTACGTAATTTTATACTATTCCTTTATTTTGACATTAAATACATTAATGTTGAGATAAAATTGAAATATAATCATTAAAAAATTAATATAATGAAATATTTATATAAAAAATCCAGCAATATAATATTTATTTCAAATTGTATTACTTTTTATATTTTTAGTGGCATTACTAGTGTATTTTGATTAATAATATAAAGGATGGGTTGGAGTGGTGCAAGTATATAATATAATTATTTAATAAATAAATTACAAATAAATAATGATAATATAAAAAATCATTTATATTTAATATTAATATAAATAATCTAACATAAGATGTATTTTACTAATAAATAAATTATCTAGATATTAAAATATGAAAAGTATCGGGTTTCTTTGTATCACTCACATAAATATTGTAAAAGTCATAATCAAGGAGAAATTTTAAAATAATATTCAAATATAGAAAAATGGTATTTTTATGGATATGATATAGTCATACAATAAAATTACAAAAAGTTTTGGACTCTATTTTTATTCCATATAAAAATCATCTTGACCCAAATTATCCATTTTACAATTACCATAGTGACAATTATTTAGCATAATTACTATTTATAATGACTAAATATAAAGGTGCGTCATTATAATATTTTGAAATCCAAATTCTGAATCAGACACAAATTTTTTAAGATTCAATTACCTAATGTCATAAAAATAAATTCAACATATATGTGAAAAGCACAGGGAAAATTAGATTTTCTAAAAAATTCATTTTTAGGTATAAAATTGTTATATACCAAATTCATGGATAGAATTAAATAAAATGAACCCAAATTGGGGTATTTATAATATTATCTATCTAATATTTATTTAAATCCATTTAATAGAAATTTAACATTAAACATCCTTGAAAAAAATCAGTTTTCAATAAAAAAGTGTTATTTACTATTCACTACAAAAAATCATTTCAAAGAAATAAAAAAAATCTTATTCTAATTTTTATTTGATTCCTTATAAAATGAATTTATTTTTATCTAGTATTTTTTATAAATTCAGAGAAAATATGTGTTGCATTTTCTCACAAAATCAAATAAAATTCATTTTTTAAGATACATTTTTTTATGAATAAAATCACATTACTAAATAATGGGTGTTTATTTAATAATAAATAATAACAAATTAGTTTTTTATGTATGTTAAGATTGCATATTTAAATAAAGGTATTTCCTATTCAAACCATTCAACTCATTATCTAGGTTATAGTGTACCTAAATAATAATTTGTATTAGTTTTCATAGGTTCAATGATATGTGTTTTACATGCTATTGAACATGATATTCATTTAATTTATTATGAATTATAAAAGTTCTGGATCAGAAAGTTTGGATTCTTTTATAATTATTCCTCAATTTTGGTTAACAAATATACTTAATATCTATATTTCAATCCACATAAATATCTCCAATTTAATATTTTGTGTTATTTAACACATTATATTCATCAACCAAGGAATAGATTTCATCATTGGGGCCTATATTAATAATATGAATATATTTTAGGAGCATGTTTAAATCATCGATAAATTCATCCTTATAAGAGTGGGAGTATATGTTTTCATTAGAGGATGTATAGGGACTCTCAGAAATATGTTTTGAATAATAAATTTAATGTAAGTACAAGAGTATCTTGTGATGAATGTTTTTTTTCAAATTTAGATTAATCATACCACATATGAGTCTTCGAAGGGTGTGGGTGATAAAACCATAGAAATCCACTATTGTATTCTATACACTTTCATTACTAGAGTGTAAAAAATCATCATCAATTATATGTTACTATTCAACTAGATCCTGATTGGGATAATTAGAATAATTATTTCCCTATGGTATCACCTCCAAATTAGAGAGTTTAGCACCTATAGAATTTGATTCATGAAGTTTTACAAATACTTATGTTTGGTTTGAGAAACAAATCAACATTTTCAGTACTATGAATTTCCCAAAAGTGTTTGCAACTTCTTCCTTAAGGGACTATGTATGTCATTAACCACAATCTACTTATGTAATATGCTAACAAAATTGATGTTCCTAACATGTCACTACCCTCTAATAGAAACCCAAAAATTTTCATTCTGAATCCAAATTTCCTTGTTCCTAAATCAGGTTATTAAATTGAGTTTCATTCCATAAATTCACCAATAAGTAACCAACATTATGAAAATGGATACAATATTTAACAATAATTTTATAAGTTATCATTTTTGATGATCCCTTATTACTTTTATATGTCCACATTATTTAGGTAAAAGTGTTATAGTTATCCACCTCCATGAAGATCCCCATAAAAAAGGGCCCTCTGAGATTAGTGGTGATAGAATTAGGATTAAAAGTTGTACAAATGATATTTATGATTAAAAAAGACCACTTTAATTTTAGTTTAGATCATGGAGACCTCAGAGTCTAGGAATATGAGGAACAATAAGGGGTTGAACATATATTTCACAATATTGAGATCATTTTAACATCTTTACCCAACATAAAGAATATGAACACATTCCATAAAACTAAAATATATTATAATCATCTCTATAGGAAAAAAAATTGGAAATATTTATTATCCTATAGACCTAAATTGAAATAAATAAACCAGATATATATAAGGTACCTCTTAATGAATTTTCATGAAGGGTAGTTGTTTGAAAATATCACAATAAGTGTGTCTCTAATATGTGATGTCATCAAGTAAACATCCTTCAATGAAAAAGATTCAATATTTTCAGATTATTGAAATTTCAAGAAGGAAAAATGTTAGAAGATAAATAATCTTCCACATTCCTGAAATATGTATTTGATCATTTGACTAGTTTTGACATTAGGATCATAACTTCAATCACCTGGCCACAAAACCACTAAAATTATGATTTTTTTACCTAATTAATCATGAATAACATTAACCCATTTGTTCTTAATCTCAATTTTGGGAATTTGGAGGATTTATTTTTTTTGTTTTTGGTTTTAACTAAAGGGGTTTAGTATTAATGTATGTGATGAGGGAAGTTACACTTTTATAATTGAAATGGGATAACATTTTAATAAATTCTGATAATATATAAAAAATGGGAAGTAAATCCAAAGGTATGGGAATAAAATGTTTTCAAATAACATATAGAGGAATAGATACAATCGTTATAGATCTCTACCACCCATTACCACACATTCTTAAAAAATATATAAACTCATTATCATTAGATTTTTCAATTTTATCATATTGGATTTAACATTGTAAATTTCATATACCTAATGTTACTAACTAATAATTCACTAAACTAAAATGGTCTTTATTACTTAATATTTTTTTACTAATTCAAAATTTTAATTCCATTTCATTCAATTGATTTTATACATGCTATACAAACTAATTATAAAACACAAGATATTTATTCTATTAAGAAAATTACATAAAACAAAACTTATGTTTTAAAATGTAAAAAAATATTTGAATATTTTTTTAAAATTATAATCTCAATTATAAAACACATATTTTTCCTAATTATAATGGGTTCATTAATATTAAATTCAATATTATATATAAATAATTTCATACAAGTCATGTTATATTTAAAAGTGTTATTTTTCACTATTCTGTTACAAATTAATCCTTTAAAAACATAAAAAATATTCCTAAATAAAATTGAAATTATAAAAAAAAATTATGTTTATTATATAAAATTTACTTTTCTAAATATTATATTTATTCTTTCAAATAAAATCATTAAATAAAATGAAAGAAAAATATTATAAGAAAACAAATTAAAAAAAATTATTTCTTATTTTTAATTACAATAAATCACTATTATAGATAGATTTAATAATTAATTATAAAATTTTATTAGAATTATTATTTTACAATAATATAATTATATTTCATTAATAAAAAAACAAAAACACATAAAAATATAGATTCTAAAATAGAATAATAACTTAATTAAATTTGTAAAAATAACATACACACACAGATATATATATATATATATAAATGTATATATATTAATCTTGTAACTCATATTAATTACTACTAATTTAACATGTAGAATTAAATAGTATAAATATATAATAGATTCATTTTTAATAGTGTTGGGTGTAGAGTGATCGATCGAACATATTTTACTTAATTAGAAGAAATAATATACTAAAATATCATGTTGTTAAATTCTCCCCCTTGAATAAATAGAATACTTAATGTTTTTAAACTAATAAGATGGGAGTGATGGAGATATTAATTAAACATACACTGGTTAGTTATCTAGGGTTTATTATGGATTGGAAGTAGTTTTATCCTATATGAAATTTGGTATATCCCTTCAAAAAATTAGATATTCTGTTTCAATAATACATAATTCAACAAGATGTATCTTCTAAAAATCTTAAAGAAAATAATTATGCTACGGATAAAAATAAAACTCCATTGAATGGTTTTATTTATTATTCAATATCATGTATGCCAAAATATATATGAAAGTAGAGATATTAAAATCATGCGTTAAAAATCACTTCTTAATTCAATAGTGGATTTTTTATAGGATTTTACTTCTTTATTTAGTCTAATATATTATTGTTTCTTATTTTACACTTATTACCCTATATTAGGGTATATACTTTCATAATTTCCAATTTCACTGAAATTAAATCAATCAATTAATTATCTTCTCTCTATCCCTCATGCTTTTGACTCTGATGTCCTTTATCTTCATATTTTTAGTATATAATAGTCTCTTTTAGGTAACTTCCTCGATTATTCTTTTTGCATTATTGACCCGTATGGAATTAAATACTATATCATTAAATATTCTTTTAATATAAACATCCTAAAAAATACAGCCTTATTTTCACTAGTGTGCTTTATAATTTGAATGTGTTTACATTTTTAATCATATCACATGGTTTAAAAATTGTAATAATCAATTATATTATCATTATATATCTAGTATTTATTATTTACTCATTTAGGTAATATCTACATTGAGCCCTATACTGATGGTTCCACATTCCGACATGCATTAATGAAACCAAAAGTGGTAAACATGAATGATGAAAAATTAACATTATAAAATTATTATCATAAATAGTATAATGAAAATTTAACCAAAAGATCTCCTATGTTATTTTAATATCACATTAACGTAAAGATCATTTATTTCATCCTATTTCACTCTTAGTTTGGCACATATAATTTATAGTGCATCATAGGATAATATAATTTCAGTTTTCTTAAAAAATTAACCGAATACCATAAAATATTGTGTAAATAAATTCTTTATATTAGATTGTAAATAGTTGATGATTAACCGAAGAACATAACAAGAGATTATCAACCAAGATGGGTAGTTATGTCACATTGTTCTACACCCGGTGATAATATAGTTAATACCCAATCGATCCTTTTCCTAGTTATTACCCTAATGTATATATGTTTCATTTCCACCATCAACATTTATTATCAAGAAAGGGATGCAATACTTTTAAAACAATAAACAAAAATTAGATTAAAACTTATGATGTTATCCTACACATAAGATTTTTACAATAATTTTCATTAATGTAGTCTCATCCTAATATTCCAAATATAGAATATTACCACAACTAACATAATATATTATCTATTACTTTGAAATTATGATAAATAAAAAATTATAAAAACATGAATTATCCCTAAATAACATCATATCATATAATTGTATGTATGAGAATCTCTAATTAAAATTATGACTCCCAAGACCTATACATTGAAGCCTGTTGTAATATAAACATAAATTTCACAATCAATTCAATACCAATAATAGATTTATAGGGATATTTACCCCATAATTATATGACATAATGAAAATATTTTACTAAATATATTCCCATTAAATTTTAGGGTATGGTTCATAGAGGAATAAGAAAAAACAATAAGTAAAAAACAAGTTTATTTATATCAAATGAAATTTTTATCTATAATATAAGAAACTATTTAATCCATTAAAAGCATTAAAATATCACTTAAATTATCCAAAATATATATCCTGTTAGGTATATCATGTGTAATACATTTACCATAACCTAGGTAAATGGAAACATAATAAATGGTGAGCTGAAATTTATTGAAAGAGTCAACATTAGAGATAAAAAAAGTATAACAATCAATAATATGATAAACATATTGTTATCAGAATGTATATAAGAACCAAAAACATATAAAATATAATATAAACCCAATACATAGGATGATCATATTAATAAAAACATTAAATAAAAAAATTATATCATATGATCATATAATTATGGAATATGTGGTTGAATTATATGACATGAAATCCAAATAATATGTTAAGGATAACATCCAAGACTATCATAGTGGACAGAGTTCCATAGTTGATTGGGTTCAGTATTAACTCATTTAAACATATTAAATACATTAACATAATAGATCAGGATAACTCTCTAATTCAATTCATTAAATATCATGATATATAAATCATTTCCCAATATATTGTATGGATATATAATTCTAAGAACAACCATCACAAAATCATAATAAGTAATTTTATGTGCACGACACATGAGTGAAAAAAACAAAAAACATAAGCCTTGTAAATCCCATTGGAAAAAAGCAGGTTTCATAATTATTTATCAAAGAATAACCAAAGTATATATCCTAAGGATTCATAAGTAATATAGAATTAATTAATTTCATAATGTTCATATATCAGTAAATAAATGTAGGTCTTAAGTATTGACTTCCATTGTCAGAAAATTAATGGGGACAAGGGGAAGTAACAATCCACCACATTGGTGACCCTTTTGTAAAGTATCATAAGATAATTTAAGGAACCTAATATAATTTTAAATCCTTTTAGACCAAAATTAAACTAGTTTATATACATATATAAGTTATTATTTTTAAAAAACTATTTATAGTGAAAATAATTATATAGAGGTGAAACTTGTCAGGATGTTAGAAATCAAAAGGATCCATTTTTTGTTTCACAAATAACTTTTTTGATGTCTGAAATAATTAGAATTATTTAAAACAATCCTCATGGAAATAAGATGAATGAAATAATATGGATTAATTAGATAATAAATAAATAGTATTATAATTGAATATGAGATCATTGTTGTGAATGAAAATTGTGGAAAAGGAGGGAAACCGTAATTTAATAGTATGGGAATTATTCATAACATAGTTTTATTTTTATGATGTAAATGAATAGATAAATAAGTAATATTTAAATAAAAATGTATCTTTTAATATATAAATATGTTTAAATACATTAAAACAATAATTAGGCTCAAGAAGAAACATTGTATCTTAAGAGAGTGGTTCAAGTTATGAAAAATATATATAAAGAAGGCAAGATAAAAATAATATTTCATATTAAGGAATTAAAGTACTAGGAGTTATGTGTATAAGTTTAGTAATTATTCATGATATTATAAAAAAATGATAAATTATTTAAACAATAAAAATATTGACCAGTTCATAATATGATTGAATCCTTCAATAAAGTTCGCTTGAGACATAAATCATTAACATTTATCAGGATTTCCTTTAATATACTATAAAATACCTTATAAAAAATAACTATATAAATTTATAATTTCACAAACCTAATCAAAATTATTGATATCTATAAAATTAGTTTATTTTTGTTCTCTATAATTATCTTTGATATTCATTACCTATTTTTCAATATTTGATGTGACTTATCTTGATACTTTTGAACATGATACATAATAATAGTGTAGTTATTTATTAATTTTTTTGCAGTAAATAATTAGTACACAATTATAAATATATATATATTTAAATATAAATTTATGCCTTATAATTATTGATAATGATATAATTTCAATCTATTTGTGTTTCAATTATGATCCTTGATTGTTATATCAGCAATGAGAAAGTTTGATGAATTTTTATCAAATAAGAAGTTGTATGTTTATGGTATATATTAAAATGAATTTTAATAATACATATAAAAAGTAGAGTGATTATTTACTCATTTTTCTCATATATTTTCATTACTCAAGTTCTCAACGTTATCCGTGACATTATTTTATAGTATTTGTTATGTTTTTTTTCAAAGTTAATAAAATAAAAACATAACATAATTTTGTGGATTATTTTGAAGAGGTTAAGTTGCAATGTCACTAAACAATAGGAATAATTGACTTAGTAAGTGATAATATTTTCTATAGATGAAATTTTTAATTAATTATAAGGATAATATAATATATATAAATCTATTAAATTGTATAAAGAGATTTTTTTTTCCTCTTAGTGAACTTGTTTTCAGATGTTTAATTTTATAATTATTATCTCATATTCGTATCACAAATATATTATATATAATTTCATAAAAATAATCAATACATTTAAATAATATTTTTAATTTATACGAGTTCATAAGTTTATACATGAATGGATGTGACACAAAATGGAACAAAACATTCCATGGACATGGTAATCCAAATATACACATGGATAAGGATTTCATTTTCCATAGAACCAGATATAGAAGTAGAAGGTTTTATCATTTACAAATTTTATATAAGATATATTTATAATAATTATATATTAAAACACATTTTAAAACTATCTATGTTATTCAATGTAGTAAAATTGACATGTTACATCATGGAGATAGTTTTCCCCACCTACGCTTGATTCATTATTTGGATTATCCAAATTGAAAAGGAAAAGGACATTAAATATTATACCATAATTATAATAAAATATAAATACAATAATGATACTTATATTTTCATTTTAATATGATTTATTTAATTTAATGTGTAATAATTGCATGTAATGATTCAAAAATTAGGAAGAATCAATTAGAATTTTATAAATCACTTCTTACAATATCTCTATTTTAAAGGGGATATTCCATTATGGGAAGGTATTTACAGAAGACCATAACATCTTGATGGAATAAAAGAATTTGAATGATATTTTTTGACTGATTTTGATACAATATTATTGTATTTTGGTGTGATGTGATGTGAAAAAAGTATTTATCCTTTTATATCAGGAATGGGACATAATTTTTTGTAAATACCTAAATCTTTCCAATAATGAGAGGTATCTCCAAGGGAATGTGGCTCTAATGTTGGGAAATAATGGAGAGGGGAATGTATAAGTTCGATCATGGCCTCTTCCTTCAATTCCTACAAATGTTTAATTTTTTTCACAAAATACCATTAAATTTTTATCTTTAACTATTTTATCTTTAACCACAATTAATAGTTTTTACCTAATTTAACTTATCATTTATGACTAAAATAAAATTATTAAAACATTTGAACCAAATGAATCTGAATTTGAAATAAATACTATTTTATTAAATTGGTAAATGTGACACTTTTTGATTTTATAATATTAAAGGTATAATTTCTTGAATCCAAATTTTTAAAAAAATTATAAATTATGTTACAAAATTTCAACTATGGGATTGTAAATTTAACAAAAATTAAAAATAATTATGTTACATAAAAAACGTATATAATATTATAAAAATTGGGTCATTAATTTAAAATTCAAAATTAAATAGTAATAATGTGATTAAATCCATTTCATTTATCAGAATTTTATTTTTCACTATTCACCAAGAAATATCATTAGAAATAACCAAAAAAATATGTTTAAAAGATTATATTAAAAATATAAAAATGATGTTTATTTATTGGAGTTAAGATTCTATAATTTTATATTTTATATTTTATTTAATTTGAAAAAATACATAGAAAAGTTAATTTATAAGAAAATAACTTTTTAAAATATTTTTTATGATTCTAAATTTATTTAAAACACTAAAAAATAAATCACTAATCCAAAAATATTATATTTTATTTAAATCATTAGTTAAAAATGAAATAATTTTTTATATAATGAAATTTCTGTTGTATAAAAATATTGAACTATAAAAAATAATCCATCTAGTAAATGTTTATAAAATAACCTTTATATATATTAATATATTTTAAAATTTGACTACTCTTATTCATACATACTAATTCAATGACTAGGTTTCAATGGTCTAAATAAATAATTGATTCATTTCAGTTAATAATATACTATATATAAAGGTATCAAAAATATTTTACATAATTATAGGAGAATAGTTGTTAAAACAAAAGGTTATTACATTTCATTTAAAGTGTTACTTATAGATTTCATAATCATCCTCCCTTCTTTTATCAAGATTGAGATAATTCAGAAAATATTATGTGGGGTATGAATATATATATTCATAATTTTTCTCAAGCCTAATATTAATGGATGACATTTGGAAAAATTATATATCCAATGCAACATACATGTGATTATAGAAGACATCGATTACCTCCTAACTTGACCCGAAAAGAGGGACAGTCAGGAACTACGGACCCCAATACATAAAATATAATCTATTGGATTAATGAAAATTAAAATCATATGTATCATTCTTGTAGTACAATACTAGTTATGAAATTATATTTCTACATAATGTATATCATGTTCAATGTCATTATATAATCACTTTCTATTTCCTTGATCTAAAAAAGTATATTTTAGTAACTTATTTTTATTATCGATTGATCTATAATAAATTAATGTTATAAGCCGCCTAATATTTTAAAAAATCCCAATAGATTTTACTATTCGATTTTAAAAATCATCTCTTTTTTATATAATAATGATGATGATCCATACTTCTCCCAATATAATGCTTATTATGGACATAAAAATCATATTTCGGTGTCTAGGTAGATTTTCAAACTAATTTCAAAAACTCATAATTCCTTCATTAATTGAGTTCAATCCTAGTTATGGAAATCGAATATAAATATTTCGTCAATTATTTACACCATGTTTTATTAAGAAGAACAAAACATTAACACATTACAAAATTTTAGTTAAATCAATTCCTTGTATTTGTTAAAACTCCACGAAAATGGAAATTGGTTTCCGAATATTTCCTAACTAACACATAAGCTATGATTCAATCATAACATATAATATTAAATAAGAATTAGGGAAGACTTATTTTCTTTGTGGGATTCCTTTTAACTTATTTATAGATATCAATTATTTTTTTCACACCCGTTTTAATATTATTCGGATTTTATATAAATATTTATCTATCTACGACAAAATATTTTATGCATAATATATTTATTTAATTTTATCATAGAATTCTATTTCAATTATAAATATTTTTTGATCCCATTAAATCATTAAAAAACAATTCATCACATAATTAAATAAATAATTGATAACTTTTAAAATGAAATAAATAAGTGATATGATCTTATGATTTTATCTATTGGTCTATTTATAGAGTAGTGATAAACCAAAAATGACCCTCGGTGGTGTAACACCATGAAACAATTAAATTTATTTACATGAAACACTCATCCATTAACTAGTGTATCTCCATAGTTGGTTCCACCTTGATACGAGTCATAAATTTATTTCACCCAATGATGGATTCATCTATTAAAAATTAATACCCACTCATAGGAAATGGATAATAGGGTTATTGGTAGTATAAAATATTCTTTCATTGTAAAATCCAATACATATTAATGAAGGATAAGAACATATATAGATCATCATAATTAATATAATAATAATATTATGATTAAACCCATGTAACAAAATAAATTGATTAAGAAAACTCAATAAATAAATAAGTTGGCTAATCTCATGATCATTCATATCTTGTAATGAATATAAATTTATTAAAATAACAATTCATTTAAATTTGAAAATTTTAGATAAATTTATAAGAATTTTTTAATTAATAAACGTGTTCATTAATTATCTTTTTTACCTTAATTTTCATTAAATGTTGTCCAAGACATATTATCACACTCCCATACTGTAATATTCTAAAATAAATAAATTTCTTTTAAAATTATAATATACATGTTAGGTACCAATGAGGTCACACGTTTGTATCCTTTTGTACTGGATTAAATTCATTTTGAAAATAATTTATATACCAAAAAATGCACTTGTTTACATATTTTTTGTACAATTTAGTGTCCAATTACATCCATTTCTAGAATTTTGTACTTACACATCATGTTACGTCAATCGATATGGATTGAGAATTATGATTTGGATGGTATGTGTGTTGAGTCAATAAGGTTTTCCTTATGACTTTTCCATTCCTTCTTGTTTTGAAAATCACAAACACCTTATTCTTAAGGAAAAATGCTTTCTTAAGGAAAATCGCTTTTATAAGGAAAAATGCTTTCTTAAGGAAAATCGCTTTTATAAGGAAAAATGCTTTCTTAAGGAAAATCGCTTTTATAAGGAAAAATGATTTCTTAAGGAAAATCGCTTTTATAAGGAAAAATGCTTTCTTAAGGAAAATTGCTTTTATAAGGAAAATTGCTTTCTTAAGGAAAATCGCTTTTATAAGGAAAATTATCCTTATCATATTTTCATTCATATTTTTCGTAAGTATGAGATTCGGATTCACTTTCTCGGAGTCATTAAAACTTTGATATAAAAGCATTCTGTTTTAGGGTTCAGATTCTGGACAAGAACTATAAGTAAGTTTCATTCCGAATTCCGGATATGAATTCTGACTAAGTTCTATTCCAGATTCAGGATACGAATTCTGAAGAATAATTCTCATTACGAATTCTAATGAAGAAATCTCATTCCGAATTCTCATTACGAATTCTGATAAAGAATTCTCATTACGAATTCTGATGAAGAATTCTCATTACGAATTCTGATGATGAATTCTCATTACGAATTCTGATGATGAATTCTCATTACGAATTCTGATGATGAATTCTCATTACGAATTCTGATGATGAATTCTCATTACGAATTCTGATGATGAATTCTCATTACGATTTCTGATGACGAATTCCTATTCCGAATTCTCATTCCGAATTCACCTATTAAACAGAATCTGATTATCATTGTTTTATACACTCTAAATTTATTCACTCCGAACCTTCACTCCGAAGTTTCTATTCCGAACCTTTATGTTAGAGTTTAAAACGATGTCGTACATTCTGTTACACTTGTTTTGTTATAAAACGATGTCGTCCATTTTGTTATAAACTAACCGTTGTCTAAGTGACACGTGTACAGGTCCCTCCGAACTTTAAGGAAAATATGACCGTTGGAGAGGAGCCGACCTTACCTATAAATAGGAGCTCATTTGAAAGAGCTCGATGCTGATGAATAGCTGATGCATACGCTGATTGTTGAAAAAGTGCTTACATGCTGTTGAAGTGATTTCTAGAGAGAGAGTCTCTTATTAACTCTCAAAGCTTCGTGCGACTCCGAATGTTGGTGATTACTATCGAGGGATTCCGGGGATAGGAAGACAGAGGTGCCGACTACCTTAAAGATCGAGGGCTTTCTTGCTGAGAAAGACAGAGGTGCCGACTACCTTAAAGATCGAGGGCTTTCTTGCTGAGAAAGACAGAGGTTGCCAACTACCTTGAAGTTGAGGGCTTGCGGAGATAGCAAGACAGAGACACCGATCTTCATATCGAGGGCTTACCCTGGTGTGGGTAAGACAGACTTTCTTGAAAGTATAAATCAAGGGACCTTTATCCAAGGTTGTTGGATACCCTTCTCTTTGGGTTAAAAGACTATTATCTTGTTACTAGTAGTTTTACTACTTGTCTTTATTCCGCTGTAATTTGTATCTTAAGGAAATTATAACTTTCTTATACTTCCTTACTTACTCTGATTAGTTTAGATTCTATACGCTTTAAGGTAGAATCTCATATTGTAACTTTTGTTAAGTTTCAATCTCCGGAATCATATTTCCGGAACCTACTTTTGGAATCCCTTTCCAAGTTCAGTTCGGTGTTAGAGGTGTTGTGAATTTACTTAGTTTAACTTTGTTAAACTTAGCCCTTTCCTTTTCTTAAGGAAACTCTAGTTATTCATAACTAACTTTAAAGGTTCCAAAGGAATTTTTAAAGTATACAATTCACCCCCCCCCTCTTGTATATTGAGCATCTCATATTATTTTTCGATCCTACAATTGGTATCATAGGTTGGAAACCTCTTACTCTATACCATTCTTACATTTGTTATCAGAGCAAGGTTACTGAAATACTTGTACTCACATACAAGTTTTTCTTGCTCACTTTTCTATTCCGAACATTGTCATTCCGGATTATCCATTCCGAACTTTTCCCATTCCGAACTTTGTTATAACGAATCTTTGCTACTAACAAGTTTGTGTGCAAAGTTATTTTTAGTATGGCAGTAATTAATGTTGGATCGATTGACAATCTGAATCCTACAAGACCACCTATATTTGATGGTAATGATTATGAATACTGGAGAGATCGTATGAAGACATTTGTTATCAATACTGGAGTAGACAACTTTGTGATGCTTACTGGTGACTATAAAATTCCTGACAAGGAAGTCAGAACCTTTACTAACCAGGAAAAGCAAGAATATCAACTCAACTATAAGGTACGCAATACTTTATTATATTCAATGACTAGAAATATATATAGCCAAATTTCTTCTTGTGAAGCATCTAATTGTATATGGAATAAGTTAGAGTTTACACACTTTGGGACTTCTAAGGTGATTGAGACCAGAAGAGCTATGCTTAGAGCTGAATATCATGGCTTCAATTTTCCTTATGGAGAACCTATCTGTAAAGTTCAACAAAGATTTATGACTATCATCAACAGTCTACAATCTATGGGAGATAAAGGCTTAGATGATGAAGCTCTTGTGGACAAGATAATTGATATTATGCCCAATGAGTGGGAATCCAAGAGAACAGCTATAGATGAGAACCGGAAGGTCACTCAAATTACTCTTGATGAATTATTTGGAACTCTTCTACAACATGAAACTAGAATGAAGAGAGATGCTGACAACATCAAGAAAAAGAATGGAAATGGTACTGTTGCTTTTACTTCAACTTCGAATCAGATGAAAGCTAAGACTCCTAAGAGAGTAACCAGATCCAAATCTAAGAAAGTTATTTTCCAATCCGAATCTAGTGAAAGTGAAGTTTCAGAAAATGAATTAGCCAATCTTGCTCGAAGGATGAACAAGATAGCTGGACAGAGAAACTTTCAATCCAAGTATAAGAAGAAGGACAAGAAAGATAAGAAAGATGGAGAAGTTACTTGTTATGAATGTAAGAGAGCTGGACATATTAGACCAGATTGCCCTATGCTCAAAAAGAAAGAAAGGAAGGAAAGACATTCAGACAGGAACAGGAAGAAGTATTATAAAGCCAAAGCTAAGAAAGTTCTGAAAGCTAATGACACCTGGAGTGCCAGTGGTGGTGACTCTTCAGATGAATCTTCTGATTATGAATCTTCAGGACAGAAGAATCTTGGTCTTATAGCCAGATTACCTATTGATAATCATTGTCTTATGGCTAAGGTACGAAATGCTGAATCTTTGACCAATGTATCCTTAAATCCTAATGATAGTAAGTATTATAACTCTTCTGATGAAGAATCATCTTCTGATGAGGAAAATACATTACCTACTTTTGAAGAAGTCTCTAGATTTGCTGAACTTCTTGAGATTGAGAATTCCAAACTCAACAAGAAACTTGATAAGGCAAATTCTAGGAATTCTATTCTTACTAAAGAGATATCAGATCTTTCTAAAGATCTTGATAAGAAAAATGCTGATTTTGAAAATATTTCAAAAAATCTTGAGGAAGTAAGTTCTGAGAAAAATAAACTTTCTAAAGAATTAGAAAAAGTAATTTCTAAGAAAAATGTTTTCGAGCCTAACTCTAGTTCCAAAACAAATGATTTTGAGGATAAAAACTTGGTTGTAAAACTCAAGTCCGAAATTTTTTCCTTAAAGAAGTGTTTATCAAACTTTACCCATGGTAAGGAAAATTTTGATAAGATGTATTCTCAAATACGACCTTTATGAAATAAATCTGGATTTGGTTATACCCATGCAAAACCAGTTTTCAGTAACAATTATTTTGTTCCTCAAAGTGCCCCATTTTGCACTAAGTGTCAATGTGGTGGTCACTGGGCAAGAAGTTGTTCCTTAAACAAAACCCAATCTTTAGGTTTTCATAAAGCTTACTTTTCTAAGAAAATGTGGATACCTAAAATTTTATTGTCTGGAAATCTCAGATCCAAACAAGTTTGGATTCCGAAAATCTAATTTTGTTCTTAATTTCAGGAAAATAAAGAAAGTTCCAGCAACAATATTTGGTACATGGATAGTGGATGTTCCCGGCACATGACTGGTAACAAAAGTTTTTTTGAAAAGATTATCAAAATGAAAGGTGGAAAGGTAACTTTCGGAGACAATGCTAAGGGAGAGATTGTTGGTATTGGTAATATAGTTCTTTGGGGTAAAACTTTGATTTCAAATGTTCTTTTTGTTAAAGGTCTTAAGCACAACCTCATTAGCATAAGTCAGTTATGTGATGAAGGTTACCTTGTGAATTTTAGGAATGATAGATGCTTAGTTCACAATTCCAAGGAAGAATTTATTCTCTCATCCAACAGGCAAGAGAATGTTTACACCTTAAACTTAGAAGACCTAAGAATCCAAGATTTACCTTGCCTAAGTGCAATGGAAGATCATTCTTGGTTATGGCATAGAAGATTAGGACACTGTAATCTTAGAAACCTATGTAAACTCTCTAAGA
Source organism: Viscum album (assembly GCA_963277665.1). Taxonomy (NCBI): domain Eukaryota; kingdom Viridiplantae; phylum Streptophyta; class Magnoliopsida; order Santalales; family Viscaceae; genus Viscum; species Viscum album. Next base: position 1,969,188,742 of record OY728119.1, on the reverse strand, counting down.
AGAAACTTGTTAAGGATCTACCGGAGCTTAGATTTGATTCTTCTAAAGTTTGTGATCCTTGTCAATATGGAAAGCAACATAAATATAGCTTTAAGTCAATCGGTGAAGTCTCAACAACCGATGCATTACAGTTAGTGCACATGGATATTTTTTGTCCAACACAAACTGGAAGCATTGGAGGCAAATACTATGTGTTTGTTCTAGTTGATGATTACACTAGATTTACTTGGGTCTATTTTCTAGCAAGGAAATCTGAAGCTTTTTCTTATTTCAAAAGTTTTAGAGCCCAAGTTAAAAATGAGAAAAACCTTCCATTGAAAACTATTCATAGTGATCATGGAGGAGAATTTCAAAATTCTGATTTTGAAACTTTTTGTAGTAAGAAAGGTATTACTCACAATTTTTCAGCACCTAGAACTCTTCAACAGAATGGTGTAGTTGAAAGAAGAAATAGAATTCTTCAAGAAATAACTAGAACCATGTTGAGTGAATATTCTATTGCTAGACATTTCTGGGCTGAAGCTATAAGTACTGCTTGTTATACTATAAATCGAGTTTTGATTAGACCTTTTCTTAATAAAACTCCTTATGAGTTATGGAATGGTAGAAAACCTAGACTTTCCTACTTCAAGGTTTTTGGTTGCAAAGTATTCATTTTGAATACTAAAGATAACTTACATAAATTCGCACCAAAATCAGATGAAGGGATTTTCTTAGGTTATTCCACAACCTCTAAGGCTTATAGAGTTTTTAATAAAAATACTTGTACTGTTGAAGAAACAGTGCATGTAAAATTTGATGAATCAGACCCTTTTGTTTTTAAAACCTCCCAACCTACATCTACGGATGTGTTTTCAAAAACTGATTGTCAACCTTTGATAGAAGAATCTTCTGATAAGGAAATTTTTCTAGAAGATACTTCTGAAACATTTACCCCAGAAGACTTTCTACCTTATGTTTATGAACAGGTTTTACAAAACCCAAATCAGGTGTTTCTTAAGAATCATCCCAGTGATAGTATCATTGGTGATGTAAATCAACCTGTAAGGACTAGAAGTTCCTTAAGAAATGAAGTAGAACATCTAGCATTTCTTTCCCAATTAGAGCCTAAAAGCACTGATGAAGATTTAGGTGATGATGATTGGATCAAAGCAATGCAAGATGAACTAAATGAATTCGAAAGGAATAAAGTCTGGACCTTGGTTGAAAGACCTAAGGAAACTTCTGTTATTGGAGTAAAATGGGTTTTCAGGAATAAATGTGATGAAAATGGAGTCATTGTTAGAAATAAAGCTAGACTTGTTGCTAATGGCTATAATCAGCAAGAAAGAATAGACTATGAAGAAACCTATGCTCCAGTAGCTAGACTTGAATCTATCCGTATTCTACTTGCCTTTGCAGCATTATTTAATTTCAAACTATTTCAAATGGATGTGAAATGTGATTTTCTTAACGGTTATGTTCAAGAGGAAGTTTTTGTTGAACAACCTCCTGGCTTTGAAGATACAAATCATCCAGATCATGTTTTTAGACTTACCAAAGCTTTGTATGGCCTTAAACAAGCCCCACGAGCATGGTATGATAGACTTACTGGATTTTTGCTTCAAAATAACTATGTTAAGGAAAATGCAGATCCAACCCTTTTTATAAAGAAAGATAAGAAAAATGTTTTGATTGTTCAAATTTATGTTGATGACATTATATTTGGTTCAACTCAGCAATCTTTGACTGACTCTTTTGCTAGTCTAATGAAATCTGAGTTTGAAATGAGTATGATGGGTGAGTTAACATTTTTCCTTGGTTTTCAAATTTCTCAAAAACCAGAAGGAACCTACATATCTCAACATAAGTATATTAAAGATCTTCTTAAAAAGTATGGTTATGACAACACTAAGAGTATAAGTACTCCTATTGGTACCTCAAACTATTTAGATCTTGATGAAGCTGGGAAACCAGTAGATCAAACATCTTTTAGAGGTATGATTGGAAGTCTACTTTACATAACAGCTAGTCGACCAGACTTAATGTTTTCTGTATGATTATGTGCAAGATATCAATCCAATCCTAAGGAATCTCACTTAAAGGCAGTTAAAAGAATTTTTCGCTACCTTAAGGGAACCATGGATCTAGGATTATTTTATACTTCTGGAAATGATTTTGTTCTAAAAAGCTTTTCTGATGCTGACTTTGGTGGATGTAGAATGGATAGAAAGAGTACATCCGGAACTTGTCATTTCTTAGGAGATTCATTAGTTTCTTGGTCCTGCAAGAAGCAAAATTCTGTAGCACTCTCCACTGCTGAAGCTGAATATGTAGCAGCTGGAAGTTGTTGTGCACAAGTGTTGTGGATGCAACACACACTCACAGACTATGGCCTGAGTTTTACTAAAACTCAAATTTTGAGTGATAACACAAGTGCCATTGCCCTAAGTAAAAACCCTGCACATCACTCTCGTGCAAAACACATAGATATTATGCATCACTTTCTTAGGAATCACACACCCAAAGGAGATATTATTCTTCAGTTTATCGGAACGCAAGATCAAATTGCTGACATTTTCACAAAATCCTTGCCTTCTGATAGATTTGAATATATTAAACAGGAGTTAGGAATGATAACCGTAAGGTAATCTTCCTTAATTAACTTTCTGTTGAAAAAATCTCCTTACAGTAATAAACTCCTTTTCATAGGGGGAGTACATACGATTGTTTGTTTAACAAAGTTTTTCAAAATTTGTTTTCAAACTTTTCGGAACGAAGATTTCTGGAATGAAAACTTCAGGAATGAAACTTTTCCAGAATGGATAAATACGTACAGAATACTTCTGGAATGGAAGTATTCGTATTGAAAATTTCCGGAATGAAAAACTTTCGTACTGGTATTTTCATAACGGAACTTTCATACTGAATCTTCCATAACAAGTTTTTATTTACTTTTTCGTATTGAGTTTTTCGTATTGACTTTTCGTATTTACTTTATCGTATTGAGTTTTTCGTATTGACTTTTCGTATTTACTTTATCGTATTGAGTTTTTTGTATTGACTTTTCGTATTTACTTTTTCGTATTGAGTTTTTCATATTGACTTTTCGTATTTAGTTTTTCGTATTGAGTTTTTCGTAGTCATCTTTATATTACCCATTACGAACAACTTTCCTAAGCTAATCCGAAAGGTATGATTTTCTTACCGAAGTTTTCGTAATCATATTTTACTTGCTGGCAATTTATTAAAGTTTGTTTTCGGTTTTTGAATTTCTTAATTCGTTACTTTAATAAAAACCTCAAAAAGATCGGATTCAAGCTCTCAACCGTCAGATTTGATCTCAGATCATTCTAGACCGTTAGATCAACCGAGGAAGTTGAACCGTCATCCCATTGCCTATATAAAGGGGACCCTATTTTTGAGTCCCACATCGATTTCAAGTTTTTGCGTGCTGAAGCTCTGACTCTCTGATTTAAGGCCATTCTGAACTTCAGTCTTCTCCATTCCGAATTTCCCAGAGATCTTCTAATCCAAATGTCTGCAGAGTTAGCTTCTCAAGAAATGTCTTCAACTAATCCTATTTCTCAGTGGTTAATATACAGAGAAAGGTTAGTTCATCCAACTTTCTTCAGCAACTACGATTCTATTATTTCAAAGAATATAAAGTTAAATGGCTGGGAAGATGTTTCGGTATCAAAAACCGGCAACCAAGATGAAGTTTATTCTGATTTTCTTGTTGAGTTTTATGAGTCAGTTGCTTTCTTCGAGGAAGATAATAGAGAAAAATTTTCTTTCAAATCGTATGGCAAGACATATAAGCTTTCTTACACCAAGGCTGCAAGCTTGGTAGGGTTAAGTTACGAAGGTGAAGCTGAATTTATTTCCCACGTATTGCCAGACTCTTTGGGTAGTTTCAATAAGGAAAAGGCCTTAGAAATTCTCGGATTGGATGATGACAAGGCTCCAAAAATTGCAAGCCTATCTACAAACTTCCGGATGCTGGAGTTATGGGTGCAAGGACTTATCGTACCGAGAAAGGGTGATAAGTATAGCTTGAAGAAGAGTGAGATATATATCTTAGATTTCCTGATAAATCTAAGGAAGTTTAACTTGATGAAGCATATTCTTTTTAATATTGAAAATCTGAAGAAGGGAAATCTCAGAGCACAGATCGTGATGTACCCAGCAATATTATCAAAGCTCATAGTTCGGTGCCTTGAGTCCTTCAAGGTAGCTTGTAGTTCCAAACCAAGGGTGTGTAAGATCATGCTAGTTAGCGATGCCACTCTTAAGAGAATGAATGTAGCTTTCGACAAGAAGGCTGGAATGTTTATTGATCTACCTCCTCAAGAAGAAGTGGCTCCGAAAGTTGCCGATCCGGAATCATCTAAGCCGGTAAGGAAGAGAAAGCTGAAAGAAGTGGTAGTCGAAGCCGAGGAACCCAAGTCTAAGGAAGTCCACTCCGCACCTCCTAAGCCTAAGAAGAAGAAGACCTATCCTGATGAGTTTGTTACAAAGTGGAGAGCTGACAAAGAGAAGAGGAAAGAAGGGGATCCGCAGTTCGGATTGGATCCTGCAGAGGCTAAATCTTTTAAAGAGAAAACGGCTGATGAGCTTGAGAAACAAGCAAAGGAGAAGAAGCTGAAGAAGAAAATGTCAGAAGCCGAGGCTGTGCAAGCGTTGTTGAAGTTCAACGAAATGGTTTCAGCAACAATTCCAGTTCCGAGAATGTTTTCTCTGGAATCTCTACCTGAGACTCCAGGAAGAAATCTTGTTGCCCCGGAAGAGGCTGTTGCCACAAATACTGAGGAAGAAGAGAAAGTGGAACATGTTGAAGAGGCTGCTGAAGGAAGTGGTGAGACAGGAGATGTGCTAAAACAAGTTGATGAGTACAAGGGAACTCCTTCGGAACACTTGTCGCTCCGAACATCTGAAGCTCAATCTTCAAAGCTTGTTACTCCTGAATTGGAAGAAGAGAAAGGTGAAGAAGAAGTTTCTTGTCTGAGAGAAGAAGAACATCTTTCACTTGATGCTGCTCAGAAGGAAAATATAGAAGTTGCTGATGAGGAAGATTATATTGTTCAAGTCTCTGATAGCGAGAAGAAATCTCCGGAACAGGTTTCTATTCCGGAAAAAGATAAGGGGAAACAAATTCTTGCTGATACCCCGAGTTCAGAAAAGAAGATGAGGAAGGAAGCTGGTAGTTCTTCGAAGAGGAAGTTGAAGCTTATTGGGGAAGAAAATTCTCCTAGCAAGATTTCAGAGTCGGAGTCATCTTCGTTGGGGCATGATTTTGTTGTCCAGTCTTTGAAGAAGTTGGTGGGAACCATTCCAACCTTCTCAAGCATTGACTCTAGATGCCAGATGCTTCAACATGCGCTGAATCAGAAAACCGACTCCGTATCCATGGTAATGGATAAGTGTGTTGAGATTGAAGCTCAGTTCAAAACTTTCTTCGTTGGTTACGAAGCACATAAAAGATCTTGCAAGAGGATGACAAGCTGGTCTAAGAAAACTGTGGAAGAGATGAGGTTGCTGGATGAGTTTCAGGATAATGTTAAGGATGCATTTGAAACTGAGGACAAGAAGATTAAAGAGCTGACTACATCATTCGAAGAAAATTTGACAAAGGAAAAGAACTTTCGGATTCAGGAAGTGAGAGATCTGAATGGAAAGCTCAACTCCGTTAATCAAAGTTGGAAATATGAAAGGGATTATCGGATCGAGTTTGAAGAAAGGATGAAGGCTCAGGAAGAAAAGATGAAAGCCCAGGAAGAAAAGTTAAAGGCTCAGGAAGAAGTAATTGAAGCTCAGTCAGCAAGAATAGTTGTCTTAGAGAAGCAAGCAGAGGAAGATCACAAAGACTTAAAGAAAATCAAGACGATTCTTAAGGGGCTCATGTCGAAGGAGAAAGATCCGAAATGACCAATCCGATCTTTTTGTTGTAATCTGTTTTTTTGTCGCTGACATTTCAAATATAATGAGAATTGTGCTTTTTGTTTCGTTTGTTGTCATTACTAATTTTTCAGGTACTTTGTTAAGTTTTTCCATTCCCTCCAATTCTTTTTGTAAATCACAAAGGGGGAGAAGGAAAAGATCCTTAAGAAAAAGAGGAAATCTAATAAGTGCTTATCAAAGGGGGAGAAAGGAAAAATACCCAAGGAAAAAGAACTCTAATAAGAGTTTGTTTAAGGGGGAGTTTTTCTTAAAGAAACATCACTCCGGAAATATGAATACGATCCTTAGAGTTTCAAAGCCTTAGGGGGAGTTAGTCGTATTCATCTATATCCTTAAACCAAGGGAGATAAGCTTTAATGTGTTTCTTTCTTCTTAGAATAGCTTTTTCGTAAGGATGTTTGTGCTTTCCAAAAAGGGGGAGATTGTTGAGTCAATAAGGTTTTCCTTATGACTTTTCCATTCCTTCTTGTTTTGAAAATCACAAACACCTTATTCTTAAGGAAAAATGCTTTCTTAAGGAAAATCGCTTTTATAAGGAAAAATGATTTCTTAAGGAAAATCGCTTTTATAAGGAAAAATGCTTTCTTAAGGAAAATCGCTTTTATAAGGAAAAATGCTTTCTTAAGGAAAATCGCTTTTATAAGGAAAAATGTTTTCTTAAGTAAAATTGCTTTTATAAGGAAAATTGCTTTCTTAAGGAAAATCGCTTTTATAAGGAAAATTATCCTTATCATATTTTCATTCATATTTTTCTTAAGTTTGAGATTCGGATTCACTTTCTCGGAGTCATTAAAACATTGATATAAAAGCATTCTGTTTTAGGGTTCAGATTCTGGACAAGAACTATAAGGAAGTTTCATTCCGAATTCCGGATATGAATTCTGACTAAGTTCTATTCCAGATTCAGGATACGAATTCTGAAGAAGAATTCTCATTACGAACTCTAATGAAGAAATCTCATTCTGAATTCTCATTACGAATTCTGATAAAGAATTCTCATTACGAATTCTGATGAAGAATTCTCATTACGAATTCTGATGATGAATTCTCATTACGAATTCTGATGATGAATTCTCATTACGAATTCTGATGATGAATTCTCATTACGAATTCTGATGATGAATTCTCATTACGAATTCTGATGATGAATTCTCATTACGATTTCTGATGACGAATTCCTATTCCGAATTTTCATTCCGAATTCACCTATTAAATAGAATCTGATTATCATTGTTTTATACACTCTAAATTTATTCACTCCGAACCTTCACTCCGAAGTTTCTATTCCGAACCTTTATGTTAGAGTTTAAAACGATGTTGTACATTCTGTTACACTTGTTTTGTTATAAAACGATGTCATCCATTTTGTTATAAACTAACCTTTGTCTAAGTGACACGTGTACAGGTCCCTCCGAACTTTAAGGAAAATATGACCGTTGGAGAGGAGCCGACCTTACCTATAAATAGGAGCTCATTTGAAAGAGCTCGATGCTGATGAATAGCTGATGCATACGCTGATTGTTGAAAAAGTGCTTACATGCTGTTGAAGTGATTTCTAGAGAGAGAGTCTCTTATTAACTCTCAAAGCTTCGTGCGACTCCGAATGTTGGTGATTACATTCGAGGGCTTCCGGGGATAGGAAGACAGAGGTGCCGACTACCTTAAAGATCGAGGGCTTTCTTGCTGAGAAAGACAGAGGTGCCGACTACCTTAAAGATCGAGGGTTTTCTTGCTGAGAAAGATAGAGGTTGCCAACTACCTTGAAGTTGAGGGCTTGCGGGGATAGCAAGACAGAGACACCGATCTTCGTATCGAGGGCTTACCCTGGTGTGGGTAAGACAGACTTGCTTGAAAGTATAAATCAAGGGACCTTTATCCAAGGTTGTTGGATACCCTTCTCTTTGGGTTAAAAGACTATTATCTTGTTACTAGTAGTTTTACTACTTGTCTTTATTCCGCTGCAATTTGTATCTTCAGGAAAGTATAACTTTCTTATACTTCCTTACTTACTCTGATTAGTTTAGATTCTATACACTTTAAGGTAGAATCTCATATTGTAACTTTTGTTAAGTTTCAATCTCCGGAATCATATTTCCGGAACCTACTTTTGGAATCCCTTTCCAAGTTCAGTTCGGTGTTAGAGGTGTTATGAATTTACTTAGTTTAACTTTGTTAAACTTATCCCTTTCCTTTTCTTAAGGAAACTCTAGTTATTCATAACTAACTTTAAAGGTTCCAAAGGAATTTTTAAAGTATACAATTCACCCCCCCTCTTGTATATTGAGCATCTCATATTATTTTTCGATCCTACAATGTGAGGTGTAATATGTACTTAAATGACATGTATAACAAGTTGATGTGTCTTAATATAAATGGTGTACTGTTCTAAAGAGTCAAGTCATGTAGTCATTTTGGGGTGTATGACTACCTGAGAAATCATAAATATACATGGTGTGTACAACTCAAAACGAATATGATGCACATAACTTGTGTGATGTCAACAAACATCATATAATTAGAAAATAATTTGAAAAAAATGATACATAAAAATGCATTCCAACACGATTCACCAAAAATTTATTGTCTTTACCTAGTGTGGAATTAAACATATCTCAAATCATGTGCAACTAGCTACAGGTAATGTAGTTTGTTCCACAATTATTTTTAATTCTTGTTGACTCACATAGCACACCTATATCATCCTTTATTGAGAATAAATTCGAATATGTTACAAGGAATTTTTAAAATAAGCATTATATATTGTAATATCCCATTCTTTTAAAATGAAATACGTTAATTGATAGTGTATAAGATATGACACACTACATATAAACGAACAACAAAATGTTATTATTTAAATATGATCGTTGTAACATAGTCATCAAATATATACAAATAAATAATATCAACCAAATTAACAAATATATAATTGTTCTACATGTTTATTATGTATTAATAAATTCTATCCAAATATGATCTCAATTTTTAGGAAAATAATTTTTTCCCCAAAAAAATACATCTGCATCCAAAATAGGTTTTATTTTTTTATGTGAGAATATTATAATTATTTTCTAAAGATTTTATAAATTGTATTTTAAAAAATAAATTAATATTTTTCATTAAAATCATTTCTTATTATTAATATTTGATAATTTTTTTAAAATATTTTTTTTTGTGAATATAGAAAATATTTTTTTTTGTAATTTTAGTAAAACAATTGTTTTTTATTTTATATAATAATATATTAATAATAATATATTTTCATATAATTGTACCATTAGTATATTTCAATTATATATAATTAATTTAAGTATACTTGATTCGTATCTATACCTTATTTTGGTACGGGGGCGTGAAACAAATTTAATTTCAAAAAAATTCACTTTGTTATACCAATTTTTAATAAAATTGATTTATGTAAATTATGGATATTAAATTATATAAAATTGGAGAAATTTGTATATTTTTAAATTGAAATTGGTCCTTCAGTAGTTTTATATATTTTTCTAATAAAGAAATTTTTTTTTGAAAATTAAAAAATAATGTTTATTATGAAATACTATATCTTTTGTGATATTACTAAAACATATCTTTTAAATAAAAAATTTCATCATGATAAAAAAAACATGTATAGTAAAATAATACAATAATCATAAATAATAATTCAGATAATGTAAATTATAATTTCATTCATGATAAATATGAATTTAATTTTTAGTGTTGTCGACGTTCTTCTACATCATTATAAAAGTAAAATTATTTACATTATTGATAATAATTGAAATGTAACTATTTGTTTAGTGATTTTTTCATTTAATATTATTCATAGATGATGGTTTTGACCGATATTTTATAATTTAGGATTTTTATAGTAGATGTATTATCAAAATTCTTATGTAATGCTTGCACAAGGATATTAATTGTGAAATTGCTAAGTGTAATGGATTATATTAGTCCTAATTTATTTAAATTTCTAATAGTTATTTATTTTTAATTTTTTGTGAGAAAATAATTATCCTAAATGCTTACAGAACACTTCTGTGGTAACTATTCAATTAATGGAAAAAAGGAAACTTATGGAATTTAAAATATTTAATGTAATAAAACGTAAGATAATGAATATAATCCACAATTTTTTTTGATTAACATGAAGTGTTCATGAAATTTTAAATGAATTTGGTAGAATTCTATGTTTTATCTTGATATTAATAAAATAAATGTAATGATAGTTCTAAAAATTGACCTTAGTGATATTTTTAAACAAATAATATTTTATTAAATTAAATAAAATTCCCATGAATCCAATATTTGAAATATTTATTAGGATATCGTTTTTAATATCATCAACTATCCATTATAGGGTCTATTTTCGATTTATTATTACTATATTGGCCAAAAAATAGAAAATTCCTATATTGTCATGGTATGTTTACAAAGGGTTAACAAGCATCTAAAACAAAATTATAAGGGTAATAATGTAAGATAAACATCAAAATAATTATTAGATTAGTTTATTTAAACCAATACTAATCAGTAGAAATAAATAATTCTCATTCTATTTGGATGAAAAAACTAATTAATATTAATTAATATTTTCATAAATCCAATGAGTGCCCCTCCCCTCCCTCATAAAAGAAAACATATTATTTTAATTACATTTCACATCTAAATACATTTTTATTCGAAACTACTTATAAAAAACCCTTCCCATATTTCATATTCAAATTCATGAGGTCTGGTTTTAGTCATAACACCAACATTTTTTGTCTTATGGTGTTATAAAAAGTATGTTTTCTGAAGAAGAGTTCTCATTTTTAATCAAGAGAATCTATATTATTTTTCTTCCACCCATATAAAAACATAATAAAAAATGATAAAATAATTACACCATTATCCTCAATATATTATGATTTTATTATGTTAATATCATTTTTTATCCAGCTCATCCTCCATTAAATGTAAAGGAACTATCTTTTATGTTGATGGTAGACTACTACATCACGAACCAATGTAATTCGTGTTCCATCTCATTTTCAATGAATTTTTATAATTATATAATTAATATTTTAATATTATATTCATGACATATTTATCATTATTAAATTTTAATATTTAATTTACCTGCTTACAAGATCATGCACTGAAAATTGATAGTGTGGTTCATGTCTATGTGTGGACTACCACCTCTAAAAACTAATGTGAATCTTCTTTCATAAAAAAACACATAGATTTTATATATAAATATATTTAGATAATTATTATTATATTTATCATAATATTTCCATACATTAATGGTAAAATAAAATTTATCATCTTTCCACAAGAACTACTAAAAAATGTAAATGTTTGTCATGCGTATGTACAGCCTACCACCTCCAATATTTCAATATTGTGTTTGTTTCATATTCATATTTAATGATTAGATATATATCTAAAATTTGTGTATAAAAATTATTATTATTTCAGGAATAATATAACATATATTGTTCATGAGTGAACAGTTTAACCATTTTCATCATACCTTCATCATTTTGGACATATTTATCATATATCGCTAAAGCATCTGTTGTGAGAAAAAAATATTATCTAATTTCTATAACATGGTAATATGTTAGATAATAGTATTAATAAACAAGAAAAGGCTTATAATAATGTAATTAATTGACATATTTTTATTATTTAGGACGAAAATGAATATACGTAATGAGTTTGTCTCAATTTTTGGAATTTCTATCTTAATTTTCTTTCTATCAGACACATTACTTACACACTACATGTTTCTATTTTGTTGTCTGTATACTTCACATGAATTTAAATTATTATTTTTCTCATTTTGGGTTAAACATAAAAATATAATTTTCATTCTTCAATGGGGCTTAGGATTCAAAATTCCACAAAATGAAAAGGGTTTATTTCATAATCTCATCATTAATGATGATTTTTTTTCATTAAGTCACTACTATAAAATATTTATATTTCATGTTCATATAAACAAAAAATGTTTTAAAAATGTTTTTAATATTCTACTTTAATTTTTAAAATAATATTTACCCATGTTTTAGTTTTTATGAAATGGGTTTCAAGGATTATTTTATTAAAATTTCATAATGAGGTACATTATTACATCGTTGAAAAAATGGAAGAAGTTTTTTTAACTTCTCTGGAATGTTGTGAATTTTCCACTATATCGAATCCTTAATTATTTGAAACATCCTTTGAAATACTAAATTTTAAATTTCATATAATTTTTATTCATTTAGTGGTGCATATATTTTTATAAGGAGAAGTATTTTTAAAATGGAAAATATATTTTCATCTAGAATTATTCCATCTAATATTTAAAAATAATTTTCAATCTATGATAACAAGTTTTGACTATAATTACGATTCATTAATTATTTTATCTAGGGATAAAATTATAAATATTTTTTATATTGTTTACGTTTATGATGAAAAGTTGATATTTTTATTAAAACAATTTCTATTCCAAGGTTATGCTATGATTAAATTTGTATGAATCCCATATTATTCAAATTTTCTAATATAATGACTTATTTTTTATATTGTGGAAAATATTTGTAATATTTTCATTATGTGATGGGTGGGACCAATATACCCCTCTAACGCATTGGGTAATGTAATATATCTCATGAGATAGTGAAGTGAAACAAATAGATGTTCTTGATCATTTATTTGAAACTAATCGATGTGCTTGATCTATTATGGGAAAAAAATTGATGTTATTAATCCATTATGAGAAAAAGTTGATGAGCCTGATATATCATGGGAAAAATGTTTATGTTATTGATTTAAAATTTAAAATAGGTATTGTTTTTGGATCAAATGGTCTAGGTATTTAACCATAAAAAATGAAATTGTTTCTATAAATATGATTATGCAACATGTTTTTAGGACATAAACATAGATTAGTTATTGTGTTATGTTTATTTATCATTTTTATTAATTTTTTTCATTGAAATGATAATTTTTTATTCCATTAATTATTTTTATCATTTTTTTTATTATTGATTTTGAAAACTTCAGGTTTTAGTTTAGATCTTATAAATTAATGATTATATTATGATTTTATATGATCATCGAATTATATATATCTTATTTATCTTTAATAAGCATCAAATATCACCCTTTCTTATGTTTACTTTCCCCAGTTTATATAAAATAATGATAAATAATTTGAATTTATAAAATTTTACATATGTGAGGAAATTTTATGGGACATATTCAAGGATTAATAGGGAATATGTAATGTCATATATATTGGGAGGTAGTGTTGAACATTATGTACCTTTTTTATATAAATCCATGTCCTTAATAGTTTTATATAATTCTCGAAAACTATAGACATAAATGGTCATTTTTTATATAAATAATTAAAAATTTTATTTTGATTTCTTATGTTTTTGATATGAAAAATTGTGTAACATTTATCGATATCAAATCCAGAAATATGAATTTCGTGTTTTTAGCACTAGATATGAGAGTATGGTTATCATTTCACTAAAGTTGTTTTTGGAACCTGGTTTAGAAAATGGTGGATATTTTTATGGATTTATTAGAATATTTTTTGAGAGTTAGTAATAATATCATGGATAAATATGTTTCTCGTATATTATAAGTTCAGAGACTCAGAAACCCCTTTTGAAGTTTTAAGTGGTTCAATTTTAATCATGCTAATGTTATCATGGGAGAGGTATATATAACCCTTAGGTGTAAAACGAAATAATATTTTATGAAGAAAAAATTTATTTTTTATAGAAAAAAAAGATTAAAGTCATCTATAAACATTTAGTTCAATATTATGAGCATGTATTGTTTCAACAATACTCAATATTTTTATGATGATTTTAATTCTCACAGATAACCTTACATGTTATTATAATGGTTTTACTTTTATTATGTTTCAACAAATTGATATTCATTATATTCCCAATTTTGGAATAATATTAAAGAATGTGATTCAAGTGAAATATTGGTCAAAGTGCTCAGAAATCTATTCAGCATGTTCTAGAAACTCTATTCATACCATTCATTGGAGAGCATAACATAAGGATTATATCTTATTTTTATTTCATGGGAGTTCAAAAAATTATGGTTAATCAACCATAAATTTATAGAAAATTATAGTAAAATAACCTTAACATTGGAAGGAACATTACGTTTTTTATAAGAGAAAAGTATGGATGAAGAAACCGACAAAAGTATGGAAACTTACGTATGTTTAACAAATTTATGGATTATCAACCATGATTTTTTAATGAACCTTACTTTTTTATCAAAAGTAGGGATCATATACCTTACTTTCTGAAGTAATTAAATGTATGGATTATATACCATACATTTGAAAGTTGATGAAAAAATTATGGATCATCATCCTTAAGATTGCAATCAACCTTACATTTGGAACCCTACATTTGACTACTTCAAATGTAAAATATTTTAATTTGTGACATTATTGTGAAATGGATTTTTGGATTATTAGGATGACTTCAAGCCAGATTCAAAGGATGATTTAATGATGTTTATACATGATTCAGTGGATTGATTTAATTTGATGATTTCATGTCGATTATTAAGGGATGTTATGACCACTCTATTATTCAAACATTTATACTATTGTGATGTGTTAGGAACCTTTTTGGATCTGAATTATGAATAAGAAACTTGTCTTTATTCAATATATTCTGTTTATCTGAATTCTGTTGATGACTTGGGTGACACGATATCTCTTGAATTCACAGAGATTACAAAATTCATATCCGCAGATATTTGAGTGTCATAAAAACAGAGATATACTGATTATTTAAAATGATATTTTACATATCTACTGCTACATAGAATTACCAGATTCTATTTTATATCAGAAATAATACTGTTAAAGATTTATTTGTTCTACATTGTAGATATATCGTGAATCTACTACTAATTTGTTTCTGAATATATTTTAAGATCAATTTCAACCGGATAGATTGAGAACAACCCTTATATGAAGAAAATATTTTCTCAAGATGACAGTCCATTTACTATTAGTTGTTTCTTACATCAACTATGACGATTAATTGGAATGTATTTGTCCAAACAATACACTTTTATTTAGAGTACCGACATCTCATACTAAGTTGTTTTGACAGGTTCTATGTTTAGAACCAGAATTCTGTATTTTATTCTTAAATTGTAAAGGTGTCATCTACATACACTCAATTGTTGATGGTCTTGTGAAAATAAATCCAACTAATGAAAATCACCAAGCTCGTGGAGAAGAGGTTTGGTGGAGTGGAATAGGGTATTTTTGTGCCTTGAACCACTATAAATCATATCATCCTGATATCTATTTATTTACACTTCATAAAAAATCTGAAATAGATAAAAGGATAGAGTTTATTATCATCAATATTTCTTGAGGAAACTTTTATTGACACAATTCACCTCCTTGTGTATATTCCTTATAACATGGTCCAACAATTGGTATCAATGTTGGTTCTTTTGTTAAAGCCATAGAAAGATGAATGTAAAGGATTATATAGATATCTAAATGGGTGATACAAAAGAGATAATGTCAATGGGTTGACCTCCATACTTCAATAGTGAAAACTATGAATGCGGGAAATCAAGGATGATCATCTACCTAAAGATTCTTGGATACAAAGAATACGAAAAAAAATTCTTTCTCTGTTTTGAAATTCCTGAGAAACCTGATACACAAAGTGCATCTACTGTAGCATAGTATGATATAAATTCAAAATCAAGGAATTCTATAATTTTAGGTCTTGGACCATATGAATTTAATCAATTATATTAATGCTCGAATGCTTATAGGATGCAAAATACAATTGCAGTTGCTTATGATGGAACTAACAATGTTAGATAAACGAGGTATGCTACATCAACGCTGAAATTTTATACCATTCAAATGATTGATGGTGAAATAATAACTTAGATTAATTGAAGGATTATAGATATAGTAAACAACATTACTTCCTTGGGAGATCATATCACCCAATTAGATCAAGACTAGAATGTACCAAGAGTACTACCAATCCAGTGGAATTGGATATCAACATCCATTTGGCAATCATAACCTGTTAAAAATATAACAATGATAGAATTTATTGGAACCCTGATGATTTATGATAATGAGATATAAGATGATTCTAATGAGCATAATTTATTGATAAAAAAAAAGAAAATACATCATTGATTGTTACATCTCAAAAGTAGAGTAGAAAGGTGAGACAATAGTTCAAAAAGGAATAAAGTTCTAACTCATTTGATTTATAGATAGAACTAGCACAGATGGCATGAAAATTCAAAAAAGTTTATTAAAAGTGGAAAGGATTTATAAAATCCTTCAAAAATAAAGATAATGATCCAAATTAAGTCATATTCTATGAATGCAAGAAAAAGGGTCACATAAGACTTGACTATCCTCTACTAAAAAGAGAAGAGAAAATAGGTTTTTCAAAAATATTGATTATGAGCAGAAAGATAAAAGATGAATTAAATCTACATAAATTGTTTCTGAAGACTCCACCATATTATCAAATTCTGATTCAAAAAAAATTCAATTTAATCTAAAAGAAAACATGTGTTTCATGGCTGAAAATAGTGAGGTACAATCTTATTACTCTCCTAATTCTGATTCGGACCCTAACTATCTAAAAGAAAAAATTGCAGCGTACAAAAAAATGCTAGAAGGATTATATAATTCCTAATTAAAAATTCATAAATCACAAAAAAATATTCTCATTTCAATTTTAGGAGAAATATACACTTTTCTAAAACAACATAAAATGTTAATTGAGAAATATAACTCTTCTAACACAAATAGTGAAGATCATGAATCTAAGTTCAAAACACTTCGAGATGAATTAGAAACATAAAAAAGTAAACACTCTTTTTGACAAAAGTAGAAAATATATTAAATGAAATTATTGGTAAGAATGTTATTATGAATGAAGGATATAAAATAGGTAGTAATGGTGAGAAATATAAACTTTAAAAAAACAATTTTTTTCCAAATTCAAAATGTGTAATTTAAAACTACTCTGGAAAAAAGGACATATAACTACAAAATGTTATTTAAGAAATCACAGAATTAGTGTAATTAAAAATTCCTTCATTTCAAATAGATTATTTGACATAAATGATTATAGAAAAACAATGCAAATCTGTATTCCCAGATCACTGGTAGACAACACTTCTAAAACCAAGAGAATATGCGTACCAAAACAAACCATTTTTTAAATGTATTTGCAAGAAGCATATCACAGTAGCAGAAAAGAAATATGGTACCTGGATAGTGGTTATTCTAGGAATATGAGTATAAACTCATCAAAAATTAAAACCTTAATTAAAATGGATGGTAGTTTAGTCACCTTTGATGACAATGCAAAAGGAAAATTCATTGGTATTGGAACTTTTAGATATCGAGAAGATGTATCAATCAATAAAGTAATTTACATACAAGGATTGAAACATAACCTGATAATTATTTATCAACTTTGTGATAATTGTTATTGTGTTATTTTTTCTAACCACTGTAGTTCTCTTTTTAATGATAAATTACTTATATTTAAATCACCCAGAACATACAATGTTTATACCATGGACTTAAATTCCTTTTGTAAACTAAAATATAATAGTTTAACTGCCAATACAAATGAATCTTGGATTTGGAATAGGAGACTTGGAAATTCCAATATTTATTCATTGCATAAGTTGCCTCATAAAATATTAGTTTCTGATTTTCCTAGTCTTAAAATTGATATCAAATATTCGGTGATGCATGTCAAATTTGCAAGATACACAAATCATCATTCAAATCAATTTACAAAATTGCTACATCTAAACCTTTAGAACATATCCATATGGATCTATTTATACCTTCTATAATTGCATGTTTGGCTGCTTAATTATATGTATACGTTTTAGTTGATGACTATTCTATAGTTACTTGGTTATATTTTCTAAAATATAAAAATAAATCTTTCACTATATTTGAATGTTTTTGAAAATTTATTCAAAATGAAAAAGATTTTAAAGCAATTTCATTAAGAATTGATCATGTTAGAGAATTTGATAATCAGGAATTCAATAAAATTTTCTCAAATCTATGTATTAAATACACCTTTTATGCCCTAAGAACGCCTCAACAGAATAGAATTGTTGAAAGAAGAAATATAACTATTCAGGAAATGGCTTGGAGTATGATAAATGAATACAATATTCTTACCTATTTCTGGGAAGAAACTGTAAGAACAACCTTCTATGTAATGAATATATTTTTAATCATGCTAATTTTCAAAAAGACACCCTATGTACAATGAAATAATAGAAACCAAAAGTAAAATACATTAAGTTTTTTCGGATGAATGGTTTATATCTTGAACACCAAGGAAAATCTTGGTAAGTATAATCCAAAATATGATGAAGGCATTTTCTTAAGATATTTTTCTGCCTCCAAATCTTATAAATTTTTTAATAAAAAGTCAGGGATTCTTGAAGAATCAGTACAGTGAAATTTGATGAATCTAACCCTTTTGAAAAAACGAATGATATAATTGATGAATATAGCCTTAATTATAACATAAGACATGAAAACTAAAATATTATTTTAAAAATTATATAAAAAAATCCAGTCTAGTTCATAAGAACATGACACTCATAAACCTAATAGTGTTTTACCTAGATAGTTATGAACTCTAAAAATCACCCTTTAGAAAATGTTATAGGATACCATGACACAGGAATAAAAACATAATGAAATATAGGAAATATATTTTAATTTTCTACCTTTTTATCCTAATAATAACCTATAAAAACCAAAGAATTCTTAGTTGATGAAATATGGATGATATCAATTTAATAAAAACTAAAACAATTTAAAATAAATGAATTTTTGAAATTAGTTTAAAGACTAAAGAACTATATTATTATTGGAAATAAATGGGTCTTAATAAATAAACAAGATGATCAAGGTGTTATAACTTGAAATAAAGAAAGGCTTGTAGCAAAAGGATATAATAAAAAAATGTATTGATTATGATGATACCTTTTCCCATATAGCTAGATTAGAATCCCTTATAATTCTTTATCCTATGAATCTCATATGATCTTTAAATTATTTCAGATAGATGTTAAGTTTTCCTTTTTAAATGGTTATTTAATAGAGGAAGTCTATGTAGTGCAACCTCCTAGTTTTGAAAATTATCAAAAACCAGATTTTTATTTTAAAATCACTAATGATCTTTATGGCCTTAAACAAGCACAAGAGCTTGGTATGAAATTTTTAGTTCTTTTATTTTGAGAAATGATTTTACTATCAGAATAGAAGATCCAAAACATTCTATGAAAACTATAAACTCTAATATTTTATTGGTTCAAATTTATGTTGATGCTGTAATTTTTGGATCAAAAAAAAAACATTGTCATGAGTTTTCAAATATAATGCAAAAAAATATATAATGAGTATGATGGGAGAACTAAATTTATTTTGAGGTCGAAAAATCAATAAAAATGATTTTGGAAATGTTTTTAATCAAATAAAATAAATTTCTGATTTATTCTAGATATTTTTACTCGAAAAGAACAAGACATAAAAAACTCTTATGTATACTAATATAAAACATGATTTGGCTGTAACAGAAAAATGAGTAGACAATAAGTTACATAGAGTTATGATTGGTAGTTTGTTATATCTTTCTACTAACATGCCAGATATAATGTACTCAATATGTCTTTGTGAAATATTTTCATAAAATCTTAAATAATCTCATCTTACATGAGTAAAAAAATTTAGATATTTAAAAGTAACTATTTTTCAATCTTTTCGTTATCAAAAAACCATTTATTTTAATTAAATTTCATATTCGGATACTGATTATGGAAGTTGTGGATAATATAGAAAATTAACCTCAGCAAACTATCACATTTTAGGAAAGTCATTAGTGTCATGGTCTAGCAACAAAAAACACTTAGTAGCTCTGTCCACATCTAATGTATAATTTTTATTTGAAAGCATTTGTTCTGCACAAGTTTTGAGGATGAAAAACACTCTTATGGACATTGGACTATATTTTTATAATAAAACAATTTTATATGATAATAATAGTGTTATAAATATTTTAAAATGTTCTATAAAACAAAGAATATTGATATTAGACATCATTTTCTATGAGATCATGTTCTTAAAAAGGATATATTTTTCGAATTTATAAGTACTAAATTTAAATTAGTTGATATTTTTACTAAACCACTTCCCACTACAAGTTTGGAATTTATCATGTGGGGGGTTATGTTTATTTTTTTTAAAATAAATTTTATTTTTAATTAAAAATTTTACTTATTTTTAATCTTATTTAATTTTAATCTTAATATTATTTGATTATATAATTTTAAATTTTCACCATTTAGAATAACATAGTTACTTATCTCTTTGATAAGTTGTGCTTTTATTTTTATTATATAATATATTTTAAATACCCCACATATGGTTTAATTTATTTTAAATTGTGTAATGATTATTATTTACGTAATGACATGAGGATCAAGGCTCTTCCAAAGCTCGTTTCAAATTCCAAAACCCCCTCATTTTCTCAAAACCTTTCAAAATAAAAAAAACTGTACACCTCCTTCTTCTTCCTTTTCATGCACCTTCGAAACCCTAAAAACTCAAACCATCAGATATTTTTGACAGAAATTGAAAAAAAACAAGAGAATGAAAGAAGGATAACCCAGTGATGTGAAGCGTCAGTGTTTAACTGGATAAAAAATCCTTCAGTGAAATGTCATTGATCTAGAATGGTTGAATCAGATAAACCTGATGATAGAGAAAGTGTTATCCTTTAATGGTATTAAAATAAAATTTACTGAGTACTACACTAGATTTCTATATGAAATGGAAATGAGGAGTTTTTTTTAAATTGATCAATATAGTTTGTATGATATCCTGTTGAAGAAATTTTTTAAGAAATGATAGAAGAAGAAATTTATCAAAAATATTGTCATTAGATGTTGATAAAGAAGAAAAACCAATTCATGAAAATATCTCCGAGATTTGTATATAAGTTCTAAATGAATCATTCTCAGTTTCGATTTTAGGAGAAAAATAAGTTGAGCCACCAGTGGTGCGGGATGAAGAATAGAAATCAGATTCTCAATATTTACCACTTTCCTTGGTAGATCAAGTTGAGAATCAAGCATAGGGTGCCTATGATTCTATGTCTGATCATGTTGAGGAGCTTTCTAGAAAATTTAATCGAGCTCTAGTAGAGAATTATCTTTGAAGAAGAGAATTATATAAATAGAAATATATATTTCCACATCTGAATGATAGTTCTGTTTCAAAGAAAGAAGTATATTTTTTAAGAACAAATTGATGACAGATGTTGAAAAATTTAAATGTGATGTTGTATTGAAATTATTTCTAGAAAAACTGAAATTATTTAGAGATAAATAGTTTACAACTATCATAGGATGTCAAGAAATTACATCGTGTACTTCTAATTTGATCAAGATATTCCAATCCATTACCATTGTAATGAGAAACATGAATGATAGGGTAGAGGATTTACAATGTAATAGAACTCCATTTTCTGTTCTGTTGGACAATCAGAAACATCGGGTTGATCATCTTACCTCAAATGAAATGGATGTTATATAATTACATATTATATTTACTGAGAAGCTCAATCAGTTTATGGATAAGGAAGAAATATTTCATGAATTCTTCAGAACGAACCTCGTTGAAGATATTCATTTGACTCAAGAAGGAAGAGATCTAATAATTCAGCTTAGATATGGTATTATGAAGAGATTAAGCTTATAGTTTTTAGAGTTGAAAGATATTATTCAAAATCACTAAGATACCCTTTTTCAAACCCTTATCCCAACACCGTTGATTCATGTTCACTAATGTACTTGTATATTTTTTTTAATTTTTTTTCATATTTATAATATTTCATGACTTTTACTTTGTTTATGTCTATGTTAGACTATCTGAAAAATTCCAGATCCCTTTATTGATAAAAAGTTGATCATAACATTTTCTAACAAGTTCTGTACTATATTAAATGTGTGACATACCATATTATATCATTCTTTTTGACATCACAAAAGGGGGAGAAATATGGATGAAAATGACATTTTAATTTGTCTTTAAATAGACTTGGAAATATTTTTATATATATATAGAACATTTAAAGTGAAATTTGGATAAACCCATGTTGTATATTTTCAAAGAGGTATTTCAAAGAAAAAATTAAATATAGTTCTTATCCTTGAAAATTTATAAATTATATGCACATAATTTATTGGTTTTGTGATTATAAAAAAGGGGGAGATTGTTGAGATTGTATTGTTTCAACAATAATCTATATTTTTATGATGATTTTGATACTCACAAATACCCTTACATGTTATTTTAATGATTTTAAATTTAGTATATTTTAGGAAATATATATTCTTTATATTCCCAATTTTTGGAATAATATTAAATAATATGATTCGAGTGAAATATTTATCAAAGTGTTTGAAAATCTATTCAGTGTGTTTTGGAATCACTTTTCAAACCATACATTGGAGAGCGTAGACTAAGGATTATATCCTACGTTTAATTTACCATAGTTCATAAAAGTATGTTTAATCAACCTTACATTGATAGAAAATTATGGTAAAAGAACCTTACGTTGGGAAGTAACCTTACGTTTTTTATATGATAAAAGTATGGATGAAGAACCATACGTAAGTATTGAACCTTATGTTATCTTTCTAAAAGTATGGATCATGAACCCTACTTTTGTAATGAACCTTACATTTTATCAAAAGTATGGATCATATACATTACGTTCTGAAGAAAATAAAAGTATGGATAATATACCATACATTTGAAAGTTGATGACAAAAGAATAGATCATCAAAATTACATTTTTAATCAACCTTACATTTGGAACCCTACATTTGACTTCTTCAAATGACAAAGATTTGAATTTGAAACTTTATTGTGTAAAGGTATTTTGTGGATTATCAGGCTGATTTCAATCTAGATTTAATGTTTTATTTAATGTCATTTATATGTGATTTGAAGGGTCAATTTAGTAAGAGGATTTTTTGTTTATTATTAAGGGATGTTATGACCACTCTATTATTCAAATATTTTGAATATTGTGATCTTTTAAGAGACATTGGTGGATCTATATTTATGAATAATGTGCTCCTATTTATTCTATATATTTTTTTATATCTAAATTCTATAGATTATACTGGTGACATAATATCTATTAAATTCACAGTAATTAAAAAACTCAAATCTGAAGATATTCATGTTTTAAAAAAACAAAGATATGATAATTGTGTAAAATGATATTTTATAGACCTACTACTATAATGAACAACCAGATTCTATTTTATATCAGAAAGAGAGACGTTAAAATTTTTAATTTTTCTATATTGGAGATCTAGCATGAATCTATTGCTGATTTGTTCCTGAATATATTTCAGGATTAGTCGAAACTGAATCGATTCAAACCGCCCTTATCTAAAGAACACATTTTCTGAAGATGATGGCCCATTTACTATCAATTATATACTGCTACAACTATAAATATTAATTTGATAGTATTTTTCAAAATAATACTCTTTTATTTTGAGTACCGGCTTCTCATGCAAAGCTGTTGATATGGGTTCTGTGTTCATAACCAAAAGGATTTGTTTTATTCTTAAATTGTAAAGGTGTCAACTGCCTGCACTCAGTTGTAGATGGTCTTGTGAAAAGAGGACCAACTAGTAAAAATCACCAAGGTCAGTGAGAAGAGCATTTTTGGAATGGACTAGGAGATTTTTGGTCCATTAACCACTATAAATATTTGTATCCTGATATCTGTTTATTTATGCTGCATAAAAATCTGATAAAGATAATAGGATAGAGTTTAATATCATCAAGATTTCTTGATGAAGTATTTATAGACACAATTCACCACCTCTTATGTATATTTCATACAAAATGATCCAAAAAATATGATCATTGATTTTGAATTAAGTCTGTGTTATTACATTTTTTTATGGAAAAATAATGTCATGAGTTAACCTTTGAGGTCAATAAATTTATTTAATGTTTTCTATATAAAGGTTATTTTTCGGATTTTCATTTCACTTATTACAATGTTATAATGATTATATTAATATTATTTTTATAAGAACGAGAACATGAAGGATAGTGAAAAATGTGTCGCATCCATAAAGGTCATGAGGCTTGAACCCCAATCAAAGGTAGAAAATGGTGAATCGCCTAAAAATTTCCATTATGATTTCCAATTTAGAATGAAATTTTTTTTTGTTATTTAAACAATTTGATAGATAAAATTTGAGTTCATTTTCAGAACATACGTTTTATCAAATATAAAAATATGGTATTGGAAATTAATTTTCTAATATGTGATTAATTATATTACATAATATGCTCACTCTTTTTGAAACCCTATTCGATTTTGGAAATTTAATATTATGGATATTTATTCGAGTAATAATTGATGAATGTTATTTTGTAGGGATAAACGTTTTAACATTGTATTTTTCATGATTTGGGTTATATATTGAATTTTTAGCATATCATGGAGATTAAATGTTTCAGTCATGCAAATTATAAGAGATAAATTATAATTTCTTCTTAGGATATGATTTGATCAAATCCACTAAATTTTTCAGAATCTATATTTGTATAGAATATTTTGATGAATTTGAAAGAAAATTGATTATTGAAATATCTAAGAATAAATTTTTGTATTACATATGAGTTTTGGTAATTAAAGTACTATTTTTCTCAAAAGATGTTTTATAATTTTCTTATCATATTACTATGTTCTAACCATTTATGATTTGTTAATACCTAAAGAAAAGTTGAAAGTATTTTTATCCTTTTTGTATTATGAGATCAATTATAAGTTTCTTTTAGCTTTGTAGTCATGAAAAATCATCTTAAATAGATATCCTTTAATGAGAAATACTTGATTGTTGATGAAATTAGATAAAAGGATAAAACTCTAAATATACTGTAAGTGTATTGAATCATGTTATTGTAATATGATTTAATTCAATTTCTCAACTCTAAAAAAAGGATCATCAAATAAATACAATATACCATTACTTTTGTTATCCCAAAAGCAATGGACTTTTAACCAATCTACTATATTATGATCGATGTATTTCTCATGACCATGTTCAATATAACTTTCTATTTCTCCATTGTTATTTTTTTTTAATTCCAAAAGGATTTTTCAATTTCCACCAATGTTTTACTACATGTACTCCTAGAATGTATTTTTCTACATGAACTTCATACTTATTTTACTCTCTTTTTATGTGGATGTTTTATTGACCCTTTTTACCATGTGGTATTTTAATAAATGTATTTTGAAAATTGAAACCCCTGATTATCAAGATTGAGTTAAATTTTCAAATAAAAAATTTATATAGGTGGGGTTTAATTTAATATGTTGATATTTTAAAATTACTTACGATGCTCGACTCTGTACATGATTTGAAACATCATGAATAAACAAGAAATGAAATATTATTATCTAAATGTGACCATTATAACATAGATGTTAAAATAATATGAATGAATATTTTTTTTCCAAAGTATGAAATTTATAATCATCCAACTCATTTATTTTATTATGATTAATTATTTTTAACAATGAATTCAATTTTTATTTCAGCAATTATATTCTTCGAAAAAACATTCCATTCCAAAATTATTTTTCTTTTATTTTATGAGTGAATATTATAATTATTTTCTATAAATTTAAGAAAATATATATTAATAAAATAATTTAATTTTTGAATTCATAATTTCAAAATTATATTACTTTTAATTTTTTATAATTCTCTTAAAAGTTTGAATTTTCATTGAATAGTGAAAACAAATTCTGTACTTTTATATAACAAAATATCCTTTTGTTTCATTAATGAAGTCCTATTATGAAATAAATTTGATCTAAATCTAACATAATAATTATTTAATTAGATATTATCTTATTAATTACACATGGTTCATTTTAATTCGTTACATTGGTATATTTTTGTGGGCGTAAATGTGAAAACATTTAGAGACTATTATTTTTACTATGTTTTTTGCATTTATAATAAAATTAATTTATACCACTTATGGTGATTTAAATTTAGGACATGGGATATATTTTTATATTCATAAATTTAATTTTTTCCTAGGAATATTTTTTGAGTTATTAATTTATACGAATTTATTCACTAAATAGTAAAAAATACAGTCTTGTACTAAATACAGTATCATTTATTATATTATAAAATCATAAAAATGATATAAAAAATTTATTGTACATTTTAAAAAAACAATTTATGACAAAATAATTAAAAAATATTAAAAAATAATTTACAACATGTAAAATTATAATTTATTTTACAAAAAAATATGAAAATCATTTTCAGTGCCAACATAGTGCTGTAGGTGAATTGAAAAACAACAATTTAGTGCCTTCAAGGTAATAATTATCAGTTAAAATTTATTTTAACTAATTTATCATTAAAATAATGTATAAATGGATGTTTTGAAGGATATTTTAGATTTTTTGTTATACAAAAATTATCTTATCCAAATTCACGAGCATTGTGACCATGAGGCTAGAAAAGACAAAATATAAAATTAAATAGTTGCCTTGACATGTGAATGAGTAAATATAAAAAATAATTGAATATAAAAAATTGTCACGATACTAATTAATTTATTTTAATGTGGAAATTTATTTTAAATTGTTAGTGAATATATAATTACATTAAATGCTTACACAACACTTATGCATTAATTATTTAATAAATTTAACCAATAAGTCAAATGATTTTTAAATTATTAAAAGTAATATAAATTGAGAAATTAATGTAATATACC
The DNA here is from genome assembly GCA_963277665.1 of Viscum album. NCBI lineage: Eukaryota > Viridiplantae > Streptophyta > Magnoliopsida > Santalales > Viscaceae > Viscum > Viscum album. Next base: position 1,969,161,867 of record OY728119.1, on the reverse strand, counting down.
ATTTTAATATTAGACCTATTCATGTTGGTTATTTTTTGAAAAAAAAATCGATTTATATGTGTAATCTTGATATTATTAAAATCAATGTAATGAATAGTTCTATAAATATCCATTTGTGATATTTGAAAATAAATATTTTTTTACTATATTATTTAAATGGACTAAAAGGAAACTTTTTTACCAATGTATTAGAAATTTGTTTCTATTATTGAATTATTTCAATTTTGTTTCCTTATGTATGTTTATAGTAAATAAATTGACCATGAAAAAGGTAAAAATTCATTTTGTCATGGTATGGTTTAAAATAGATAATGAGGGTTTAAAACTAAATTATAAGGGTAAAAATGATAAAAAAATTATAAAAAAAATATCGGATGTGATTATTTTCATAAATACTTATCATTTAATGTAAATAAGTAAATTCTGATTAATTTTAGATGAAAATTAATTTATATTAATTCATTATATTGGGAATTTCTAAGAGTTCACCTCCCCTCTCTAATAAAATAGGATATATTTTTATAATTAATTAACACATTAAAAATAATTTGGATCATAAAATAACTTACCAAATATTTTCATAGAATCCCTCACCTCATTCTAGATATATTTTTATAGGAAGAACACCAACGATACTTCTCTTAATGTCATATGAAAATGAGGTTTTATAAAAAAGGTGGCATTTTTTGTCAAGAATTTTTATTCTTCATAATCAGCCTTAAAATAATCTTTAACCTGTATAAAAGAATAAAAATAGTATCCATAATATTTATTTTTTTATATTAATTTAATTTCTTATAGTCGTCTCCTCTTCTATCAAATAGAAAATAAAACCATTATTTGTGTGTATGTGGTGCAATCACCTTGCGAAGTAATGTAATTCATTTCCCATCACCCTCTCTCAACATAGGCTATAACTATAGAATTAATAATTATATATGATATTTAGGAAATATTTATAATATTTAAAATATATTATATTTATATACTTGTTTCTTCCCCATTCATTGAAAACTGAAAACATCATTCGCACATACTTGCTGATTACCACCTCCACAAAGTGATGTGATTCATTATTCCTCCCCAGATAACATTGATCACTTGTAAAATTATATATAAACAATTGATATTATATTTACTATATTATTAAAATTTTAGTTATAAATTAATACTTACCTTCTTTCAATATTTTTTTTAAATTGAAGTGTTACTCTTCTATACATACAACCTATCGTCCCTAAGATTGTAACATAGTTCGATTTTCATAATCAAATTTAATGGGTTGATTTATATTTATAATTGACATATAAAAATTATAGTCATGTCATTATAATTATTATTGATATTGTGGAGTACTTACATCTTTGATAATATTCACCATACCGTAGTCATTTTGGACTTATGTACCAAATATCCCAAATACATCTAATGTAAACATAAATGATTACATAATTGTTAAAAAATAGGAATAAGTGAGATGTAATGAATAATAAAAATAAAAAATATTCTTTTAAAGGTAAATAAATAATTTAATTTTTTTATTTAGATGTAAAAAATAATGTATGTTATGAGTGAGACTCATGAAAATAGATATTATTATCTCGCATTTGTTTCTGTGGGGCACAAACCTTGTATACATCTTATTTCATTTGTGTGGTGTATATACAACACATGAATATCTGTTATTATTTTTATCATAATAATTATGATATAAGCATTTCTATATTTATATATTCTTTTCATGGGGTGTTGGATTCCACTGTTACTGTAGTGGTAAGGGCTTATTTCAAAATCTCAACATTATTCCGGATTGATTATGATTAAGTATTTTCTATGTAATATTTCACCACTGTGAAAATATTTTCAATAAAAAAATTAATTTTATAATTATATTCCTAAAATATATTTCAATAATTGTTTCTCATCTTTTAATTTTAAAAATAAGATATTTAAAGGGATATTTTTATATACATCTAAAAGAGATACTTTGTTCTTTTTCTGAAAAAAAATATATAATGCAGTTTTTTAACTTATACATTAGGATTATATTTTCCCACTATCATGAAACCTCATTGGATTAAATGTCAATTTAAAAAATTAAATGTACATATTCAGGTATATTTTTTCATCTATAAGAGAACAAATTATATATATATAAGTCATTTTCAAATCAAACTATTATTTTCCCCAGGAATTTTTTGATGTGACATTTCTGAATAATTTTCCAAATAATAATTATTCCATTGAGTACATTTAAGATTTATTGGGGTAGATTCGTGTATAAAATCTTTATAAATTTAAATGTTTTTTTATATTTATGATCATTAGAAGATAATTTTTTAAAACACATTATTTTTCCTTGGATTATATTTTGATGAAATGTTTCTGAATCTTATTTCATTCATGATTTTTTATATGATGAATGATATATGATATTGTGAAAAAATGTATGAATTTCTTTAAGTGATGGGTGGGACCAATATATCCCTCAAATTCATTGGAAATTATTAGATCTCATGAGATAGTGATGGGAAATAAGTATAGGTGATAGACCCTTTTAGGGAAACAAGTCAAAGTGATTGATCTGTTATGGGAAACAAGTCAATGTGAATGATCAATTATTAGAAACTTGTAGATGTTATTGGTTAGTAATGTGGAACAAATTTTTTATCTATCTAAAATGGGAATCATGTTATGATTCCTAATTCAATGGACTTCATAGATGACCATATCATGTTGAAAAAAATTATAATTATAATAATGCAATGCTAATTTATTATGGGACCTTAGAGTTCATGAAATAGTTTTGAAAATTAGTCATTCTTATGATTTATTTCATTAAAAATTAAAATATTGTATTCCTTAATTCACTATTATAAAATTTATCTAAATTGAGTATAAACATTGTATGTTATGCTCATGATATCACACCCTTATTCTATTATTATGATTTCATATGATCATTAATTTATATCTCCCTTTTACCTTTACAAATTCTCAATGAAAGCTATTTCTTATTTATCCATTCCCACAGTTATGAATAATGATACTAAATATTTTTATCTATAATATTTTTCATATATGAAAAAATATTATGGGTGATTTGGGATACTTACCATGGAATATGAAAACATGGGCTTTTGTGGGGAATAATGTTGATATTTATAAACTAGTTTTCTGTGATCTTATTTTTGAAAGTGCTTTTCTTAATTTTATAAAAATCCAAACCGAAATGTCCTTGGTATATATGAAATCCCATATTTTCATTTGATGTTTTATTTTTTGGATACAGTGAATTGTTTAACAATTATCAATATCAAATATAGAAATTTAAAGATTATATTTATAGTATCAGATCTGGTAGAGCGGGTCTCAAGAAATTACATATATAATCCATTTATGGACATATTAAGAATAAGGATAACATATTATTGTGTATCTCTATAGATTTATCCAAATTTAAAAAATGTGTATAATATACTATATGTCATTTAATTAACATAGGACTATATCTCATGATTGATTGTTAATATATGGTGTGTAATACCACGGCCTACTCTAACATAATTTTTTTAAAAAAAAATTATGAAAAATCAATGTAGTATGAGGTTACGGGGTGTGTACAACAGACACTTGTTGTGTACACCTAATTAAGTCATGTGCTAGCTAGAATTCAGTTTATAGTGTGTAATGACACTATATCTATACAACAAAATTGACTATCATTACATTCATGTATTTTACATTTTATTATTTAAAATTGGTACACAAAATTTTATTCATGATTACATATCTTCTATCTATTTTATATTCCCATCTAAAATGGACGTCCATTTTTTATATTCAAGAGTTCTCCATATTTTCCTTCCTAGTTAAAGGTTATATGAAATTGATAAATCTTGTTATATCATATTTTAAATTAATGAATAAAGAAAATTAAATTAATATTTAAAATCTAATGTATAAATTGTTCAAAAGATTTACTAATAATAATAATAACAAATTACAAGAATTATTTTAGAAAACATATTGGTTCATGAGAATAATAGAAGTGAAAGGGAAAATAGAAACAATGGGATTTAGTCAAATACCATGAATATTCCTGTATAAAAATATTAATATAAAAAATCAAACTAATAAATCAAAATGAATATTATGATTTCATAAACCAAGGAATCTATATAGTCACTTTCTGATTCAATTTATTACTAATTAGAAAATAGAATTACATCCAATGAAATTATTCTTTCTTATTGGTGATCAATATTGTTTCTAATTTTTTATATGTTTTTAGTGTATTTGAGAATACAAAAATTATTCCTATATTATAATCCATATTTGCTCCCTGAATCATTAAAAAATGCCCTAGGTATTCCAAATTAATGTGTGGAGAAACATAATTCTTTATAATGATCTCCATCAAGAAAAGTGTGAAATTATCCTTATTCAAAATTTATTAATTTTTTTTGGGGTGTGGATTTCTCTATGGGGGATTATATTACTATAGAGTTTTTTTATTGTGAATGAACACTTTAAATCATTAATAAAATCTATTTCTAACATTACATTAAGGTTTAATGACAAAAATTACATAAGTCTAATTTTTCTAAATGTTTATCCTAAGTAAACACCTTGAAAAATAATATTGGAATTTTTTTATTATATTCTCATCACATGTCTTAAACTCGTTGATTAATAAATTATCTCCATGTGGACCATAACTTAGTATTGAAATACTCTTCATAATTGGCCAAACTAGTTTATTATATTTATTAATAAATATTATTCATTCAAAAAATATATAAACATTATATTCAATAAAATCAGGAATATATATTTATTATAATATTTATAAATCCAAATAAATAATTTTTTGAATGTATTTTCCAAACCTATGAAAAATAATTTTTTCTCATAACCCTTTTGAATTGTAAATAAGAGATTATATAAATATTACATTCACGAAACTTATAAAAAAATATTTGTTTTTATATTCTACAGACATATTCTAAACATGAATGTTTTTTAATGAATTTATATTTTCAATAATACTTAAATACTTTTTTTCCAAAGTGATGAATTATATTTATTCATTGCAATAAATTTTATATAATTTAATGAGATTTTTGACAAACATTTTGTGTTTCCCTCTAGACCACTTTTTAAGTGAAATTTCTAGAACCTACCTAATTTCCAAGATCACCATCTAACAACACATCAATGAACCCATAGAGAATGATGTTAATGTTAAAATGAGAACCATATTACTACAAAAATTACAATATAATATAATCCATATTTCATGATATCTCATAAATTTTGTTAGACAATTATTTTATCAACCTATATGGATGATTTATTTTCTTTAACTAACAGATATTAACCTGATTGTGAAATACATTTGATATATATTTAATTAGGAAAATCCATTTCAATTAAATGGGTATATATCTATTTTAATTCCCAATCATATGGGAAAAAATTTATTTAATTATTTAATAAATTTTATATAATTTAAGATGCACCTATCATATAATACCTATATATTGGAATATGACAACATAATTTTCCATCATACACAAAATACCATGATTAATTATTTAAATCAATATTAATCTTACGCCTATAGAAAAGTAAACTATTCCATGAAAATAAATATCCAATGACACATATAACATGTGGAAGGCTCGATGATGGGTATATCTTCATAATCTCCATTCATGGAGAATACAAATTTTTGAACATCCTCTTATCTAGCCTCAATGTCTTAGAGTCCCCCAAAACCTAATAATAAAATATTTATCTTCTTTACAAATATTAATTTGAAAAGGAAAATTTTTATAATTAATCATGCACTAATTATTTTATTTATTTTCATTTATATCCCTTGATGCTATTTTTATTCGCATCACATATTTTAAAAAAACATAGGGTTTGAGGATGGGTATAAATAAAGAAAAGGTATAATTTAAATTCTAGGATATTATTATTGAAAATAAATATTAATTTATGTTTAATTTCAGATATTGATGTAAAATAAAGATACTAATTAGAGGTATCCACATTGTATATATATGGGTTTTTTTATTTTAGAGTTATGATATTGCTATCTAAAATAATTAACCTAAATGTTCATTGGGAATTTAATAATGCGAATTCTATTATAAATTCACTAGAATATGTAATAGTTAAGGTAATGACCTTATATAAACTTATAAATATTCTTATGTTATAGTTTTTCATTGAGTATCTTCAATAAAATGTTGAATGGTACTAGAAACCTAGATAAATGATTTACTGGAATGGGGATATTTTTTGGAAACACATTATTGAGGTAGATATAAACATAATATATTCTTTATTTTGAGATACTAATGATTATTTAGTGGAAATGGGTTGATGATATTGATAAATTAAATTGGATAGTGTTAGTGACCATGTAAATTATTAGTGATTTGATTACAAATAGATCGTTGATGATGTTTATTGATTTTTATGGATTTATTGTATATATATGATAGTCTATGAATTTAATTGAGTGATTTCATTTATTCTTTCATGAATATATTTTTTAATTAAGGTTATAGGGTTATTTTGTAGATTTTTAGGTTTTATTAGAATACATGACCAAAGAATTCACGTGTTTATTATGTGAAATTATGAGATACATAATGTTCATTTTAGTTTGAAGTTAAGTGGATTTGGGAAATTGTGTTACAATTTTTTTAAATTATTGGGGATTTTCTTTTTTAAAACATTTTTGGGGGATCCATAAGTTTGAATACATATTTAACCGTTTAAGTTGAACTGTATGTGTTATTTTTATGGTTTTAGTGACTATTATGTTATTTCAATATATGATGAACTATCCATATTGGGTATCATGTGTTAACCATTTCTGATTTGTAAAATATATACATATTTTAGGAATTATTTTTTAATATTTTCGGAATACTATGATCTATTAAAATGAAATTTTAGTTCTTATTGAATTTCAAAATCATTATGAATATTCAATTTATGATGTAAAAGATGGACTGAGAATTGATCGAAGCACTACCAAATGACAAAATTGTGCTTATGAAATGGAAATAAATAATGTGAGTATATGTTATTTTTCTAGTATCATGATAGTAAAATATTCCCATATTTTTAGGAAAAGTGTCATAAAATAAATCTGTTATTCTTTTACCATAATTTATAATGAGTTGATAGTCTTTTCGCCCCTCACTACATTATGTTTTTATGGTCATTAAATTGTTTATAGCCATATTCTATATCACTTTCTATTAGAACATGGAAATTATTATTCTCCAATGTGTATATATTTTAAATTTTCTTCAATTTTATCCTTTTCATGTAGCCTAACTATCTATTGTTTTTTTAACCTTTACGTTTCTCACTTCCCCTTTTAAAAGTATGTCTTATTATCCCTTTATATGATGTGGTTTTTCAGAAAATGTATTTCAATTAATCATCAATTGAAGTCCAAGATAACATTTCATAGACATAATTTATATAAATTGGAGAATGTAAAACCCATAAATTGTTTTTAGAAGAATTGCATTCTTAATTTTTACTTAACCCATAACACTATGGGTTAGGTAAAATTTGATATCCTATTGAAATTTTATTATTTAAAAATGAAAATTGAATACAATACATTGATTGGATGAATATTAATATGATTAAAAAAATTAAAAAAATTATATATAATGGTCCTATATATTAAAAAATTATTGACTAATTCATTGTAAATTAGAACAAATTTTTTCCTAAATTAATTTTATGCTTTAAAAATATATTTTCATAAAAATGAATTTTATTGAATTTTATGGATTAATATTATCATTACATTATTCAATATATAGATATTTTTTAAATGAAATATGTTTTAAAATAATAAGATGAATATTATTTTATAGTAATATGTAGGGATTTTATGAAAATGATGATTTTTCAGGGAATACTGAAAATTACTGATTTTATTGAAAACAATGATCTCTTTTCACTTAATTACAGAGTTAAGTTTTTTTTGAATTAATGTTTAAATTTAATTAGAAACTATTGATGAAAAATAATCCTATTTATGTCATTGTAATTGAAATTATTATTTATTTTGGCTGAAAAATATTTTATACTAAAAAATCATATTTTTATAGACACTCATTTTAACCATGTTTGTTGGATTATTTTAAAACTAATTTATTATTACAATAGGTATTTAATCTAAAAAAAATTATTCAATTTTTGGAATTAACATTTCTAGATTTCGAAAATATCTCGACTCTACATTTGGTAATAATGAATATTATCCTATTAAAAACGTTGTCACCACCTTAATGGTAAAAGAGGAAACACATAGTTAAAACTATACGATAAGGCTTAAAAATCCATAAGGTTGAATATATTTCATTGGATTATTTTAATTATACAAAACCCTTACAATATTTTAAAATATATCATTTTAGTTCAATACGTATTTCATAAATTATATTATAATATTTTATATTGAGGAAACATTAAAAATTCATCTTTCATACTTTTCTTATCAACAATATTTTTTGATTGGAATAAAAATAGATTATAAATGGTGATAAACATTATTTTTTTATTAAAAATACTTTATTATTATGTTAATTTATTTTAAAAGTTTTATAAATTATATCATTTCATAAATTCTTACAAAATATTGATACAATACCTGTAAAATTAGTTCAAATATCAAGTAAAGAATTTCAAAAACACAAAATGTAATTTTATTTGGTGATTTGTGGTTTTCCATGACGTTTTTGGATAAATATAATATATTATTTATTTCTAGAACTAATATATTTTAATTACATTATTATTGTGATTTTTTTTTCATTCAACATTTAGAATAGTGAAAAAAATGATTTTAATGCTATCTTATGTTATTTATTACATAATTAAATGATTAAAAATACCTTAAATTTAACAAATTTAAATGTATAGGTTTGATAATATCAACTCTTATCCATTTCCTATTCAATTTTCCTTTAATAGTAACATTATATACCTCTAACGATTAAAAAACATTGATGTCACAGTAATCATGGAAACACATCATAGGGGTTTAAAAAGAGGTATGGGTTGAAAAAGCACCAAAAATTGTCTAAAAAATATTATATGATATTATTTAGAATTAAATATATCCTTGTTTCTAAAAAAAGTAATTTGGATCCAACATAACCTCAAAATTAATTTGTATCAAATTAATAATATAAGAACTTCAAAAGGTCCCCACTCCTATTTTAAATGAGGGAACTACCTCGCCTCTCTTTCTCAAAGATATTGAGCTACATTGCTCGACCAAACCCTACAAAAATAAATTTTTTAATTAACTAGATACATTATAGAGTTTATTTTTTTTAGAAGACCTTCCCATGGTTCCTTAGGGATAGATCTGATGGATGTTCTTCAAAGAGGATGTAATTATTATAATCAAACGTTTTCATTTAAATTATTACAATACCTCATTAAAATATATATTAATCATTAAAATATCAAAACATATGTATAATAAATATTATGTGTTATTAAATTTTAATGTAATATCATTTTTAATATCCTTTTTCTATCAAAATATAAATGAATGTGTCTATCATGAGTATTTTTGGTCTACCATCTCCATGAAGTAATATGATTCATTCTCCATCCCCTCCTCAGAAGGATGTATATAATGATATATTTAATAAATTAATATGTAATTTATGATAGTATTATTGTTATGTAATGTTAAATAATTATTTGCCATTATTTTATTCTATCAATAATAAAACGTAATCATCACGCATGAATACATTCAGACAACCGACTCCAAATAGTGATTTAATTCATTTTAATCACCACATCATATAAATATTTATAAAAATATATATAAAAATAATGAATATATATGATATTTATATATCCTGAATAATTTTATTAATATGAATAAATTATGATAAAATTGTGATGAATTTATCTACTGAACTAAAAGATTCATAAAACAAAGTATTTAACACATGAAATGGTGATGATAATGAAATATTGTTAACAAATGGGTAATAAGATGTCATAATTAAACTATGTTTTGTAATATAATATTGTATATAGTTATTTTATTGAAGTAAAAATAAAATAAAATTTAATATATAATAATATAGTTTTTGTCATCAATGTAATATATATGGTAATGGTTTCTCATCTAACATTTATTTTTTAAGCCATATAACATTTTCAAATCAAGGTTTTTTTGTGTGTTTAATATAATATCAATGAAATAATTTGTGTTTTTTTCTGAAATATTATTTTTACGGATTGTCGAATTAGTTTTACTATTCGTGTCGTAATATTTTTCTTCAATGTGTATATTTTCATTTAAATGTTTCAATACTTGTTCTTATATTATCAAATGATTACTAAAATTCAATGTTAACTATGATTAAATTTAATAAAAATTAATTAAAAATTCTTCTTATACATTTTTGAATGAGTTACTTTTGAATATTTATAGATTGTCTGAAAAGATTAATTATTTTAACTTATTTGGGAGGAATATAATTATTCAACATCATGATATCTAAATTATTTGAAGATTACTCTATAATTATCGATAAATATGTTCAGATAAATTATTTTCCAAATCATTTGAAATTTTATTTTTTATTTTAACAAGTGATTTTAATTTTATTACGATATTTTCCTCAAGAATTGTTCCAATGGTTTTTAAAAATAATTTTCATCTATAATAACATATCATTATTGTTACTTACGCTTTACTGGGGACATTATTATATGATATCAACCTTATTATTTCTTAGGATGTAATATGGTTATGGTGAGATATAAATGAATGTGATTTTCTTTTCTATGGGTTAAGTTATAATGGAATAATAAATGTATTCATGATCACATGGAATACATATCAGTGGACTATGAATATTAAATGGGTGGGACTACAATCATAAAGTATATTAATGAATTTTTTAAATATTTTATGAGTTAATATCAGAAAAGGTCCATTGGAGATTATCCCAATAAAAAAATTATACACAATACATTGTCCAATGCCCTAATGTTGGGTACATGGGAGGTTATCCAATGCCAAAAAAATACTACACATGATGTTATCCCTAGCCTGAAAGTGGTCATGTTAGTGGTAATATCAATCCCATAAGATGATATAAATGATGGTTCCCTAAAATTGATATAGGTATGTGGGTGTTTACACAAATCCTATCACATAATGAATGTCTTAGTGTGTATCTTTTACCTTATATTTTTATGATTAAAATAATTACATACTTTATTCCACTCTTTTATGACATGATCATATTCCAATGTTATTCCCTAATATCCAATTTTCTTTGATTCCATTATAATTAATTCCATATAGACTAGAAATATTTATTCCATGACTCATGATTATTGTAACATTATCTCTCAACCACCATTTCAAGCTGGAGTTACACCTGACCCAATGAGCACTTCCGTGTAGACAAGTGGTTTCCCAATATCATTGAGGGTCTATGTAAAATAGTGTGGAGATAATACCCTCAGTATCATATCTATGGTTAAATAATAAATGATAACTAGAATAATAAAATATCAAAGTGAACATTTAGAATAACATTACCAATGTAATACATGAAAAGTAAATAAAAGAGTATCCCAAATGTGGAAATATTGTCTAAGGTAAATAAAGTAGTTAAGAAAATAATTGATAAACATTAGGTTCATTGCGTGTTCTTCCTAGACCTCCACCAGCTCCACAATACATAGCTTATCATTCTACCATAGATCACTTGACCTTCACTGGATCTCTCATGTGATTTTAATGTGCACTGGAATGATCAATTAGGGCGTGAGTACAATACTCATTAGGAAACCACCAATCTATCATAAACATAGTGTTATGATGAATTATAATTTATTACATAATAATAATAAATGTGTATCGTGAATAAAAACACACAATAAAAAATGAAATTTTGTACGCTAACCAATCCACCAAAAACGTTTACATGTACATGTTTAGACGCTATGTTAGAAAGATAATCATGGTGTTTGAAAAATAAAGGACAACCCATGAGGCACATAAATCATGATACACCACATCATGTAATCATTCAACTCAATAAAATCTTGGAATTAATAATTTTGGGATCTTGAAATTCTACAGGGATCTATATATACTCATCATTCACTAGGAATAGTTAACATACCCCTTCATATTTTCTAGTAATAGAGTGCATCACATGAAATCTATATGGAAACCTCATACCCCTACCCAGTACATATGTCCCTCATCACCATCATTTCATGTTTTGTGAACTCCCCCTCCAAGGAATTAATAGTTCACTATAGTCCACCTTCATTGGGTTCCAGAAATAGTACCAAAAAAGAACACATAGCTTGGTGGGATATAAGAGGAATCATATATTATCATCATAACTATTGTCGTAGAAAAATACATGTAATCTACCTAAAAATTAAAAATAAGATACTATGTAAACCTGGAAACAAGTTTCCCATAAGGTTATCATGGATACAAACACACCCACACACGATATTAATCCATCATGCTGATTAAATCTTTCTATGTGTAAGTCATATTAAAGAAGCATCTATAATAAATCCAAAAATGGAAACAAACATTATCCTCAAAATTCAATGATCTCCATGTTAAGGATAAACAACCCAATATGGCTTGATAGCTGGATTCAAAACATTATCATTCAAGAAAACCTCTATATAGATTTTTTATTATAATCATCAACAAATCAATGCTCAAGGTTCATCAAGAGTTATTAGAACCAAATCTAGTTATCCTATTTAAAAATTAAATAAAACATCACATCTGATAATATTTTCTTAATTATAGATAATATCTAAATTATATTTTTTGGTCAATGCAAGCACTCATAAAAATTATCAATTATATAAATTATCCTCTGATAATTTCTCATAAGTTATCATTTTATAGTTTTCAATTCACAATTTATCATAAATTATATATTAAATTTGTCTAACAATAATGTATCACAAACTATACTTTTATAATATCTCTTTAAATTTATCTTAAATTATCCCCTATAATTATCTTTTGATATTTTTTATATAAATTATCATTTGTTATTGTATTTCGATAATTACTCCTAAATTATTCACTTATAAATATCTTTTGATAATTTATCAGAAATTATCCTTCCATAATTAACTCTTATAATTTTTCTAAAATTAACTATAAGATTATCTTTGGGTTATTTATTATAAATTAACTTTTATAAATATCAAGTGATAATTTGGGATAAACTACCTTTTTATAATTCATTATAGTTATTAATTTATAACACTTACAAATACATGTAAATAATTTTATTAAATTATCATTTGATAATTATTCATAATTACCATTTGATAGTTTTAGGTAATTATTTATTGAATTTTTTAATACATCTTATTAATTAATATATTATTAATCCATATATAATATCAATAATTATCATTTTATAATTCAATCTAATTAGCATATAAAAGTTTAGCATATTTATCCAATGATAATTCCGTAATTTATTTTTTATGGTTATCTTATAATAATATCTTATAGATTATCTTTTGAAAAATTTAAATTATTATCTTCAAAAAACTCTTGCAATTATCCTTTCATACATTATTTCATTTATAAATTGATAATATGTTTAAGAATTACCATTTGGTCACTTAAGAATTCATTAGTTTTTTATGAACAATATTTTTCAAAAATTTAGGGAGAAATTAATAACAATATATATATATAAACAATAATGAAAAACAAAACAACCTACCTAGAAACCCTATCTAGGATTATATAAGGGGAAACCGGAAAACCAACTTTTGTTCTAAAATAATACAAACACACCTATGATTTCAAACCAATAATCAGAACTTCAATAATAGGGTTCAAGGAATCACATGATCACATAGTTTTGATAAAACCAGTAAACAATGAGTTTTATAAAGTCTTGCATGTTTCATGGAACCCAATACTCATTCCACAGATCAATAATCTAAAACGCCACATTAATCCACTATTTACTTTGAAAAATTTATGTGGATTTCTTAAATTCATTTAATTATGATGTTTCTAAATTTTAACTTTTTAAAAACATTCATTTATTATTTTCAAATTCATTTGAGGTGAAAATGGAGTTTTTTCAATAATTTCGAGGAGATGAATTGTAACCATGAAATTAATATTTAAATTTTTCTTAATAATATTAAAAAATATTACAAAATTTACCTTACATGGGATATGAACATATTCCCAATTCATGTAAATTTTATGTCATGGATAGGGTAAACCCTATATTTTAGACATCATGGTTATATATGATTTCTCATATGATGAACATTTTGGAAGACATTCAATTATTTTTGAAAAAAATATAATAAAATTGTTAAATAACTTCTCCTCACATATGATCTTACCATTCCTTTGCTTCCCACAATTATTATTTTGTTTCTATGGTATTCACATCATCCCAATCCGAACCCTGGTTTCTGATTTATCATATAATTCACCATTTATGAGATATTTATTTTTTGGGGAATATATAAATAATAATATTAACTAACTTATCCTTATTTCTGGTGTTAAAAAATGATCAATTCACATAAATGTTGTGTCACACCGAGGTAAAAACTTCAATCTTAGACCTAATGGTGGCCTCGAATTTCTCATAAAATTCAATATTTGGGAGATATTCTATTAGTTTAGAAAAAACACCCACACATAGTATAATATAATTATTATTTTAATTATATCTCTATTGAGAATTTAGGAGCCTTATAATCCCATGATATCAAACCACCTAACTATTAAAATATTCTATTGAGTATTATGAGGTGTTAACTAGGGATTTCCCTTACGAAAATCAATTATATTATGTAATAAATATTTATATATATATAAATTAAATATTCACAAACCTATAATCATAAAATATTATCAACGATGGTTTTTAATATCTCTAAAAAATTCGGGATATTAAAATTCTACCCTTATATCGGCATATCTTCCAAAAGTCATATCTCTAGAAATATTTATAAATAAAGTCAAGTCAGTGGAACATGCACATCATACTCTCATACCTAATAGTCTTCTCTTATGGTGGATATATATTTTTTATAATCTGATCATTGATCAACCTTTTTTCAATCAAATTCACTCTCTCAATGGCCTCTTAGACCAATTCAGACCCACAAATACTGCCTCACTTGTCTCATTCCAACAATGGTAATAAATATGGTCTCCCATAAAGATCCTCGTAAGGTGACATATTAAATGAAGATTGGTAACTATTATTTAAGGAAAACTCATCCATGTCTAGGTGATCATCCAACACTCCACGAATTCCTATGAGGAAACCTCAAAGCATATTATCCAATATTCATATAGGTTTCTCATATTGTTCATCATTTTGAGGATGGTACACCATGTTCAATCTTAGTTGACTCCATAGTGATTTCAAAAATCCCTTCCAGAGGGGAAACATAAAACATGAATATATATCTAAAATAATTCTCATTGTAACTCCATGTAGGTATATGATCACATGGACATAAATCATTCCCATCTCCTCCAATTAGTGAGACACTCTGGTCAATAAAAATTGATTAGACTTCATTTGTTGGTCGAAGATCACCAAGACTCTATACCAACTCTGCTAAAGGCCTCTCTCAAATCTCCTACCCAACCTGTGTCATATATCTAATAGAATATAAATCAACATTACACTTCCAAGGTGAATAATACATTTCAATGATGGAATTCTACATGTACTCAAGCCATCACCTTTGTATTATGTTTAGGTCCCTCTATGTGATGATATAGATAAGGTTCTTGTGGTTTTTGTAAATAATAAATCACTCACTGAATTGGTTGTACCTAAAAAATATCTAAATGTGTTCCTCTAATGATAAATCAAAGTCAACTTTAGGATAGTTCCTCTCATGGTTTTATAGATAATGAGACCCATAGGATACTACCTACTATGTTTGTTCCCGCACCACTCCTAGACCAATGTCTGATGCATCACAGCACACTGTATAACAAATCTTATATTGATGGAGTGTTGGTATTGGATTTGTTTTCAAAATTATATTTATCATAATTAAATAGTCCTCACAGTAGTTTAACTACTTTAATTTTAATACATTCATTTTTAGTGCTTACATGGTTAAAGGTAGTCTGGAGAAGTGTATAATAAACCATTACAAATGTCCTGATAAACCCAAAAATAACCCAATCTCAAAATCACTTTGAGGAACTATCTAGGAAAATAATTCCACAAAATTCTCAAGGACTAAAAATATACCAATTTCAAAAACCACATGTATTATCCTCTTGAATCTATAAGCCACTCCCATATAACTTTTGATAATGCCAATGTGATCAAGGTGTACTCAAGTCTATCTCTAGGTTCCATTCATGTATCTTTGGTGTCAGTGAAAAGGTGGTGATTTAAAAATTGGACCAAATGATGAATTATACTAATTATAAATACAAAATATTGTTCATGAGGTCAAATAATATTGTTGGTTCATTTATTAACCTGAACAGAATCACCATGTACTCACACTGTCTATATCTATTCTAAAATTCCACCTTCAGAATGTCCCCCTATATAACTCAAAATTGTTGATGTAAAGAACGATGATAAATATTGGATAACCATATAGATCCAAATTAATGACTCAAAAGGAAATTTATTCAATTAAAGGGACAATTTTTATTTACTGTATCATAGTTTAGCTTCTTACAATCACGCAGAGTTGAAAATTTCCATTTTACTTCTTGGTGTGCAGAACAGGTTCACCCCACTGTGAAGTTATGATCCTTATAATACCTTTCAATCCATGTTATCTAGTTATAGATTGACCTCATTTAGATTGGTTAGAACTATATAATATTGGGATATTAAAATAGGTAGAACACTTTTAAGGAGCTCAATCATAGCATAACATGTTGATTTATCATAGACTCTACTTGGTAAAATACATCAAGAACAATTTGAACCTACTATTTAGTATCCTTAAGGCCTCTAGTTCAATGGATGGGTGATTAATGTTGGATTCAGATTCAGTTAATGTCTGACCATGTTTCTAAACTCATATTCCTATGTTAGAAATGAAGATAAATACTTATAGTTTAACCAAAAATACTACTTAAACCCTATACAAATTATGAGAGCATGTTTAACTTCATTTTCCTACAAATATATTTATATAGTTGAAACATACTCCATCTTACAAGAATTTTGGATTTCTTTCCAAGTAGTTCCATTAGACTATGTTATGGTGACATATCTGTTTTTCTAAAGGAAACACTTTGGAGAAAATAGATTCATTATGATAAACCCTAATTAGTTTATTTGATTAGAAATTGTTATCCAAGAAAATATTTGGGAACACAAAATATTCTCCTATCAAGTCCATGGTATCCAAAAAAATTCTCCTAAGAGTCTACCTTTTGCCCAAGGTATACACCTCCTAGATCCAACCATTATTTCTATCCATGAAAATTACTCATCGTTATCATATATATATATATATAAAATAACAAAACAATATCATTGGATCATCTCATTAAATCCAATAAAGATATATCATACATCATGGAAAAAAAATTCATCACAGAAGAGAAAATATCCATATTAGTTAGCATAAATTGGGAATTTACATTAATAATTACTATTTTGAGTAACAATATGTATATATAATGAATCTGAACCTAAATTCATTGTCATGATTCATGAACACACCGAAAATTTCATAAATCACATGTAAAAATAATTTTCATAACACAAGTTGATTATATTAAATGTTAATACCAAAAAAAAATTACACACTTTTTGGTAACATAGAAGGCCTCTATACAGAGTTGCCCAGGCCCGAATGGCTTGAAGGCCTAATTTTTTATTTTATTATAGATAATCCTCCATTTAAGGGATATAGGGGAACCCTTACATGACCCGTAGGCCCAAGGCACAATGCATGACACCATTAACAATACATGACCTGAATGCCTAGAGTCATACTATGCCCAATACACGACCCGTAGGCCCAACCCACAGGAACTACCCCTCCACTATCTTCTGCATCATTAATCACATAGCTCCCCACCTTGCATTGCTGATTAGCTAGCATTGCCCCATACAAATCTGCACGGTGCCTGCTCTCGATGGCGGTTTCCATACCCTCTCATTCCTCTAATCTGGCAGCTCTACTTCTAGTGACTGCAAGTCTTGTTGCAGTGATCCTCTTCAGGGGCCTTCTTTTTTTGAACTGGGATAATCCATGGTCTTTGTGTCCTGAAGGCTTTGAGGCCCAATGTCCTTTGATAACCCAAAGGCCCTGAAGACCCATAGGCCCAAACCGGTGGCCCGAGGGCCCAAATTGGGTGAATAATTCTGGATGATATAGTACTAAACAGTACCTACTATAGTGATTCTATAGTATTACTACAGTATCCAGAAATTCACCTCCACCCAGTTTTGAACCTGGGTCTCTTAGATGCCAAGTAGGAGCCCTTACCACTCGGGTACGGGGTCATTGGCACCGTATCGGCTAGGCACTATCATAATTCACTTACCTAAGTCCTGACCATCATATATCATCTCTATCAAGTCTCACAAAAAAATAACATGTTATTGAATCATGGTCCGATAATTCTAATTTGTAACATCGTAAATTGAACCACCATGACTATGTTAGAGTTCCACATTACATCATGCATTCCTCCCCCGTATACAAGATGTCACTGACTAGTAGCTAGATTTGGAATCCAATGATAGGGAGACTATACCTTCAGTGTCATGTTTTATTTTCAATAATAAATAATAACTAACATAATAAAACATTAAAATAAACATTAGGAATAAATGAATTAATATATTACATGATAAGTAAATAAAAGTACATCCAAAAAGTGGATATACTATCTCCTATGATTAAATTAGATATAAATAAATGATAATTTTTAGATCCCACAAAATTCCTTCCTGTCCCACTATAAGCTCAATAATTATTTTCCAATCTATCCACCATAGGTCCCATTCCCTTCACCAGATCCCCCATGAAATCTAAAAGTGAACTAAAATTCCCTAGTTTGTTTTGAGTACAAGTATTATTATGACACTAAAAATTCTTCCAAAAAAAATTGCTTATATATAAAATTTTATTCCATAGTAATAATAAAGGTGTTACAAGAATAGTCGCACATAATCTAAAACCAAGAATTCATGACCTAACAATGCATCCACAAAACCCTATCTGTATACACCGTTTCGCAATGTTGGATGGATAATCAAGTTGATAGAAGAATAATTGACTATTCATGAGGCTGAAAATCATGATATTATGCATCATGTGAACGTAAGACACGTCATACTCTCTGCATAAAGGGATTCATGTTCTCAAAATTTTCATGTGATCAATAACTACTTGACATTGACTATGCATCTAGAACATTCCCCTTAGAATCATAGATGTATATATTATGTCACAGAGCATCCACATGGAATAATTTTATCCTTACCCTATGCATAAGTCTCTCATCACCATCATCAACAAACATGATCTCTCTCCATCTAAGGAAAAAACATTTCATGGTGGCCCACCAACCTTAGTTTCCAAGAACAATAGTACAAAATCACACATGGTAATATGAGATACATTAGAAACCATAAAACATAGTCATACGTAATGTAGCATAATAATATGTGTGATAAAAATAAAACATGAATGAAAATCTACAATGTTCTCATGAAAACATGTTCTATATAAGGTTCTCATGGACATGCATACATCCACATGTTATCATAATCAATTATTCTCATCAAATATGCTTATTCATAAGTCATATTAAATAAATATGTGTAAGATATCCTAAAAAGGTAAGTAAATTCATACCAAAAAAGACGTTGGGGTCAATAGAAATGATAAACCACTATATATGGTTCCATAACATGAGAGGAAGCCTCAATAGTCAAGAACACCGCTTTGTAGACTTATTATCATAACCTTATACATGTCAATGATCGATGTCCATTAAGGGTTTCGAGAACCAAGACCAGTTATTTTATTTCAAAAAAAAAGTACCACTTACGACAATAATTTCACTGTTTTTGATAGTTTTATATTTTAATTTTAGGCCAATGTGTGCATTCAAAAAATTGTCCAAAATAATAATTATCTTTTTATTATTTCTCAAAAATTATACTTTTATAATTATATCTTAATAATTTATCTAAAATTATCAATTTATAATTGTCTTGGGTAAAATATCCTAAATTATTATTTATAATGTCTCTTGATTTTTTTTAAAATTATCCTTTATAATTAACTATTTTAAATTTATCCAAATATAAACTTTTATATTTATCATTTAAAAATTTCTCAAACATTAACAATCTATAATTATATCAAATAATTTATCGTAAAGGAACTTATATATTTATATTTTCATAATTTATTAAAAATTAATAATTATAATTACCTTTTTTAAATTTTAGGTAAACTGTCATTTTTATAATTCAATGTAATTAGCATTTTTTAACACATAAAATAACTCTCAATAATTTGATGAAATTATCATTTGATTATTCCTTATAATTATCATTCAGTAATTTCATATAATTATTTCCTGATAAATTTTAATAATTTTTTCTTTGATAGTCTAGAAATCATCCTTCAAAAATATTAATAATTGAACTATTATAATTCAGATAAATTATCTTATCTAAATTCAATAAGATTATCCCATGATAATTCCATAAATTATCTTTCATGATTATCATATAATAATTTATTATTGATTATCCTTTGAAAAATCTAAATATTTTTATTCAAAAGACATTGGACAGTATACTTTGATACTTTATTGCAATTAACATTTGATAATCCATTTAAAAATTACGCTTTTGGTAGTTTATGTTTCAATATTATTTTTAAACAAACATTTTCCAAATTTTTTGAATAATTTAATAATAAATATAATAATTAAATAATAACCAAAAGGATTGTAACCTATGTAAAACCCTATGCACTTTTTGCACATAGAAAAATAAGTTAACCTACTACTGCACCAGAAGAAACTCCACATGCGAGGGATTCCAACCGCATCACTGAACCATCAATAATCATGTGAAAGGAGTCTCATGATCACATGGTTTTTATTGAATAGATCAACAATGAAGGACAATAAGTCTCATCTATTTCAAGTACCGAGATGCTCATTCTATATATCAACAATCATAAACCCCATATTAATCCACCCCATAAACTGTAAAATTAATGTGGAGTGGTCAAATTAATCTCAGAATGATGTTGCTAAATTTTACCCATTCAAGAACACATGCATTTTTTGTTTTAAAATTATAACTGATTGAAAATGGTGGTTTTTTATATAAATTAGAGGATATGAATGGTATCCAAGAATTAAATACTTAAATTAACATTATTATTAAAAATAAATATTAAAAATGTGACTTTATGTTAGATATTAACTACTTCCTATAACAAAAAAATTTATATATTTCGTGGGGTAAACCTCGCACCCATGATGTAATTGTTGTCTCATATTTCTCTTATGATTCATGGTTTGGATGTAATTCAATTATTTTTTAAAAATTAAAATAAACAAATATTATCTAACTTCTCCTCACATGTGATCTACCCAAAATTATTATGCACAACAATATTATGTCACTCCTAGAGTAGAACCCTTATCCTGGACCTCAATTTAGTCTTATATTTCTCCAATAATTTATTGTTTGAGTGTTATTTATTTACTTTTTAAAATATTTAAATAGAAATATTAAATGTGTTATCCCTGTATGTGACGTTATGAAATGTCTGATGTGCTGAAATGTTATGACATTCCTAGCATAAAACAATCATCTCAGACCTAAGAGTAATATCATATTTCATATATGACACACTATATCAGAGATATTAAATTATTTTAGAAAAACTCATTTAAAAAATATAATATAATTAAAATTCTTTTTCCCTCTATGTTGGGACTCTGGGGATCAGAATCCCATTCTATTTCAAGTCCTATCATTTAAAAAATTCTGCAGAATATTCCAATGTGTCAAGAGGGATTTTTCCCTTAATCGAAGCACTTAAAATCATCTATTAAGTGATTTTTATTAAAAAAAATCACATTAATATAAAAATAATCATAAAATATTATCAATTAAGGTTTTTATTTTCATTAGAAAATTAATGATATATCAATGATGATCTCAAATTTAATGGATACAATTTTCAACAATTAACATCATGTTCTTATACCCTTATACCCATGTTATGCTTAAATTTTCCTTGATAACTCCTATGTATACCATTACTATGAATTTGTGATTTCCTTTTATTATATTTACTTTTCCCGAGGATATGAATAATATTTTTAAGTGTGATATATCTATATAGGTTGATATGTTTTATGAAAAATGCAGAATATGATTTATATCTTTTATATAACTATTTTATATGTATCCATGTTTCCAAAGACTCTAAACCTTTACAGTTACAATAATGATTTTAATGATATGTAGTGAATATTCATCTAAGAATATATAATATGTTTTTTAAAAAATAATAGGTATCCTATATAAAGGATCAATAAAGGATTAAAAATAATGACTTTATCCAATTCTAATCTTAATTCCACAGTTGACCAAAGTATCCCAAAATTATGGTTTACATAGTATTATAATGAATTAGGGGTTAAATTCATATTAAAATGTAGAAATTTATTTAGGAATGTTTTCTCAGAACACTCCCGCACAATTTGCTTATTAATAACAATGAAAAAAATGAATTAAATTATTTGATGAGTTTTTACTTCCCAGATATATGTACAAAAACTGTAGAATGGAAAATTCACATATCCCTCCATTATCAGAATTATCTAGCCCCTATTATCAATTTTATTTGTTTTCTCACTTCAATTCACATACAATTTCTAGTTCCATTAGTGAAATAAATTTATTTATGTTTAAATAATATTGAATCAGTTGTCACTATTGTTTATCCAATTATCCTATTTTACATAAACAATAGTTTCAATTTTCATGTCCTTCAAAGAACTTATCTATGTTTTCTAAAAGTAAATTTCCCCCTTGGTTTTATAGTTTCATTATTCCCCTTGTTCAAATGAATACATTTTTTACTATAATATACTTACTAAAATATTTTCTAGTTACTCTCATGTAAGGAACATATAGAATATTAAAACTAGAATTTACTCATACTCCTAGGGCATAATGTCTAAAAGATCCACTAAGGGATACTTATTTTTTCTTTTACACCATTTTCAAAAGACATATATAAATTTATATTGACTTGGATACCTCAAGTGTTCTTTCTTCTGACAGCATAGTTCCCTCAAATTAATATCTACTTTGAAGTGATCTCATGTTCTAATTTTAATTATATAAATATATATTCATCCAAACGTTTTTCCTTATTGATGAATAAAATATTAATGAAATTATGGGAAAAAACACCCAATAGTCATTTCAATCCCATAATTTTACAATAATGTAAATCCTTCACTCAATCATGGTACTTCTTCTTGGTAAAAAAATTATAATAAGGTTTCACAATAAAAAAAGTTACTAAAACATTAAAAACAATCTATCTTATGTATTTAAAAACATTAAAATATGGTTTCTGACACTAAGATATATTTTATTTTAAACAAAAACACTAATATAAATGATAAAAATGTAATAGTATTTTTACAATAAGATGCATTTTCAACTCCCCCACACTTATCTTAGACATTATTACTATTAATTATAGTAATCAATTTTCTCATAATTTATATATATAACTATATGTAGACTATTTTGGTTGTAAGAGGCATACTAAAATTCCTTTATTTATGTTTTAATATATTGAAAGTCTAGTATGTATTATGTTTCATCTCAATGGGAGTTTGAAAATGTTTTGAATAAGAAACCCTATAGGGTTCATTTTTAATGTGTTTTTGAATCAAGTTCTATATTCCCATAATAAACCATAAAATTTATTACTCTAATCCTTTGATGTGGACTATATTACATTCTCCAAATACCTTTTTATCTCTCTATTGGTCACCTCTACTTGCCTATTATTATATGGATGCTATGTAGTGGATATATTTTTTTGCACTATATATATAGTCACCAGGACTTCAACCTTCTAATTATAGTGGGTATTTACCTGGTATATAATGTTTTCTAAGTGTAATCCAAATCTAAAAACAAGTTGATTTTGTAAATTCAATAAAAAATTATATTCATCTATTATAGTTAATTTTCTGTATTCCAAATAAGAAAAAAATATAAAATTAAGATGAATTGGGAAAAAATAAGATGGGGAATGGACCCCTAAAATTTAATCCCCATACAACAAATATTTGATTAATAATAAGTAGTTTGGGGAAATTTTATGCCTTTTGTAAATACCACCAGTAAATTGGAAGTTCCACCATGATTAAATAGATTAAGTAAATCATTAAAAAATTAATAGAAAATTAATTTTTCCACTAAAACATTCTTATTATTTCTATGAGGTAAATAATGGCTTTATCATGAAACTTTATGAAAAAATATAAAAAAAAATAAATCTTATTATCTGAATAAATCTTCTAATTACTTGGTCATCATTAATCACCCATAAATCTATATCTTCCTAAAAATTTTAGTTTTGAAGATATTTTAATTTAAAAATTTATTCTTGATAGAGATGGTAGGTACCATTTATGTAACTATAAAATTGACCATAACAGTTTACCATCACAATAAAAAAATCAATATTATTTAAAATTATTTTGATTGTGTTTACAATTTAAAAATTTTATTATACCAATTTTGGGTTCCATTAAATATTATTAGACAAATAATCTCCTATATATTGGTCGGTGGAATTACATAGGGTCTCAAGGGGAATAATTTAGTTAAGGGGTGATTATAGGAGTTTCATTTAATCTTTCCATCCTGATATCAAAAAATTTCATGAATTAACCATGTAATAAAATGTAATTTTATTGTTCAAATATTTAGACAATGGAAATGAATTTTTTAATTACCCTAATAATCATATCTATATTTTATCATGACCATTAAATGATCAAATATTTATAACAATGGAAGGGTATATAAAGGTAGATATCACCTCAATTTTTTCCTCATCCACTTTAATATCATCCTTACAAATTATGTATTTTAGAAAAAAAATATTTTTACAACCAGAAGTATAATTTTTCTATGTTAAAACCATTTTCTTACCAATACATTTTCCTAAAAACAATTTATACTCTCAAAATTAGATTAAATATATGTTATATAATCAATATGATAATTCAATAATACCTCTAAATAGATTGACTTAAAATAATAAAATAAAATCACCATTCAACATAAAAATTACTAGTAGAATTTCCTAGACAAAGGGAATCCTTCAGTAGGAAAACATATCAAATATGAACATGATTTTGTTTTTCCTAGTATTTTAGAGATATTGAATCCTTTAAATACTATAAAAATACATCAAGTTA
The DNA here is from genome assembly GCA_963277665.1 of Viscum album. NCBI lineage: Eukaryota > Viridiplantae > Streptophyta > Magnoliopsida > Santalales > Viscaceae > Viscum > Viscum album. The sequence goes on along the minus strand of OY728119.1, from coordinate 1,969,136,267 downwards.
ATTATAGTTTCCTTCCTATATATACACTCTAACAATTTTTAAAAATGGATTGGGTATCATTTTGGGTAAGATGGATCATTTTACCATATTCTATGAAAAATATAAATCTATTCATAATTCTGGTTATCACTTGCTCATTATTTAAATATTAACAATTGGATATCTAATTTTATTTGGGATAATTTTTATGTTACACAACTATAAGGATTTAATGATGAGGAATGTGATTTCATATCAAAAAATTATTTCTAATTCCTTATTAAAATAATTTCAGGGGGATGTGTAAGACATCCCTTTGGGTTTATCTCACTTATTTATACTCATCTTATAGAAAAATACTATATGTGTTCCTGTAGAGATAAACCATTATAAATCTTCAAGAGTCCATCCAGTTTTTGAAAAAAACAATATTTCCAAAATATGGTTCCCTTAATTGTGTTATTGAATATTGAAAATTATTACTAGAAGTTTAATATTGTTGTCAAGGAATTCATATTTTATAATTAATGGAAGACTATTTATTTTTATTATCGGTGGATTTATAATAATATATTCATGATATTATTAAATATTAAAGTATCATTCACATGTAAACTATATGTTTGTATTATAGTTTTGAGAAAATCATAAAAATAAATTTCATAAAAATAACATACATCTCATCGATCACAATTTATAGATTGATTTTATTTTATAAAAAATTATTTATTAGAGAAATAATATGTTTCAAAATAATACTCTTACTGAATGACTACATCAAAAATTTCGACCTCTTAATTATAACAAAATCGAAAATCAATTTGATTTAATGTAAACACATATTTCTCCTCATGTGGATTTTTAGATGAATAAAGAATGATAAAATATTATTTATGTTCTCTAAAACTAAATGAAATTATTCATTCCTCAATAGTAATTCTATTTTCAGAATTTAGAAATATCCAACATAATATTATAGGAGAGTGATATTTACCTTTATATTTATCCATGTTCAGGGAAATGATTGAGTTGGGTACTTATAACCATTCACCCTTACCTAAACATCTTCTAGATCTCTAACCGGATAAGAAGTTGTTCAGTTTTCAAATTGAATTTTCTATAGGGATGGTTTGATATGTACATTATATATGGAAGAATAGAATATATAAGGTATTAAGTTAATTAATGAACCCAACTCATACAGTGGATTGGAATAATTTCTTTGTCATATAGTGAAAGAGACAATGAATTTAACTAGATCATTGAATTTATATTGTATTTAAGTAGTAAAAACGGTAGGCATATTTATACCTAAAATGACCAATTTATTCCATTGTAATATCCTCTTTCAAGTCCAAATGTATTTGATAATTTTATTATACTTTGTGATTCTTTGAATGTATTGTAGTATATGAATTTACATTTATAACATTTTTAATATCTCTATTAAATAATTTTTAGAGTGTGTTAGTTAGATCACATTTATGGTTTAATCATTATTTTTAATGATTTTTTTTTGGATAATTTTGGTTATCTACATTGGACCATTCTTTCTCTTTCTTCACCGGGTGTGTATCGACTTATGATGATTCTTTTGGTTCATTTTATGGGATAGCTTCATATGGTTCATTATCTATTCCACATAAAAATTTTGGATGAGATAGATTCACTTCACTATCTACAGGATTCATTCCAATCATTAACTAAATATAGCATACACTTGCATTGGGATTAGGGATTAACTTATCAAGAAGTGTACATGAACCGTAGTTTTTAAAATCATTGTTAGTAAATAAAATATTGACTAAATACAATTACAACTCCATAAAATATAAATAGTAATTGTTATTGAAAATTATATATTGTTTCACCAATTACTCCATTAATGGTTTGTTATATTTCCTTGGTTGGTAACTTTTATAAGTTTGATATTATTGTCTTTGAAATAGTGTTTGATTGATTTTTTATTGAAATCATTTCTAAATGTGTGGTCTCTATGGTTGTTGGATTCCAACAAAATATTTAATGTTACAATAAATTCTACATACTTTGACATATCTTGTATATTAATGGTATTTTCAATGGTACATGGAATCATATCATTCTGACACCGACAGGAAGCAATCATCGTTGTTATCAATTGAATGAGAGATTTGGAAGACTCGAGGGGGGGGTAGGTGCAGTCACTGGGACTCTATTCAAAACAATAATCTCATAAGAGATATATGGTCATATTTTTTTTAGAATAGAGTATATTTATAACTATTTGCCTCATGTATTCCCCATTTAGTATTTCTTATAATAAATTGTTAGGAGTTTTGGTATATTCTCTCTATCAAATTTTAAACATCTATATGGAACTTATCAATTTGTTATCCTTTAGGGGAGAGTCTGGAAAGTCATAGCAATATTCTATCAATATTTAGTATTAAGATACCATGAAATGGTTATCATTATATGGATGGTGTGTGATGGATGTAGTCATTTTCATGAATTTTCCCATAACTCAAAATGGATTTACCCTTATTCATTCTTGATTTTATATATAACCTTCAGAAAATGGGAATTTATTTTTAAAGTAAGATATTCCTAAATGAATTATCTTTGTGGTTCATCACATGTGGTTATATTTCAATGTTTTAAGTTATAGATCCACTGATTGGATGATAAAAAAGGGTGAATTGTGACACATTATAGCTAAACCATTATTATTAAACTCTTATTTGTTTGGGACTATTGATGTTTTATATAATTTCTCTCAAGTTTATGTTTAGACCATATCATGACAATCGCTGAATATGGTCGCATGATTATTATCATTTAAATTTTAAGATCAGAGTATTGATGGTAATTAGATTCTTAGAGTCAATTATTGATGTTGAAATTTGGTACATATAATTCTGTCAATGTCATATCCATTTAAGATAGATTATCTGAAATTTCGGCACATACTACAGATACCCTAGTTGAAGAAGTGGATGGGGAGGTATAATTTTTCAATGGGAATTTTCACATTTTACTTTCCTATTGTTTAATTTTTTTAGGGCCATATATCTTTTCAAAATAGTTAATTTTAACTCTAGATCAAAAAAATTGGGGAAAAAAATTGTATATGATCATATATAGAAATGAATTTTTGAAAAGATAAACAACTAAATAGTGGGCCCTTTAAAATGGTTCATTTATAGTGACCCATGCATTAAACATATATTGTTTCAATATTATTTACATAAATTTCCATCAAATACATGTTGAGTATCTAGTGGGTTAGTTTCTTTGAAATATTTTACATCCAAATAAACCAAGGTAAATGTTAAAATATATTTTAATTACTCCATAAACTTCTCTTAAATCCCATAGATATTCTAAAATTATATAGGATACCCTAGGGAAAATAAATATAAAAATTTTTAAGCTAAAATACATGTAAGGAAATAAATATTGAATTAAATCATAAAATTAGAGTCATGGGCAATAACATACAATCCTAAAGAGGGTGATCGTACCAATAGAGACGTGTTATAAGTAAGTGATATCCTAAAAACCAAAAAAATTGTACAAAATATATATCATTTTATTATGAACCCAAGTCAAGGGTCATTTCCAACATCATAATTATAAAGTATACAAAGTCTCTTGGTAGATTACGTGCACTACCAAATCCATTACATAACATCTCATGAGACATAAATCAGTACCCAATTCATTAAAAGGATATATAATGTTTTCCCACACATAAAATTAATTAACACAATATAAATTAATTTTCTATTAGCTGATGAAGGTATTCATAAATCCATGGTATGATCAACCCAATAAGAATAAAGTTGGTTTCATAATTTTTATTAAAGTAATAAAAACGGATATAAAATAGGGACTCCAAATAAAATAGGTAAATAAATTTGTTTTGAACATTTATAATTATTAATGGAAATACGACTTGAACTTGTATTTTCAATATATAAAATAATTTAAAATAATCTTGTAAAATAAGATTAAAAATGAACCTCTTGGTCGGTGCTTTAAGAAATAAATACATAATATTTATAAATAATGTATGATATTATTATATTATTGAAAATTGAACTAATAAAAATTTCCCCCCCATTAAATAATGATAGTTTTAGGAATATATTAATGTATTGAAAACATTTTTTGTGGATTATTCATAACATGAGACGAGAAATGACAAAGTTACAATAAACCAGGTTTACTTTAAAGTGCGAATTTCAAAGGGTGTAGAAACATGTATAATCACAAGAGAAAAAAATAATTGAAACTATTAATATATAAATTAAATATCAATAAAAATTGATAAATTTCATGAGAAAATAATTATATAAAATCAATAAAATGAATAATAATTTATAGATGATAAGTTATAAAGGATGTGTGAAAGATCCCTTTCCTCATTTTTGAAATTTCTATACACTTATACCAAAATTATTGAATAATTTATTTAAGTTTAATAATATTATACATCTATATTATTTTAATTCATTCAATTTATCACCATTTTTCAAAATCTTATTACATTTTTTTCACTTTTGTTGGATGTATAATGTTCTTAGGTCAATTTCCCACAAAAATTCATAGTATGTTAACAATGTTTAATGTACTGTAAAATATTTTCATAATATCAATTATTTTATATTATTATTTCTATTTTTATTAAATTAGATCATATTTTTTATACGTAAATTGTTTCTCTGAATCGACTAAAATTTAAAAAGGTACATTTATATGTCGTTTTTGGCGGTAAATTGTACTATAAACTTTTCTATTTATTGATACTTATGAAATATATAATATTATCATAAAATAAAATTAAAGGGTTAGTAAATAAAATAATTCGATATTACATACATTATTGTTTCTACAAATATTTATCTCTTTGGATAATAAAAGGGAAACATCATCACATAAAGGTGGAAGTCCACATATACACTTGATGATGTTCCAATTATTCCAAAATATTTTTATGAATTCATAAAATAGATATTACTATATTATAAATCATTAAATAATATTAATAAGAATATTTTAATCATAACAACATGGATAGAATATATTTTGGGTGGTAGAAGTAGAAATTAATTAATAAGGTGTGGTGGAATATATTACCTATTTCTCTGGATGGTCTCTTTTTTTCACCAACATTAGCCACAATGAATTCTTATTTTAATAAGAAAATAACTTTTTAGACACGGTTAAAAGTTTTAGGAGAGACTAAGTCTATTTTTATTATGATTCTATGGGACATTACATGTGTAAAAATGTAGAGTGTTTGTGTTTCCATGGATAATTGAGGAAGAGGTATTTTTTAGAAAATATAACTCTCTAATATAAATATAACAATTTTTTAAAATATAATTTTTATACAAAATGTAAATTAATATATTTCGGAAATGTTTAAATTTTATAAATCCAAAACCTTATTTATTTTTAAAATATTAAATAATTTTATATTTTATTTACTCTCAGTTTTTTTTCTTTTAAAAATTTCATTTTTTTACCAAGGTGACTGATTTACATCTGTGTATTTTCTTTTTAATTAAAAAAAATGACCCTTATGAGATAATATGATCCTACTGATTTTAAATATTTAATCTAATTCTTAAAATAATATTTCTATGTGTAATAATATATAATATTAAAATTATAATATTTAATATGAAAAAATCATTTGTAGAAAAACCTATATTTTTTAAAATAATATTTATTTATAGGATATAATTATAAATGTTAATGGTTATATTAGAATTAAAAAAAATTCTGTTATTCAAGGAATAATTTATTAACATAAAAATGTGCAAAAAGCAAAATTTCACAGGGTAAAATTTTTATTAAAATAAATAGATGAAAACAAATTTTCTTTAGTATATTTCTCAGATTTTTTAAAATGATAAGCATTGGAATTATATACCAATATAATATTTTAAGATATTAAAATAAATATTATGTGTTATTTTTTATATTAAAATGGTTTCAATAACATTGATGGAATTTTAGTGTAATAAGAGTGATAGGTTTGGTTAGATTTGGTGTTTTTAATATTCAACTAAAAATTGATTATTTCAGAGAAGAATAGAAAATACACCATAAGAAAAAATTGATATGCTAATTAAAAAAATGCAGTTAATATTCTAACATTAATATTTTAAATGTATTCTTTATATATAGATTCAAAAATTAGTTAGTACAACTTATACACTTTATTTTAACTACTATACAAATCATCTTGAATATTTTAATTTTTTTCTGTTTTGGGGTTTTTTATTTTAGTTTTTTATTTTGTAGAATATAAGATTCTTCGAAAAAAATATTTCTTATGGAGAGATAATAACTCATATGTAATGTAATTGTATTTTTTTATTTATAAGAAATTTCACCATAGAAACATTGATCCACAAACTAGGATAAAAAAATTATGGTACTTTTGTTTCAATATACCATGGGGTTCCCACATATTGTATTCATATATATTATATCTCCAACATAATTTGGCAATGTGAGTTTTCTTATTGTGAAAACATTTTATCCATGGTCTATGATCTTCAGCGTATACTCCTCAGCAGAGAGATCTTTCTCCAACTCTTTTACATCTATATTTAGTATATGTGAAGGATATTTTATGGACATCCTCTAGAGGGATGAATCAACCTCATAATTTTATTTAGACAGGTGTTTTGGGAGATATAATCAATAATCCATATATCAAATGTGATCAAGAATCTCAAAGGTTAATATATATATCATATTTAGGTTCCCCTTATTCTGAAATATCATGTCTTTCTTTCTAGGAGGTATATACAGTATCACATTATCGATAAACTCTAAATCCTATCATAAATGGTTTTCTACATAACACTTATGTTTTCTCTATACTAATTTAATATTTTGTGGAATGTATGTTACACTTTATACCATTTCATTGACCATTAATGGTCTCACAAACTTCTATTCACTAACTTCATCCCAACACACATGTGTACTATATCTCATCAAATAGAGGGTTTTATATGGATCCATTTGGATTATTTAGCGAAAATTATTATTTTTAGGGGACTCAATAAGAGGAATATTTCTAACCCAGCCACCCTTGATATCCATAGAGTTATATTTCATCATATCCTTCTGTCTCTGGAAATTTTATTCATATTGAAAACTAGTCTTGGGAAAATAGGTTATACTGAAATTCAAATATGTGTTTATATATTTATAAATAATATTTTAGAATTTTTTATTATCATTATATATCAATAATATAAAATAGATAGTCATAATCTGTGTAGCATCACCACTTATATAATTTATATATTTTCTAGGATATCGAGTAGAATTAATCTTGAATGTAAATGAAATGATAAGTATTTGAAAGATGGTCCACCATAACCTATAGAGAATTATTCCACTTTTATTTTTTTGGAAGACCCATGATAAAATCAACAGTGATGTTCTCAAATTTCTATGTAGTTATGGGAAGTTATTTTATCATTCCACAAGAATATTTAATCCCACTATTTGATCACAGACAAGCCTAGAACATTGATGTATATTTCTCAATAGACTTCTTCGTATTGTCCCCCTAATAGTGTTCTGAGATATAACTATGAATATTTATGATTCCTAGGTGGATAGAGAATATAGAGTTATGATAATCATTTAATAGCTCCATATTTAACATTTAATCTAATAGAACATAATTTTGTTTCGAATATCTCACAACTCCTTCACAATTAACATTGATCTCACATGATTTTCTCTCCTTCACACCATAAATATTTTTTATTCCCTATCTTACATTTTATATTTATTAGTCTTCTTAGGTGGTGATGAATAATAAATAATTTCGTATAGACTGGATTGTGTTCCTTTTGAAATGATTCTCATGTCCATCCTTTTCATGTATAGTATAATCATATCAATCTTATTCATCATCATAGATAATAATGTACGATCAATATTAATTAAAGAATCCTCCCCTTTTTAATCGTCCCTTATATGGTAGTCGATTGAGAAATAATAATCCATTATCATCATTATCTATCTTTTGTGGATTATTTTGAGAACCTTCTATGTGAATGTATATTTCGTTCCCATATAGTCATTATATATATATATATATCAAAATTCACTCCATAGAGATAATTCCCAAAAAAAATCAAAATATCGATTACTATAGATAACTCAAGATCATTTGTTTGATAGTAATTTTCATGCACCATAAATTGTCTTAAGGCATAGTCAATTACTTTACCATTCTATATGAGTATACATCCCAATCCTTTTCATGATACATTACTTGATATCATAAATCATCCCCAACATATGTGTATTGTGAGCATACATATTGTGGTTATCTTATAAATTAACTCTTTGAATCACTCTTTTCACTATTCTATCAAAACATACATCACTCCTTATTTGTAATCCCATATATATGGTTTTACAATCTCGAAAAGTTTCTATAAAATCATGAAAAATCCCCATCTAATTAGGGGAAATTATAGATCTCTTTAAAAATGATAATATTGTACTTTTTCAATCACCTTTGTCTACTAGGGTACCATAGATATCCCCTAAAATGTTATAATATGTCATAATGTTGTTATTTTCCCTATCTAAATCTCACATTTATTGTACATTCAATTTAACTTCTACTTCCTCAAAGTATGTGGAGAAGAAATCAATTTTTTTCATATTCAACTTTGGTTTTGGAGTATATTTAATGTAATATATTTATACTACAACATATTTAATGATATAGTCTCTAAAGAATATATTAATTACATTTACGAAGATCACTAGATAATTTAGGGGTCCATATGAGATGAGTATGAGCTAAAAATTATTTTCCCTTATATGAAATAAAGTCTTGGGAATATTATCTTTCTTCACCATTAATTGATGATATTCTAGTTGATGTTAGGATATATAGTAGTATTAATCTACGAATAACTGATTGAACTATTCAAAATTTCGTGAAATAAGATAATAATTTTTTATCTTGATCCTGTTATAACCATGATAATAGATATAGTGTTGAATAGACCTATATTTTTTATTGTAAAAGAGGATTGGGGAACCCCATCATGAATAAGTAAGGTGTATGAATCCTATTTCTAGATTTTCTTGTTATTGATTCATCAGTTTATACGGTTCAATGTGGGACATTCTATATAGATTATTGGTTATTAGCATAGATCTGTCTATAACATCTATTTATTCTCAAACTGTCTGTTATGAGGTAGAGAATGAAATTATTTGGGAAATACATTAGTGTAATACCTTTTAGTGGTGAAGCCCTCTAGTGGTCCTCTCATTTCATTAACTCATTTCAGCCATATATTCATACTCATAAGGAAACTGTATTCATTATTATTTACAATATTCCAATGTTGTTTAATTCTCCTTGTTTCACACATATATTATTAGAGGTAATTTGGGATATAGATTGTGACTTACATCTCTAAGAAGTAGATGTGGACTCCTTATAGAGATGCCAATTCCATTCTAAGAATAACATCAAATTATTTTAATGGGATTATAGAAATTTTCATTGGGAGATTAATACCACATATATCAAATAAGAAAGATTTATTTACATGAGATTAAACAACCTCTCTGTTATAAATTATCACAAATAACATAACCATGTAGTTTTTTTGTGGTGTTTATGTATTTTTTTAAAATTAATTATATAAAAGAGTTTGAAAAACTAGAATCGCATAGTATATTCACTATTATTTAAAGAATAACTATCATATCAACCACCATATATTTTAATTAATTGAACTCTTTATTATTAATATAATAATATTTCCCTTGATCACATAGACATTTGATTATTTATCATATGTTATCATTACCATCCCTTAAGAATGTTAATAGGTTTTTGTAGTGTCTATCATACTTGTATTTGAATCATTGGACAAGAGGTTAAGTATTGATATGTAAATTTTTGTATTTATTAGAATTGTTGGACTTATTAACCTCACTTCTAGCTATGTTAGATTGATTTCCCCCTTTCAAAAGCTAAATCTTTTCTTTTTTCCACCTGATTAAATTTTCATGTTTCTTATTTCTACACTTTTTACATATGGTATGATGGATTATCATATCACAAAAAAATGTATTATGTGATCCCCCGGAGTTAATATTTATTTTCATCTTATTATCCCAAGTCACATGAGACCACTAAGAATTACCCACATCCATATCAACATTAGGGTATCATCGGAAAATTATATCATACCACTAAATCACTAGAATAAAAAAATCTTCTCTTATACATAGATTTAAAATATTAAATAAGAATTAGATATTTCATTTGTTATGAATAATACCACTAGAGTTGTATAAATCAATCCTTATGAGTTATTAATCCTAATTAATGATATATTTTTTTCTTTTTCTTATGCATAGGGAACTCCATCTCGATTTTAGGTAACAAAAAAGGGACATATTTATTGATAAGTAACAAAATTATTTTTCCCTACACCCAATATTACATATCACTCATGGGTAGTGTATTCTAGATCTATTTCCAACATGTATTAGCTTTCCATTAAAAGTGAAAAAAAATCTATAATGATATTATCATACATAGAACATTGAGATATGTAAAATATTTTCTCAATTTATATACTTCATTCTTCGGGGATTACGTTATCAGAAGATATTCTAAACATTGGAGGCATCTAATGTATAAAGGGATAGACTATAAAATTCCATCCTTGAGGGTCTTCTACATGATTCACATTTTTATTGATAACATCATTCAGGTTTTCTAATACATACATGAGTTCCCCAAATACATCTCCCATTATTTTATAAATTTCATTATGGTAGGAATAAAATACCTCACTACACATGTTGAGAAATTTATTCCTTCTAAAACCTTCTATTTCATAAAATAATAAATATTTAGAAATAATAATTAACAAATTAAAAAAAATTATAAATGGTAACCATTAAAACTAAAAGATTAATGATTAACAATATTCAGAACATATGTTATGAATCTCAAATTTCAATACATGATATTCATGGTCATTTTCCTAATAGGTTCTCTATTAGAATTAAGTTAATAAAAATTCAATTAATCATTCAGAGTGCTTTTTTGAAGGGAATGTAGATTTAATAGACCATATCGCATAGGAGTTTCTATATAGGTGCACAATTATGTCACTTTTTCTTGCACTAGGGCATAGATGTGAAATTAACCAATACACCCTCATCAGTGTTATTACACCAAGATAACATTGTTCTACAAAATGTTTATGCATCCCATTATCTAGGTATGGATATATTTTCAAGGAATATGACAGAACCTATACATTAAAAAAACATCAAGACATTATCCTCTTCATACGTATATCCCTTAGACTTGTTCAAAGGGTTTTCACTATGGTTATTCCATCTAAATATCCAAAAATAAATAGACCATCCTCTAATAATAATTACAAAGACACAATCAATCAGTATCTATTATATCATAATTCATATAATATTACTCTATATTATAGAATTATAGGATCAATTGATATAGTTTCATTTTAGGATTATACATACAAATACAACATTAAAAAAATGAAAAATTTATTTAAATAATTTCATAGTGATCATAACTCCTATAGATGTTCTAAAACATTATAGGATATCCTAACGAAAATAAATAATGAGAAGGGAAATCTAAAATGCCCAGTAATGTGATAAACATGTAGATAATGAATAACATATGTTTCAAAATACATAACAATATATCACAATGAGCGTCATCATAAACATGGAGAAATGGTGAAATGAAATTATATATTAATAACATACCCATGTCACAATAATATAAAACAAGACATAATAAACATAAGTCAGGGTCCCCATAAGGACCATCATCATAAATTGGATAAATTCCCATACTAGATTAGGTTCACTCCATAATACCTTAGAAAAAATTTCATGTGATGTATAGATTTTGCAGTGTTCCCTGACTTCATTAATTGAACTTTCCATCATAATATATTATTTTTTCATGTTTAGTATTATTGTATTACATAATTCACATGCACCAAAATTTAGAACCCAAAACAATAATATAATTATTTTAACGTTATATTTATAGAATATAAATGAATATATGAATTGAAAGAATTATATTGTGAAAAAAAATATAAAACAGGATAACTAAAATTACAAAAAATAGCCTTCTCAATCCCTAAGAACAACCAAACTCATGAACAACACTGTATAAATTAATAACAATGCTAGAAAGAAAATATGCATTTTTAAATGAAAAAATATAACATAGAGGTAAATAGATGAGGATAAGTATTGAAATAAATATGATGTACTTTGGGGAACTCGTATGACCATTAAAAATTTAACAATAGGAATAGTAATCTTACCATTAATACAATAACCATACTATTGGAATTGTAATCTGACAATTAAGAATAGTAACATAACCATTTGAATAATATCCCCACATAAGTTTAAATAAAAATATAATAATTATATAAAATTGAAATTTTATATATTTAAACCATGGTACATGTAAATAGTTTTTCTAAAAATGATAAATTAAGAGTTTGTACTTTTTTAAAACATGAATGATTAAATTTACCTCTTTTAATAATATAATGATTCAAAAAAATATGTTCCTAAAATGTATTTTTATTTTAATATTTATTTTAATTTATAATGATAGGATAATTTTCTCAAACCATAATTAGTTTTTCGAAGGGTCGAGAAATTAGTCCTAATATTAAAAATTGTATTATTCAAATAAATGATGATTTTATATAAAATTTAAATTTAACATCTCTAGAAAATATTTTTCATTAAATGGATTTGATTTTTATAATTTAAAATTTAATAAATATTTAGTGTGATTTTCTTTTTTAAATTTTCAGAATTATTTGAATTTTTTGTCAAAAGTTAAAAAATGTAAAATATGTTTTTTTGTAATATATGATAAATACATGAATTTTTTCGACATGGATGAGGTAAAAACAAATTATATAGAATTAAAATGAAAATAATACTATATATATTCTCAATAATCAATATTATGTATATTATTCATACAAAATAATATTATAATGAATACATTTTTCAAAAACACATGTCTCGTCCTCTTATGAAAAGAAATCTCAATACCCCTTATCCTCACAACTCCAATGCCTTGTATCATAGAAAATTTATACCCAATTTCATTCCAAAACCTCTCCCCCATATACTAGGGTGTCTTTCCCCAAATATCTATTCAACATTCATTAAGGTGTTTATGAAGGAGGCGTCATTCAAAAGGTTTAATATTCAACTTGCCTCTTCAAAATTAGTATATTCATTTACCTTATAATCACATCAACACTAAATCATGGAATAATAACACTACTATAATATATATAATATATTATTGTATTTATAAGGGAATATATTACATTTTCCTATTTTCATCTAATCTTATTTAAGAAAGTGAAATTATTGTCCATATGATGTAGGTTCACCGCCTTGATGGATGATAAGCTTAAATTTTCAACAACCATAGTCATGGTATATTTAGTTTAACGTATAATGTTTTAAAATAAAAATTTTATGTATGTTTTATATTGCTTAAAATTTTGGAAGAATTTTATTTCACTAATATTAAAAAAAATTAAAATAGTTTGTGATGGTTAGTAAAACCGCCCAAATGAACTGACTTTGTAATGCTAACGTTTTTACAAAAATAATCATCCATATATAAGAACACATAAATTTATATTGAACCATTTTGATTTATCAATGTACATTATAACCATTTTATTTATCTTCTATGGTTTTATTCCTATTTGATACAAACATCAATAATTATCCCCAAATGGTTTATACTTGGAAAAACGAAAACAACACTCCAGAAACAACAATATTAAACAATATATTGTTTAAATGACTATAATTTAACATAATTAAATTATAATAAATAAAATACATAAGAAAAATGTTTTTAAATAATTAATTCCTTGATATAATTGGGTTACCAAGGATGTTGACTGTCAATAATAAAGGGATCCAGATATAAGCTATGGAATTTGTCTAAACAACCCCTTTTCTTTGGAATATGTACATTCCCTCTACAAATAACCTTATATATCTATGTAGTGTTATGAAATAATTATAATATATATATATATATCTTACTTATATACATATCATAATCTTCCCTCCAGATGGGGAATAAATTATGTATGTTCTTCTCCTCAAATCAAACCCATTTCATTATATGGGTTATTTTTACATTTATACCTTAATAATTATTTAAATTTCATATAACACGTAAGAATGTACATATTATGATGGGTGCATAATGATAATTCTCTAATTAATTGGGTAATTTGTTTTATCATGAGACATTAGGTATGGTATTATGGAGTAATCCAAATACATTATTGGACTTATTCCATCATGAAATACAATCTTGTAACATAGGCTTAACTAATTATTATATCGTGTTATTTGTTCTGGGAATACTCCCATGTTTTTATGATCATATTTAACCATGTTCTCTGTATTAAACTCCTAGGTTTTTATTCATGGGACTTATCTTTTATTATATCATTTTATACTTTTTCACTCATGTGTTATGTTTCAATATCTTATATATTCACATATTGGGAATTATATATAAGCCCCTATATTTATGTATTTATTAGGTTTTCTTATATTGTTTCAGGAGATCAATGTGATATAATATCATATTATAGAGAACAAAATAAAGATGATTTCTTTTGGATTAGTCTTTATGTATTATAAACCTAGTCTTCATAATACCATTTTCCTTATGATCATTGGGTTATATATATTGAATATTAATGTGAAAAAACTTGTGATAATATGTTTAAAAAATATTTGGATCATTATATTTTGTATCAAAAAAACATTATAATTTTTTTATAAAAATAATACAATAGTGAGAACCCTAGGGATACATCTGAGTATAAGAAAATATTCTATAAATTTCTGGGCATATAGAGTAAGTGGTTTCTTAGCAATTACATTTATTTAAATTTATTACAAGTATATGGAGGTATGGAACAATTTTACCTTGGGGTAATTACCCAAAAAATGCCACATTGTGATATTACTAAATTTTCACCTTGTGAAAGACAAAGGTTTCATTCTATTCGCCTATCTTGACACTCTCAAGTTATATGATTTAGAAATTAAAAAACACTTTACGAACCATTATAATGTATTTGAAAAAATTGTTATGTTAGAAATTCCAATACGAAAAGTACATCGGGTAACCTGGAATAAAATGCAAGTGAGTCATAAGTTATTTTTTACCTATCATTTAAAATATAACCCTCATAAGTTCATATTTTATCTTTTTATATATTTACTATTTAATGTAGGCACTTCCCATTATTCATTTATTTTAGCTAAGGGAGATAAATATGAGGAAACATTCCAATAACCCCTATGGTTGGAATTATGATGATTTACCAAGTGATAATTTTACCCTTATTGGAGTATGATCTAGGAACATCTTGGAACTAATGGATCAAGTGACTCACACTATGAAAAATAATATGAATCTTCTGGAAAGACCTAATTATCCAAAAAAATAGAGTGTTGTTGTAACATCAAATATATGAAAAAGGCCTCCTATTTTTACTATATAATTTGATCCCATCATTGTAGAAAAATGTATTATGTCCATTGTGATGATATTTTCAATTATCAAATGCTTCAAATCAGAGAAATGTTTTTGGTTGTTTATCATCTTGAATCATAGGATGATCAGTTGTAGACATTGATCCAGAACATGATGTCCAAAGTGGATATTTATTTATTTGAATTGAAGGATTCCAGAAAATTTTTCACAATAAATAGTATTTCCAAACATTCAACTATAAAATCGAGAGTGAGTTAATTGAATGAATGAAAATGTAAGATGAGCCTATCTGAAAATATGAAGACAAAAAAACAAGTCTAATTGCATTCTCCTTCGAATTTTTCATGGACACTGAAAGAATGTTGGACATATTATTTAGTGTATATATGATAAGTTTATCAAAATTCACGAGGATTAGATACATTGAAATCTATCAAGATATTCTCCATTGTGCCCAAAAATTTGAGATGGATTTTGTGGACTCTTAGTGTTCTCATGGTCCTTATATTGAAAATATAAAAATATATTTTAATTTAAGGGAAGTAATGGATTAACCTATTGTAGGTTTCAAAACCCAACACCCCACGTGTCCAAAATGTGGGAAGAATAATCACCAAATATTTCAAAATGGAATTTAGAGATGATCCTAATAAGGAATACATAGGGATCACACTAAAACATTAGGGGGAGATATAAATGAATACAATTATATAGAAGACGGTAAGAATTTTTAGATCAATAATCATCTATTAGTATAGTGTTTCAACTCTAAGGAACATTTACATTATGTAATAAATTCCTTAAGAAAAAAATATTCAGATACAATCAATAAAAAAACATACATGGCCTAGTGAGAAAGGATTGGAATATGTTATCACTAAAAATGAGGCTGATCTCGATAATTACATGTTGGCAGGTATACTGGTTATTCATTCAACAATAGAAAGATTATATTTTTATTCTAATTCAATAGATTTTTTATTACATTTCATGTTTAATAGAACTATTAAAACACTATGTCAAAACCTAGGGGTTAAGAAATATTTGAGAATATAAAATGAAATAATTATTTCATCCCATGTATATAACTACTTAAATGTAAATATTTGTGGACTAAACCATCCATCAAATCATATATTTCTTCCAATAGCAGTGATTGATGCTATATTTATCATGGATTGGTTGTGAAAATATAAATCAAACATCAAATATAAGTATATGGAAATCAATATTTAGGTTTTGAGTGATCATATAATTCTATAAAATAGTATGAATGAGGTTGAATCTCATTTGGAAGATTATTCTCAATTGTGGATATTATTTCATTAGAAGTAGGAAAAACTTCCTAAATGATTTTGATAAAGGAGAAAAATATGATCAATGAAATTACCTTTGTGAGGGGTTATACTAATGCATTCCCTGTGGAATTTTATAGTCAAGCACCATAATGATATTATGATTTATCAAGTTATCATATAGCTAGATATCTTCCCTTATTAAAGACTCATTATGAAATGGACACTATTGAGTTATTAGAACTAAAGAATCATTTAAAAGATAATCAGGTAAATGATTTTATACACCCGTGTGCTTGATCATTGGGTGAAATGATCCTCTTGATAAAGAAGAAAGATAGGAAGATATACTTCTGTATTGATTTTGAGGAACATCTTAAAATTAATATAAAGAATAATTATCCACTTCTATAGAATTATGAATTGCTTAATAAATTATGTTAGTCCAAATATTTCTCTAAGAAGGACCATCCATCAGGATATCACCAATTAAATATAGTGAAAAAAGATACCCACAAAAAAGTCCATTGGATAAATCTAATGATACTATGAGTATATATAGATTTCCATTAAACGTATTGATTCTATGCTAATAAATTTTTTCTTCAAGAGTAAATTTTTTAGGAATTACCTTGAAAAACAATTGGTAGTCTTATGAAAGGATATTATGATATACTCCAAACGATAGGGGGGAATGGGAGAATTTGAATACGATGGAAATGAATTTAAAAATGAGAATATATTAGAAAATTAAAGTAAATTTGAGATCTAGATAGAGATAGTACAATTCATAGGGCATGATATCACTAGTAAATAGATTTTTGTGAACACATAGAAGAGAAAATCAACTGAGTAATGGCTCAAAACAAAAATATTTAATAGATATCCACAAATTCATCAGTCTAGATAGGTATTATTGATGATTTTTAAGGAACATATATTGATTTTCAAACATAAATACCAAGATGAATTAGAATAGATATATTTTTTTAGACATATGTATATGAGATACATTCGTGTAATTGAAAAATTAGATTGTAATTTCACTAGTCACCAAGTTTCAATCAAGTGAGTAAATTCTCATAGTATTAAATGATGCCTCAAAGATAACATTAGGAGGTTTAGTAATGAAAAATGAAAAATGTATAGTTTACACATCACGGTGGTATAATAGTTGTACCCAGAACTATCCAATACATGATCTGGAGTTGTCCATAATGATCTCTAGGTTAAGTATCTAGAATAATTTTCTCTATGAGGAGAAGTTTGAAATATATTTGGATTATAAGTGACTAAAATTTATTTTAACATATAGGGAGATTAATATGCACCCTCGAATATGGAAATAGATAATCAAGGAATATGAATACTCGATCTTCTACCATTAGGTGAAAGAAAATAAAGTTGGAGATGATCTAAGTATAAAAGATCATATGCCCTGATCAATGATGAGAATTGAGAATAATCCAGTAATATTATAAATGAAAATGATATAAATGGGGATAAAAAAGGAAGGAAATTCATCATTAATTTATCAAATAAGTTTTCTTGATGAGGAAATATAGAATAATGTTAAAGATATTGTAAAATTAAAATTCTCATAGGTCAAAACAAATGAATAAAGTGTTGTATGATTTGGGTCATGACTGTTTGTGCCATAGAATCATTAGACAAATAAGGATTTGTTAAATGATGCACATTACTCAACTACATATATCCACCCTTGGATAACCAAAATGTAACAATATCATTGACAAAAACATTGGTAGGACAATATAAATAATGAGATTATAAAATAGTTATCAAAATACCTCATACGTTAGTAGGTGAAGGCTAAAATACAAATTTCAAAAGGGTTGATACAACCATTACTAATAATTACATGGAAGTTTGAAAAAATAACAATTGAATTTATCATTGATATTTTGAATAAATCATGAATAAATAATGATATATATATTTGGGTGGATCTTTGTACAATGGATTATAACTTTGATGTAACTGAGGAGGACTAATCACTTGATAGACATGAAAGGATATACATTAGAGAAGTTGTAATGTAATATAGATCACAACTAAAAATTTTACAATATCATGATATGAGATTGAACACTTTAATCTATAAAAACATCAATCATTATCTACAAATTGATTTGAAATTCTGTATGTCTTATCACCAAAAAAAGAGGGACAATCTGAGAAGACTATGGAGAAACTTGAGGACCTGATTGGAGCATGCATTACGGACTTCAAAAGTGGATGATATCAATATCAACATATGTTAAAATTACAATAAAAATTTACCATTCATTCATGAATTCAAATTTCTCAATATGAATTCCTTTCTCAATATGAATTTCTTCATGGTTAAAAATATATACAGCACATGTGTGAAGAGATGATGTTGGTGAATGAATGGTGTTGGGACCTGAAATGATTCTCGAACTAATATAAAATGTCAAGATCATTTTGGAGAACATCAAGAGTACACAATTTATATAGAACGTCAATGTCTAAAATCATTGGAGGGTCATGGAAATTGAGGTATGAGAAAATGTGATCCTCTTCATATCACTACAAAATAATGTCATGAATTTGGGAAGAATGGAATGCAAAGTCCCATGTACATTATACCCTTTGAGATTCTCAATCACATCAGATTTGTGTCATATAAATAAAAAATCCCACTATCACTTTCTCAATTACATGACATATCGACATATCTCGTTATATGAATTACATTTCAGATCTATCAAATATGTTTAATTAAGAGGTTATAAAGATAGAAAATAAACACATATATGTGGAAATATTGGTGCAGATTATATTTAATACAAATAAATTTATATTTAATTATATAAGATACCTAGAAAAAGTACAACAGAAACCCCATAAGAATGAGGAGGAACATAGTCAATGTAGGAATCCATGATGAAGAAATTTTCTCACATATTTTCACCTTAATATATAAAATTAAATTTCAAGAGAGAAATTAAATTTAAGGGGGAATAATTTAATGACCAATTATTTCATCAATAGAATTTACCTACAAAATTTAAAATTTTTCATATTTAATAATATATTACTATATATGACACAAGGCATACATGATAGAACCAAAAAAAATTTATTATAAAGATTATACAAGTAAAGTTTGTCAATAAAAAAAGTCATAAAAATTAAAACTATTAAAATGTGAAAAAATATAAAACATTATAACTAAAATAAGAAAATTGGTATCTACTCGATCAACCAGAATAACCACACTCACAAATAGAACTGTAGAAGTGAAGAAGAATTTTAACAACCTATTATTCATTTTAAAAATTAAAATTTATGAATTCGATATAAATATAATTTAATGAATGATAAATTAAATATGAGGTATTTATAAAATGTTGAGAAATCGTGTTACTATTATTAACCTGGCCATTGAATTAGTAATCCAACTATTTGAACAGTAACCTGACCATTGGAATTGTAATATGCCCATTAGAAATAGTAACCCGACTATTTTAATGGTATCTTTGCCAATATAACTATAAAATAATATTTATGTATTTCATAAATTGAAAAAATGATATATTTAAATCATTTTAAAAGTAAATTAATGTTGACAAATGATAATTTTGTTTTATTTTTTGTTAAAAAACTGATGTTTTAATTACACTTTTATAATTAATGTAATTATTTAAAAGAAATTCCATTTTTATAAAATGGATTTATATATTAGTATTATGTTTTATTATATTAATAAGATAATTTTAAAATACATTTAGTAATTTTTCAAAGGGTTATGAAAATGATCATACTATTTAAATCAATATATTTCAAATAAATAAGTTTTTTGTATAATATTTTAATTTCTAATATTTAGAAAAAAAATTCATAAAATAGTTCTCATTTTAGGAATCTGGACATTGAATGATTATTTTGGTGAATTCTTTAAATTTCTCTAAATGTATAAATTTTTTTAATTGTGAAATAAGTTAAAATATTGTATTTAACATTATAATCTAGATACATTAATTTTGGAGTCAAGGAAGATTTAATAAAATACTAGTTTTGAATCACAATTACCATTTACTATATATAGTCAAAATAATCAATACTATTAATACTTTGGATCCAAAATAATAATCTGGGAAATATAATATTCAAAAGAACCCATCTCCTCACCTTACAAATAAAAAACCTCATAAAAACTTATCATAATAATTTTTAAGGCTTGTATCCTGCTAATTTTTTACAAAATTCCCATACCTAAGAACTCCCCCAAATCAAAGTGATTATTTTCTCACTAAATGACTACATCCATGTTCCCTAAAAAATATTTCAGTTTGGTGGTATTTAGGAGGTATGATTCTCAATTTACCTCTTAAAATTGCCTTTTATCTTATATATTCTCCTCCCCAGTATCATAAAACATGTAATAATAAATCTATTATAATATATAAATTGTAATGTAATATTTATAATTTAATATATACCATCCAACCCTTCCTTATCTCATCTATTTTAAAAAAATTAAACTTTTGTCCATATTGTATTAGTTCATCGCATTCATGGATAATGTGTTTCCATTTTCCACTACCTACTTCATGGAAGCATTCAATTCACTTATAGTTATTCTAAATTATATAATTGGGTATATAATATATTATTTCACATTCTTAATTTATTATATTTTATTAATATTAAATTAAATGTTACTAGTTAGTGATGGTTAGTAAAATCGCCTAAATAAACTAAATGTAAAATCCTAGTATTTTTGATAAAAGAATAAACCCTATAATATATCAGATATGGGTGTCTCAAACCATTTCAAATCTGGATGCACATCACTACAATTTTATTTCAATTTTTTTGTATTATCATTTTATACTAACATCAATTTTTATCCAATAATGATCCACCCTTAGAACAACTAAATGAACCATTATGAGACAATAAAACTAAATATTATCTAATTAAAATTCTTTTAAATAAAAGAAACAAATATCATATAAATAAAATATATATGGAAGAGATTCTTTATAACATAAAGATGTTTGTGCACATGTAGAATGGATCCTTACATAAGGTACGAGATATCTCTGAACAACCCCCCTTTATTGGGTTATGAAAATTCCCTCCCAAACTCAGCATAAATCGGTATTTAATTTTAATTAATTCTTATTAAATCTCAATATACATCCCTAAAACATATAATAATATTATTAATCCTTCTTTTTAATGGGTTATACATCCCATAATTTATTTTTCAAATGAAACCCATTAATGTCTATGAATAATTTTTTGTTTATGTAGTAAGGTGGATTTCATTTTTATGACACAGATTAGCTTATGTATGTTATGACGGGTGTTCTGGGATAATGATAAAATAAATGGGTTAATTTTTTGTATCATTATACATTATGTATGGGATTAGAGAGTAAAAAAATAATTATGTGATTTCTTCCACCATGTGATATCATCATGGTAGTTAGTCTTGACTCTTGTTTATGCCATGTTATATGTTTCTGTCAAATTCCCTACATCCCTTATCTTGTGATGCTGTGTTTTTTATGTTTTTTATCTCCTATGATACTTTATATTATTTCCCTTTTATGATATAATTTTTTTCCTTTTTAGTCATATGGTATTCTTTAGTATTATGTATATTCCCATACAAGGATTTGTAGATTACCCATTTCCTTTAGGTATTCCACAGATTATCCTATGAATTTTTACGATCTTAAAGTTATAGATGTGTAAAAGGTTTGGTTTATTATATATTTAAAATGTACAATTATGTTATATATAATTCCTTATCCAATAGTATTGTCAATGTACATCGTATATATGAATGCCCAATTAGGAAAATAAACAATACAAAAATTATATGTATGCTCAACCCCAAAAAAAGGGAATAGGTTTCATAATTTTTGATTCAAGACATAAGAGAATGATTTTTAATAAGGATCCTATGTAAATATGGAATAAAATCATTTTACCATTAAAATTTTAAATAATTCATATATTTCCTTAACATTATTTTTTTTTAAATTAATGAGAATGATATCGGAATTAAAAGAATAAAAAAATTTCCTATGTAGTGATTTGCGAAATAATTACAGGTTATTTTTAAGGAATGAAAGACCATATTATTTTCCAAATAAAATTAATTATACCCAATGGTTTATCCAAAAAAATATTATGATTTTTACAATCTATTAATATTTTAATAACAAATTATCATGGTAATTCAAAATAGGAGACAAGAATTAAAAAATATCCCTTTGATGTAGTTTACTAAAAATTTGAAATTTTGAAAGGATAAAAAAAATTTATTTAAAAAAAATATATTTAACTATGTATATATGTTATGGAAATGTATAAAAAAAATAGAAAAATTATAGGAAATTAATTTCATATTAAAGGTGGAAGTATAAAAAGAATTATAACTGAGAAGTATAGAAAAAGGTGGAAAATATTTCCTTCCATGCATGTGAAGGTTTTTTTTCTTGAAAATATTTTACTAAATAATAAAATTAATTAAATTTTTTTTATATATCTATATATTTCTATAATTCCCATTTATCAGTATGTTTCCCTAATTAATTAAATTGTATCATCTTATGTAGTTTACAGGATGTTCATTATAAAATTTCTCAAAATAATCATTTTATTTTGACCTCAGTAAAATTGTTATAAAATTGACTCATAATAAAAATCATTTTATATTATAATTTATTTTATTTTTCAATTAGTAAATAATTTATTTGGGTAAATATTTTTTCAATGACAAGATTGAAATTTGAAAACAGTACTTTGAAATGTCTATTTTGTGGTTAAATTTACTATAACAATTTTTTTAATATCTCTCACTAAATATATAATATGGTCATTAAAAATTTAAATAGTTAAGTAAATGATCTTTTAATTTCAAACATAAATTTATTCTTCTTCCAATGTAGGTTGTTATAGAAAATAAAATAGAAATTCAATCACGTGGAGGTGGTAATCTACAGGTACACATACCAATGTCTTCATTTTTCAAAAGGTATTGCATGAAGGTAAAAAATATATTTAAAATTACATTAACAACATAAAATATATTTATAATATTGTTTTTATTATAATATAATGCATAAAAGTCATTGTTTGTGGTATAAGTATAAAAAAATTTAAGGTGTGGTGGATAATATTACCTATATATTTGGACATTCATTATTGGTTTCCAAATTTAAGAACATTTTATTTGTTTAGTATAAATGGAAAATATTTTATCAATTTGAGAGGGGGTTGAGAACTGATATGGGTATATATTTTTAAATGATAATGGATTTAGAAGTTTAAAAAGGTGTAGTGGTGGTGCTTCAATCCACAATTGAAGAGAATTCCATTTTGGCATATAAAACACTTTAATACAATGAGAAAACATGTATCAAATGGAATGTGAATAAAAGGTTGAAATTTATTTATTTTAGGAATTTTTAAGGCTCTAAAATCCTTAAAAATTATTTTCCTCACCGGTTTTTCACATTTTTATTACATTTTATCTTATATTTTTACTTCTAACCTTTATTGTTTTTACAAAGGTATCTAAATTTTACATTAGTAATTAATTATTTTATGATTGAAAATAAAATGAAAAATATTATATAATTCAAATGTACTAATTCTAAATATTAAACATATTTTTTGAAATAAAATTTCTAGGTGTTAGAAAAAATGAATTTTAATAGTGGTGCATGTGGCACACAAAAAACCATTTAAAAAAATAAAATTTTAAGCATAAGAAATTATTGTTCCATAAAATGATATATTAAATTATAATTAAAATGAATATAACAGAATGAAATATCTACACTATAGATCAGAATCAAAAGAAATCATGGAATTCACCCAATCATAATAAAAAATTACCCCTCATATAGAATAATGATCTGGTTTACATGGTGTGCTTATAAAATTAACAAATTATAATAACACACATTGTTGAAATCCTCTACTAATTCAATGAAAATGGTAATATTTCCCAAATGGAGATTCAATCCATAGGTAAATCACCATCCTTGTATGTATGTAACATGTCTATCTGGAGGGGCATGATTAATTTTTCTAGGCATCTTGAATCATCTATTTGTTTCAAAATCTTCCCAAATTCATTCTACATTACAATTCAATAAAACATATATCATAAATATTTTAGTAGTCTTCAACTTCAATGGACATCAAATGGTTCTCAATGGAGGAAAACAATACATTTGATATAGGTGGATTCGACTATTTCTTTCATTGGTGTAAGAGTATTTGATCTCGATCCTATTCATTGGATATGAGTATGTGGTTTATTTTCAGATCATAGGTATTTTATAAAATATATTGTCAAGCTTATACAAAAAATAGAAATATTTTAATGCCTTCAAATAACTCTAAAATCCTTATGGTTGGGGAAAATGTATTATGATAATATGATAAAATCATTACACTTGTGCTCATCCCAATTTCATAAACATTTTAAATTTTTATTATAAAGGGAAATATTTATGATCATATGCCTTTTTTTAATATGAAACTATGAAAATTGTATTTTTCAGGGTAAACATTTCCTACATTAATTATATAATAAAAAAAGACAATAAAAACTTTTTAAAACACTTTAAATAATAATTTTAATTAATTAATAAATGTATGGACTTAAATTTAAATCCTAAGGATAAATAAAAAATAATATTCATTTTATTCTATTTTTAAAAAATTAATTCCATAGTTCACCAAAGTATTGATAATGGATGACTTTCCTAGGATTTGAATGAATTATGGGGGTAAATTACTAATAAAATGTATATTCAATTTTGAATTTGTGGATCCCATAAAATTTTCAAATATTCTAAAGGTTTATTCACCTCAACCCCCATATAGACAATTGTTTTATATTAACTAGTCTAAAATTTCTGTCATAGCCTATTCCTTTTGAATATTAGTTTAGTTTCCTATATTCTTTTCCCTATGCTACCCTAAGTATCCTAAAGCTAATAATACAATGAATAATGATGGTGTGATATTGCATGCATGAACAATAATGATGGTTGGATTTCAGAAAAACCAAAAATATTTCGATTGAAATAAATATCTTTATTGGAAATATCTATTGAGGGAATACATTAGGGAATTATGTTTAGATCCTTGGATGATCATGGAGACATGATATAAGAAACCTGGAACTCATCCATACAATCATTTAGGTAATGATATATTAAATTATGTATTTAATTTTAATGTAATCAATATCTTCTACATTAGTTTAAGACTATATTTATATTTTCATGTATCAATAAGTAAGATAGATCAAAACATTTTTAGGATTATAAAATTCATGCATTATAGCTGATAAATATAGAAATGAATGAATCTAGAAATTATTCATGTAAAATACTCATATTATAATATGGGAGAAGATGAATCTATCCCCGAAATTTTCCAATAATTCACAATTATCATAAATAGGTTTAATTATATAGATGAATCATTAGAAGATATTTTTATTAATGAATGGTTGTTCATATCACTACCAATCAATTAGTGGGAGAAAAAACTAACAGTCAGTGAGAGTAAAAAATTTAAAGAGTATTGTTTACATGAATTAATTTTTTCTATACTACAGTGTAAACATTTATTGAAAAACATTACCAATGAGGACGAGTAAAATAAGATAAGTATTTATGTATAGTATAAAATAAATTATTTTTATGACTATTGTTAATTTAATGTCCCTGATTTTCTAGTGTATTATTTTTAAATATTATATGGAATTATTTCAATTCTAGGTGTTGAGACGGCGTGCGATTTCGATGCCCTATGTGCCCAAAATAATGGTTTGAAAAAAATATATTAAATATCAAATAGCATGACTGAGCAGTTATCTTGAAAAAGTGTAATAAATTATAAACGGTGACAGGATCAGAAATCGTAGGGCACCATAGTGTTCAAAGTAGTATTTTTACCCTAGGATAGGCCTATCATCGGCCGTTATGGGCTGGCTGTGAAGGATAGTTTTTGAAAATTTTAAAGAATAAAACAAATAAAAATAATTTATTTTATTTTGAAATTATGTAGATATAGTTTTTCTTTATTTTAGGTCATGTCAAGAATTCAGGGTTGTAACCATAACCTTGGAATTCCTATGAAATGTAGAAATGGGACTTTGTAGAAAATATTTTCGAATGATCAGAGATCAACAACCTCGGATTCTACGGATCAAGGATAAATGTACATGTTGATAAAAATTATCTCTTAATCATAGATCATTCCAACATGAGGTAGGGAATTTTGATTTTTAGTTCTTTCTTTCCCCATTATTAGAATCAAAGATTAATGTTAATTAACCCATGAACAGGTTGATTCATAGTTCGATCATTCTTGCGGGATGGGTTTTATCGCAAAAATTATTTGGGTATGATTATTATACTATTTTTTTTATCATTCATATTGTAATGGATTGATATATGAGATTACAATGGTTTTTTTTCATTCATAAAATTTCTTCCATGTGATTTACTCCCCCTTTATCCTGGGTGTTCTTCCTTTTTTACAGGATATTAAGGAATGACCATTATGCCTCCAATTTCTGGTGAAATAATCAGAAATAGAATATCTGACCTCATGATGACACATCATAGGTGTGACAGAGAAGACGTGGCATGGTTTTTTCAGGATGGTGGAGCAGGGCGATATAGGTGGCAGTGAACAATGGTGACGGGGTTGACAGATACGGTCGGTATAGGCGACTGTCACCGTAGCTCTAAGAGGTTCGTCAAGGTCGATGGTGAAGAAGATGGAGGGCCTCCAGTGGGAGGAAGGTGGAGGAGGAATGCAGCATAGTGGTGGCCTTGTGGGAGCATGGAAAAGCAGTAAGTCCATGAGTAGGAGGAGTATGTGGGGCACATGGATACGGCGGACTGACCGCATGGGATGTGGTGTGGCACCGTGACACAAAGGGGGCATACTGTAGGGGCGGGCGATGTGGGGAAGATCATCTTGGCCCATGTGTTTGAATGCTAGACTAGGGGTATCAGGAAGCAGCCCAGTGTGTCGGGCCGGACTGGGCCTAGCAGACTGGGTTGGGTTGGGTTAACAAGATCGGGTCGTATCGGACCTCGGGTAAAGTCAGGTCTGACGGGTCGGGTCAGACACAGGTCAAATCTTTCTTTTAAAATGATCATAACATTCAAAGAGAGTGTCTATTTGATGTGTCTCCAGATCGGTTGGGAACCTTGTGAAGAGTAGTACATTAGATTACATTAGTGGGTTTTAAATTTTATATAGTTCTAGTGACATGGGTCATTTAAATGGGTTGTACCCAGGGTCAAGGGGTACTGCGGGTGTGACTACTACTCACCATGAACCATCTCGTTTCTACATGAATTTATTATCTCTCCAACTGTATCATGGAAGAGATTTGTTAGGGTTTGTTCCTTTTATATTTTTTTCTCGATGTTTTTTTGGTTTCATTTACTACTCACATGAGTATGATCCCTTCATATGGACTTCTAGGATAGAGTTTTTGGAATCCCTCGAGAGGACCAATGATGGATCCTCTATTCATCCTCATTCCCTAAGTAGAGTGTTTTTTATTGACATGACCATATTCTCTAGGCATCTATCCTCTAAATAGAGGGTTAATCAAGATACTATTGTTGGTATCACCACACCAAACTGTATTTTATCCTCATATAATGTATCATATCTCTCTTTAAGTCATTTAGTATATATCTCTCCCATGATTGTTTTTCAAGAATGACACTTCTAGGATGGACATCATTAATGCAACCAAACTCAAGAGTGTCGTCCCCAAGATGCGTGATTCATGGAATCTTCATACTAAATCAGTAGTGGTGGTATGCAGTCTTTTTTTCCTACCTCTCAAATACCTATCTTAGTTTGGGTATATCTAGATATTAATAATATATAATCTTGACATATACATGTTTAGAGGTCACTATATCACTATTTTGTGTATTTCATTGTTGTTTCGGGGTGTCCTGCTAAGTATTATTATACTCACCCATGTACGAGATTTTCACACATGTGTTGTGTATTTTGTACATGAGTGGTCTGTTTATAGAGTATAGAATGGACCAGGATTGGATAGAGCCTTGTGAGATCTGGTCGGCTGAGGTGTTCTTATGGCTTCAAACAACAGTTCCAGCACCATGACTTCTGGTTGGATCATGTAGGGTATTCCGTGGATTTTTTTTAGAAACCTGGTGAGAAACATTAATTTTTTTGGGCTTGTATTCTGGCCGAGTTTACTTTTAATCACATTTATTTTGGTACCATAATTATGTTTTATAGTGTTTTGCATGCATTTTTTATTTAGTGTTTTTATATTTCATCATTTCTGGATTGGAGATGTGCGCATTCATATAGGTATGTTAGGCTAATGCCTCCCCTTAGTGTGATATGCCTACTCTGCTCTAGTCACTAGCCCCTGACCTATTAGAGGCGGGCTTGGGTTAGTCACGACACAGACCCCTTTGAGATGGGTCGTGATAGAGTGGTATCAGATCTATTCCGTTCTACCATAGGGCTGAGAGTCTATGCAATTTGTTTGGGGAAATAGTTTTAAGTATTTTGAGTTTGGATTTCAGGACAAGGACTCCAGTGTCAGCACGACAGCTCACATATCCGTACACCAAGTCCCTGATAACCTACTTTTCAACTCTTTTCATTAGAACACATGTTGGAGAAACAATAATGGTACATGTACCATATAATAATAGGTTGTGGTTTCCATTTCATTCTTGAGTCCACTATCTAGACATAATCATTGATCATGTTATATCTTGTTTCCATACATGATTCCTTTATGATTCATACTAGCTTGGATTCAGAAGCTTGATCATGAGGATGAACCCCTCAGGGATGGGGATTCATTATAGGGACATATTTCTTAGATGTAACCTCCAGGTGGTGAACTAGAAGTACTGCCACCTGTGAATATTCCCATTGTAAATGGAGTACTAGCTGAAGAGGAGAACATGATCTATGTACTCTATGATTTTCAGAGATAGATACCCCTCAATTTTTAGTGCGAGCCTGGACCCTTAGGTGGCTGGGGACTAGCTTGAGGTTTTTACCTATGTCTCCCATCTAGTCATGACATATGTTGATCAGATGGTGGTCCTGGTAGAGAGCCTTATGCATGTCTTTATAGGGAGATGGTGGAGTTTGGATACCCATACTCCTAATGAGGTGGAACTCTCATGGATGGAGTTTGACTACCTCTTCAAAGAAGATTTATCTCTAGTTTCTCTAAGATATTTTCTTATAGAGGTGCTTCGTCATCTTCATTAGTGTAGTATGATAGTATCTGATTATTCATCAAGGATTAACAACAATTCTAGGTACATGATGGATATGGATAGAGATCAGTTTTTCTAGTCAAGGAAATTCGAGTAGGGTCTACATAGAAAAATATGAGCCAGTATTATCCCTCTGAGCAATCGTACTTGTGTTGGTGTGATTGAGCGGGCTTTGGTGGTCGAACGCTTCCTCTATAAGCACATATTGCTGGTAATAGTTAGTAGTGGATTGAGACCTTGGAAACAGGGATCCAACTCATGTATTAGGGACCATAATTTGGTAATTTTTTTAGGAGAAGGTCACAAGATAGAGAATCTCTAATTCAAGGTTCATATGGTGGATCCACTCTGCATAGGGAGAGGCAGTGCTACTTATGCAATGGTTGGGGACATATCACCTAAGATTTTTTGACCCATTATATTTCTGACTAAGAGATAGTGGATGGACCACCTTGTTGTAGGTAGAGGTATGAACAAGAAGATCCTTAGTGTTTCGGATGTGGAAGAGGATCTAGGAGAGTAGCATGAGGGGATCGGTGTTTTAACTTACTACATCCACCACCCCTAGGTTGTTTGCACAAGGCTCAGAGAGAAAGATCTCAAGGGTTGTGAATGGTACATGTAGTCGAGAATTATGAACCAGGGTCTCCAGGGATGATTCTATATATGATATATGTATTTTATACCATAGATTACATACTGATAGACATAAGTTCAAGTCATTCCTTCCTCAACACATATCATGTTAGATACCTTGAGTTTTCTAAGAACCATTGAACCAGCAATTACACATGGAAAAACATAGTGGAGAAGATTTTATGATGACAAATCTAAGATGATAGTCTGACTTTTCCCTTGGAGGTGAGGGTTTCAGTTGGAAAATATTGGTTGAATCGTCAAGGACATACAACATCATTCATGAAATGGATTGGTTATCTATGGTCCATTTTCAGATTGACTATTTTAGGATAAGGGTGCAGTGTTTTATCAATGAAGGAACGTTGTTTTCCTTTTTGTAAAAAAGGAAACCTGGGTAGTGAACGATGGACTCATGCATATGAGGGTGCAGTAAAAACCTCATCACTTGTATAACATAACCCTAGGTGTTGTATATGTTATGATTTTCTAGTTTCCAGTTATAGTGGTGTAGTATGATGATGTCTTCTTTGAATATGTCCGTAGATTACATTCTCATTGGGAGATTGAACTCTACATCGACTTAAACCCTGGGATGAAATTGGTATCATCAACATCATATCAGATGGCTCCCGCAGAGAATAGGGTGTTGAGGGTGCAGTTTGTGGATTTGATGAGTAAGGGATTTGGGAGACCCAGCGTCTCACCCAGGGCGGCCCCAATATTGTTTTATATAATGGAATATAGGATCTTGAGGTTGTGTGTGAACTATCGACACCTAAAATAGGTGACTGTGAAAAACATGTATCTACTATTTTGGATCAATGACTTATGTGTTCTGTTCAGAGGGGCACAATGGTTTTTAAATGTTGACTTTTAACCAGGTTATCACCTAATGCGAGTATAGGATAAGGATATACCGAATATAGCATTCAACATCCACTGCCCTCATTATGAGTACTTGGCAATTCAATTTATCATGATGAACTCCCCAGTAGTTTTCATAGGACTCATGAACCAGATATTCCATCCCTACTTAGACCGGTTGATGATAGTCTTTATTGAAGACACCCTTGTCTACTCGGTGCCCGAGGAGGATCATGAAACATACTTAACGATGGTTTTAGATGTAATTTAGAAGAACTATCATTATAGGAAACTCTTGAAGGTCAAGTTTTGGATTTTGGAAGTCCACTTTCTGGGATTTGTTATCTCACTGGACATAGTGTCAGTATACCTGATCACGGTCGAGGTATTGTTAGCATATGAGAAACCTACGTGAGTGATAGAGGTTCGGAGCTTCCTTGGATGGTTGTCTACAATCGGATATTCATACATCATTTTAGTAGGATATAATAACCTATGACAGCTTTGACCCGAAAGGGGAATCCTTTCATTAGGATAGATAAGTGTCAATAAAAATTCTAGTAGTTGAGGAAGAGATGATGACCACCCCAATCTTGAGATTTCTGGAGGAGTTTGTTGAGTATGTAGTGTTCTGTGATGCATCAAGAACCAGGATAGTTCATGTACTGAGGCAGATGAAAGTTGTGATTGTCTATCGTTCACTCTAGTTGAGACCATATGAGATGAACTATGTGAGCCATGATCTTGAGTTGGCATCAGTAGTCTTCCTGTTGATGATGTGGTGGAACAACCTGATGGGAGAGTAGTTTATCATCTACTTTGATAACATGATTCCCAAGTATATATTCTATTACAAGGACTTGACATCAGACAGAGGTGGTGTATAGATTTCCTCTAGGATTATGACTTTGAGATCGTCAAAACACATGGTAAGAAGAATGTTGTCACGAATTATCTCAATAGAAGATAAATTTCATTGTTAGTGGACAAGGAATCATAGATTTTGGCCCCATTACAGTTATCCTTTGTGGATGGAGATGGGGGAGCTTTCATCATGTTTATGGTTGTTATGCCTAAAATCATACAGTGAGTCATGGAAGTGAAAATTGTGGATAAAAAAGTTGATACTCTATGTGCTTAGTTTTCTATAAGACTGGCTCTTGATGGATACTCGAAAGGTGAGGAGCATGATGTTCTTTTTAGAGGACACACAGTTTTACCAGCAGTGTTGCAGGAGGAGGTTTTGAGGGAGTTCCACACATCCACTTTGGAGGTACATCCAGTTGTTCCAAAGATGTACCCAGACCTCCGATGTTAGTTTTGGTGGCAAGGAAGGAAGAATGGAGTGCAAAGTTCTTTTCTTGGTGCCTCAATTATTAGCAAGTGAAGGATGTGCACCAGGTTCCAGCTAGTTTGGCTCAACACCTTAAGGTGACAGAGTTGACGTGGGATGGGATATAGAGGGATGTAAGGATGGTTTTATAACAAAAATCCAAGGTACATAATTCCATATGGGTGATCGTTTACTGACTCACTGAGTCATCCCAATTCCTATCTTTCTGGGAGCAGTGTTTGTTTAAGAGATTGGGACGCCTCTATTAAGAGGATAGAGTTCATCTTTATTGTGTTCCATCAAAGATAGTTTTAGTGAATTATGCTTTCTTTATATCTGGGTTTTTGAGAGGAATAAATTTGGATTTTGGGAATCAATTATGCTTGAGCATGACATTTCACCCCCAAATGGATGATTACACAATGATGACCATTCAGGTTCAGGAGGACATGTTGTGGGAAAGCATCGTCGACTTCAGTTGTATTTTGGAGGATCACCTACCACTAGAGGAGTTTTCTTATAAAAAAAATACCACTCTACCATTGGTATTGAACCATTCAAGGCTCTATACGGGAAACCTTTTAGGTCAATTATTTGTTGGTCTGACCCAGGAGATTCATCACTCATGGGACCCAAGTTTGTGTGATCTGCTACTGGGAAGGTTCAGATTAACCAGGAGTGGATGGAGAATTTGTAGAGCTATCATAATTAATATAGAGATAGGTGATGGAGACCCTTGTAGTTTGAGGAGGGAGACAATGTGATCCTTTAGGACTCACCTCAACATGAGATACAAAGACTTGTCCAGGGAAGAAAGTTATCTTTGATGTTCATCAGCCCTTTTCAGATACTAAGTAGAGTGGGAGAGGTGGCGTACATCATAGACATGTGTATGTAAAGAGTGTAAATTTTTAGGGAATGAAACAATGCCTCTAAATGATATTAGGAAAGTTATTAATTAAAAATGAAGAATTTATAGTGTAAACCTCATGGTGGAAGAATATTAATGACTAGTACTATCAAACACATGATCTATAGTTTTCCATAATGATCTTTAGGTTAATTATTTTGAAAAATTTTCTCTATGAATAAATTTATGAAATATATTTGTATTATAAGAGACCAAAATATATACTAACATATAGGGAGAATAATATGGAATAATGAATATGGTTATAGATAATAATGTAATATGACTACTCGATATTCTACCATTAGGTGAGTTAACATAATGTGGGAGATGATATATGTAAAAAAGGATCATATGAACTGATTAATTAACAGAATTCAGAAGAATCCAATATTCTTAAAAAATAAAAATCCGAACATGGTTATAAAAAAGGAAGGAAAACCATCATTAATTTCTAAAATAATTTTTAATGATGAGGAAATATAAAATAATGGGGAAGATATAATAAAACTAAAATTCTCAGTATTCAAAACACACAATGAATGAGTGGTATGATTTGGGCTACGATTGTGTGTGCCATATAATCTTTATATAAATAAGGATTTGTTGAATGGTTTACATTACTTGACTATATCTATCAACCCATAGAGAACCAAAATGTACCCATATCATTGAGAACAACATTGGAAGGACAATATGAATAATGATATCGTTAAATATTTATCAAAATACCTCATATGTCTGTAGGTAAAGGCTAAAATATAGATTTAAAATGGAATGATAAAGACCATTAATTATACATACAAGGAATTATAAATCATAACCATGGACTTTTTCACTGATATTTTGAAGAAATCATGATGAAATAATGATATATGGATTTGGGGGGATTTTGGTACAAAGACATAGAACATTTATTGTAATTTAAGAGGACTGATCACTTGATAAACATGAAAGGATATACATTAGAGAAGTTGTAATGTCATATGGATCGCCACTACCAATTTTTTAAGATGAAGATATGATATTGACCACTATGTTATATAAAAATATCAATCATTATAAACAAATTTATTTGAAATTTAAAATGTCTTATCACTAAAAAAATTGACAATCTGAGAAGACGATCTAGAAAGTTGAGGACATGTTTGGATCATGATTGATGGACTTCAAAAAAATATGGTATCAAAATAAACATCTAATCAAATTACCATACAACATTACCATCCATTTCGGAATCAAAATTTCTCCATATTATGCCTTTAATGTTAAAACAATATTGAGTGTATGTGTGAGGAAATGATGTTCGTGAATGTATGTCGTTGTGGCCTAAAATGGTAGAAGAAATGATAGACAAGGATAAGACCATTCTGAAGAACATCAGGAGTACACAATGTCTATATAAGGACTATGATGAAAATTATTGGTGAGACTTGGAAATTGAGGTATGAGATAAAGTGATCATCAAAATATCACTACAAAATAATATCCAGAATTTGGGAAGAATGGAATTTTATGTCCCATATACATCATACACTTTGAGATTATCAATCACACCAGAGCAGTGTCATATAAATAAGAAATCCCACCATATCTTTTTGAATTACATGATATTTCCACATATCTCTTTATAAGAAGAACATTACAGATCTGTCAAATATGTTGAATTAAGATGTTGTAAATCTTGAAAATAATCACCTATATGAGGATCAACTGGTGAAGATTCTATAATATAGAGATAAATTATTTTTCAATTATATATGAAACCTAGATAAAGTACTATAGAAACCCCATATGACTGAGGAGGAAACACAGTAAACTGAGAAATCCATGAACTAAGAGTACCCTCACCTATTTTCACCATAGTATATAAAATAACATTTCATGTGAGAAGTTTCTTAAGGGGGAAGAATGTAATGACTAATGAATTCATCAATAAAATTTACCTTCAAAATATATAATTTTATGTATCTAACAATATATTATTATAAAACACAAAATGAATACATGATAAAACATAAAAAAATTATTATTATAATTTTAAAACTGTAGTTAGTGAATTAAAATAGCCATATGAATTCCAAGTAATACAATGTGAAAAAAAATATATAACATTATAACTAAAATAAGAATTTTTGTATCTACTCAATCAACCAGAATAACCACACTCATGAATAAAACTATTGAAATGAAGCAGAATGTTACTGATATTGTATCCATTTTGAATATAAAAATTTTTAAACATCATATAAATATAATTTAATGAATATGAGGTATTAATAGAATTTGGTGAAATCAAATTACTATTATTAATCTAGCCATCAGATTAGTAATCCAACTATTTGAATAGTAACCTAATCATTGGAATAGTAATATGGCCATTAAGAATGGTAACATGACCATTTTAACAGTATCCTCACCAACATAACTACAAAATAATATTTAGGTATTTTATAAATTGACAACGTGATATATTTAATCAATGGTGAAAGTAAATTAATGTTCAAAAATGATTATTTATTTATTTTCTTGTAAAAAATTATTTTTTTAATAACACTTTTATAATCAATGTAAATATTATAATAGAATTTCATTTTCATAAAATGGATATTTCTATTAAAATTAGGTTTTATAATAGTGATATGATAACTTTATGATACATTCAATGATTTCTCAAAGGGTTAGAATATTGATCATAGTATTAAAATCAATATTATTCAAATAAATAATTATTTTATATGAAATTTTAATTTATAATATTTAGGAATGAACTCATAAAATAGTTCTCATTTTATGAATCTATACATTGAGTGATTATTAGGTTGAATTTTTTAAATTTTTCTAATATGTATAAATTTTTGGTGAATTGTGAAATAATTCAAAATATTGTATTTAACATTATAATCCTAATACATTAATTTTTTAGTCAGGGAAGATTTCATAAAATACTAGTTTTAATGAAATTCACCATTTTCTATATATAGTAAAAACAATCAATACTATCAATAGTTTTGATCCAAAATAATAATATGTGGAATATAATATTCAAAAGCACCCATATCCTCACCATATAATATCCAAACATCCAAAAACCTTATCATAATGAATTTTAAGGATTGAATCCTTCTATATTTTTACCAAATTCACTTACATACCCACTCCACCAAAAAATCGTGATTATTTCCTCACTAAATGACTACATCCATGTTACCTACATAGTATTTCAAGGAGGTGGTATTTAAGAAGTAATATTTTCAATTTACCTCTTAAAAATACATTTTATCTTATAATGTCTCCTCACCTGCATTATAAAACATGTAATAGTAACTATATTATAATATAGAAACTATAATGTTATATTTCAAAGGTAATATCTACCATCCACCTCTTCTGCGTCTCATCTTCTTCTAAAAAAATGAATCTTTTTCACATATTATATTTTTTCATCGTAATCATCTGTTATGATTTTTCTTTTTTCACTATATCATTTATGGAATATTTCAATTAACTTATAGTTATTGTAATGAAGTTATTAGGTATATAATATATTATTTCAAGTTATTAATTTTGTAAAATATATTAATATTAAATTTAATTTAATTTGTTTGTGATGGTTAGTAAAATCTCCTAAATAAACTAAATGTAAAATCCTATTATTTTTTATAAAATAATCAACACTATGCTAGAACACATATGGCTGTCTCAAAACAATTAAACATATGGATTCACATGAGTACCATTTGATTTCAATTTTTTGTTGTATTATCATTTGATAAGAACATCAATTGTTATAAAATAATGATCCATATTTAGAATAATGAAATGAACTGTCATGAGACAAAAACATAAAAATTATCTCATTAAAATGGTTATAAATAAATGGAATAAATTTTTATAAATAGAATATATATGGAAGAGTTTCTTAGTTAAGTAATTAATTAATCAAAATGGAGTATCTAGGTTGTTAGGTACACATATAGAATGGATCTTTACAAAAGTTAAGGTATCTCTCTGAACAACCCACATTCATTGGGTTATGAACTTTCCCTCTCTAACTCAGCTTAAATATCAATTTAATTTCAATTATTTCTTATAAAAACTCTATATACATCCCTAAAATATAAAATATTATTATTATTCCTTCAGTTAAATGGGTTACACCTTCCATAATTTCTTTTTAAAATGAAACCCATTTATATCCATGGATAATTGTATTATTTACGTAGTAAGATGGACTTCCCTTTTGTTACACACATTAGCTTATGTATGTTATGATTGGTGTTCATGGATAATGATAAAATTAATTAGGTATTTTTTTACATCATTATACATTATGTGTATTATTTGAGAGTCAAAAAATCAATTTGGAGATTTTTCCACCATATGATATCATCATGGTTATTAGTCTTGACTCTTATTTATGTCATGTTATATGTTGTTGTTAAATTCCATACCTCTAATATATTATGATACCATGTTCATTATGTTCCGATCTCCTATGATAATTTATAATATTTCTCTTTTACGATATTGTATTATTACTTTTTAGTAATATGATATGATTCGATATCATGTTTATTCCCTTAGAGGGCATTGTAGATCACCCATTTCTTTTAGGTATTCCCCGGATTATCCTATGATGTTTTTGGATATTTATGGGATATACATGTAAATGTTTTTGGTTCTTATATTTTTAATAATTTCAATTATGTTATATATATTTCATAATACACCAATCCTATCAATGTACATCATATATACGAACACTAAATTTGGAAAATAAACCGTACAAAAATTATATGTATACTCAAACCCATGTGAATGAAATGGGTTTCATAATTTGATTCAAGAAATAAGTGAATGATAAATAATACAGATCATAAGTGAGGAAGGAATAAAATCATTTGAAAACTAAAAATTTAACAATTTATATATTTCCTTAACATGATTTTCTATTTTTGAAAATTCATGAGAATGATATAGGAATAGAATAAATAAAAAACAACTAGGGTAGTGATTGGGAAATAATTAAAGGATATTTTTAACGAATGAAAGACCATATTATATTCCATAAAAAATTATGTGAACCCAAAGGTTTCCACAAAAATATTATTCTGATTTTTATAATATATTTATTGTTTAGAAACAATTAATTGGGGGTAATTCTTGAAAGGGGAAAAGAATTAATAAATCTCACTTAGATATGGTTTACCTAAAATTGGAAATTTTTAAGAGATATGTAAACATTAATTTCCATAAATATGAAAAATATATTTAAATCTGTTTTTATGTGATGGAAATATATACAAAAATATAAAAATTAAATGAAATTAATATCCAATTTAATTTGAAAATATAAGGATAATTTTAATTGAGAATTAATAATGGAGGCGGAAAATATCTCCTTCCACATGTCTGAAGGTGTTTTGTTCTTGAAAATAATTTAATGGACAATAAAATTAAGTAAAATAAGCTTATATATCAATATAGTTTTATAATGTCCATTTAACATTATGTTTCCCCTATTAATTACATTATTTCATCTTATGTTTGTTACATGATGTTCATTATAAATGTTTTAAAAAACAATCATGTAATGTTGGCCTCAGTCAAAGTGTTATGAAATAGTTTCATAATACACATAATTTTATATTATTATGTCATTATTATTCCATTATGAAATACATTATATAGGTTAATAGTTCTTCAATGACTCGATTGAAATTTGAAAATGTTACTTTGAAATATCATTTTTGTGGTTAAATTTATTATAACTATTTATTATTAATATCACCCATTAAATATATAATATTATCATTAAATATTTA
Source organism: Viscum album (assembly GCA_963277665.1). Taxonomy (NCBI): domain Eukaryota; kingdom Viridiplantae; phylum Streptophyta; class Magnoliopsida; order Santalales; family Viscaceae; genus Viscum; species Viscum album. The sequence continues at coordinate 1,969,096,406 of OY728119.1, read as the reverse complement.
TATGGTTTAGTAAATAAATTTTTTATTTATTTCAGGAATTTATTACTCCACCATTGTTGGTTGTTATAGATAATTAGAGAGAAATTCCATCATGTGGAGGTGGTATTCCATTAGTACATAAACTGATGCCTTAATTTTTTAAAAGGTATTATAGGAATATATAAAATTAATGTCCATTTATTTTAACAAAAAAAATATTAATAATATTTATTTATTATAATATTAATGATAAAAGTAGTTTTGGGTGGTATGAGTATAACAAAATTTATGGTGTGGTGGAAAATATTACCTCTAGTTTTGGAAGTTCATTGATTGTTTCCAAATTTAGGAACATTTTATAATTATATTCTAAAGAGAAAATATTTTACCAAATTGGGAGAGGGTCGAGAAGTGAATGGGGTATTGTTTTTATATCAAAATGGGATTTATAAGTATAAAGTTGTTGAGGGGTGGTGGTTCCATTCAAAAATAAAGAGAATTCGATTTTGGCACATAAAAAATTTTATTTCATGGAAAACAAATGTTTCATATGGGATGTAAAGAAAATGTGGAAAATTATATATTTTAGAATTTTTTTGGATGGAAAATCCTTAACAACACTTTTCAACACTATTTTTGACATTTTTTTTCCTTTTTATCATTTAATTTTTCTTCTAAACTTCATTTTTTTTACCATTGTATGTAATTTTTACCTTAGTAATTAATTTTTTATGATTAAAAAAACAATGAAAAATATTATACAATTCAAACTTACTAATTATATATATTAAATAAATTTTATCAAATAAAATTTCTTTGTGTACGAAAAATGAATTTAAATATTAGTGAATGGGGCACACAGAAATCCTTTTTTACAAAAAAAAAATGAAATATTAATCATAAATAATTAATATTTCATCAAATGAGTTATAAAAATATAATTAAAATGAAAATAAGGGAGTGATATTGCTACACTACAACTCTCGATCAAAATAAATCATATAATTCACCCAATACAAATAAACAATTACCCCTCATATACAAGAATGATCCAGTTTACATGGTGTGCTTCAAAATTTAACAAATAATAATAACATAAATTGTTGACATCCTCTAGTAATTCCAGGAAAATTATTTGATTCCTCAATTTGAGTGTCAATCCATAGGGAAATCACCTTCCTTAAATGGTTGGAATATATCTATCTTTGGGGTCATGATTTATTTTTCTAGGCATCCTGAATCATCTAGTAGTTTCAAACTCCTACCACGATAAATATCCATACTAGTTTAATAAAAATTAGATCATAAATATTGGAGTAGTCTTCAACTTCAATGGATGAAAAAAAATATGTGATATATCTGTATTAGACAATTTATTTCATTGGTGTAAGGCTATTTGATTTCGATCTTATTCATGGGATGAGGGTATGTGGTTGATTCTAAAATCACAAGTATTTTAAGAATTATAGTGGTAAGCTTATCCAAAAAAATAGAAATGTTTATATGATTTAAAGTAACTCTAAATTCCTTATGGAAAGGAAAAATTACTACAAAACATAATAAAATCATTAAAATTGTGCTTAGCCCAAATTTCATAAACATTATGAAGTCGTGTAATAATTGGAAACACTTATGGTCATATACCTTTTTTTAATATAAAACTATGAAAATTGATACTTTTAGGTGAAACATATCCTACATTAATTATATAATGAAAAAACCAACAAAAATCCTTTTTAAACCCCTCTAAATAATAATGTGAACTAAATAATCAAGGTAAAGATTTAAATTAATATCTTAAGGATAAATAAAAATTAATATTCATTTTTTCCTATTTTAAAAAAGTTAATTCCACTGTTTACCAATGAATTGAAAATGGATGCTTTTCCTAGGATTTGAAGGAATTATGGGGGTAAATTACAAATTAAATGTAGTATCAATTTTCAATTTTTTAATCACATAAATATTTCTAATATTCTAAAAGGTTTATTCACCCTAACCCCCATATAGTAATTTTTTATATTAACTAGTCAAAAAATTTGAATTCTAGCCAATTTCTTTTGGATATTTGTTTTGTTTCTTACATTATTTTCCCTATTCTAAAATGAGTATCCTAAACCTAATAATAAAATGAATAATTTTGGTTTGATATTACATGAATAAACTTTAATGATGGTTTGATATACAAAAAAATCCCCCATATTTAGTTTGAAATATTTATCTTTATTGTAAATATCTAATTAGGGAAGACATTAGGAAACTATGTTTGGATAATTGGATGATCCTGGAGACATGATATATGAAAGTTAAACTCATCCATACAAACTTTTAGGTAATGATATATTAATTTTTGTCTTGAATTTTAATCTAAAATATACCTTGTACATTAATTTTAGTCTAAATTTATATTTTCATGTCTCAACAAGTAAGATAAGTCAAAACATTTTTAGGATTCTAAAAACCATCCATTACGAATCCTAAAAATAGAAATGAAAAAATATAGGAATGCTTCTAGAAAAATACTCATATTTTAATATGGGAGAAGATGAATATGTCAAAAAAATATTCCATTGATTCACTGTTATCATAAATTGGTTTAATTCTCTAGAAGATTCATTTGAAAATATTTTTATAAATGATTTTTTTTCAATATCACTATCATTAAATTGCATGGAGAAAAAACTAACAGTCAATTAGAGTAAACAAATTAAAGAGTATAGTTTACATGAATATATTTTTCTTTACTACAATATAAAAATTTACTGAAAAACATTACTGATGAGGAAGAGTAAAATAATAAAATTATTTATTTCTAGTATAAATGAAATGATTTTTATAACTATTTTTAATATAATGTCCTTTATTTTTCAGTGTATTGTTTGAAAATATTATATGGAATTATTGAAAGTCTAATAGTTGAGGTGATGTGTGATTCTGAGGCACTATGTACCCAGAATAAATATTTGAAAAAAATATTAAATATCAAATAGCAAGAGTGAGATGTTTTCTCAAAAAAGTGTAACAACTTATAAATGGTGCCTGGAAAAAAAATTGGAGGGCACCATTGTGTCCAAAGCATCATGTTTACCCTATGAGAGGCCTATCATTGGCCAGCACATGCCAACTGTGAAAGATTGTTTTTGGAAGTTTTAAAGAATAAAATTAATTAGAATGTTTTATTTTATTTTGACGTTATGTAGGGACGGGTTTTCATTTATTAAGGCCCTGTCAGGAATCCAGGGTTATCACCATAACCTTGAAAATCCTCTGACATGTAGAGATGGTACTTCTTAGAAAATGTGGGTGAATAATGAGAGATCGATGACCTCCAATTCGGTGGATAGAGGATTGATGAACAAAGAAGATGCATATTTTCTCTTCATCAATGATCATTCCAACTTCAAGTAGGGATTTTTTATTTTTAGTTCATTGTTTCCCCGTTATTAGAATCACTAGTGAATGTGAATCAACCCATGAATATGTTGATTCACTTTTCAATAATTCTTGTAGGATGGGTTTGAATACGGAAATTATTTGGGTATGGTTATTATACTATTTACTAATTTTTATTGTTTATACACGAAGAATTGATATTAGAGAGAGAAATAGTTGAAAATAATTCCTATACATTCTTCCATGTGATTTCTTCCCAATTTATCCTGAGAGTTCATCCTATTTCACGAGATATGAACAAATGATCATTTCACATTAAATTATTTCTACAATGATCTAAAATTGAATATCTGAACTCATGAAGACACATTTGATGTGTGACGGAGAAGACATGGAGAGGTTTGGTCGGGGTGGTGGAGCATGAAATTACAAGTGGTGGTGCACAATGGTGACCAAGGTTGTGGAGATGGTCAGTTAAGGCGAGCGTTAGGTCAGCTCTAGGTGGTCGGTCTAGGATGATGGGGAGGCATATGGAGAGTCGACAGTGGGATGGCCAGAAAATGCGGAATGCGACAAAGTGGGGGCCATGTGGGAGCACTTGGAAGCTATAAGGCCATGGGCCTGGAGATTGGGTGGGGATGCACATGTAGTAGGACGACAACATGGGACGCAGTGTGGCACCATGGGACCAATAGGGCACACTGTTGGGGAAGGTGATGTGGTAAAGGTCATATGGCCCACGTGTTTGCAGGCCAGATTAGGGTATTCCGGCTATGATCTAGTGTGTTGGGAAGGACCAGGCCAAGCGGTCTTCGTTGGGTCGAGTTAACCAGATCAGGTAAGGTTGGCCCTCGGGTGAGGTCGTGTTTGGCGGGTTGCGTCCGACATGAGTTTGATATTTCATTTAAAATGATTATAACATTCAAATATAGAGTACGTTTGATGTGTTGTCAGTTGCGTTGGGACCCTTTTGAATAGCCATTCATTTGAGTACATTGGTATGACTTAAATTGGGTATAGTTATAGTGAAATAGGTCATTTACATGGGTTGTACACAGGGACAATGTGTACTACGGTTGTGACTACTACTCACCGTGCACCATCTGTTTTTTACGTGAATTGATTATCTCTCCCACCATAACATAGAATAGATTCATTAGGGTTTTTTCCCATTGTATTTTTTCTTAATGTTTTTTTGGAATCGTATCTTACTCACATGTGTATGATCCCATCAATTGGAATTCTAGGATAGAGTTTTTGGAAACCCCCAAGAGGCCCGGTGATGGATCCTTAATTCTTCCTCATTCCCTAGGCAGATTATTCTGTATTGATGTGACCATCTTCAATGGGAGTCGATCCACTACATAAAGGTGTAATCCTGATCTTTTTGTTGGTATCATCCTGCTGCCCTATATTTTATCCTAATCTGATATATCATGTCTCTCTTCAAATCATTTTGTATATCTCTCTCTCATGTGGGTTTCCGATGAATGATACTTCTTGGATGAACATCATCAGTTCTATAGAACTCAAGATTTTTATCTCCCAGTTGTGTGGATTGTGGAATCTTCAGACTGAATCCCTAGTGGTGGTATTCATTAGTTATTGGCTACCTCTCAATTACGTTTCATGGTTTGTGTATATCTATATATTCACATTATATTCTCTAGAAATATACATGTGTAGAGGTGACTGTATCATTCAATTGTCTATTTCATTGCTGTTTTGGGGTTCTCTATAGATTATTGTCATACTCACCCCTACATGGGATTTTCCCACAAGTTTCTTTTTTTCTTTTGTACATGAGTTACCTTTTGACAAAGTCTAGAGTGGACCAAGATCTGAAAAATCCTTGTGTGATCAGGTCTGTTGAGGTGTTCCTATGGCTTCAGACAGTAGTTCAAACACCCTTCCTTCTAGTTGGATTAAGTAGGATTTTCTACAGATTAGTTTCAGAAACATGGCTACATAAATTATTTTTCATGGGATTGTATTCTTTCCATGTTTACATTCAATCACTTTCACTATGGTACTCTAATTAGAGGTTATACTGGTTTTCATTCATTTTTTACTTAGTGTGTTTACATTTCATCAATTGTGTCTTGGAGATCGGTGCATTCATACAGGTACTTCAGGCTAATGCCTCCCATTAGTGTGATACTCCTACTCAGTTCTAGTCACTACCCCTGAACTATTGGAAGTGGGATTGGGGTAGTCATGACTTGGACCCCTCTAGGATGGGTCATGATAGAGAGGTAACAGAGTTGGTCGGATCTACCATATGAGTGAATGGTTGTGTGATTAGATTTGGGAACCGGTGTTATGTATTTTGAGTTTGGATTTCTAGATAGGGACTAAAATGTTTGTTAGGAGGCTGACATATACGTACACCAAGACCCTAATATCTTTCTTTTCAAATAGGTACATGAGAAACCAAGTTTCCGGGGAAATAATGGTACATGCATCATATAATATTGGGTTGTGGTTTTCACGTCATTCTTGACTCAACTATCAGGATATACTCATTGATCATGGTAAATCTTATTTCCTTAAAAGATTATTATGTGATGCATACCAACTAGTACTTAGTAACTTGATCATGACGATGACTCCTCAGTGATGAGGATTCATTATATGGACCGATTTCCCAGATGTCACCCAAAGGTGGTGCACATGGAGTACTGCCAGCCATGGATCTTCCCATGGAACATGGAGTACTATCAGATGAGTATCTCAGTATGTGTGTGCTCCACAAGTTTTAGTGATAGATACCCCTCAGGTTTCAATGTGAGCCCCGACCCTTGGGTGTATGAGGACTAGCTTGAGGTTGGGACCTATGTTTTCTATCATGTTAGGACATTTTTTGATCATATGGTGGTCCTAGAAGCGAGCCTTCTACATGGAATGATAGGGAAATGTTGGATTTTGGATACCCATACTCACGATGAGGCCGCACTCTCAAAGATATAGTTCAACCACCTCTTCATAGAAGATTTATCGCCAGATTCTCTATGAGATCTACATATAAAAGAGCTTCTTCAGCTCTAGAATGGTAGTATAACAGTAGCTGTTTATTTATCAAGGATTAAAAATCTTTCTATGATCTCAATGTATATGGATAGAGATCAGTACTTCTGGTCACGGACCTTCGAGTGGGGTCTACGTAGTGACATCTTTTTCAGTATTATCCCTCTATGCATTCTTACTTATGTTAGGGGGATTGAGAGGGCTTTGTGGTTGATATCTTCATAGAAAAGCACAGAAATCTAGTAATAGTCAGTTGTGGATGGGAAGGTATTGAGACCTTAGTAGTAGGGAGACATCATCAGTATCAAGGACTAGAATATGGAATAATTTTCAAGAGGAGTTCCTAGGATAGAGGATCTACAGTTCACGGTTCATAGGGTGGATAAGGTTTTCTTAGAGAGAAGTGGTGGTACTTATGTGGCGGTAGGGTACATCTCACCCGATATTGTGTGAACCATCATATTACTGACCGAGTGATTTTGGATGGGCCATTGAGGAAAAGTTAGGGGTACGAACAAGAATATATGGGAGAGCAACATGAGGTGGTCAGTGTTTCGACTTACTACCTCCACCACACCCTGGTGGATTGTACAAGGCTCAGAGAGAAGGAGGAAAGGGTTGGGGACAACTACATGCGATTGAGGATTATAACCCCATGGATCCAAGGATGAGTCAATGTATTATTTGTGTATTTTCTACCTTTTCTCTCAAACTGATAGACATTGGTGCTAGTCATTCTTTCCTCACCACATATCTTGTTAGAGACATTGAGATTTCAGTAGAACAGTTGACTCAACCATTACACTATGAAACACATACTAGAGAAGATTCAATGATCAAAAATATATGCCAATAGTGTGACCTTTCCCTTGGATATGAGAGTTTTGGTCAGAAAATCTTAGTGGAAGCATAAAGGCATTACGACGCCATTCATGGTATGGATTTGTTATCATTGGTTAATGCTTAGATTGACTGTATTAGGTGAAGCGTGCGGTGTGTTATCACGGATGGAACATTGTTTTTGTTTTTTGGAAAAAAGGAAACTCAGGGATTGTAGGACGGACTCATGCATAAAAGGGTGAGATGATCTCTCGTCACTTATATAGAATGACCCTCGGCGTTGTAGATGTTATAAGTTTTTGGATCTCCATTTTAGTGGTGGATTATGGTGATTTCTTCCTATAATATGTTCATAGATTACCTCCTCGATGGAAGATTGACCTTAGCATCAACTTATATCATGGGATGGCACTTGTATCCTCACCATCATATTGGATGACTCCCATAGAGCATAGAGAGTTGAGGGTGCAGTTGGAGAATTTGTAGAGTAAGGGCTTCACAAGGCCCAGTGTTTCACCCTGGGTGGGCCCAATATTGTTTTTCATAACAGAAAATACAATCTTGAGGTTGTCTGTGGACTACCGAAACCTGAAACAGGTGACCGTTAAAAAAAATCCTCTATTTAGGATCAATGACCTATTTGATCTATTGAGAGGGGCATGGTGGTTCATGCTGGTAGACCTTAAATTAGTTTATCACCTACTGTGAGTATGGGATGAGGATATACCGAAGGCATATTTCAAAGACTTCTACACTCATTATGAGTACATAGTGATTCCATTTTTCCTGATAGACTCCCCACCATATTTTATGGGACCCATGAACTAGATCTTCCAATCCTACATAGATTGGTTGATGGAGGTCTTCATTCATGATATCCTCAAGTACTCTGTGACCGAGGATGACAATGTGAGACACTTAACAATGGTTCTGGAAGTACTTCAAGAGCACCATATTTATGGGAAACTCTCGAATTTCTAGTTCTAGATTCTAGAAGTACACTTTTTGGGACATGTTATCCCAGTTGACAGAGTGGCAGCAGACACGTCCAAGGTCTAGGTAGTGTAACCATTGGATCCCCATATGAGAGTGATGGAGGTTCAGAGATTCCTTGGCTGGTTGGCTACAATCAGTGATTCATACCTCATTTCTATAGGATTTCATCACCTATGATAGCTTTGACATGAAAGGGGAATCCATTCAAGAGGAGAGAAAAGTGTCATTTGTATTTCTAGTAGTTGAGGTATAGTTTTATAAGAACATCAATCTGGAGATTTCCAAAGGAGATTTTAAAGTATATAGTGTTCTGCGATGTATCAGGAACCTAGCTAGGTTGTGTTATGATGCAGATAAAAGTGCTGATTGTCGATGTTTCACTCAATTTGAGACAACATGAGATGAACTATGTGACCCATGATCTTGAGTTGGAATCACTATTCATCACATTGATTATGTTGTGGAACTACCTGATGGGAGAGTAGTTTATCTTCTACTTTTACCAAAAGAGTCTCTCACATATCTTATATTTTAAGGACTTGAAACTGAAATAGAGGTGGTGTACAGTGTTACTCTATGATTATGATTTTGAGATAATCTATACTAATGGTAAGTGGAGAGTGGTAGAAAATTATATCAATAAAAGATTATATTTGGTGTTGGTGAATGAGGAATCAGATAAGTGGTCCTCATTGTAGTTATCCTTTGAGGATAGATATGGGGTATCTTTCATCCAGTCATTGGTCATTACGCCTAAAATCTTACAGTGAGTCAAGGAGGTGCAACTTGGGGATACCAAATGTGACACTCTATGTAGTCAGTTATCCACAAGACATGCTCGTGATGGATACATGAAAGGTGTAGAGAACATTGTTCTTTTAAGAGGACACACAGTTTTACATGTGGTATTATAGGAGGAGGTTTTTATGGAGTTCCACAAATCCCCTTTGTAGGTATATCCCGGTGTGGTAAAGATGTGCTAGGACCTCCAACACTAGTTTTGGTGGCTAGGAAGGAAGATGGTAGTTGTTGAGTTATTTTTGTGGTACATCAATAATTAAGAAGTGAAGGCTGAGCACCAGGTTCTAGCAGGTTTGGATCAACACATTAAGTTGATAGAGTGCACGTGGTATTGGTTTTTTATGGACATAATTATTGCTTTTCCACATAAATCTAGGGTACATTATTCCATATGGGGGATCGTTGACTGAATCACTAAGTCATCCCACTTCCTAGATTTCTGGGAGCATAGTTTGTTTGAGAGCATGGGATAACTCTATATTGGGGAGATAGTTTAGCTTCATGGGGTTCCATTTATGATAGTTATAGATCATGGTGATTTCTTTACATCCATGTTTTATAGGGGAATACAATATTTTTTTGGGACTCAGTTATGCTTGAGCATGAAATTTCATCCCCAGATGGTTGGCTAGATGGAGAGGACCATTCATGTTCTACAGGACATGTTGTGGGAAAGTATATTGGACTTCAGTCGTATTTTGGATGATCATCTACCACTACTAAAGTTTTCTTATAACAACAGATACCACTCCACCATTGGTATGGAACCATTCGAGGCTCTATACAATAAATCTTATAGGTCAATGCTTTACTAGACAGACCTAACCAAATAAGCACTCATGGGACCAGATTTGGTGTGGTCTACTACTTGGAAGTTTCAAATCAACTAGGAGCCTATAAAGACTTTTAATAGATACAATAAGTCATATAGAGATATGTGATGGAGACCCTTGGACTTCGATGAGGGAGGCCATGGGTTCTTTCAGGTCTCACCTCAACAAGGGTTGTAGATATTTGGCTAGGTAGGAAAGTTATCTATGAAGATCATCATCCCTTTTTTGATACTGAGTTGAATGGGAGAGGTGGCGTACCACCTATCTCTACCCCCACAGTTTCACTACGTACATTACATATTCCACGTTTTGCAACTGAGGAGGTATTTGCATTACTCATCGTACATAATTGACTAGGGCGAGGTGGATATTGAGTATGTGGAAACATTCATGGACTACTCGGTTAAAATTGAGGTTCAGCATGATATGATCTTTCATGGGTTAGTGATTCTATCGGTGTGTGTCTAGTGGTAGCACAAGAATATCTAGGAGATCATGTGGGAACAAGAGGCTCATATTCGTGCATAGTACCCACACCTTTTTTATTAGCTTTTTATTTTGGATTTTCTGGGACATAAATCCCTACGGTGGGGAGAATTTAATGCCCAAGATGTTTCCATGTATTATTTTAAAATATTACACGTATTTATTTCAACACCAGAAGATGATATTTCATGTGATTCCGAGGCATGGTGTGCCTAGAATAAATGTTTGAAAGATATATTAATCCTTTAATAGAATGTTTGATATGATTTCGTGAAAAATAATAATAATATATAAACAGGGTTATAGATCAAAAATATTAGGGAATCATTGCATTCAGAGAAGCAAGTTTTTCCAAGGAGAGGTCTAGCATCATGTGGCCTAGGTCAGCTATGAAAGATATTTTTTTGATGTATTAAATAATTAAATAAAATAAAAATATATTTCATTTTTTTGTTTTGCAGTGACTCTATTGGCAAAAAATTATGTGCACGGGAAAAATACGTAAATATCACCCCTAATGCCCAAAGGGGCTTCTTTACAAAGAACCTTAGAAAATCCCCTCAGCACCGCAGCTGGCGCAAAGCCAAGGCCACTTCCTTGATCATCATAGAGAAAAAATAATGAAGGATCTGTGATCATTACGAAATTAATTAAATGATTCAAATTGTGGAGGGAAAACGACCACCTTTTCAATTCCTTGGAAATTGATGGAAGCCTTTGTATACACCGTGGAGGGAATGAAGAAAGCCTATATACCACATAGGGGATGAAAATCAACTTTGTGGTTATGAAGAACATGATTCAATCCACCTATGATGGAGAAGAATATGTTGCTTCACATCACGCTGTCAAAGATTTGTACCGCCTCTCTCATATAAATACATGGATTCCCAAAGAAACTAAGGACAGATACCTTGAACTTTCTCTACCACATCTCTTAAATCTCAAAGCACCCTATTCTCCACAAAGAATATATAAGAATGAGTTCATCATGGTATTTGAGCATTGAAAAATACCATTCCCTTTACTCATATGCAACCCCTCTTCAAGAAGGGATGCCCTCCGTGAAGCCCACATGCCATCGAAAAGGAAGTAGTTCCCTAAGGGAACTCGGTTATTTTCAAATCACTCATGCTATGTGAAGTACCTTCTATGGACTTGTGAACCCCATGCTAAGGAAGGATCATTGTACATTGTGGAGTACATCTCTTTGCAATGTCACACTTTTCGAGGAACTCATGCTCCATGATGTCCTACTTCGCAAAATCCCTTTCACTACATGATTCACTCTTTATATGCATGTATACTCCATGCCTAGGATTTAACACTCCACTTCATGAATTATGCCGCTTCTTAGAGACTCTCCACATTGTGGATCACTGGAGATTCACATGGTCCCTTCCGGTGATTCTCTTTTCTTCAAAAACCATTCTTCTCTATGGATTTATAGGTTTGTAAAAAGGGATTTGATGGTCCCTTGGGTTGGGATTCATATTTCATTGCATAACCACGGGATTCTTCGCATAGGTATGATTATGGCTATAGATTCATATCATAGCTAGGCTAAGGTGATCCCCACAATGGATCACTCGACGACCTCATCTCCACTTGGCATTGTCGGTTCCTTCCCTTAACCAAGGGTTATAGCTCACCAGTTGTGTATGCTCTAGAGGTAGGGAGTGAACCCTCATCATTTAATATATAGGATGTTAAACATTCGATATTCATCGTCCTTAGCACATTCCATTAAATAGTAGAACCACCATGTGTGATGTTCATGGGAAGCCCCAACAGGGACATTTTCCACACCCACTCATCTCCATGGGAGTGAGATCTTCCACACATGGAATTAGATCCTCTGTGCAGGGAACAAAATATATCCCTGGGGGAGGTAAACTATCCTACTGAATGGAACAACCTTTTTTGTTAGTGTTAGCTCCCTTTCTCCTCATCTCTTCTTCTGTGCACAAACGCCATGGGAGAGATGGGCATAGGGGACTCGATACCCCATCCCTCTCCATTTGGTATTTATCAATATTGGGCTTCTATCCTAGTGTATTTACAAATATACATCTCCCTGGGCTTTTAACCACACTTAATCCCCACTCTATACATCACATTTGCACCAATGGTGATGTGACCATCAGGTCATTGGTGGATCCTGTTTATCAAACTGAGCATGATTCACATGTGATTAGAGTATGCACCGACCATGGAATCCCCCCTGGGATTCCTTAGTGTGTAAGACCCATTCCCCATAAAACTGAACTACGTGGACATTGATCATTTCCCTTTATAGACAAGTTACGTAGGAATCCACCCTAAGGTTCAAGAACGTCATCCATTGATCCTGAACACTTCACGTCAGTTCACCCTCATCCCGCATTATGTTAAACTATATGATTTTGAACTTCATGGGTTTGGATCCCTATCTCCATGAGATGGTATGTAGGAATCCTCTCAGAGGTTCAACCCCAAACACTAGTAAAACTATTTGAACTACGTGGGTTTTAATCCCTGTATACTAGACGGGGTATGTAGGAAACCTCCCTGACATTCAACCCTAACACTAGTAAACCTAATCAAACTATGTTGGTTTATGCATGTCTCTTATACAGGGTACGTAGTATTTCTCATTGAGGTTCAACCCCCAATACTGGTAAACCAATTTGAACTACATGGGTTAGGATCCCTGTCTCCGAGCCATGGTCCATAGGAAGCCTCCTAGAGGTTCTACCCCAAACACTGGTAAACCTATTCCAATGACGTGGGTTTTGATACCTATCTTTTGGATAGGGCATGTAGGAATCCTCATTATGGATCAACCCCAAACACTAGTAATCATATTCAAACTATGTGAATTCTTATCCCTTTATCCATGACTGGGTTCGTAAGAATCCCCCCAGAGGATCAACCCCAATCACTAGTAAACCAATTCGAACTACATCGTGTTTGATCGAATTATATTAGATAGGGTATGTAATAATCCTCCCTAAGTTTCAACCCCAAACACTTGTAAAAATCTTCCAACTATGTGGATTTTGATCCCTATCCCCTAGATAAGGTATGTTGGAAGCCTCCCTGAGGTTCCACCCAAAACACAAGTAAACCTATTCGAACTATGGGGGTTTTGATCCCTGACTTTTATATAGGGAATGTAGGAAGCCTCCCAATGGTTCAAACCCATACAATGAAAAACCTATTTTAATTACGTGGGTTTTAATACTTTTCTCCATGACATGGTATATATGAAACCTCCTTAAAGATAAACCCCAAACACTAGTAAAGTTATTTCAAGTACATGGGTTTTGATCCCTATCTCCTCGATAGGGTATGCCGGAAACCTGCCTGAGGTTAAACCCCAAACACTGGTAAACCCATTCGAACAATGTGGTTTGTGATCCATGTATCCAGGGAAGGGTATATAGGAGGCCTCCCATAGGTTCATCCCCAAACACTAGTAATCTCTGATGTCACCTTTGTTGGGACCCCACATACTTGGTATCTCCCTTAGTGGTGTCAGACCAAATTTTGGCTTGGAAACCACGTATAATCCCCCAACATGTTGTCCATTTTCTATCCTTTTCATACAACCTGACTCTATCCTATACTACACATACATTGATTCACTACCACGAGGATACATAAGCATCGTCCTTGAGTATCAACCTTATCACCAATGTTTTATCCTAGTCTCTCCCTTGAGACTTTTTGTTCGGATAAGGTGATGCCCCATCCCAATGGTTCTACTTCCTTTGAGTCCTATCCATCCATCCACTCTCATGGGAAACCACCTCAGGTGTACCATCACCCCACCGAACTACATGGAATTTGATTCCATTCCATGGGGATATGTAGGAAGACTATCTGAGGTTCAAGCCCCACATCACCATCATCTTCATGTCAGTTCCTTCCTATTCCCATCATCCAGTTCGTTCAACCATTTGACATCCATCCTGATTCCTACCTGGGCCACCACATCCTAATGAGATCAATCCATTCCCTATAGAATCTAACAATGCATAATCCCCACACAATCCATAACCGTAAATCCAAGAGTGTCCATATTGTGATGGTCCTCTATCCACACATAATCACCAACATGTATCCAGGTCATTGTTCTTTCTGTAAACCCTGATTCATCTCCCATTCAAACTACATGAGTTTTGATCTCTTTCATCTACACATGGTACATATGAAACCTCCCTAATGTTCCATCCCAGCCAATGGAAAACCTTGGCATCCCCAATATAGGGATCCAAGTATCCTAGGATCCTTCTTCATTGGATGTTTTGATCCACTCGTCAAGGAAACTGCTCAAGTGCTACCTCTTGGGGATGTACCCATCTGATCCACTCCTATCAGTGTTTTGATCAGTACATTTCATCTTCTCAGGACATTAAACTCGTTAAATACTCTCTGTTCAACATGGGAAATGAGGAATGGATTATGTGACTACTCTCCCAATCGATGATTGTTACCCTAACATGATCCATTGGAATGTCCTGAAAGAAGTAGTGTAATTAACCGGTGTCCATAAAGATATGGAACTGAGGAAGAGTTTCATGAACAATGTCTTAAATATATGATGGAGACCCAGACTAGGTGATGAATTAGGAGGAGGAATACACATAAGGATAGATCGACAACCCATCATCTTTTTTTGATCCTGGAAAGAATGTCCCTGATGAAGAGACTGATGTCTCCTTCCTTTTAAAAGATTGAATGTAGGGAAACAATAAGAGCATCCTCGATAGATGGATGCATGCCCTGAAAAAAGAATCATGAATAGAAATGATGAACCCGACATGAATCTTCTCCTAAATGTGGAAATTAGTAGCATTCTAGAAATTAGTGGACTATTATGTCACAAAATACCATTATATGACACCACATACCACCTAGAAAATAGTGGGCCTCATGTGAAACTCACCAGATATTGGGGTAGATGAACGTTGGGAATCTTAGTCGACAACTTTGTCAGTGTGGATCCTTCTTACCTATCATGGGAGATGGAAAAACGCTAGGAAACTGGACATTGCTTTCCTATTTTCAGCACTAATAGTATAATCTTCATCCCTTGCAAGACCCAAGCTACTATGCAAGGAAACCAATCA
This sequence comes from Viscum album, assembly GCA_963277665.1. NCBI lineage: Eukaryota > Viridiplantae > Streptophyta > Magnoliopsida > Santalales > Viscaceae > Viscum > Viscum album. The sequence continues at coordinate 1,969,080,934 of OY728119.1, read as the reverse complement.
CCAACCACCCACTGACGTAGTGGTCGGGGCAACACCAACACCAATTTACCATGCGGCCCCATCTCTTCTGAGATGGCCACCAAATCCATGGTTGCTGGGCACCCACGCACTATCTCACCATATGAACTTGAGCATAGGAGGGTGATCAATGTACTCATCTGAAAGTATGAGGAATAAGGGATTATCCCAAGTCTGGATATGTTCTTTCAGGATCTAGAAGCTTTTGTGTCTCACCGTCACCCCCGCCCCAAGGTCCGGGAAAGGAGCAACTCCACCCCACTCTAACATAAAATTATTTTGGGAGTCTCTCCCTAGAATGATTTGATGAATCACTCCCTTATGCCAATAAGGTTAGGGATTCCCGGGCCATTTCGGCTATGATCCCATCCTGGTGGATGCCAAGGAGGGCTCCCATCAGTCTGCATCATCACCACCACATGGTACCACAGGTTGAGGGGGAGGTGAGTTACACACCTTCACCACCCTCCTCAGCCTGGTTAAGCTGGGCCCAAAGTCATGTGCAAGTTGAGGAGGACGCCCACCATTGGGCATCATCATCAATGGCTATAGTGGAACGTTCCACCATTAATGAAAGGTAAGGTCCACCTACTTCCCACGATCGGAATAGGGGACCTCCCCATACCACCATCAGTCTAGGAGAAGGACGTCCCCACAGCACTAACACCTGGTATGGAGGTTTCTTTTACACTTGTGAACCCATGTATGGAGCCGTTCCACTTTTCATAGGTCACCGATGTGAAAGATCCTCCATGTTCTTCCAACTATCAGCATGGAGGTCTTCCCAATGTTCTAACTATAGCTGGAATAGGTCCTCCAAATGTTGATAATCAGAGAGTCGAGGATCATCCCCACTTCATTGACATCCAATGCAGAGGTCTTCCCCATGATTGGTTTGACTGGTATGAAGGACCCCCTAAATCCATCACCACTAAGGGAAACAAACATGAATATTTTTCCCATGCTCCCATCAAATCCAGTATTTTTCCTACCCTCTCCCACACATCCTATGGAGCCCCCTACCCTGTGCACTAGCTAGTGAAAATGGAGGCCCTCCCTGTGTTCCATTTGATATTTTCATGGGTGCACCTCAAACCTCGACTAACACTGGTAGAAGTCCTCTATGCCCTAGTATCAGTTTGGCTATAGGTCCTCCACATATAAAAAACCTTCAATTTCTTAATGATCCATCCCAGGGATAGATGGTGGGTCACTTCCATTAATGTAGGAATACTAAGAAGTTTTAAACCGTGATTAAACTTGCTCGCTTCTCAGATTTTGTGGCGGAGAGCAATTTGTAATGGAGCCCTCACCACGATATTCCATGTTGGGGGCTGGGGTAGAAACATGGTTCATATTCCACAACATTCATGAAAGTGAGGACCACTGGATTCTAGAATATCTATGAAAATACATCCTAGAGAAGAAATATTTTTCTCCTTTCTGGGGCCTTGACGTGCAATCCTACCTATCATCAACATGATCATTTTATACCTCAACTAGAGATCATAGAGAGTGGTTATGGGGACTAATATAGGACAAGAAATAGAATGATCCATATTTAGAAAGCACAGCCCCTACGCAGGAAGATGTGGTTGCTAATCTGTCTTATTTGTATGTGGTGCCCCAGTCGTTGCATTGTGCAGAAGACAACCCATCATGCAGCGGCTTGTCAGCTTGTGCACCAAACTCTCTGTCATCCATCCCACTGTCACGATGATCTTCATCATCACTGTTCTCAGTCACTCAACCACCCCCATTCGATAAGTGGGGAAACCAAGGGCCAGATCCCGAGTCTTAGTTGAGGTGCTTGTGGGACATCTTTAAAATGAACCGGTTCCTTGAGATTTTCTAGCCGATTGCAACCACAGACTATAGTACTCTAGAATCTATTATCGAGGATGAGGTCGTGTGATTTTGCTAACCAAATTGGGAAATACACTTCCATCTCTATCTCTATTGGGTGACTTACCCCAAGATCAAGAACACTTTGAGGATATTTTCCCGCAATGTCTCATTGCTGACATGGATGCGCTCACTGTGGCTCAACTCCTTGAGTCGCTTGGTCTCCATCAAACCCTCTAGAAATGATACATCTAGAGATTTATATTTCTCCATAAATTTATTAAGGGGGATTCCCCCATGACCAGATCTGTAGTTGGGGTAGTATTATTCCCTTCATTTTCGTTCTATCTGGCACCAACCCAACCTGTTAAGTGATATTGTGGATATTCCATCAGTTACAGTCACAGTAAACATGTCCAACCTATCAGAGGAAGAGACTGAGTTCAAGATCCTTGATGAAAACTTACCCCTCGGGGTGGTGCCATAGCTATTGGATCTATTGGGTAGGGTTACTCACTGGATGTGAAATTTACTAGGCCTTCTTAAACCTCTTAAGTCAATAAACCTTGATCAGAACCCCAATAGGGGTAAAAAGCATGCTAGGATAGTCAAACCATCTTATCTATCTGTCTCAATGTAGAAGACATAAGAAGAGAATGAAATGACTTTGTTGCATAAACATGTCATGGAACATAAAAATATGGTCAATGAACTTCTAGAAAGATGTGTTTTGGAATAGAAAGTAGTCTACAATTATCATAGATTAGGGAAAAGTGGTAGGTACAACTCCCTCTGGAATGTTGCCTCTGGGTGACCTTGACCATCCTTCCCATATAGACAGCATAGAAGCCAATGTTTATGGAAAGAGGGCATGATATGCCTCTCCAAATCCACCCAAGTAGCGTGATAACACTTATTAGGACCCAACTCATGTTCCAATAGTCACTCTATAAGTCATTCCCTTGATAGTCTCACCGGTCAACCCACCAGCCGTTGTGCCTGCTTATCATGTCGAAGAACCTGCCAACAAACAGGTGGAAAAAGATCCTCATAATGACCGGAATCACTACCAAGATGATCCCATGGAAGCACTCATCTCACACCAAGAGGCACTAGATACTCAATATGTGACAATCCTGCTAGATGGAAAGTCATATCCTTCTTGTGTGGATGATATGCTAGTAGCCCCAGGTTTTGGAAATCCATCCTTATCTCCCGTTAATGGGACGGGTGACAGACTATAGAATCTGGACCACATTATTAACGGTATAGAGCCATTTTGGGAACTCTATCATAGTAGGAGGCCTCCAAGATCTGGTGTTTCATTCATACATTGGAAGGTCTAGTGTTTTTATGGTACAAACAGATACATATTTGGTCTGTAGCTAGTTGGGAGCATCGTCATAGGAAATTTATTTTCCAGTTCAGTTACACCACCTGGAAGATGAGTATTACTAACATCATCATGTGAATTAAGAGTATTGATGAGTGCATTGCATTATTTTTCAACATGTGTAAATGCCTCACATATTCCCTTGATATGACACTGAATCAAGAACAATTGATAACCATGTGTGTTGGAAATGTAAAAAATAAACTGGGCCCCAATCTCATCACTCAAAACTACCCTGGGTGTATTTTAATATATCTCAGACAAAACCAAGAGGCCAAAGGAAGCCTTGAAGTAGGAAAATAATACACATTTATTTCCTTCTATAGTTCCCGTGAGAAGAGCCACTAAGGCTGATCCGCCCATGGTGGCAAAAATAGAGGCCCCCGGGTAGTCGGAGTAATTACCAATGGAACCACCTTAACAGCCTCACCTAGGCCCACCACCTTAGGCATAACCTCCGGCCCAGCAGTGCCCACCTCAGAATCGGCAGTCACCCTTATGTAAGTCACCGCTTCCACCTAGGCAAGATAACCATATTCGACAATTTTGATTGGATCCTCTAGCCTCTCATTAGAGCCAGGCTCCTAGGGCCTCCATACTGACTGAAAATTAATTTTTTATTATCAAATCACTTTTGAGGAGCAAGTGAGATACCATGAAGTAACATTACAACCAAAAGGCCAAACCATAGAAAATCCCAAACACATCTATAGGATCTAACAATCCCCAGTAACTAAACCGAGAAGACTAACCTTCACCATTGCATGACCACTCAGTAGACTATCCCATGTAGGGATGCACATGCACGAAACCAATGGAATAGCCATACCCTCTCAACTACTGATACTGAATGTCATTATCTAGTGAGGGAAAAATACTCTAAACCTCATCTGGGGAAGACCCAAATAGAGAGTACGATGTGGATCACAATAGTAACATCAAATCAAAAGAAAACCATAACTGACCACTAAAAAACTCAAACCGAACAAGCAAACCTCCCCAATTAGTCAACAGGATCCACCATTTTAACATCGTTGAAGAAAATCTTGAGATTCCCAGAAACAGATTCCCTAAACAATTTCCAGGAGATTGAAGTTACCTGAAAACCTGGTACACTCAACACTAGACTTTCAAACTCAGAAGCCAACTGATCCCAGGACCGAATGTACTCCTCTAGCCTGATCCTCCCTTTATTAAAGCCCCCTATCAGGATTAAGTTCTTCTTATGTATCCCAGAGTATTGCTCCTCATTGAGGTCAACCCTTAAAGACCTCCCCATCATCGTAGCTGCCTCCTCTTTGGTCGCATTAAAAAATAAATCCTGGCCAACCACATCTTCGTCAAAACATAGCACTAGTTCCAATAGTTGGTCTTCCACAGCATCTAAATCTGCTTTGTTGTCATTTAACTTCTTAGCATAACGGGTCTCCGAGGGAGGAGGTAAGGAGGAGTAGTCTTTCGTTCTTTTCTTTCCTCTATTACTCCTATTACACATAGCCCTTGGGTCTTCACTTGTTGAATAACCAGCCTCAATTACATTGGGTCCATTCACATTGACCTCATCTGTATCCATAAAACTAGCTGTAACAGAACTCAAACCAACATCATTCAGACCTTCAAACCTGTTACTCACCTGTAAAGGGGTCGGAGACATCAAACTGGAACCTCTTGTTACCTCCTCTCTAATAGGAATGGCCACCTCCTTAACATGTCCCTGCCTCCCCATAATAGAGACTCCATTGCCTGCATGCATCGCCTCATCAAAGGAAGCTGTGAATTCCTCAGCCTCATCACATGCCTGCTTCTCCATACCAATACCAATCTCCTCCATTTGTGGAAAATAAACACTCACCCTCAAACTCTCCACCTAAGACTGATCATTGCAGATGTGTGTGCCACCATGTTCATGTATCAGCCTCCAGAAACCTTCAGATTTCCAAAATCCTCTGATTCCTTTTTTTCCACAAAAGCACCAGAACCCACAGATGATGACACAACCACTGAGTCACTGTGTAGAAAATTCTCCTCCACTGGAATCGATGTCTGTCGCTCCTCCAAAATAGACTGTGGAGAACAATCCCTTCCATCCCTACCATCACCTTCCATCCACTTACCCACCTCATTCAACTTTCTTTCCTCCGCAGAGACTTCCTTGGCCTTGCCACTGGCTCTACCCGCCTTCCATCCAGAAACACAAACACCCCGACGACAGCTAACCGAAGAGTGACCCAACCATTTGCAGGAAGAAGAGAAATCAATCCAATTCTCATACACCACCTATTTCTTGAACTTATACTCCTCGTCGATAGTTACCCAAACACACTCGAAAGGGATCCTCGACACATCGATCTCCACACATATACACGGGTTGACAGGATGACATACGGACCTAGTTTGGCTATCAGCACTAGGGAACCATCCAATAAGATTTCCAAGCATCCTAATAATAGAAGGATTTTGAAACGGTAATGGTAGGTTATGGAAACTTACCCAGACCACAGTAGAAGGAGGATCACGTCCGATGTGGAATTCGAAAGACCAGCAAAATAGGAAGAAATGAAAACTGTTGAAGCTGCGGGGAGTGCTCAACCAGGCGGTGATGAGGTCCTCCTCCGAAGTGAATAGAACAACAATTTGATGACTATCAATAAAACCAACAGTCGCGCTCTCCTGCAAATTCCAAGAATTGAAGACGACCTTGTCAAATGTATCCACCAATGGTCGCCTCTACTTAAAGAGTGCATATAGAGTGAGGTTTAGGAGTGCCGATGTTTCTGAAAATATGCAGTTGACAAATGGAGGTTGGGAAATCCATCAACCAAATCCGGCACTTTGGGGCCGAGGAAAGCATTTGGGATGGTAGGAAGAAAATAGGGATTCGAAAAGGGTCGAAAGGAAGAACCTGATTTGTTGAACGTAAAAGATCCTTCCCCTGCCAAGGGGTGGGAGAGTCATCTCAAAGGTCATCGTCACCTACAATGGCATCGACGCCTAGGGTTCCTGCCGCCATCGCACCCCCACTCACATATGTGTTTATTTATTATCTTGAATGCCACTTCTTACTGGATAAAAGGAATCATACCTACACATTTATTGTAACTCAGATCCCCAGTTATTTCTGAAGATCCTTGGTCGAGGGAATCCTATGATTTTCGGGATGCAAGAGGCCGGAATAGGTGGATCTCACTGATTGCCCCAATTTCTGACCCTATCACCAGATCCTTGGGAATGCACTCAAGTAGTGTTATGTGTTTAAATAGTCGCTCCAAAAACAAGTTGATAACAATATAGTTAGGTTAGGTTTATCCCCATCATAGGTCGCATGTGTGTCCATGATTCTTGAATGAGATGGTGACAACAAAGGTGAATGGCATCAGGTTCTTAATTGAGGGTCTCAAAAATACGATGACGGAATGGCCTGCAAGGCAGTTTTCTGTGGACAAGGTTTTATTCTTTCATGTTTGGGAAAACATGAGAATTCAAAGGTAGTTGTATTACCTACACCCACTACTTCGACATCGATATATCAGTCTTCTTCTTCCCAGAAGTTCAATCATCGGTGACATAAGGGAAAGCGATGTCCCCCACTGACACCACTGTCAAATCGTATTGTTGGAGAATTCATGCCCTCAAAGATATAAATTTCTCCCAGAATCCATCCAGTAATGGAGGATCCTTCACATTATAATCTAGGGTACTCTTCGGTAAAAACTATGGAGTTGGTAAACCCCTAAATTGTTCCCAATGATTAAGAGCACCAGATGAATCCTCCCAATGTCTCTAACCAACAACAACAACGATAGATCCACAGTTATGTGAGTCGCCAGAATGCATGAGTCAGTGCTTGTAGCAAAGATATGCATGCCACCTAAACATGACAGCAAGCCTAGCATAGAGAATAGCCTGCACAGCCTTCTCATTTTGTTTCACTAGATCAACCACCACAACTTTTTGTCCTACATGATCAGGAGGATCCACCATGATCGTGAAACGATCAACTACATTTTTTGGTGAATCATCCTTAGTCATATATCCCTCCTCTGGTATTCACTCCATGCATTTTGACTAGAGAGCATTTGGGCAATCCTAGCATAAGCCAGATCCCATAAGTTCAACAAGTAGTGCCCGTATTACCTTCTACCATAGAATGACCTCATGTCAGCCGAAGTCCACACATGTCATGGAAGTATAATATACTTAAGAATATTTATAGAATTTTAAATAATCTCTATATACTCTAGACTCTTCTCCTATCAAGGGATATGCGCTAAAATCTTGCGGAGGCTTTAAGAAGCCCCCTCCAGTTTGGGATGGAGGTAAAATCTATAGAGTACTTTCATGTTGAGGCTGTCGAGCATGCATATTGATAGTCCATTATCTCTTTATCAGTAGATGATGAATTTTATCCCATACACGGGCATATATTCCCATTCTACCTCACTAGTCATTTCAACGGTGTAGAGATTCACCGTTGTTCAGTCGGCATAGGCTCTGCGATCAACCGTATCCTGACTCAAACACTCTGAAATATGGGGATGTCTAAGGCTGATCTAAGTCTCTCTAAACTAAAAATTCAAGTTTATGACAAGACAGAATTGACACCAGTTGGAATGACCTTTCAGATGATCAAATTTGGTGGCCTAGTTTCTAACACCGAGTTCTGGTTTGTCTCGTAGGACTCCGCATACCACATGTTGTTGGGTAGATCATGGCTGCTCCTACACCCAGTGGTCCCTTCTTCATATCACCAGGGCCTTAAATACTTCGTTAATGGTTCAGTAGTCATACTCAATGGTGATTTGTCTCCCATTTCCTCAGGTGAATCTATCTACCTAGATGCCATCTCCTATAAGTGCAAGGAGATGAAGAATCAAGGTAAAGGGGTTTAACACACTATGGTTGTGACTGACCCATGGATAGACCTAGATGACACCTTCATTTTCCACATCCACTGATTATAGGCCACGACCATTGATTTGGGGAACAGATTTTTAGTCTCATGCACGAAAGGTAAGGTAATTCCCTAGTGTAAGGGACACATGAAAATCAAATCGTATTCTTATAGAAATCAGGCACAGGTGATCTCAGAGCCCCCTACTCCCATAAGGTATCATAATTTATGCCCCATGTAAATGGAAATACGTTATACATGCTTGTTTCATCAGGATGGGATAAACCTGATCAAGGAAACTTTCATCTATTAATTTTATATCCTCAATCTTTTCCACTGGGGTCAATGGATAGATGGGATCAGGTCGACATCTTTTGTCTCCATGGTTTCGGTAGTATAGGAGCACCCCGATGAGGTGTCCACCGCCACTTAGGTTGATACCAACGTCTCATCGGGATCATTAAACTCATAATAATCACCTTCCTCTGAGGATCCATCCTCCATGAATGAATAATATGACTTGGAGGATGCTCCTAAAACTTTTGAAGAGGGTGACTCCGCCACAGTTGATAAATTATTACAGGAGAACGTCGGTAACGAGACGGATCTGAAAACTACATTGATCAACGCCACAATGCATGTCGATGAACAACACAAATACATGTATTTACTAAATAATTATCATGATGTATTCACTTGGAGTTATAATGAGTTGACAGGTCTAGATCCCTAGTTCGCCATCCACCATGTTGGTCTTCCGGAAAATTATTGCTGCTTCAAATAGCCTCCTAACAAGATGCAACATTATCACCCTACAATAGTTGAGGCCAATATTTATTATCTCATAAGAGGGAACTTTTTCAAGGAGTTCATTTACCCTAGATGGTTAGTTAATAATGTGACCATTGGGAAGAAGAACAGAAATATTAGAGTTTTCATCAACAATAGTGATTTCATCTATCGATGCCCGAAGGATGACATTCCCCTTCCTATGACTGAACTGTTGATTGAGGCCACCACTGGGTTCCAGGATCTCTCCGACATGGATGGGTATTCTGGATATAATCAAATTCTAATGGATTCCATGGGTAAATATTCAACTTCTTTTAGGGAACAGCAAGGAACCTTTTGCTTCATGTTAATGCATTTCGGTCTAAAATAAGATGGTAAAACCTATTAGCATGCCATGCTCTGCATATTCAAGACAATTTTGGGGAAATTGGTGTAATGTTACATGGAAGATTTTGTGGTTAAACCTCTCCAACGTCAAGACCTACTCAATGATCTTGAGAAAGTGTTTAGATTCCTCTGTTCTTGCCACCTAAAGATAAACCCCTTGATGTGTGCCTTCGGGGTCTCCTTCAGAATTTTTCTCAGATTCATTGTTAGATATATAGGCATTGAGATTGATCCGAAGAAGATCAATTCCATCAATCACATGCCTCATTCGAGAAATTTTTTTGAGCCCCGAGGCATTCAAGTCCACATAGCCTATATTGGATTATTGATCACAAATTTGGCTAGCAAGTGTAATCCTTTTTCCAAGATCACAAATAAAGGTGTCTATTATCAGTGGGATGAAAAGTGTTACATTACTTTTGAGAAAATCAAGCAGTAACTATTATATCCTCTGGTTCTGATACCATGCATTTCTAGAAAGTGGTTGGTCTTTTAAGTGACTGCTCTAGAACAATTTAGCGGTGCCCTTCTCACCCAAAATGACAATCATGGAATGGAAAATAGTTTATACTATCTCAGCTGCATTCTCTTGGATATAGATACTAGATATTCGTCTATCGAGATGTGTTGGCTTGCTCTGGAATTCGTAAGACAGAAATTATGACATTACTTGAAGCACCCTTAGAAACTGCTAGTGTCAAAAGTGGATCTAGTGAAGTGCAATCTGAACTGTCTCATGTTGGAAAGCCATCAAACTCAGTGGGCAGTGATCCTCAAACAGTTCGACATCTAGTATACTCCCTAAAAGGTCAATAATGTACAGGCTTTGTCATACTTCCTTTCTACCCATCTAGCTTCAGTGAACCAGTATATGGATCTTGATTTTCCAAATGAGGAAATCTGATAAAACACATTTTTATTGAATATTTTATTGATAGTAATGATAAAATTTCCTCACATTGTTTTAAATATGTTTATTTATAAAATATTTGGGATTAGACCATTCATTCGAAAGTTTTATAGAAATTTCAGTTTACCCTGTATAGTTTACTGTAGTGATTCAAAGATAAATATTTTAATATTTATTATTTTAACATGGAATTTTGTAACTCTGTTCCTAACATAGTGGGATACAATCTATTTTAAGAATTTGGAGCTTAATCATGCATTTGGTTGAACTAAATAGAACAAGAAGCTGATGGTGGGCAGGGACCGCCAGATTTGATATGGGTTTTGTATTATGGGGTGATAACTTCTTCATACAGGCTTGGATTGGGCCCAAACGTTTTAGAGGAGCTCTCTACCTCAATTATTCACAATTGAGTCTTCTGGGAGAATAACTAGTTTAATCATTTTTTATGTCAAATAGGCGGTGCAAGTAGGATTAAAATAGTTGGCCGAGATTCCCCATTCACAATGGAAACCTCTTTAAACCTAGCCTTCATCCACTCAATAAATTAGTTTTTTCTCATTTTAAGAGGTTGGGGACGCGAATTAGGATATTGGGAGTAGAGTATTAGTGGTTATACACCATTTTAATTAATAACTGGAGGAGTGAAGCTTCCAATCTTGGATCTCCTCTAAAATTATCGTCTTTTCCTCTTCTTTGTTTTAATGATGTTTTGCATTCAATAAACTCTTAATTTATCTTCCAATGCTTCTGTTATTTTAAATTTTCTTTCTATCATAATAATCTTATTTGGGTTGGAATCCAATTATAGAAACAATATTAGGTTATAAACTTTCTAAACCTTTGCACATGCATAACATTTCAAAAATGACTACACCGCCCATGTAAGAGTAGTTTTTTCAGTAATTGATTGACCTATATCCTTCTTCATTCATTTATATTGAATCAATGATATAATTTAATTCCCAAAATATTATAAATTAATATAGTTTTTTATTATATATAAACTAAGCATGTAATTTAACAATTAACACAAAAACACGCGAGGATGAGATATTGTGTAAATAACTAGAGCGTTAACTTAATCGATAATACAAAACCATATGAGATAAATTTGTAGTGTTCAAATTAATCCATAAACATAATTATTTAAAATTCCAGAGAGTAAATGTGCCTAAATTTACAACTAACCATAAGTTAATATTAGAACATCAATCAAAGCAGGGTGTTGTGATTGCATGATCCGAATTTATCCTAGGGTTGAATTCTCTTCATCCTTGTGGTAATATTAATTCTTTTAGGGTTTAGGATTTAAAAAAATTAAGGGTCATAATTAAATAAATGATAATTTAAATTATAATGATAAATAATTGAGTGAATAATTAGTGTTATAAAAATTTCACCTTTGAAAATATCTTACAAAAAACATCTTCTTGTTGCGTCTTTTTAATCGAACATCATTTCCAAATAAAAATAAAATAAAATATTCTTCCAAAAAAATTCATCTAGTTTTATAAATGATAAACAACCCCCAATCCATTAATGTTGTGTTTTTATTATCCTTTATTTTATTTTTATTATACCTTTAAGAAGTTATTTTAATTTACATCCTCCTTTGAGAGACGACCTTGGTCTGACACTCTACTGCACCTAAGTATCCCAAAAACAATTAATCATTTGAGGGAACCCATGACATCCCCATGAAAATTGGAACCGTTTCCAGGGAGCCAAGTAATAATTTCATCCATTTAGAGGTATTTATTTTATTTTTCCATTTATTATCTTCCTCTCTTATTTCATATTTCTTTAACAAATCTGAATTTTTTTCTTATTCTTTTATTTTCTTCTTCTTCTTTTTAGACCATAAACTCAAACTTCTCATTTTTATTAAGGTTCAATTTCCTTATTTTTATTTTTATATGACTTATGAAACAAAATAATCCTAAATATCTCATATATCTTGATCCTAAGATTGAATGTATCCTTCGGGCTCGAGTCAGACTTTATCAGTCTATGGAAGTTTCAACATTCAACCAGTTGGAGAATTCATCAACTCTAAAAAAATTGAAAATGGAAGAAATTCAAATTCAAACATGAAACAAGAAACAATGGCTGAAAATAAGGGAAATTAAATTAATAGAAACATTCAAGAATTGGATGAACATGATATTAATTATCAACTAAATTGCAATACATACCGAAATCTCTAATCGAACTTTGAACTGAAATCTAGTTTAATTTATAATTATCCAAAATTTCATGTCTTATATACTGAAGACCCAAAAAAAATTAAAGTATTTAATGTTGATTTCTCAACCCTAAAACCACAAAATGTATCAGATGATCAAATCAAACTAAGAGAATTCCCATTCACAATTGATGGATCTGCGAAAGATTGGATATATGATTTACAGCCTGAAGATGAAAATTGATGGAACAATTTCAAATGTCTTTTCTTGTAGAGATTTTTTCCATATTTAAGGACCACATCCATTCTAAAGGAGATCTTGGGGATCAAGCATGCCCAAGTGGAGTCAATGTAGGAGTACTAGGAGCGATTCCCGAAGCTATGTGTAAGATTCCCACATCACCAAATCAATGAGAAAATCCCCATCCAATACTTCTATGAAGGAATCACACCTATGGAGAGAAGCAGTGTGGATGTCGTGGCTGGAGGAAATTTGTGGACAAGACACCAGTGGATGCATGAGCATTAATTGACAAGATAGCCCAAAACTCCCAACAATTTGTCGATCGAGGTACACCACATGTCAGGGAAGTACATTAGGTAAGTCCTTACTCTTTTTAGATTCATTTGATTAATACCAAGTTAGAATACTTGACCACTATGGTGAGTCATATTGGTTTGGCTCAAAAAAACATCCCAACCCACTCCTATGAGGCCTTGGGGAATTTTCTCTAAAACAGACCACCCAACTGATTATTGCCCCCGAGCACAAGAAAAAAAAATTTGTGCATCAGTGATTCCTGGGAGACCATATCAACAACAGAAACAACCATATCCCCAAAATAAGTATGATTCCTTTGCTCCAACATACGATTGAGGGTGGAAAGATCAATCAGAAATGAGGTATGTATCTAGACAACAACAATGTTCACCTTTTCAACAAAACATCTAGCACCCTCTACCTTACCGGTAGGGTTTTTGACAACTCCAAAGTATATTTGAAGACCAATAATCAACAAGCCTACAACTAGGGAATCCCAAAACAAAGTTATATTCTAACACTAATGATCTTTTGAAGCAAATTGTGATTAATAAATATAATGATTTGAAGAGTCAAGGTTCGGAGCTGAGAGAGTTAAAGACTCAATTGTGCAAAATTTCCATTTCCTTCCATGAATTAGTATGTATGAACTCCGAAAGACTTCCTTCCCATCCTACCCCAAATCCCAAGGAAAATATCAATGCCATCACATTAAGAAGTGGAATGTAGAAAATAGATACATCTTCACCTATCGTTCCACTAAGATTCATCTCAAATCAAAAGAAGCCCCATTCAAAACCTGCTAATTAGTAACCCATGGAGAAAGATAAAGGTAAGGAAAAGATTGATGATATTCCTCATAAACACCATCCTTTTCCAAATAGAGTTGTTCAAACCAAAAATATGGCTGAAGAGGTGATGAAAAATGATTTTTGGGATACATTTAAGTGTGTGGAGATCAATATCCCTTTACATGAATCCATTAAACAATTCTGAAGGTATGTGAAATTTTTAGAATAAATTTTCACCTATCAAAGAGGGATCAAGGGAAATGGGAGGATCAATAATGGAAGGAATGTTTCGGCACTCATTTAACCACTTCTAAAAATGCCAACAAAGTGCAAGGATCCAGGGACATTCACCATACCATGCACCATAGGGTAGTTACACTTTTCTGATTCTTTATGTGATTTAGGAGCTTCCATAAATGTAATGCCTCACTCGGTATATTCTTCTTTATAGGTTGCTGAGTTGAAACTAACTAGAGTAGTGGTGTAGTTGGCGAATAGATCTACGACATATCCCATGGGAGTCCTTGAGGATGTACTTTTCAAAGTAAGAGACATGATCTTTTCGGTATATTTCTACGTGCTCAAAATAGAGGATGATCAAGTATATTCACATGCTGCCCTTGTCTATGGTAGAACCTTCCTCAAAACGGTAAAATCTATCATAAATGTCAATGAGGGAACACTTTCCATGGAGTTTTGGGATGAAGTCGATATATTAAATATTATGGAATCCCTGAAGTACCCCTCAGAGGACCATTCTTCATTTTTTATCTCCCATTTTGAACCACCAAATAAAAATCCCATGTAATTTTACTGTCCTATTATTAAAGATATTACGAGTATTGGTTTTAGTTTGAAATCTCAGAGTAATTACACACCCATTTCTAATGAAAAATACTCTCTTATATTTGATTTTGAAAATGGATTCATATTCTGATTTTGATCATACAAACTCTGATTATGACATTCTAGTTTAGTATGCTGATGGATTTGATACATTATTGTCTGATTTTGATGACGTATATTAGGATACTAATGTTAATTGTGCACATATTTTAGTTCCTTTAATTTATCCATCTATACATCACCCCCCCTCATTGGAATTCACACCATTTCCACCTAATCTCAAATACTCGTACTTGGTATGTAGTGGGAGATTATCTGTTATAATTTCTAATAATCATGATTTTGAACATGATGAATTTTTTTTGAATATTTTGAGGGAGAATATCAGGGTAATCGAGTGGACCTTGGATGACATATCAGGTATTAGCCCCTCCATTTTAATGCATATGATTATTTTGGAGGATGGGGCTAAACTGGTTAGGTAGCCACAAAGAAGACCCAATCCAACCCTTCTGGTAGTTTTTAAAAAAGAGGTTGAAAAATTTATCGAGGCAGGTATAATCAATACCATTTCAGATTTCTAGTGGGTGAGTCCTATTCAGTTTATGCCTAATAAAAGTGGTTTTACTATTGTTAATAATGATAAATATGTGTTAGTTCCAATGAGGGGGAAAACAGTTGGCAGGTGTGTATTTATTATAAGAAACTATGTCATTACACACGTATGGATCATTTCCCCCTCCCATTTATTCATCAAATGATTAAGAGACTAGATATGAAGACACATTATTGATTCATGGATGGATTTTCTAGATATTTTTAGGTTAATATTTATCCATAGGATCAGGATAAGACAACAGTCACTTGTCTATTCGGTATGTTTTCCTATCACAGGATGCCATTTGGACTTTGCAATTCCCAGGTACCTTCCATAGATGCATTGTGAGTAATTTTTATAATTTTATTGAGACCTACATGGAGGTATTTATGGATGATTTTATAGTTAATGTTTCTTCATTTCATGATTTTATATATAGTTTAGGAATGGTTTTGAATCGTTGTATTGAGTTAAATATGGTCTTCAGCATTGAAAAGTTTCATTTTATGGTAGATCAGGGCATTGTCCAAGGGAATGTTGTGTCAAAACATGGGATAGAGGTTGATAAGTCTAAGGTATATATTATTTCATCCCTATAGTATACTTCATTTGTGTGTGATGTTAGATCATTCCTAGGTCATGCAGGATTTTATCGGTGCTTTGTCAAGGATTTTAGTAATATTTATCTTCCTATGTTAGAGTTACTTCAAAACGATTATAATTTTTTGTTTGATGATTCTTGTAAGACTTACTTTGATGTGATAAAGAAGTGTTTAATGACTCCACCAATCATACAGCCCCCACGGTGGGATATTCTTTTGATCTTATGTGTGATGCCTCTAACATTGTGGTCGGAGCTGTCTTATCTCATAGGGTGTAGGGACATTCACATGTGATTTCATATGCATCAAGGACATTTTATTCGACCCAATAAAACTATACATCCACATATAATGAGTTTCTTGTTGTTTTATTTTCTTAGATAAATTCCGTTCATATTTATTGGGCACTAAAGTAGTCTTTTTACCAAGAATCTCTGAGGTACCTCTTGATGAAGCCAGACGCAAATCCCAGACTTATGCGATGGATGCTCCTTCTTCAAGAATTTGATTTTAAGATAAAGGAAAAGAAGTGATCAGAAAATATGGTGGTTGACCAAATGAGTATGCTTACTCACATACTAGAGGATGAAACCTTGGACTAGGTACCACTTCAGGACTCATTCCCCAATTATCATCTTTATTCCATCTCATGTACACATCCTTGCTATGTTTATTTAGTTAACAGCCTTATTGCCTCTGAAATACCTAAAATTTTAAAGAAACAACATATCCAAAAATTAATGAGTGTGTCTCAGTTTTATGTTTGGGATAAACCCTACCTTTGGCACAAGTGTAGTGACCATATTATTAGGACGTATGTTTCTGATCATGAGTTTGAGTCTGTTCTTCAATTCTGTCATATAATTTCTTATGGTGGAAACTTGTAATCCAATGGATAGCCAGGAATGTTTTGGATGCTGGATTGTATTGACCTAGTTTATTCCATGATGCTCATGTGTTTTTTTGTCGTTCTCACGTTGCCATCACACTGGTAATATTTCAAGGAGAAACAAGATTCCCCAACAACCCATTTTATTCTTTGCGAATTTTGATGTATGGGGCCTTGATTTTATGGTTCCTTTTCCTTGTTCATTTGGTATCATGTATATTTTGGTTTCCATTGATTATGTGAGAAAATCGGTGGAGGGTAAGGCCACCAGGACCGATTAATATCATTTTGTTGTGGAATTTTTCAAATAACATATTTTTTTGTAGGTTTGGAGTATCGAAGGCCATCATCAGTGACCAAGGGAAACACTTTTGAAATCTGGATTTTTCTTCCCTCCTTCGAAACTTTGTGGTGACACACAAAAAAACCACATCATACCACCCCAAAGAAAATGGCACGGATGAGGATTCAAATAGTGAGTTTAAACAAATTTTTAAGAAAACAGTGAAGCCAAATATGAAGGATTTGAGAAAGTGCTTGGATGATTCATTTTGGGCTTATACGAGAGCATAAAAGACCCCCATCGGTATGTCCCAATTTCGGATTGTTTTTGGAAATCCTGTCATCTACAAGTGGAAGTTAAGAATCGGGATTATTGGGCTATAATGAAATGTAGCATGGATTTGGCCCAAGTAGGAATCCAAAGGAAGCTGCAAATTCAAGAGCTTGGGAAGATTTTATTTTCTTCATATGAGAACTCAAGGATCTATAAAGAAAGATCAGAAGTATCTCATGAAAAAATGATCCTGATAATATAATTTAATGTTTTAGAGGATGTCTTTCTCTATAGTTCATGACTTATGCCGATGCCTGGTAAGTTCCATTCTACGTGGTTAGGTCCTTAGGTTATGAATAATTGTTTTCCTTATGGTGCGGAGGAGATTGAACAAGATGAAATTGGAAGTATATTTACAATAACTGGACAACGTTTGAAGAAATAAGTTGAGGGACTTCCTACTGATACAGTGGATTTCATCACACTGCATGACCCCATCATCACTTGAGCATATCAGGATTTTTCTAACCCTTTCACATTTATATTCTTTTTCCTAATTAAAATTATAAATGTCTTGTGCATATATCTTTTCATAGGCTCACTTTGATGAAAATAAAATATTTTATGTGTAGGGGAGGGGATGACATTTTGGTGTAGATATTTAGGATTTCTATTTGTGTGTTTTAGGTGTATTTTCTCTTATGTTTTTTGTTAAAATTATAAAAAAAACAATAAAAAAGAAAAAAAACAATAAAAAAAACAAATATATCATGTTTCAATATCATGTGTAACATATGAAAAATGCATGTTTTCCAAATTCATTGGTAGAAATATAATCATGAGTAATATTTCATCATCAAGGGTTGAATTTTATAAAAATTGAAGTCATCGATGATATGAATTGTAGTGTCATTATAAAACCTTTTATATTTTGACATCATTATTTGTGATATTTGATCACGATAAATTGTGTCATTTATTTCTCCATACAATTTTTCACACAATCATGACTCGTGAGTTTCACTTACCCAATTGAATGTATATTCAGGGTAAGTAATCCTTTGAAACTTATAACATGGTCATTCCATACATTCATTTCTCTCCCGATCATTTCCATCACTATACCACATTGACCTATGAATGTGTACCTAATATCTGACTATATTACTCCCTCTAAAAAAATAAACACACAAAAATACAATCAATAAATATGGGAGTGAAGAAATGCACAATATGTGGTGATATTTAGGTTAGGAGCTCATGTTTTGACTTTTGGGAATGCTAAAATGATTGGGCTTTGGAATTTTATTGTAATAGTTGTTGAATAGGTTTGGTGAAATAGAATTAGGTAATGAGAAAAATTTTATTGGCCATAATATACTAGATAAAGGGTGTGGAGACACGCTAGGAATGTTTGGCACACACACACATGGAAAATTAGATTCATGGTAGACCCATGCCTTCTTTCGCTATGATGGGTGTTATGAATCTCACTGGATTTCATTTTGACATAATTTATGAGACAATGAACATAATATTTATTGATTTTAATTATTTATTTTACTCATACTTTTCCTATATTTTCAATGTGGAATGAGAAATTTGAATATGCATATCTTGCCGTAATTTTTTCAAATACATAATATGAGGTTTTTCCCTAGAGTGAAAAATGGTAAGTGTGGGAGAGTGGATAAAACACATTTTTATTGAATATTTTATTGATAAAAACTGATAATGTTTCCTTACATTGTTTTAAATATGTTGATATATAAATTATTTGGGATTAGAGCATTCATTTGAAAATCTTATGGAAATTAAAGTTTTACCATTTATAGTGCGCTATAGTGTTTGAAAGATAAATATTTTAATATTTTCTATTTATACTTGATATTTTGTAATAGGGTTATTGGATTAATGGAATACATAATTTGTTCATGAAATTGGAGCTAAATCGAGCCTTTTTTGTACTAAATAGACCATGAAGCCAAAGGTGGTCTAGGACCGCCAGATTGGATATGGGTTCTGTATTTGGGACATAACATCTTAGTACCATCTTAGATTGGACCCAAATTTTGAAAGGATCTCTCCAACATAATTTTAAAAAAAGAGTTATTCTGAAATAATAGTTGGGTCATGTGTTTAGGAGGAAAAATGGGTGGTTCATTTGGGATTAAAATATTTTCCTCAGATTCCCAATTCACACTTGAAACCACTTTAAACATTGCCTCCCCACCACTCAATAAATTAGTGTTTTATCATTTGGAGGGGTTGGGGACGTGAATTAGAAGATTTAGAGAAGAGTAGAAGTGGTTCTACACTATTTAAATTCACAATTGGAGGAGAGAATTTTCCAAGATAGGATCTCCTCCAAAATTCTCTTCTTTCCCTCTATTTTGTTGAAATGTTGTTGTGCATTCAATAATACCTTAGTTTCTCTTCAACTTCTTATATTATTTTCAATTTTCTCTTACTCATAGTCTTCCTCTTCAGGCAGGAATTATAGAGTAGAAACCATATTGGTTTATACCCTTTCTAAACCATTTCACTTTCATAATGTTTCTACAATGACTGCACCACCCATGGAATAATAGTTTTTTTATTAATTGATCGACCTCTATATTTTTTCATTTCTATATTTTGAATAAATAATATAATGTAATTCACACAATATGATCAATTAATTTTGTTTTTAATTTAATTGATACTAAGAAATAAATTGAATAATTAACACAAAAACATGCGAAGACGAGATTTTTTTAAATTGTGAGAGCACGAACAGAAATGATAATAAAAAACCATTCGGGATCAATTTTTAGTGGTCATATAAAATCCCTAAATTAAATTAATTATAATTTCTTGGGATTAAATTTGATTTAATTTACCACTGAATATAATATTACCTTAGAACATCAATCCAAGCAAGGTTCTGTGATTACATGATCTGAAGTTAGCCTAGGTTAAATTCACTTCATCTGTGTGGTAAGTTAATAATCATTAGGTTCATGATTTAAAATATTAAGGAATCATAATTAAAGTAATATTAATTTAAATTATATTGATAAATAATTGAGTGAATAGGTATATTTGGATTGATTACGCTTTTTAAAATATTATCTAGAAAAACATCTTCTTGTTGCATCTTTCATATCGATCTTCTTTTCAAAATTAAAAAAAATATTCTTCTAGAAAACATCTTCTAGTTTTATAAATGATAAAAAAAAACCCATCCATTAATGTAGTGTTTTTATTCTCTTTTAGTTTATTTTTATGATAACATTAAGAAGTTGTTTTAATTTACTTACTCTTTTGAGAGACAACCATGGTTAGCAACTGTGCTACACCTAAGATCCCAAAAAACCGTTAATCAGTTGAGCACACCCATGACATTTCCTTTCACAATCCTCTTGGTAAATCAAGATATTCCATATTGGAAAATGAACATTGATTGCGATTACCAATGAACTACCTGTAGAAGACTTAATGATCCCAGACACAATAGAGTGGGCTTGAGTATTGTCTTCATCACACACGCACAAGATTTCCTACCGTAGTCATTCTTGTTTTTAGAAGGTTGTACCAACATAGAGGCAGATCACCAGGCTCTCATTAATGGTCTCAATATGGCCCCCAAGATTTTCATTTCCCACATACATTTGAAATGGTACTCTGAACTAGTCATCAACCAAATCAACAGTGACTATGTCTTCAATAAGCTGGAGCTCTTACCACTGTTATTGCATACCTTCCAGCTGATTTACATGTTCCCATCTCAACCAGAAAATACTTATGTCCCTTTTTCATTGAACGGTTGATATGAGCCCCTGGCTAGCCTCCCCGGGTCTCTTATATGGCCTAGCTAGGATTATGTGGTTATACATGTCTCACATCGGATATTCTACACTCAAATTACTCTGGAAAATGATTATTGCCCCGAGTAAGACACCCTTCCACCAGTGCCTTCATGTCAAGACCCCCTAGGTCTCCCTACCATGGTGTTAGAAGTGAATCCTGACTAGTGGACCCCATTTGTTGAGTATCTATAGCACTGTAATCTCTTGGAATATTGAGCTGAACGTGAGTGAATATGATGGTGCACAATGCAGTTCATGATCCAGAGTTGTCCCAACCCTGAGAAGATCCTCTACTGATGTTGGTTTTATAAGATTCTCCTCTATTTCATTCAAGGGGGTGATATTTCATATCTCATGAAAAAAGTTCATGTCGGTTCCTATGGGGCTCATCAGATTGGAATGAAAAAATATCACCAGGTCCAGAGATTGGGGTATTTTTGGCCAACCATGATCCGTGACTTTAGTGGGTTTTCCAAGAGGTTTTATGCCTACTAAATCCCTGATAATTTGGTGAAATTGCCACCCAAACCTCTACACACTATGATGTTCTCATTTCCCTTTGAGGTTTGGGGATCAATGCCATGGGACTATATTCATCAGCGACAGATCGCCATTGAAGGTTCATCCTGGCCGCTATGGATGTCTTTTCGAAGTGGGAAGAGGTAGTTCTGCTCAAGGAAGTAAAGACCCATTCTATCATTGAGTTTGTGATATCCAATATCATCTAACTATTTGGAGTCCTTTTTTCCATCCTCACAGATAATAGAACCAACTTCAAGGCAGCCAAACTGAAAAAGTTGCATGCTAAAATATGGTTGGTAGGAACAAAAATTGTTGACTAGAAAAACTCCCCAATTCTCTCTGGGATTATCGGATAATGACTTGTAATTCCAATCAGGTGAACCCATATTATATGTTGTATGGAACAGAGGTAGTCTTTCCCATTGAGATTCAGTTTCCTTCATTTCAAATAGTTGTCTACAATCAGCAGACACCAGAAAAAGTAGCCGAAATCCATCTGGATGAACTGATATCACTTGACGAGAAACTGCTTTGTGCCCAACACAATCTAGAGAGGCATCATAACAAGATATCTAGATATTTAAACAATAATCTTCTCCTATTATCTTTCTTACAAGGTGACATGGTGTTAGCCCTGATAATGAAAATAAAACCCAGTAGGAAGCCACCGAAGCTGGATCCCAAATGAGAGGGACCTTATATCATTCACAAGGTTTACCCAAATGGAGCATACTCCTTGGTCACCATAGATGGGGAGCATATTACACCTCCCACAAATGTTAAATTCCTAAAGCAGTATTTTTCATGTATAGTCCCACATGAATTTAAACTTTTTTGTATATATACAATGAAGTTAAATTGTGCGGTCCATCTATGCTGAATGATGTAAAACTACATAGCACTCATCCCGTATGACATTAAACGGTATTACCGTTAATCAAGATTTTAGACCACCACCCTTGTCCCGCATGAAAATAAATTTTAAAATGGTCTGAGCTCTATGACCATAAACTATGATCTCCCCTCATCTTTGTCGCATGACGTTAAACATCATGAAAGTTTTACAAATACATTTGGGTTGATTCCCAACCTTACATGATATGTAGGAACACTGAGACTTCTCTTAAATGGCCCATAATCCGGTCCCTTGACCTTTATAACCTCATGTCCCAAGTTCCCACTTATGATTGTATGGTGTGGTATGAACTCTATGTCCTCGTTCATGTTGGGTTATTTTTTCCATGTCACGCACAACCCCATGAGACACCCCTACTTCATCCAAAATCCTTACCACAAGATGTTTGGCGGCTTGAGTACCACTATGCTTCACAAATCCCACTATTTCAGTTTCCATCTTTCACATCTGAAACTAACCCCTAGTGGATTTGTTTCATTCCACCTTGGCTCACCTACCATTTTGGGTCAACGTCTTGGAGGATCTCGAACGGTAATTTGACACATGTCCTCCATTGTACGTATGGTCAGTGGTCGATGATCAATTAATTCTTTCTATTCTAGGTCACATGATATGGATATTATGTTGCGAACTTGGTCACCTATTACCCTCAATCATTATTTCCACCCCATGGTCTCCTAGATGATAGGCACAATGACTCCCCTTTTATGCCCTTCATTCCCATGAAAATCACATTAAACAGGGCATCTACGGTCCCAGCTCTATGACCATAAACTAATATCTACCACATCCTTTTCGAATGACATTAAAAATCTAGGAATATCGAGACCTATGTACGGATTGATTCCCATTCTCTTGGAATATGTAGGAATTCCCGAACATTCCATTTTTGTGCCTAGCCTGGGTTCATTTATTCTTTCTCTTAGACACTTCTCTCCTGGAAATATGAATGGTGTGGCATACGTGGGATTATGTCCTCATTCATGTCAGGATATTTTCCACTATACGTGCATTCCCCTTTGAGATTCTTGATCCCCACATCCTTGTTGTATGATGTTAAAATAAAAAGCACTACAGAACTACATATGTCTTGATTCCCATCTTCAGGGGATACGTTGTAACGTCTATACATTTCCTCTATGGGCCCTTCCCTATTTTTTTGAAAACCTTATCTTCCTTTTTCCCCATTTCCTTAGTTCACTAGGTGGTAGGTGATGTGGTGTGGGATTATGTCCTCATTTACATTAGGTTTGTAACATCCACACCACGTACCTCTCCATTGAGAGATATTCATTCCCCTTTCCTCCACTCATCTCCTAGAGTCTTCCTCTTCAAACTGGGCCCCTAAACCCTCTTCTTCAATTCACCGACATCCCTAAAAGAACTATTTTCTGGGACCTAGAGTGTTGGGTTATACATGGAAATGTTTTCATCCATTTCCATGCTTCACATTTCTCTTTATTTGTGTTTTCATTATCCTTCACATATGATAGGACCCATGAAAGGCAAGGATGCTAGGCCCCATTGCTATCCTACCATATTGGACCAATGTCCCAAAGGATTTAGAATTACAATTTGTCACATTTCCCATGTTGAAAATATGTTCAGCAGACGGAACTCATTTGTTTGTTAACATTTCAGGTCACACGATATGGATGTTCTATATCGAACATGATCAACAGTTATCCAGCATTGTTACAACACCCCCAATAAGCCTTATACATTGGTTTTGTGATTAACATATCTTTACACTCCATCATGTCCTAGTGGAATTTGGACACTCTCAGTGTTATCCCTCAGTGAGCGTTTTCACATTAAGAAGAAGAATCCACATTGTGCTGTCATTCAAGGCCTTGTGCCATTTCCCCTTTCTCTATATTCCACTTGATGCGAAGATCTTCTACACCCTTGTTTCCCACATCGAGCATATCTCATGTGGGCTTAGGGACTTGGTTAGTGTTTACACATTCTTGTAAGAATATCCCTTCTTTTGGTCTGAGCTCCATAATCGCAAACTAACCCCCACCCCATTCATCTTTATGGCATGATGTTAAACTGCATGACATCTTCCAAAACTATGTATGGAATGATCCCCATATCCATGGTATACGTAGGAATGGACAGAAATTTTGGTCTTTGGGTCCATCCCCATATATTTCGATATTGTTTGGTCCTTGTCCAGAGGATCCCCCCATTTGGGGTTTCTTGTGATGTAGTGTTAATAAATGTCTTTATTTTCATCGAGTATTCTTTATCACCCCTTTCACATCCCCTTTAGAACCTCGTTCTTCTGTGGGGGACTAATACGTAGGATGTTAAACTATATTTCATGGTACCACGTAACATTAAAATATTTTTTATTTACTGTATGACCTTAAAATGAATGGGTTGGTTTTATCATATGACCTTAAACTTTTTCATTATCATCCTGGATACACGGAAAAAATGGTATGACATTATGGTGTCCTCGTTCTAGGAGACATCATGTTTGGTATCGGTCATCCACCTTGCTATTTTCAATGCATACATATGGCTTGATTCCTATATTAATGCTCAGTTTATCCATCCTAGGTTTTTTTCTTCATAAAAAAACACATCCACCCTAACGAAAAAAAAGAATCATTAATTGCTGCTTCTTTTGGTGAATGTGTGGACCTGCATGACAGTGTTACCTCTAGCATTGGTACCCTACCCTTCCATATTTCATAACTATGTTTGTATTCATTCCCATACTAATGTCATATGTATGAACAACCAATCGATTCATCGTTGAGTCCAGCTCCAGGTATCTCAAATCCTTCGCCCTTTCCGGCCCCCTTGGTCCAGACTCTATCAGAAGCATGTGGTGTTGTGTGGACATATATGGTCCCTGTTCACATTAGGTTTATGATATCCATGACATGTATTTCCCTTTGGGGATCTTCCTTACATTATCTAACATCCATGTTATATGATGATAAACTGCATGAATCTTTCCATTACTATGTATTTCTTGATTCTCATCCTCATGGGATATATAGGAATGCCTAGATAGTTCGTCTCAGGCCCAGCCCAAAATCCAACTTTGATCCAATGACCTAGAGTTTCCCCAAAGAACGCAAGGTATAGTACGGACTTCTACTTCCCTTATTCAAGTCCTATTTTTCAACAACCTCCCTATGTGTCCTCCTCTATTTGATATGTCACATTGGTGTACTCAAATGTGTTGTGGCGTAGAGGCCAAAGTGTTAGATTCCTCCTTTAAATTTCTTTGTTTCGTGTCCACACACCATCTTCAATTTATTTCGATCTCCATCATCTTACTTTTCTAATGGGACCCTCTATATAGCCTGGTATCAGGCCACATTCTCTTACCTACCACCTTGGGGAAACACTAGAGAAGACCTTGAACGAGATTTTGCGACAGGTCCTGTTTTTCCAACATGGTTAGCGTTCGACCCTCATTTTTTTCCTATTCCAAGCTAACATGAAACTTATGAGATTTTTCGAATAAGGTCAATAGTTATCCCCTATCTTTATTCCATAGTCATTATGATCCAAATATCTGGTACCATGATTCACATAATTCCACTTCCTTGTGATTAAATTAAATTCCAACACACTAGGTTTTACCCCTCTATCCATCTTTGTGCATTAAGTAGGCATTTTAGTATTATTGGGATTTAATTCACCTAGCCTCCTATTTCCCCTAATTATTCCCTCCCCACACTAGGAAAATCCAATCACTACTCCCTTTTTCCTACATCGAGAACAACTCATGTGGGTTTAGTAGTTTTAGTTGGATGTGTACAGGTGCAACCGAACAACACAAGATTTTCAACCCACATGACATTAAACTACACTCCCAGAACAATGTGTGGATTGATTCACATCCTAATGGGGCACGTGGGAATTCCCAAACACTTCATCTTAGGCCTAGCCCAAATTTTTCCATCATCATTCTCTATACATAAGAATTCCTTGAGGATTTCATGGTGTGGTATGGAATCCATTGGTCATCATTCACGTCGATTCATTAACGGCCACACAACATACTCCCCCCTTTTGGGATCTCCCATTTTCACTCTCCATCCTACCATATGATGATAAAATACTTGGGTCATCTAGAACATTATATAGATTGATTCCCATCCTCATGGGATATGTAGAAACTTCATATCACTTTCCCTCAGGTCCAACCCCATGATTTGGCCACCTATGGTCTATTGTCTAATGATTACCATTGGAAACATGTGGTGTGGTGTGGGATCTTAGAGTCCTCATTCAATTCAAGATATATACCTCACCACACATTTTCTTTCTATGTAACCAAGTTCTCACTATATGACATTAAACTATTTGTCTATCGTCTTCATTAGCATTATATAAAATTGTGGTCCAAGCTAGGTTCTTTCCAAATATATCCTTTTATGAAATGAGTGTGGTCCCTGATAAAACCAATGCTCTCACCTAATTCATTTTCATCACAGTGGCATAATTTTCGAGAGTGTTGGACTCCATTTGAACAACCCATCACTCCATCCTCCATGCTCTACATGCCCTTTATTCAAATCCTTACCCTCTTTCACATATAAAGGAACCCCCTAACAGTATGGATACCCAGCCTATGGCTCAACTAGTTTCCTAGGATAATGTTCTGGAAGACTATGAATGAAATTTCAAGTCATGCCCCGTATTTTTAACATGGTCAATGGTCGGCCTTCATTTTTTGTCCCTATTTTAGGATAACATAATAAGGATACTATGTTTTTAAAATAGTCAATAGTTTTCATTCATTTTCATGTGATCCCTATAGTGTTACGAGTTTACTGTATTGTAGTCACACATTCTTCTCCTCTCTATTTGGATTGATTCCAATTCCCCTGGTGTTACCCTCTTGTGCACTATATCTCATTAGGAAAGTAGTAATTCCACTATTCTAAGAACATAATTCTCTATCCTGGCCTCCATCTATCTTCTTGGAAACCTAGATTGGTTGTTCAAACCTCGAATGCCAAGATATGGGTTGGAAATATCATATTAAATCGGAATAATGATGTGGTAATCCCATGTTTCTAACATCATGAATGACCCATATGAGCTTAAGGATTGATCGTTGTATATTTCACGGTTGTAATGGAAATGAAATAAAACCAAAATAGATATCAGAATTCAAGCTTGAAACCAACATAAACAAGAAAATCATGAATGTACATTTATGAGTTAACACAGATTAAAATGACTAAGGATTTTTCCCTCCTATAGATGGGTTGACCTCTTCAACGGAGAATCCATGCTCCTCTACGCTATATCTCGTCATATCTAAGACCTCTTGTCACCTATTTTGATCTTGATTTTCCTTGATGGTTATGGGATGTAGTTCATTAGTCTTGATCATGGCCCGATCCTTGTCAACTTAGATGGTATATATCTATTGAGAATCTTGCTTCATCTGTTCCCCAGCCTCTATCAGCTGGGCCTTCAGTCAAAATATCAGTCCCGATTGATCATCGTGGAAGTAGGATTGCTCGTTTATCTGATCCCTTATGAATTGGATCTCAAGATCAGCCTCATGGAGTAACTTTTTATTGACAGACTTCCTCTGCTACTAGATCACACCAATTCCACGGTCATGTTACAATATTTTCTTTTATATATTGTCTTGAATGAGCATATGGGGATGCTGGGAATCCAATCATTCAATTCATAGTTCACTTAGACGAGCATGAATCCTCCCCATATAGTTTATCAATTTTAATTGGGGGTCTCCCCAATGAAGCACTTGATAAGCTTCCATGACCGACGATAGAAAACCTTGATATCCTCCTCATCAGAATATGTCTCATCTCGGTCATCAGGGTCAGTGGGTTCGTATGCAGGGAATACCTTCAAGAATTCATCAGAAGAATCTTCCTCTAGTGTCTGGTCAGGTAGGACAGGTCTTATTTCATCTGATTGATCCTCATTATCGGATTCATCCTCGATGATTTATGGTTCCATCATGTTAATGGTCCCACCCATAATTAGGAGCTTTGTGGTTTTGTCAATATGGGCATCCTTTTCCCTGACTATCGGAATTCCACTGGGAAAGGTAGCGCCAAGTTCCCCAATGTCCCTATCCAATGCATCACACACCAATTGAAGAACTATGCATATAAAAATACACAGAAATCAGTTAGCCTTGTTCAATGGAAAATAGTTACAAATCCTTTGAGGAAGACATACATAGATCAAATAGTTTGTCTCACCCTTGAGTTGTTGCTACCAGAATCTTGAGGAATGGCCATCCATATATGGTTAGGAAATTTGAAGACTCTGGGAGAACCACCTTGGGTGTAGTAGTCCTTAAAGATGTGGTAATCACTGTTGTCATAGGTGAAGATCCTGAAGTTGTGTTAACTGTTGTGTGGGAACGGGTTCTGCATATGAGGCTCTCTGGCATAGGTCATATATTAGATGATAATTCCTAGGTGACTTGAATGAATACCACTTGAAAATGGTTTAGGGTTTACCTCAGGAGCCTCTGAAAACTCTTCCAAATCTGATTTTTCAACTTCACCTTCCTCCAAAGGGATCCTTATACTAGCCTCTTCCACTCTCATGAGGAATCTTCTAATTATTCCAATAGGGAGATGTGCTCCCTCGATTTAGTGGAAGAAAACTATGGAGGGATTATTTTATTGATCAAAACATTCAATCAATCTGTTATTAGACTTTATGTAATCAAAGGGTGCACAAAGTCCTCCTGCTCATCGATGTAATGCTCCCCTTCCACTTGAGATACTAAAAACCCATCCCTAGCATGTTCAATATCCAAAAGATCCATCCTGAGAGATTTTAGATGGATCCACATCTTGGAAGGATTGATGAATTGTCTTTTAACATCCAAGAGGTCCAAAAAATTAGGGAAATAGCATCCTCATACATATCTATATGGTGTAGCCACTTTCCCGGTGCCTGAGTGGGTATCCTACGAAACCCCTAGGCTGGCCTTCCTTATTTCTAACTTTACTTCTCTACGACCACCTATTATACCACTACTACATGCCTCTCGATCAGTCCAGGTATAACTGCAAGTATAGCCCCAACACCACTGCATGATATTTCTAATTTTCAACCCCAGCCTCAAGGTTGATGAAGCACCCCGTCACTAGAACAGATAGTCCACTACTTCAACATCTCCCCTAGGTAGGCTGCTTCCCAACTCATTTCATAATATTTTACTATCCCATATACATCTATGGGCAAGGGAATCTCATTCTGCATATTCCAATACTCCCTTAGGAACATGATCCACATCTTCCTCATCACACATGGATGTTCCTCATGGAGTACTCCCACGTAGACCCATGAGGTCAACCTATGAATTCATTAGAAAAGCATCGCGAAGTGGTGCAGGGTTTACGACATGCAGATAGGCTCACAGTCAACTCATTCCACTATGAATCCATCCCAAAAGGTAAGAATATTAGACCGATTCTCCTCAGTTCCCGAGCCATAATCGGTGAACACAACCATTGGTAGGGGGAACAGATGGAAGTTGAATTCATTTACCCTCCAAACTCAGGTCAGTATCAACGGTGGGGTCGGATTGGCTGGGAAAATCCCCACAAGATTCAGAATATCTAGTTATAAGTCTGACCCTAGAGGTTAAATAAGGTTTAGGTATTCATAGACACCCATATGAACCTCTATTCATCCATACAGAAGATGGGGCGGTCCGCACACCCTATATGGATTCTTTCCCTCACTGATATGCCACTGTTCATTATGTAGCTTATCAAACACCAAGATCCCTAGGTTGATCTTTTCCCCCAATGCCAACATAGATTCCATGATGAACATACTTGGTGGTACTCCCATGTTCATATATCTCACTGGTATTATCTAGAGACAAATGGGTGCCAAGAAAAACACAGTCATCCTAACAATTGGATGTTGCTTGGTGCTGAAACTGAACCCCCATGTATTCCACTATATGTCCTCCATGAGATGCCAGTATGAGTGCTATTTTCTATGCTATACCCCCTTCAACAAAGTGGGAGGCCTCACTAGAAAATTCATATCTAAAAGGAAATTTAGGTACCGCCTAAACCACTACTTGAAGTCGATGTCCCTCACCGACTTCTTCTCATATCCTGTCACCAGATCAATCAATTCCTTTTACAATTGCGGAATCTTCTCTAGTTCCTCCCATGTATTCTCATTGGGGGGGAACTCATCAAACATCAACCCCAATATCAAAATACCTGAGAACTTGTAAAGGTATCATAGGATGTTACCAACCTCCCTATAGTGATAATGAAATGTGTTGGTCCTCAATGACCACCTGGTCAACAAATATGGCATCAGGTTCCTCGGCTGGTAAGTATAGAATTGGGAGGTCCATTCCTCCTCATACATGCTCACTCAACTTATCTCATCCCCAAAAACATCAGAGGAGGCACATACCTAGAAATTACATACCCAATCTTCCGTAAAATTAATGCCCCTGTGCAGGTCCCAATAATCAGTCCAACCCTTCTTTGGGTTCCCCAAAGCTACCCTGATAATGTTGTGGTACAGTGGGGGAGATACCTATGGATAAAACACAATCCCATAAACGTTTTCAACATGATTATTCAAGCAGTATTGTTTGACATGTGTTTGATCCTCCCACATATGACAGTCGACAACCCTGAACTAGTAGTGTTGGCACAACGTACTCCTGAACGAATAGGCTGGCTCATCCCAACTTTCTTTATCAATGAGAACATCATCCCACAGACCAAAGCCATATAGATGTATTATTTTTCACAGAGCATAGTTCTTATGGATTTTTTACAATAGCTCTACTATGGATTCATGTTCTGAATGGATCCTCACACATTCCCCAATGCCATGGTTATCTCCCATATCTTCCCTCGGGACAACATCCGCAAGGACCCCTTCGAATCATATTGGTTATCCATTCCATCCCAAAACATTATAAATTTTTGGTCCTAGATCACAGAGATTGATCGCAGAGATAGATTGCAGAACTCTTCCACAGACCATGCAGGTACATGCAATAGAGAGCACCATCGTAGTGCCTGAAGAATCGTTGTGTTCTGCATTGAAAAAGAGGGAATGATTTGGAAAGAGAGGTCACATAGTGCAAAAAGATTCAAAAATTTAGGGATCAAGTTCAAATATGATGAGATTTTTAAGGGAAAATGAGGGGTAATCCTCCCCTATTTATAGGAGATGGCCTTCGAGATTCGCAGTGCACCTGGTCGTGGCGAGCTTTACAGTGTTCTTAACATGCGCACTACCTATCTGCATTGTGACCCTGCTTTGTTATATCGCTTCTTGATTTACCTAAAATTTTGGTGATCTAACCTCATAATTTGAACATAATTTTTCCCTTAGATACAAGTTTGAGAGGGGGTGAATTTTTTGGTGCTAAAATGTGTTGATGGGAAAAATATGCAAAGAGGACACCAATGCCAAAAGGGGCTTCTTCATAATGCACCATCGTGAAGCCCCTCAGCACCGTGGTCGATGCATATATGAGGCCCCCTCTACGATCTCCATAGAGAAAAATATGGAAGGCTCTGAGATCATGATGAAATTGATAGATGGATTCAAAATGCATAGGGAAAACGATCACCTTTATGATTCCTTAGAAATTAATGGAAGCCTCTACGAGCACCACAGAGGGAATGAAGGAAGCCTTTATGTAACAGAGGGGATGATAGTTGAATTCACGGTTACAATGAACATGATGCAATCCACCTCTGATGAAGAAGAACAAGTGTCTTCACAATGTGTTGTCAGAGATTCCTTCCGCCTCGCCTATAGATACCAGGCTTCCCTAAGATCCCAAGGATGGATAACCTGACCATTCACCTTCTTAGCTAACAAATCGCGAAGCACCATATTCTCTATGATGCATTGAGAAAAATGTGTTATTCAAGGTATTTTATCGTTGAACTATAACATTCCCTTGGCTAATATGCAAGCCCTCTTCAAGCAAGGAAGCCCATCGTGAAGCCCATGGGCTTTCACCAAGGAAGGAGATCCATAAGGGAACTCGGGTATTGGCAAAGCAGTCATCCTTCCTGATGTACTGTCCATGTACATGTGAACACTATGATAAGGTAGAAGCATTGTGCATCATGAAGTACATTGCTTCACATTGCCGCACTTTGCGAAGCCCTCAGGCTCCATGAATTCCTACATTGTGAAATCCCTTGCACATCATGAAGAACTCTTTATACGTATGTATACTCCATGCCTAGGATAGACCACTCCACTTTAAGAAGAATGCCCCTTTGCAGAGTCTCTTCACTTTGTGGAGCACCAGAACATCACAAGGTCCCTTTTTATAAACCCCTTTGCTTCACAAACCACTCTACTGTATATAACCCTTTGGTTTTCATGATGTAATTTCAATGTCCCATAGGTAGTGTGTCTTATTGTGTTGCATAGCCTTATTATTCTTCTCAAAATCATGCTAACAGCTGTTGATTCTTCTTATATCCATGCTAACGTGATCCCCTCAATGGATCACTCCACAACCCCATATCCACATGACATTGTCGGTGCCTTCCCTTCACCAAGGGTTAAATCACTTAAGTTATGTAAGTCTTTGGGGTGGGGAGAGAATCCTCATTTTCCAAGATGCGGGGCGTTAAACTCTAAAGTTTCATCTTCCTCATCACATGAAATTAAACTATAGCCTCACACTGTGTCATGTGCATGTATGGCCCCAACCAGGATATTTTCCATGCTGACACGTCTCCACAGGAGTGAGATATTCCTCACATGGAATGAGATCCTACTCATAGGGAACAACATCTGTCTGTGGGGGAGGGAAACCATCCTGGTGTAGGCCCCAACCTTTCTTGTATGAGTTAGTACCCTTGATCATCCCATATTCTGGCATGCGAAGTGGCTGGAGGATATATCGGAATATGGGACTCGATTCCCTATCACCCTACCTTTTGGACTTATCACAATTAGGCCACCATCCTGGGGTATGTCTCGATTGCCATCTCCAGGGGCCACTAACCACGCATAAGCCCAGCTCTATTCCTCGTGGATTCATATTTCATGATGAGATCGTTAGGCCTTTTCTATCTCTTTTTTCTCACACCAAGCATGACTCGCGTGGGCTTAGATTAAGCACTACCCATGGAATCCTACCTAGGATGCCTTAGTTTGTAAGCCATATTCTACATCCAAACAAACTAAATGAACATTGATCTTTTCCCTCTCTAGGAAAGGGAGGTAGGATGCCTCCCTATGGTTCAAACCCATTATCCATCAGTCCCGACCACAT
Organism: Viscum album; assembly: GCA_963277665.1. Classification (NCBI taxonomy): domain Eukaryota; kingdom Viridiplantae; phylum Streptophyta; class Magnoliopsida; order Santalales; family Viscaceae; genus Viscum; species Viscum album. Next base: position 1,969,047,114 of record OY728119.1, on the reverse strand, counting down.
CACAACAGTTCACCCTTGTCCCACATGACATTAAACTACATGATTTTGAACTACATGGGTTTTGTTCCCTATCTCCGAGATAGGGTACGTAGTAATCCTCACTGAGGTTCAACACCTAGACCTGGTAAAACTGTTCAAACTACATGGGTTTTGATCCCTTTATCCTAGACATGGTATATAGAAGAATCTGTGAGGTTCAACCCCAAACACTGGTAAACCTATTCGAACTACATTGTTTTTGATACTTGTCTCATATACAAGGTATATAGGAGGCATCCCTGAGGTTAAATCCAAAACACTGTTAAATCTATTCAAACAATGTGGGTTTTGATCCCTTTCTTTTAAATATGGTATGAAGGAATCCTCCATGAGGTTAAACCCCAACCATAGGTAAACCTAGCCAAACAATGTGGGTTTTGATCCCTATCTTCTATAGAGGGTATGTAAGAATCCTCCTTGAAGTTCAACCCCAAACACTATTAAACCTATTAGAACTACATGGGTTTTGATTCGTATCTTCTAGATAGGGTACGTTAGAATCCTCCCTGAGGTTCAACCCCAAACACTGGTAAACCTATATAAACTATGTGGGTTTTGATATCTATCTCCTAGATATGGTTCATAGGAAGCCTCCCTAAGGTTCAACCCCAAACACTGGTAAACCAACTATATCTACATGGGTTTTGATCCCTATATTCTAGACATGGTACATAGGAATACAGCCTAAGGTTTAACCCCTAACACTGGTAAACATATTTAATCTAATTGGGGTTTGATCAATGACTCCTAGACAGGGTATGTTGGAAGCCTCTCTAAGGTTAACACCCAAAAAATGGTAAACCTATATGAACTATGACGGTTTTGATCCCTGTCACATATACAGGGTACGTAGGGATCCAACCTAAGGTACATCCCCAAACACTATTAAACCTATTCAAACAACATGGGATTTGTTCCATGTATCCTAGATAAGGCACGTCAGATGCATCTCTAAGGTTCAACCCCAAACACCAGTAAACCTATTCGAACTATGTGGGTTTTGAACCATGTATTCAAGACAAGGAATGTAGGAAGCATCCCTGTGTTTCAACTGCAAACATAGGTAATCCAATTCAAACTACATGGGTTTTGATCCCTAACTCCATGACAGGGTATGTAGGAAGCCTCCCTAAGGTTCAACCCCAATCACTGGTAAACCTATTTAATCTACATGGGTTTTAATACCTATCTCCTAGATAGGGTAAGTGGGGAGACACCCTGAGGTTCAACCCCAAACAATGGTAAACCTATCCAATCTATGTGGGTTTTGATCCTTGTCTTCTTGACACTGTATGTAGAAAGCCTCCCTAAGGTTCAACCGCCAACACTGGTAAACGTATTTGGACTATGTGGGTTTTGATCCTTCTCTCTGAGACAAGGTATGTAGGAGTCCTCCATATATTTCAACCCCATACACTGGTCAACCTATTCAAACTACATGGGTTTTAATTCTTATCTCCAAGACAGGGTATGTAGGAAGCATCCCTAAGGTTCAACCCCATATATTTGTAAACCTATTCAAACTACATGGGTTTTGATCCCTATATCCTACATAGGGTAGGTAGGAATCCTCTCTGAGGATCAACCCCAAGCACTAGTAAACTTTGATGTCTCCTTTTCTGGGACCCACATCCAGGTTTCATCCCATAGTGGACTCATACCAAATATTGGGTTGATAACAACATATAATCCCCCAAAATGTTTTCTAGTTGTTGTCCATTGAATACACCACGACTCCATCTGGAACTACATGTAATTTGATTCTCTATGATATGGATACATAAAAAGCCTTTTTTAGGTTCAAGCTTATCACCAGTGTTCTATCCTGGTCTCTCCCTTGATCCTTCGTGTTTCGAGAAGGTCATTCCCCTACTCGGAGGTTCAACATCTCTCGGGTACCATCAATGCATCCATTATCATAGGCCACCTTCTCAGCTATCTCATCGCCCCACAAAAATATGTGGAATTTGATTCATTTTCAATGAGATATGTAAGAAGACTCTTTGATTTTCAAGCCCAATATCACTTTCGTCTTCACGTAGGTTCCATCAAATTCCCGTCATCCACATCAGTCAACAATACATCATCTGTCCTGATTCTAACATATACTGCCACATCCAAGTATGATCATTCCATTCCATCACGAAGCTCACCATGCATAAACCCAAAACAATACATAAACATCGATCAAATAGTTCCCCTATTGTAATGGACCTCTATCCATGCATAATCCCATGCAAGTCTTTGGGTTGTTGTCCATTTTTGTATACCCCGATTCATCAACCCTTAAAACTACACGGGTTTTGATCCCTACTGTCTACACATGGTATATAGGAAACCTCCCTGAGGTTCAATACCATCCAATGAAAATACTTGGAATCCCTTTTATAGGTACCCAAGTATACTAGGATACATCTTCATTGGATGTTTTGACCCACTCATCCAGTAAACCCCTTAGGTGCTCCCTCTTGGAGATGTACACATCTGATCCTCTCTTATTACAGTTCTGATCAGTGAAATCCTTCATTGCTAGATTTCAAACTCATGACATACCATGTGTTCAACATGGGATGTTGAGGAAAACCTCAGGGCAATGCCAATGGAATATAATTCCCCGATCATTATGTGGGATTCCTTAGGATTTTTTGACCTTGATAATCCCTCTCATAAGAGAAAGAAATTCAGGCGCATCAGGGTTTCACAATTCAGACATGCCAGCGATTTCCAGCTCAAATACTCCCCCAATCGATGTTTTCTACCCGAACATGACCCCATGGAATGTCCTGACAGAAGAAGTGCAAGTAACCAGTGTCCAAGATGATGTGGCACTGGGGAAGAGCTTCATGAACAATGTCTTAAATCTATGAGGGATACCCATACTAGGCGACAAATTCTGAGGAGGAATCCATGGAAAGAGATATAGACATCCCATCATCCCATTTAGATCAAGGAGAAAATGCCACTAATTAAGGGACTAATGCCACCCGCCTTTGGAATGTGGGAAGGTGGGAAATCAATCAGCATGTCCTCGATGAAGATATGTGTGCCTCGGCAAAAGCATCGGAAATAGATGCAACAACACATTTTATTTTATTAAACCCTATCAAGAATTCAATCGCATGACCATAACCCTAGAATTCCTCAAATACACAAAGAGGGGTCTTTGGAGAAAATGTTGGTGAATGAGATAGATCGATAACCTTGGATTCGGCGGACCAAGGATCAACGAACTACGACGGTATAACTTCTGTCATCATCAATGAGCATTCTAACTCGATATAGGGAAGTGTGATTATTGGTTATTTTTATCTCCATTATTATAATCAATGACTAATTTGAATAAATCCACGTACAGTTTCATTTATGGTTCAATGGTTCTTACGGGATGAGTTTGATCTTGAGAATTTTTTGGGCATGATTGTTATGCGGTTTAGTTTTGGTTGATCATTATTATGAGCATGGATTGAGACCAGAATGAGCAATAGTTGAGGTTCATTACATGAGTTTATTCCCTGTCCTTTATTCTCCTTTTAAAATGTGTTCTTTATTCATCGCATGATATGAACAAATGATTTTTTCGCCTTTTATTCTTGGTGCAACGATCCGAAATCGAAGATACAACCTCATGAAGATGCAGTGGAGGTGCAACAGTAAAGGTATGGAGAATTTTGGATAAGATGGTGATGATAGAAGGAAACTAGGGAGACAACTCCAGTTGTTCCATGTGATTAGAGGCATGGGTCTAGGGAGTCTGTCTATACCGACGGTGAGGCTGGCGATGAGCGATTCATGTGGTTTCTAGGGGAGGAGGAACATTGCACTAAATGGGATGCTTAGGAGAATGTGGTGGTAGAGAGGTGATCAGAAGGCAGAGCATGTGGGGTGTGAGGATGTGGCTGAACAACCGTGTGGGATGTTGTGCGGCACTATGGGATGAGGAGGGCATGCAATTGAGGTGGGCCGCGTGTGGTTGATCAGCTAGCCCACGTGCGTGGGGGCTGGACCAGGGGAAATGGGTCGTGCATGTTTGCCTATTATTCCATGCCATGTTTCCCAGCGGGCTATGACAAGTATCCTAGTGGGACTAGAAAGACTGGGTCGAGTCGTTCAATGGGTCAGATTGTGTTTGGCGTGTCTAGTCAAACCCTAGTCCGATCTTTTTTCTAAAATGATCATAAAATTAAAGCAGAGCTTCTATATGATGCGTCGTCAGTGACGTTGAGATCCTTGAGACTAGATGATCATTATAAAAGTATTGGTGGGTTTTAGGATGTATATATTTCAAGTCGCATGGTCTGCTTACATGTGAATTACTCGGGGTTAAGGGGTGTGACAGTTGTGACTACTACTCACATTGTTAACTCTCTTTTCACTTGTAATTTATTCTCTTTTCAACCGTATCATTGATAAGTTTCATTAGGGTTCATTTCCTTTATAATTTCCGTAAATATTTTTTAGTATAATTTCCTACTCATAGGAGTATGATCCCCTCAGAAAGACCTCATGGATAAAGTTGTTAGAATCCCCAGCGAGGCCCGATGTAGGATCCTTTATTCCTCTTCAGGCCCTAGGAAGATTCTTCAGTATTGACATGACCATAATCATGAGGAATTTCCCATATACTTAACAGGGAAATCAATATTGAGATGTTGGTATCACCCTATAGCCCTGGTTGTGATCCTCGTCTGTTGTATCATATATCTATTTAGAACATTTAGCATATATATATATCTGTTAGTATGGTTTCCAACTAATAGTACATCTCAAACAGATGTCATCGGTGCTATCAGACTCAAGAGTGTGTTCTCCCGAATTTGTGATCCATGGAATATTTAGACTGAATCCCTAGTGATGGAATGTGGTAGTTTTGGATTATCTCTAGACTATTTTTCTTGGTTTGGGTATATCTGGATACACATTTTATATATAGTACACATATTCTTGTCTAGATATAACATTATATTTCCTTTGTGTATTTATTTGTGGTTTCAAGGTGTCCTGCTGAGTATTGTTATTCTCACCCATGTATGGGCTTCTCCCAGACATGTTGTGTCTTTAGTAGATGAGTGACCTTTTGGAATAGTATAGGGAGGACTAGGAGCAGACGGAGCCTTGTGATATTTGGTAGGATGAGGGTTTCATACAACTTCAGAAAGAAGTTCGAACACCTTACATTCTTGTTGGATTTGGTAGGGTTTTCTGCGGATGAGTTTCTTGATCTTGGTTATAGAATTTATTTTTTGTGGGAATTTATTCCCTCCCTATTTACTTTCCAATCCGTTCACTTTTGTACTCTTGTTTTGGGTTATAGTGGGATGCATAAATTTTTTACTTAGTATTTTTTTAGTTCAAAGTTTCCGTCTTGGAGATTCATGTGTGCGTACATCTACATTTAGCTAATGCCTCCCATTAGTGTGATATTTTTACATAGTGATAGTCACTATCCCATAGCCTATTGAAGGTGGTATTGGGGTAGTCATGTCATAGACACCTCTAAGAAGGTTCATGATAGTTGATAATGTTCTAGGGAAGCGATACGGTTAAATCATAGATGATTTTTTAACAAATGTTTTAAATATTGATCCAAAAGATCGATCAAAAATAAGAATATAATCAAAATAAATAAATGTAATTTCTCTTCAAAAAATGATGTTTAAAATATAACATGTCAAAATCATGGTAGGAAAGGAAACATCTGTTAACATTATCTTAAACAAACGTATAAAAATATAGAAAAAGAAAAAATGAAAAAATAGGGAGACATATGGTGACCCATAATTTTTAAACATAAATATTAAATCATAAAACATGAATATTAATTACATATCATAATTATTCATGCATGAATCAAATAGTCATTGTGTATTTGGAAGCAAGGATGTATAAAAAACTGGTTCATAAGTGAACTACTTCATATCTTACTAAGCTATTAATAACTATAAAAAATCATATAAATATCATATATAATAACTTATTCATAACCATTGGAAATTAAACAAACTAATTGGTGAGATCTGATTCTCAATATGGGTGAAAAGAAGATATATAAATGGTCAAATAAGTTTAACATGGGCATAGGATAATGAGAAAATGATATTAAAAATTCTATACCATTCCATGTATGTCACTGATCATAATAATGAGGCATGGAAAAAAACATAGAAGTTCATAAGACATTAATAATAAAGTAAATCTATTAACATAAGCTCTGATAGTATAAAATTGGAGTGGGGGAATAAATTTTTTAATACATATAATCATTGAAAATAATATCTTTATTATTCAATACTCACATTCAATACTACCTTAGTGGATTGTGTTTAATCTTCAATCCAACATAGTGGCCATTGTTCTCTTCTAAGATTATCAATGATGATAAAGTCCATTTTTTAAACCAGGTTCACTCCCCATTCCAGTCCTATTCCTATCATTGGATATCAATTGTTACCCAATTAATTGGAGGGATATATAATTATATTTCAACATCTTATGTTATTTATGTTATATATATTTTTATCAAGAAGGGGAAACATTAAATATATCAAAAATCGTGAAAAGAATGTGGTTTTATAATAATTTCACAATGATATAAGTAATGAAAAAAGAATTTTTCAAAAATTCTTCATCAGTACATAATAACATAAACCATGGAAGTGAAATAGCGTTCATAAAAATATTTTTATAATAATAATTAACCATCTAGATAAATAATATGGATGATATAATTGGATTTTATCCCAAGTAGATAAAAAGGATAATCATTTTTTGTTTCCACTGATTATGAAAAATATCATTAAAATATTATTGAAATCATTCTTGAGGAAAATAAACGCTCTACCATAAAAATATATTTTATGAAATATATAAAATTTCCAAAATATGAAACAAAATGTTTTATTACAATAGGTTATTTAAAACATGTAATGTAATTTTAAATCACTAAAAATTCATCCTGGTGGGATTTATCATTCATGTATTACTTATGAAAACAATAATTCTTTTATCATTTTCTATAAAAAATTAAAAGCAACACATTTATAAAATGATGAAAATATTTATGTTGAAGAATTTTTAAAAAAAAAATTCAAAAAACCGTAAAAATAAAGTTAAAAAACCATTTTTAAATACCAGAAATATTATTTAAGATATTTTAAAAAACGTGGACTTTGATGAGAAAGTAATTTCGAACGATGATAGAAAGAAGTTATTTTTTCTTAAAAGAACTATTTTATACTATTGAAAACATAAATAGAGGAAAATTAAAGGAAAAAATTTAATAAACAAAAATAACCATACTATATGAAAATTACTGAGTTTCTTGAGAGATAGATCATAGTATTTCTTCATCAGAAACTTAATCTTAAACAATCTCAATAAACAATGATATTATAACATAAAGAACTTTCCACATTGGTAACCATTAAAATTTAATACCTATTAATGAAATAGAATTATATGGATATTTATATCTACCAAAAAAAATTCAGGTGGTATATAAATGTCATTGAATAAATTAGCAGTGAATATGGAATCTGTACCACAGAAATAAAATTGTGAACAAAATCCTTTAAATAAAGTTTTAATTTTTGATGTCTGTGTTGAAACCTAGATTATAATACATATATGGTTTTTATAAATATAATCCATTAAAATAACTATATATCTCATTCTATATATAATTAAATTATATCCTTCTATCTCCATTTTAATAAAAATCCCTTCTTAAAATCACTATTTCTTAAAATGTCTTCTTAGTTTTTTATTTACGTTTTTGTTCAGTAATATCAATCTATGTACCATTATTATAGTTGAATAATCTCCATAATTTTAATTATGATATAAATATAACACACAAACATATATATATTATACATATTTAGATTCATCCATAATCATTATAATATAAAAAATGAATTATAACATTCATGGAGAAGGTAGGGCATACCTAAACATGAACTTTATTTCCACTCTTTTAACAGATATAATGAAATAAATATAAAAACTAATTCACCATTATATAATCATATATATTTCATTGGTATCATATATATTCATTAAATTGTTATTTATTACCATCCATGTTAAAATAAAATGAAAAATATCTCACATCACCTCATGGAAGCGGTTGTCCACACATGAATATGATCAACATTGTCATTTTCTAAGAGGTTAGAATATAAGAAGTTATATTTTATATTATATGGAAAGAAGTATAATTATTTAATAAATATAATTTATATATATATATTGATTTCTTTAGTGTATTCAATCCTGAGTGTTAGTGATGGAAAATGAATTATATCGGCATTGGAGGTGGTAGTCCATCATTCCCATGATCTGCGGTTTCATTTCCCATTTGATGGAAAAGAAGATTTTTATAGGTTATTATATTAATATAATAATATCTAATTATATGTAATACAATAGTTTTATTATTTCAACATAACTGAAAAATATTTTGACTATTTTTAAGGGGAAATAAAACCAAATTGCTCAGTTATGAAAAATAACTCTCCGTTAGAAAACCTATTTATTCTTGCATCAAAATACTTCATAGTAAGGGTTTCCAATAAAATATGTGCATCTAATAAGTTTGAATGTACTTATTGAATTTATTTGTTTATTTATTTTTTGATAAAATATTTTTCAAAAAGTGTGAGGAAAAGACAACAGGGGCATCCCTTTTATATGTGAGAAATATGGTTATTTATATAAATACCCAAAACTATTCAGAAATGGGAAGTAAATCACAAACCATGTTATTCAAAAATTTATAAATAATTGATTTAAGGTAATATATTTTTAATCAATTCCACCAGATCTAAAAATACCCACATTTTTTAAACATGGAACTCCCACAACCTATATGTTTAGATACATTTATAATTTTTGTTTTCAACATTATAACTAGTATTTTTACCATGGTAAGTTTTACTTTAATTGTAATAATTAAATTATAACTATTATATAGTTTGATCAAAATGAATTTAAATATTATATTTTATTCCTAGAATAAAAATCCTATATGTGCTGAAAATTAATTTTTACACATGGACATGTAATGTGAAAAACATTATTCTATCCCCAACCACTATAATTAATTGGGATAGTTTGTAGTATTAATTATGACTAGATATTAATTTTACCCTATGAAAAAATTTTAATTATTCAAATTACATATTTAAAATCCATTTCATTATATTTTACTCCAAAACATTTCATAATTTTGTTTAATATTAGATACACAAATACAATGAAAGTCAATTTTCCAAATAAAAAAAGATTCTAAATTATAAAACTCTTTATATTAAAATAAAACTCATAAATTATTTAAATTACATAAATTGGATTGGTAATAACATATCTCAATGAATGTTTCTATTAAAACCATATAAAATAAATTATATCTATTTCAATTCATTAAACTAAAAAGCAATTTATAAAATAAATTTGTATTTTTCCCAATTCATCGAAAGATTAATTGTAATGTCATGGATCTACATTATGTTATATTTTATGTAATATGAATTATTTTGTATACAATGAACTGATATGGCATATGATACTAAGTCGTAGTGTTCCGAAAATAAATTTTTGAAATATAGTTAATATATTAAATAAAACATGCACGTAGTTTTCTTGAAATGTGGAATAACTCATGAATGTAGGCCTAGATAAAAAATCGTAGGGCACCATTTAGTTTAGAGTTTAGGTTTTACCCCATTAATTGCATATACATTTTTGGCATGGGATTTTGTGAAAAATTCATCGCGGTTAAAGTTAAATGAAATTAATTAGTTGATTAATTAATTAATTTTGTTATGTTTTATGTGCATCAATTATTTATCCTTCAAATGTATGACTATTTAAATTGTCTTAGCATTGGATACTAATCCCTATATACCTAGGATCTATTTTAAGAGATCTTTTTTAATGAACGATGACAACTCGGGATAAGAATGTGGATCATGGCACCAAATGAGTTTTCGGATCTCATCAACAACACCAATGAAACCATTCATCATCAATTTTCTATAAAAAATATTGGTAGGACATGTTTATTTTTTCATCCAATTTCTCAATCCCATAGCAACGCGAATCAATTCCACCAACAACAATGATATTTGAATCATTAATAGATATATTTTGATGGAATTGTTTATTTTTTCATTAATTTATCCCAATTTTTTCTTATTTTTTATATTAAAATTAATTGAGGACAAATGAATTACAGTAGAGGTTCATTCATTAATTTTTTTCCATGTGTATTTCTTTGCCTTTCTTTCACATGTTCATCAAGGGAATTTTCTTTTTCACCATAGTTTGAATATTTCTCGGCATTCCTTCATTGTGTGACCATTCTTCGGCACAATGGATCGATAACATAGCTTTCATTCATGAAATATAGAGTGGTAGAGTTATGAATAATGAAGTGGATGATTAAGGGTGTAACATATATATTTTTTGTTCATGTTCTCCATGGTTTTGATGAATGGTGATGGTTTTTATAAATGAATATTTTTCGCTGAGAATTAGAATCCTGAAATCCTGAGATCTGGTTACTAGAGTCCCAGATGAACCCCAAAATATAGGTTCTGGGAAGGGAGGTGGATCTGGTGAAACATAGAATGAAAATTAACTGGATCTAGAAATCAAGGGAGACAAGACATGTAATCTAGTATTAAAAACTATGTAGGCCCCCTAGAAGGGATTCAAGGGTTATGGTGAGAGTTAATGATCACAAGGCATGTGACCTCTTCTATGAATATCAAGTTTTACATCAAAGAGTACCTGGATGTGGGAAAAAGTACATAGCCCAAGGGAATGCCATGTACATTGTCATGGACATATAATGGTGTACACATGACATTACAAAGACATGTTTAGGAGACATAGGCTAGATACTATGTGTCACTACACACCATGTAAGTCTTCTACATCCCGTGTATATGGATACAACATTACTGGTGCGTATCTTCCTCATGGGAAGTCATGAGGATAGTGGGACAGGCTGTGTACCGCCTAGTACACTCTGTGTACCCCCTTCAAGAGTGATTATAGATCTTCATTTTCTTAGTTTGTACCAATATAGTTTGAGTTTTTTCCCACGGTCCATTCCATAGAGGGTATAGTGAAACATTACATCATGAACATAAGATTGTGAACCCCTCTAGGTTTTTAGTCTTATATATATTTAGAGGGTCCCTCTGTGATACTGGATTGTAATCAACTATCACATTTTTTCCTTAGGTTATGTTTGTGGAATTAGTATGAACTCCTTGATTAGTGAGTTGATCCTCCATATAGAAGGACATATTATTAGGTTTTTTTGAATTATTGTAATTTGATAACATATATAAAGGGTTGATCTAGATTTTGTTTTTGGTGTCCCCCAACGGTTATGGACCTAACCCCAATTAATGTATTTGATTATTCTAAGATGAGTGACTTTAATTTGTTGGGAACCAATGAGCTAGACCTCTTCTTTGAGCATCTTTGATGATAGCATGGCTTTTTGAATGGATTCTCGCTGAATGTGAATTGCATCAAGAATAATAATAAGGTTAAAATTTTGTTATAACTACCTAGTGTCATGGTGTCCTTAATGAGAATATATTGGTGATTCTATTATGTATAGATTTTTATATATTTTATTGAGATGAATATACTTTTTTCTTCATTTTTTGTGTTTCTTGGGTGTCCTACTATGTATTTATATACCCACCCTAAATGGGTTTTCCCACATGTGTCATGTCTTAGAGAGATGCTGAAAATATTGAAAATTTACTAGGGTAAAGGGGGCATGTAGAGCATAGTTGGGTCATTCATGCAAAGGTTTTTACAAAGGACAATCATTTTACCTAGACCTTGCCTTTGGGGGAGGGTTTACTCTTTACATTTTTTTGGGATGGTATGTTTCCCCTTTTTCACATTCCATACTATTAATGTCATAATATATTTTTGAATCATAGATATATGAATGCATCATTTTAGTTGTTTTACATTTTTGTATTATGTCGAATTAGATCATTTATATCTACTAAAATACATTCATATAATTCCTTCTATTTGTGGGATATCCCTACTAGGTGCTGGTTGTCAGCCACCGAACTATTGGAGTTGATATTGGGGTATTAACATTTGAGACCTTAGAAGGTAGGTTCATTACATAGTGGTATCAGAGTGGTCATTTATTCCTTAGGATCAGATTCGATGAGTTTGGTTTGGTGAACCAATGTTTAGTGTTTCAAGTTTTGCTTTCATGACAGAGACTCCAGTACTGGTATAGTAATCCATGTATTAATAAAATAGAACTCTGATCAGCTGTCTTTTGATGCCGTATAGGAAAACATTGGTTTTCGGGAAATTATTTGTAAAATTCATCATATAGGAATTATTTTTTTCCTTGTACATCTTGAGTCATGTCCTCAGGTATCCTCTTTTGACAGTGGTGCACCTTGTTTTATTTTAGGATCCCTCAAAGAAAATAGTCATCCAGGATTCTGATGCATGATCTCTAGGATGATTCATCTAGTGAGGAGGAATCAATATTTGTTCCTATATTAGATATTGATCCTCATTATGGTTTTCCATCTATACCCCAACCCTTTGATCTATAGTTAGCATTGGTTATACTAGATGATGATGCACATAGGTTGAGTGAATTTCATCAGTTCCAGAGGTAGCATTTACCCATATTTTAGGAGGATAAAAAAAATTGGTGGATGAAGATATTCTAGAGGCATTCAATCTTGTTTTCCTCGTAGTGAGGATGTATGAAGATCATATGGAAGTCCTCAGGGTCAGTCTACTTCAGTGAATTTCTAAGTAATTGTTGATCATCGTGACCTTGTACATGATGAGGCATCTCTCTCCTTGACAGACACTGATAATATCTTTAGGGACGATTTCTATCCAGTCACATTGTAATTAGTACGTATAAATGATCTTCTTAATATGCAGAATAATAGTATGTCCACGTCAAAATAATCCGTGAGGTTTATAGATATCATGAATAAATCCATAGATATGGTGCAGGATTAGTTCTTCTGTTCTCTATCCATTGAAAAATTCTTTCACTAGGACATCTTGTCTTCAGTGGTCTCCCTTTTCATATGCTGGGGTGATTAAGAGATACCTATTGGTGGAGATCATTTCGGTAGAGTTGGCACCGGTAGTGGGAGCAATCCATGAACTGCTAGTTACTGAGTCCCCTATAGCAGGTATTTGATAGCAATCATAGGGATCCTATAATTTTAAATGATTCAAGAGGTGATCCTGGGAATCATAACCATCAGTGTATGAATCTTATGTTGTCTTGAATTAACTGAGGGAGAGGTGGTGTTTCAATAGAAACGGTTGGGCCCATCTAACAACAAATTTTATAGAATGTCGTACTACTGATCATGTGATGGTTGAGGGAGCACTAAGGTAGTGACACATGAAATATGAGGGTGGTCAGAAAGGTGGTGGATGTGGTAGAGGGGTTTGAAGAGTAGAGTGATGATGTTGGAGGTTTGACCTATTACCACAATCACCCCTATGCGGTCCGCACTAGGCTCAATGAGATGGTGGATAGGGATGATGACAATTGCCGACTATGGAGGTTTATAAACATGTGTCTCTAGGGATGATATTAGGTATGATATATTTCTTTTATAACATATCTATATTATTGATAGGAACCAGTGCAAGAAATTCCTTTCTTTCCACTTCTCTGGTTTGAGACATAGAGATTCGAGTTGAGCCATTGGTTTGACCCTTGTTGTTGGAGACTCCAAAAGGTTGTGATTCACCTATTGTGCACTTCTTCCAATAGAATGATATGAAACATGGATGTCTGAGTGTTTTTTATCACATTATAGTATAAATTATTCCTTATTAAGTCATCTTGGGTATGGATTCTCTATCAAAAATTCATGCCTAGATTAACTATTTTAGTTGTAGGATGTAGTGTGCTCGAAGATACTAAATGACGATTTAAATAATGATTGAAAAAAAACCACAAAGAGTAGTATGAGATATGGATAAGTAGAGTGTATCTGATTACTCACTAGTTTTCCAGAATGGATCATGGAGCAGTGGATGCTTTTGGAAATCAGTTTCCAAAAGTGGTCGTAGAGTACGATGATGCCTTTTATAAGGACATACCATGTTTTCCACCCCCACCGAGAGCTATAATTATGCATTGAATTTCATAAAAGTATTCCAATGGTATCTTCACTATCATATTAGATGGCTATGATAGAGCTTCAAGTACTGATGGGGCAGTAAGAAGATTTATAGAGTAAGGGACTTGTGAGAACTAGTGTTTCCCACAGGGCAGCCCTAGTATTGTTTGCTCTGAAGAAAGACTAGATCCTAAGGTTGTATGTGGATTACATGTTCATAAATCAGATGAACACGAAGAATAATTTTACACTACTAAGGATATAATACGTATTTTATTTTGTTGAGAGGGGGATGATGGTTCTTGATGATCGACCTCAAATTAGGATATCATTAACCACAAGTATGGGATGAGGATATAAAAAATATGAACATTAGATTTTGGTATGGTCATAATAATTTCATGGTGATTCTATTCATCATGTTTAATTCCAAAAAATTATTTCTGGGAATCATGAACCAGATCATACAAACCTTCTTATTCTAGTTCTTTGTAGCTTATATTGAAAAAAGCCTAGTGTAGTCATCATCTGAGGAGAATTAATCGAGACACTTGAGGATGGTCATAGACACACACAAAAGGAAACAACATTATGGGAATCTATAGAATATTCAGTTACTTATTTAATAAGTTCAATTTTTGGATCATGTCATTTCATATGATATAGTTTCAGTCTACTATACAATAGTTGGGGAAGTTATTTCTTGGGATCCACCAAAAAATGTTACTGAGGTTCAGATATTCCTTAGGTTGGTAGGGTTCTATCGAAGTTTTGTACCTAAAATATCAAGGGTAAAAACAACCTGGTCAAATTTGAATTGGAAGAGGAAACCTTTTTTGTGGACGTATGGGTAACTGATGTGATTTCAAGAGCTGGAATAGAGGTTGATTAGTGATCCCTTCTTGAGATTTCTAGAGGAGGGTGTCAAGTACATAGTGTTCTATGATGCATTAGAGATTGTACATGGTTGTGCTCCAATGAAAAGAAACAAAGTTATTGCATATGGTACATTCTAATTAATACCACATGGGAAGAACTACATAGAAAAAGATCATGAATTAGAATTGGAGGTATTCAAATTGAAGATATGGGGATGCTACCTGATGGGCGAGTTTTTTATGATTTACTCTGAACACAAGATTTGCAATTATATCTTCTAATATAATTATATTTACCTAAGATAGAGGTGATTAATAAGGTTTCTCTGGGACTAGGAATTTGATATTTTCTAAACTATTGATAAGGGTAATGTGCTAGGAGACACTCTCCATAGGAGATCTTGTTCTCAGTTGTAGGCTGAGGCATCAATGTAGTTATCCTCATTGTAGTTGTCCTTTAGGGATAAATATAGTGCTTCATATATTTAGTAAATGAATGTTACCCCCAATATATTAAAATCATTTCTGGTAATTTAATTTGTGGATATACTGACTGTGAGACCATATGTACTAAGATATCTACTAGACACACTCTTGATGGATATTTCGATGGTGGGGAGCATGTTATCCTTTTCTAATAATGGGCGATGGTACCTTTGATGTTATGGGAGGACGTATTGTGTGAGTTTCATACATCCCCTTTTTTGGTGCATCAATATATGGAATATATGTAATAGTACCTCTGACATCAGTTATGGGGGACAGTTATAAAAAAGGGAGTCGCAATATTTGTCTCTTGATGCCTCACTTATCAGTAGGTAAAGGTAGATCACCAAGATCTAGTGTGTTTAACTCACCCCTTGAGGTTCTATAATGGAAGTGATATGGTATATCCAAATAGTTCATCATGTTATATCCAAATACTTCATCATGGTATTAACACATATTTATATGGGGAATGATTCCATCTAGTTTACCATAGAATGACTCACCTTGTTGGATCACTTCCTTATTATTTTAGTGTAGAGTACAGTATAGGGCTTGGGATTCCTCTACCTTCATGTGAAAGTATGACTCTATAGAGTTCCCTTAATTATATTATCTAAACATGATGCTCTCTTCACACCTCAGTTATGGAGAGATTTATTTGAGGGATTTGGGACTCAATTATTCTTGATCACGACTTTTCACCCCTATCCCGTCTGTGAGACAGAGCTAACCAATTAGGTTAGGGTGGAAATTCTATAAGCTAGCGTGTTAGAAATTTGATGTCGTTGGGAGGATCATGTTCCACTGTTAGAATTTTCATATAAAAACATATACTATTCCACCATTGTTATGGCACCATTCTTGGATTATTATGGGTGACCCTGTAGGTCACCACATTGTTGGACTGATCCTAGCACGTTGGAACTCATTGACATGGAGTTGGTAAGTCCTATTAAAGAGAAGGTGTATTTCATAGTAGAGCATACGAGGATCGAGAAGAGAAATCTTAAGTCTTATGAGGACTAATGAAGAATACCTATTATGATTTAGGAAGGGGCCATGTTTTCCAAAGAGTCCCACATTGGTATGGATTGAGGTGATTTGTTCATGGTGGTATGTTATCTCTGATATTCATTGGTCCCATATAGATATTGTGAAAATTTGGGGAGGTGGTGTACCGCTTAACTCTTCCACTGTATTTGGACTAGTTAAATGAAAACTTCTACATGTCCTAGTCATGGGGGTACATTCATGTCCCAAACCATGTTATATACTGGGGTGAGCTAGACATCATGGATGGAGATACCTTTGCAAAGTACCCAATAGAGATCGAGGATCTGAAGGATAGGTTACTTTTTAGGCATTTGATTCCCCTTGTCCATGTACATTAGAATAATTGGAATCTTTTTTAGTGAACCAGGCAGTAGGAGACCCAGATAGAGCCATCTTCTGTCATCTTTTTGAGCTGAATTTTCTCTTTTCAAATAAAAATACCTATTGAGGGGTGAATTTAATGTCTTGAATATTCCATATTATATTTTTTGATATTATATATATTATTTTTTGAGACCACATGCTTATGCGGTGGGATATTCAATGTTTTGGTGTTCTTGGAATAATAAGTTGAAATATATTAATTATATTAAATTGTTTGTGCATACAATTTTACAAAAAAAAAGTGGAATAACTACCTAATCATGACCTATATTAAAGATCTAAGGACACTATTGAGTTTAGCACACAATTTTTATTCCATGTCCAGTATAGCCTTTGTTGGAACAGTTCATTAGGGAAAACGTCATCATGGGCGTAAATAAATGAAAAAATGAAATAATTTATTTATTTTGATTATTTTATTTATAAAGTTCTTGTTTATACATTGAATGTACGGCTATGTAAATTATGTCAAGGTTGGAAGCTAAAACCTAATGACCTAGAATCCATTGGAGTAGATCATTCTTGGCCAACGATGATGGATGGTGGCTAGATCACAGGTTATTTCCCCAACAGTGTTCATGGATCTCATCAATGATAGAAACATGACCTTTCTTCATCAATGATAAAGCCAAACTCCATTTAGGATATGTTTCTTTGTTTTTTCCACCCTATTTCCTAATTAATAAAGAACATGGGTCAATTACACTAACATAATTGATACAATAATCATTTATAGATTTAGTTTTATTGAATTTATTATTTTTTAATTGAGTTATACCTTGTTATTCAACTTTTTTCCATCGAAAAAGAATTGAGACCAAAAAAGAATAGGCCGTGGTCCATTCCTCACTTTTATGACTTATATATTTCTTCCATTTTATTTTTACATTAATCATGGGTGTTTTATTTTGAAACATAGTTTAATTAATAATAAATATTTGATAATTCTATAATGGTTCTTTATTGAAATAGATCTATACAACCTGTGTGGTTTAAGATCGATGGTGAGTTAAAGGAATGATGATATCAGTGGATGATCTAGTGCATAACAGATGGATTTTCAATTCTCATTCCAACCTATTTTGTTGAATGTTGATTCTTTTTCTTAAAGAAACATTTCTCAAATGGAACAGATACCCAGAATCCTCATATCGGGTGACTAAAGGCCTAGATGAACCCTAGTATATTTGTTTGGGAATGGTAAGTAGCTTTGGAAGAGTGTAGGATGATGTAGAAGTGGATCTAGAAATCGAGAGCAACACTGTGTGTAATCTAGATTTACATGTTTTATGGACCCCCTTGGTAGTTATGCTAGGGTTATAGGAAGTGTTAAGGATTACATGGATTTTAGTACCTATTAAACGAAATAGGACCAATTTCATGATTTTTGATATGTACATTAGAGAGTAAACCAGCCTGGGAAATTTTAAAAAGCTTGAGGGAATTCTGTGTAATTTGAAATAGACACAACTTGGCGTACATACACAAGAACATAGACACAGACACCATGCATCGACTGTGATACTCTACCACCTTTGTTCCCTATGTGGGGTTTGTAGAATCAATGTGACCTACTTGAGCAGCATGTTGATACTCTATCTAAAATGTTGTTTTGGTCGGGATTGCGGAATCAATGTCATAAGATCCTGTACGTAGTGAGTTGATCCAGATTGGATTCATGGTGTCCCCCCATGGTTTTAGGCATGACCCCCTATTAGTTTATTTGAGTCATCTTAGACTAGTGAGATTTCATGGGGTGAGGCCAAATGTTCTATACCTCTTCATCGAGTGTCTCCAATGATACATTTGGTTGTGCAGTGGATTCTCATGGAACAAGTGTTTCTTCGACCATAATATTATGGTAGTTAGTTGGTTATGACCACCTAGAGGGGTGTTGTACTTATTGAGTATATCAAGTTGATTCTATTATACATTGATTTCAATATCCCATATATAGTCTTTATGTATATAGGTTCTTTCTTATGAAGATGATGACCCTTTTGATGGTCTCCTAAGAGAACTGGGGGTTGGTTAAGTATAACAGGATCTTGTTAGTTTGAGGTGTTTACCATGATCATGAATTGGACTTATTCATCATGCTTGGAGAAATATAGACTCATTGAATGTTCTTGTTGGTCTTTTATTTTAACCTTTTTTCTATTTATATAATTTTATTGTCCTAATTTGTTGTGGGATCATAGAAGTATGCATGTATTATTTCAACAGTTTTAAATTTAAGCATTGCGTGGTGTTTGAGATGTGTTTCTATGTACATGTACTTTAGGATAATTTCTCTCATTATTTAGATATTTCTACTTTGAATTTCTTTCAATACCCTTGCCTATTCGTGTGGGGGTTGGGGTAGTCATGGGTCGGACCCTAGCGGGTTGGATCATGAAATTAATATTTTCAAAAAATTCTCAAATTTTCCCTCTATGATAATATGGAAATTTTTATTTATAAAATTAATTAAAATTTTTCAAATAAAGTTATTGTTTTTTACTGAAATTAATTTTAAATTTATTTCATAAGAATTGATGATTTTTTTAAAAAAATAGATTTCTTACAAATAAAACTGGATATAGTCTAATCACATGTCTAGATAAAAATATTAAATGAATCCTAAAACATTTGAGTGAATTTTTTTAATATATAAATATCATTAAAACTATTAATTAATTGTTATTAATTAATTTATTATGATAAAAACACAATTCATACAAAAAAAATCCATAAAAACATTCCTATTACATTTAAATAATTTTTCTTCTTATTTATAATTTATTTATTTCCAATGAATTTATTTTATACATGAATAAACCAGATAATTTTCATAATTTAGTTATTTTTATTAACACCCTCAAAAATAACAACAATGTTATAATGGAATTCTATATTACGATTTATTAAAACTCAGTGTTTTGAGTAACATAAGCTATTAAATAAAATAATTTTAATTGAAAGAAATATCACAAAATATATGGGTGTTACTAAAAAATAATTTTTGGAGGATTTACTTATACTATTGAGTCATATTTAATGTAGGAATCATAAATTGAACATGAGACCATGAAAATTGCATTAATTTCTAAGTTTTACATGTCACTAGGATCACCATTTACCCAATTATTTAAAAATGATATTGAATAATATAAAACATTTAAAGAATAAAAATTTTAAACTGATTATGATTCATGTTTTTTTATTTATAATACTTATAATAATTTCTTTAGTCAACTGTATGATGAAAATAAGAAATTTAAAAAATATGGTTTGAAAATTATTGACAAATACAAATACTTTTGTAATATAAATAATAATATCATCAATTTAAATAATATTCTAAATAATGTGGATAAAAACATTAAAATATCAGTTTTTCTAAATAAATAAGAAAAAAATAAGTAGATTCTGATGTGCCAAAAAAATTATCTCTAAATGTGAAACTTGAAAATGAGAATGATTGAAATAATGATTTTATTTTTAGAAAAAATTAAGATCTTGAAAAAAAATTTACATTGTTTTGTTTAATTTAACTAATTTGGAATAATAGATTAATATTTTCTTGTAATAAAATAAAAATATCTATAATTTGTTTATTCACAAATGTTAATGAAAACAATTATTTTGATGTTTTTTAAAATGAAATGAGAAATCCATTTTTAAAATTGTTTGTTTGAAAATTTATTTCTTTACTTTTGTTTATTGTAAAGAAAAATTTTATAAAATGATGTTTATAATGAATCGTGATAATATGACAAATGGTTTTGGTTATAAAAACAAACCACCAATTGTGAATGTAACTATATTTTTTATATTTTTTATCCAAAAATTATCAAATGTTACATGTTCTAATTTTAAACTACACAAAAATTATTCCAATGAATGTCCATAAATTTTTACTCAATCCCATGGTTAAAAAATTTTATATAAAATTTATTATCCATGAATCCCAAAAATATATGTTTCAATTATATTTGGGTTTCTAATTTTTCTATTAATGATTCTATTAGTCTAAATATGTCTTGGGTCCCAAAACAACTTTTGACTAGATTTATTATAGGAAATATACTTTAGAATTATCAATTATTCATTATATATTCATATTGTGTGTTCCATACATATGACTAATGAAAATTCAATCTTTGTATCTTGAGATTATTTGATGTAGGCTTCCAGACATTCAACGATAATTAGAAAGGTAATATTTATGGTTATAGTGAGTTGTGATTTCGAAAAACATATATTTTTTAAAAAAAATTATATATTGAGGGTGTAAAAATATTATTATATCTTAATTTATTGAGGATGGAATGAATGTGAAATTTTAATATTATTAATTTATTGTTTTAATGATTTTTTTTCTATTTCAAACAATCATAAAAGTATGAATATAATCTATTTATTTATATGACATAACTAAACATAATATTTAGTAATTAAATTTTATATAAACTTTTGAAATTATATGCCATATTACACAAGAACATGTTAATCTTTGACTTAATCATAATATTTTCAAAACACGGATAACGACAACAAATTGATGAACTGAATGTGTGGAAATATTGTGTTCTGAGTCTTATTTTAAATGAATTAAATGTAATGACTTTTTTAAATCTATTAATGATGTTAGAGAAGATATACCACTATAATTGATTCACCTTGATTTTTTTCCAATATAACCTGAATGTTTAAGAGAAATGAACTGTTTTTCCCATTTTTGATGATTATGATCAATTCATAATGTAATATTTGATTTTTCATAAAAATGAATATAATTTTTTTATTTTTATAAATTAATATCGAATAAATTAGGTTATCTTATAATATTTTTTAGTTGTCAAAAATTAGTGTACTTTTTATTTCATAATTCAAAGAAATTGCGAAGGTAATGGAAAAAAATGCTATTTTATTCTTATAATAAATTAATGAAAAATGGTATGTCATAACTAAATAATATATCAATTTAATAAGTATATATAATTATATATGTATTTAACAATATAACATTAGTTGTTGAATAATTGTTATACATTATGACTATTAAAAAAAATATTTTTTAGGTATAATTCAGATTATGATAATCAAAATGAAGAATTCGAAGAATTAAATATTATTGAGGATAATACTAAGGAGAATAATAACAATAATAATTCTGCAGTTGTGTGAAAAAGTCCTCTTCTATACATGATGCTAAAAACTAGAAAACTATTAAGGGTCCTCCTATTAAAATATCAAATTGAAATATTATGACCAAATTAGAATAAGAAAATCTTTGTTATACTTTTTTGTTGATTTAGAAGATTTTATAATATTTTTCATAGTAATGTTTATGATTCATTGAATGATTATTTATGGATAAATTTTATGCAATATAAACTCAATGATCTTGAAATAAATAAATTTTATAACTTTTTTCAACATTCTAATGATAAACAAACTATATGAACAAAATAATTTTTCTTAAATTAATTGGATGAATATGGTAATATAGTTTAAAAGGATATGATAGTTTCCCATGGATATTCAAAATAATAGTTGTGTATTTTGATGATTAATATTATCTAGTATCTTTGATATAATCCATTATATTTCTATATCATTTTCTTGTATTTAAAATATTAATTTTTTTCAAATGGTATGAATAGTAATATTTTTAGTAGTGTTATTTATATTGATACAATTTTCAATCATACATAGAGATTTAAAAATGAGATACTTCCAAATCTAAGTTGAAAATTAAAAAAAAATATTTGACTTAAATAATATCCTAGATCTTTTAATGGTAGAATAAAATTAATTTTACGAAAAAAAGTTTTTCATAAAGGAAATTTTTATTAAAATTTGGGTATTGAAATGATTAAAATGATATTTTAATTATGAAAATATAATTTTACGACATTTTATTTGATTATACAAAATATTTTAACAGAAATTAATTTTTTAATTTTATGAAAGTTGTTTTGAAAGAATCATATTCAGTGAAATGAAATTCTTTTTAAATCATTAAATTCATCTAAGAGAAGATGGTATTTTTTATAAACTGATATATGAGGTATAATGATTTTTTAAAGGTTTCTTTTGGATTATTGGATACATTTAAAACTACAATATGTAATAATTTAAAACTAGAAATGAAAAATATATAAAAACATGACATTAAAATATATAGATTCATGATATATAGTGGTCACTATTTGACTATGTAATGGACTGATATTATGTTTTTAGTTTACATATGTGCATGATTTAAATATAATAATTTTTAAATGAACATAATGGATGATAAAAAAGATATAATTTTTGATAAGGTATGTGTAAATTATAATTTATTGTAGTCCAATAAAAAATATTTTGGTTTTCTAACATATTTTGAGTATTGATTTTAGAGGATACAAACAAGATAGAAATTGAACATCAAGAATCTATACATTTCTTGTAAAAATTATTATTTCATAGAGTTGTAAAAACAAATTATTATCTTTATTACCAACATCTGAGACTTATGTAATTGATAATGACATTTTTATTCTCCAATTGCATGAAAAACACTCAACCGATTTCAATGTATATTTTATAAACCTCTAATTTTTGGGGATTATGCATCTTTAATTTCAATTTATAAAAACATTTACGTCATCCTCAGAAAAATAATAATGATGTTATATTTGTATTTTTCTGACATTATTTTAATAAAAGACACAATTTTTTATTAAATGTTATCAATATTAAATCATCTTTTTGAAATTTTTACCAGACCGTTATATTCTGATAATTTTTATAAATTAATGTATGATCTTTGAGTTATTGATAATTATTTTCAACACTTATAATATTAAATTATTATTATTAATTTAAAATGATAAAAAATCTACCATATTGTTTTTAATGAATATATTATGCCGAAATAAATCCTTGTAATTAGAGTTCATAGTTTAATTTTAACACCCAAATATTTTAAAAAAAGAACACTGTGTTTGATAGAAAATATGTCACAAAACACAATGTATTATGTGAAACACAATATAAAATAAAAAAATTAATATTATTTATAACCTTTTTTACATAGACACTATGTTTGTAGGACTGCACCACGTTAATAAAATTTTGGAAATTAATATAAATTAATTATATAGTATATTTATAAATAAATACATAAATCTAAAAAACCATTATATTCATTGGAAATATATTTTCTTTAAAACTGGATTTATTTTTAATTTTATTCTATTTAAATTATAATTAATTTATAGCAATTTTAGGAATTTTATTTTTTAAAAAATAATGTCATTTTTTAAAATATTCATTTCAAAATTTTCTAGTGATTAAATTAATAATTTTTTCTTAAAAGTGTTATTTTTCGACGAATTGTTAAAATATATTCTTTTGTAATACTCTCATTTATTTTCAATTATTTATGTTATTTTAATACACCATAATGATAATAATTTTATTCTAAAGTTAAAAATTTATTATTTTGTTATATTGAAAAAAATTACTTTTTAATCATATTTATACCCGATTTTGGTCTAAGTTCGTTTTTAGGCTGGACAATGCATTTTTCCAAAAACCATTATTAAATGTATAATGTTAAAACATTTTAATTAATTAAAAAAATAAATAAATAAATATTAAAATAAAATTTATAGATTATATATTTATCTATATGAATTAGAATCCATAAAATTATGAAATCTCTCCATATAGTTAATTTAAGATTATATTATGCTTAAAAATGCATTTCTTGAAAACCTAATTTTTACATGAAATTATCGTTTATTTTTAGATAAATTTTTATCAATTATTTGAATTTAATTTCATAAAATTAATTCCATATATTTAATGATCATAATTATTATTATTTTATATGGTGAAATTATGTTTTCATCATAATTATTAGTAAATACATGAAAATTAATTTACCGTTATTATGGTTAAAATACGGTTTTGTGTGTTGCATTCACTTATGTTGATAAAAATAAACACAAATATATTATTTATTTGAAAATTTAGATATAAAATTTAGATTCATTAAGTCAAAATTATTTAATAATTACCATTTTATTTGTTTCTTAAATGATTTATTACCAAGGTTAAAAAAATCGTTTACATAGGGAAACTGAAGTGGTAAAAGTAATTAAATATAAAAGGTAAGGGAATAATATGTTTCAAAATATTTATTTTAACATGGTGAAGGTTCTTATCCACCTTCTATTCCCACTAATATATTAGTTTTAAACTTTTTACGAATGTAGGGTGAGAGTGACATCTTATTATTGAATTTTTTTGTGTTCACAAAAATGTCAATCCTAAATTTTAAAGGGGTACTCCCTACCATCACATCATTATTCCTCTAAAGAAATTTAAATCCACAAAACCCTAAAAAAATATCTCTCTGAAATCCATCTAAAAATAATAGAGCTATTGGTCTTACAAAAATACTTGCCCTGGGGTTCTAACAAAGAAAAACATATGAGGTTTCTCTAAAAGAACGTAATAGTCTTAACGAAGCTCTATCTTTTTTATTTCTAATTTTACCAAATTGATTTATTTTTTAACACATACAATATAATTAAACTAATATATAAATAATATAGATATATTATTATGTTTTTGGAATAGTATTTATACATCTCCTTCTCCATCAAGTGGTAAAGAAAACCATCAACCATCAGTATGACACACTACCATCCCATATACCAATGTAATTTTTTTCCATCCCCAACTCACATGATTTATTGTAATGATGGAAATAATGAAAAATATGATAAATTATACATAATAATTTTTTTTAAAAATTAATATATAGTTCAATTCCGTAATCTATCACTCGTTAAGGGAATGATATCATCGCCTCTGCATACACAAGACCTACCATATCCACGAAGTGATGTGATTTATTATTCATGTCAAAAATTTAAAACTGGTGTTAAAATGAATCAAATGAATAAATATTATATTTATAATAGTAATATCATTCATCGTATTATGGATACATATCCCATGAAAAATAATCCATTCTTTCACGAACAACATTCATGAGAAAATAAAGAAGTTAACACATGAAAAAGTATAAAATTTAAATATTATTAGTGAGAAATTGATAAGGCAATATTAAATTATCATATGTGATTTTATAAACATTAATATGGTTATTTTATTGATTAATAAAATCCTCCACACCATTTTACATGTTTTAAAATAATGTTCAACTGTATATAGGTATTATGTAAGACATTGTTTCTCAATTTCTTTTCAATTATGCACACTATAATGGTAGAAAGAAAATGTATTTCATATAGTTAACATATTTACCATTTTACAAGTAATATAATGAATAATTTATATTTAATGGTATCTTATGTTTCATTTTTTATTCTTCACCCATGTGGATTTTTCTCGAAGGTTTACATGTGGAAATAAATTTTCTAACTCAGTTTCATTTACCTGGGTTATATTAATTTTTCATTGTATTTGATATTATATGGTTATGTGTGCATTTAATTTTATTATTTTTTTAATTTACAATTATTAAAATTGGATTTACATTCAATGCACATAATCAATTAATTAATAAATTCATAAATTAATGATTTTATCTTTGTAAGATATTTCATCACAATTTACAATCTATTGAGACATATTTGGTATTATACAACAATTCATTTTTATATGGTGTATCTACTACCCATTTGATATGTTATATCATTAATATAATTATATACACTGTAATAAATATTTCATTTCCATTTATTTTTTTCATGGGGGTTGTGATTGAAAATTTCCTAAATCAAATAATGGTTTAGGTTTCATTCTCATTTCAATTGTTATTATTTATGATTGAATTTATGTTGAAGGAAATTATTTGATCATTTTAAAATAAATCCATTTAATTTTATTCTTCTGGTGTTATTCATTAAATTTTCATGTTTATGAATGAAATCTTTAATATGATATATAAAGAATGCATAGTAAATGAAGTGATAGGTGGTTCCCATAATTATATTTCCCCTCAATGCATCGATAGGTCTCGTAAGAAAAATCGATAAACATAAATTAAATAGGTGTTTCACCATAATTTTAACCCCAATTGGATAAAGATCTTGATTTTTTATATGTCATGATGTATGTGATCATAATGTCCAATATTAATCATATTCTTTGTTTATAATTATATTATTATTATCCATGAGATTGTTTCATTAATATTAACTGTGGTTGAGTTGTTTTCTCAAGATATTGATTTAATGTCATGTTTGTTTAGATATTTACCATTCCATGTTAGTAATTACTTATATAATCATGACAGTTAAGTTATTAATTTAATTGAATTTGTGTTTAGTTACTTATCTTTCCATACTGAGTATGTCTTATATAATCATGATATACTAGTTATTGATAAAATGGAATGTGTTTACATGTACATACCTTACCGTATTTTTTATTACTTATTTATTCATGGTAGCTTCCAAAGTATGTAACCCTTACTAATATTTTAATATCACCATTTTATTTTCCCTTACCACTAGTATGAAAAATAAATCTTTATGTGAGTTTATGGATGCATAATATTTTCTTTTAATATTTTAAATTTATTTATTCAAATGTATTATGAAACTAAATTAGGTATATAGTTTTCCAAGACTACTAAACTATTCAGTTATTTTGGATGTTATTGCTTTTATATATTATAAATTAAATAAATTAACCATATAATCAGGGATCTAGGCTGGTTATCTTTATATTCTCTATTACATAACTTTTTCTTGAAAAATTGTGAACTAGTTTTAGGAAAACATAGATTAAGGGATATATAATTATAAATAACATCATATAAAAGTATATAATAACATCCTAATGTTGTGGTAAGGAAGTTATTATGTGTTTTTTTCTATCAATACATACATGTATGTATACTACAAGCAGATTTTGTTCTACAAAAGTTGTACCTATGGTAAATAACTTCAAAAAAGGTGCATTTTCCCTTGACTTTGTCACCTTTTTTCATGATAATGAACCTTATAGTGAACCTAGTTTGACACTTATAGGGTATAATCTTGTGTTAATTTAATTTTTAATTATGAAATATTTTAAATGATTTCAAAATAGTTATATCCCTTCAAAGATTTTATCTAAAGGACGTACCTTGGAGACATTTATTTAGTTTCTATAGATATTTGAGGTTTATTTGAACCGTATGTATAACATGTGTTGTTGTGAGAAAGGTATCAGATTAATAATTATTTTATATTTTCGGGACATAAGATTAAAGTTATTGACAACCTTTATGGTTAATATAATAATTTATGTTAATGAAATAATATTCAATATATAATTTTAATTATTTTGGAAAACATTAAGTTGTATGGAAAAAATTAGTGTTTAGAACGTATATTTTTATTTTTATTTTTATAATATTTATAATTCTTTAAGAATTTTTAGGATTTATATTAATATTGTTTTAAAAATATGATAATCCACTTACTAGGAGACAAACTATCAAATCTAGAAAGTCCACTGGGCTTAAACCATAAACTAAATTGTGACAAGGATGTGGTGCTTACCACTAGAATATGTGATCTACCAGTTAATGTGACATTGTTTTTAGATAAATAGATTGATAGTGAAATATAATGTTTTTTTGGGAATGATATTTTAGAATTCAATATTTGTGATATTGATTTAGATAATGGAATATAAGGATATGTTTTTTTTGGGTTGAGGGATATATATTATCTAAGATTAATGTAAAGGATTATTTGGGAATAATGGAATTAAATTTTAAGGGATCTAAGTTAAAATATATGAGATAATATTTGAGGATGAAAAATTATTTAATGTTGACAATATTGAGGCCAGTTAATATATAGGGATATTTAATTGTGGAATGATCTATGATGAACCATTGGTGAAATAAAACAGAAGGAATATTAATAATATTTGGATTAGGAGGATTTGTATTGTCATTATAATTACACTATATTGCAAATAGAAATTGGGGTTTTACATGTAGTAGAGCATAAAACTAAATTATGAATAGAAAAACACTGTTTAGGAATAATAAAATGGGATCATGATTTGAATCGGTGATAAAATACCTCAATGTAAAGTGAGTTTGGTAATTTTTGTGAATTATTTTCAATTATTTTTATTTTTTTATTTTACCGTAGTTTTATTATTTTATAATATTTTTATTTGAAGTAAAATATATTATTTCTATATATGAATGTCTATATACTTTTTCTATTATCTAGACATTTGGTAACCATTTCATTTTCAAATGATATTTAAATATATGATGAATTTGCTTTTTTATTTTGTTGATATTATGATACATAAAAATTTATCTTTTGTGCTTAATTCGTGAAAATTTAATTTTGGATATTCATTTAATCATGTAATAGAAGAATTAGGAATTTATTAAAGCAAAACCAAAAGATGAAATTGTTATTTTGAGAATATAATTATATCTTGTAAATATATTATGTTTTTTCACAATAATGATATTAAAATAAACACTCAAATCTAAAAAAGGACCATGAAAGGATGATATATTATTACCTTCATATCTGATGAATAAATAGTCTTTTAACTTGTCCTAAATGTATAGTTTTGTGGTTTTTTTGTTTCAATTGACCATTTATTTAATTGTGATTAATAATCTGTATCACTCTCCATAATGAATTATAATTTTCTTAAATGTCCATGTTTTCACATAGAACAAATTTTCACCTATATATAATCTTAGTTATGTGATATTCATGATGACCTTCATATATCCCATTTCCACTTTTTAAGAGGATATTTTATTGTCACGTTTACTTTGTGGGGTTTTCTAAAAGAAAATTTCAAATTTCAAAACCATTATTTTCGAGGGAAAGATCATATTTTGATAACATAATTTATTTAATTTTGGTTGAATGTAACACATCAATATCTTAAATGAAAAATATTATTATTGATAGCATATACGACATCTAACACCATGTTATAAAAGAACAATGAAATACTATAAAAATATTATAATTTGTTATAAAAATTATAACCTAGAAATTATGTATAAAGGAATGAAAATTTTCAATCAAATTATTATAATTGAGTAGTGGTTTTATATAATATATTCCCAAATAAGTACACAATTCTCAACAAAATAATTTTAATCTTTAAAATATAATATTCTTTAAAAATGGTTTTATTTTGATTTGTATGTTTGAAATATAAATTCATGTTTTAAAAATTTTATAAATTTTATTTTGTAAAGAGAATATTATATTTCAACTCAACATATAAAAAATTGTTATGGTGAGATTATTATTATTTTTAGAAAAAGAGTATGTTTTAAGTGAATACTAACAAATTTAACATTTTGTAAAATTTTCATTTCATTACAATAAATTATGTTATTTAATACCCACATTATGATATGATTTTAATTTCAATGTAACACATGTTTTACTTAGTTATATTCAAATAAATTAAACTAAATTGAATAATCTTTATACTTGATATTGTTCCTTGTTTGTTTTTAATATTCAAAACAAATTTTTCAGAAAACTTCTCTGAAATCCTTAATGATTTTCAATTTTAATTAAATAAAATAACCACTAATAAGAAAATATTTAAATAATATTTATTGATTATATTTAATACTATTTGAATATAAATCCATATGATTATTATCACCATTCATATAATTAATGTAAGATAATCTTATACTTGAGAAATATTTTTTTGAATAACCATTATTCTCCTTGATGTGATGGTTTATTTTCTAATTTAATTTTACTACATATGTGATTAGAATTTTATAAAATATATTCCATATTTATAATAATTATAATTAATATTCTCTTGTTAGTTTATTTCATTATTTTTAGTAAAGATAGTTAAATTTATTTACCATGACTAAGGTAAAAATGCGGTTTTTCAAATTACATGCATCTGTGATAAAATAAATTTCTAACACATAAGGAATGTTTTATGAAAATTTTTACTAAATATTTCTATTAAGTATATTAAAATATTTTAATATTAATATTTTTATTTTAGTCTTGTATTATTAATTTTATATGTTAAAAAAATAGTTATCTTGGTGAAAAATATTATGGTAAAAGTATGCAAACATATATTATTTGGGAATAACTTAATTAAAACAGCTGGTGGTCGCCCATAAATTTAAACCCTAAGGTATTTATGAAAAGATCTTAATGTGACTTCCCTTTGAGAGTATACTAATCTTAAAGAATCTGTTTAATTTTTATAATTCTTTTAAAACACTAATTAATATATTAATACTTCCAATATAATAACATAATTTTCATAAATATACTAAGATTTTACTATGTTGATGGAATCATATTTTTCCATAACTTCCTTCATCAAATGGGAAACAATGACATCCCACAAATATATAGCATACCACCAACTCATGACCAAAGTAATTTTTTCCCATCACCAAATAACATGGATATTAAAAAATATGCAAATAAAGAATATATATGAAAAATATGTAATGATATTAATTATATAATGTTATTATATCATCTACTTACATTACCATTTACCTGTTAAGGGAATTATATCATTTCTCATGTCAACATATAGCTAACCTTCTCCATAAAGTGATGTGATTAATATTACATGTCTAACATTAAAAAATGGGTTCATAAATGTATATAATAATTATATATTATATTTAAAATGATAATATCATTATTTTGATGACTTATATATATCCAATTCAGAATAACAAGAACTTTTGTGAGAAAATTGAGGAGAAAAATTGTAATTAACACATGAAATAAAAGCGAAAATGAAATATTATTAACAAATAAGAGATAACATAATATAAAATAATCATAGATGATTTTATTAATATTAATTTGGTTCTATTATAAATTAATATGATTCATGAAGTCACTATACAGTACATTAAATCACATTCAATCAAAATGAATACATGATTTAAGTTATTTTACCTCAATTTCCTTTCATTGATTAATTTTGTAATATAATGCACATAATTTATTTTATATTGGTCATATACTTCCCATTTTACATGTATTATCCTAAATCGCACATATTTCATGGTGTTTCAGGTTTCAATTTCAATTATTTCATCCATGTATATTTTAAATTAAGGTGACCAAGTAGTAAGGGATCACAAAACTCAAATTTTTGCATTTTATTATATTACTTCCTTATTTACATCGATATTATATTATTATTTGAGTAATAACCTTTAAGTATTTTATGTTTTATTTCAAATTATTATGTGAGGATTTATATTTCATACACAAAATAAAATCATCAATAAATTATTAAATCAATTGTTTGATATTTGTAAGATATTTTGTCGTAATTTCCCCTCCATTGAGAAATATTTTTAATTATGAACCTATTTATTTTTATGAGAAGTATATGATTAACCATTTAAATGTTATATCATACATTTATTTATAGTCATGTTATTTAATATTTCATTTGATGACATTTATTTCTTGGGTTTTTTATACAAAACCTATTAAAGTAATAAGGGTTTATGATTCATTCTCATTTTAATTGGGAATATTTCTGCTTGAATTCCCATTGATGTATTTTTTTTATCATTTCAAAATAAAAGTCCTTAATTTTTTTATCCCATATTTACTCATAGAATTTTAAAATAATAGTATCATATTCCTATCTTTGGTACATAAAATGATTGAGAAAATGTTTTTCATACAATCCTACTTTATTTTCTTAGTCGAAGGTATTTTTATAAAAATTCATTTTTTATACAAATAGTTTTATGTATGTTTTTAATATTACCCTATTATTATTTAGCATAATTTTTACCCATGATTATTTTTAAAATATTTTATGTAATCTTCCAATTATTTTCCAAACCAGGTCGTTTCTATGCTTTTAATACAAAAATGGGAAATGAATATTTATGTTAATGTATATTGAATGAATGGAATTTACTTCCATCATGACCACTCATTTATGTGAAACATACATTATATGATTACATTGTTCTTTTCATATAATTTTTTATTAATATTATGAAAAAGATTAGTTTCTCAATGTAATTTTCAATGTGAAAATGGTATTTTCCACAAGAATGTTATATTGATCCTTTAGGTTATTTATATTTGTAAATGAAAACAACCCTTTATTTTACTTGTACACCATTTGGGATATTTTTTAAGGATTCAATAATTATTATATTTTAGGATGATTAATAATCATTTTTACTATAAATTCTTTTGATATTTACTTTCTCGATTAATTTTGTATTCATTAACATTATCTTGAAACATTAAAATTCTTATGATCATTGGACATTAAATTTACCCCAAATGTGAATATTTATTATCATGGATATTATTATTGGATATACTATATATAATTTTTACATATTGTGTTTTACACAAAATCTTATTTGATTTACTGGGGAAATATTTATATTCATTATTCTTTATTCAATTCTAACATTTTCAATCAAGGAATATTATTTTGGAATTAACTTAATTAATTAATATATAAGAAATGTATTAGGCCTAAAGTTATGGTTCAGATATGTTATTATGTATACACATATTTCATCTATAGGTCTCATTAGACAAATCTGTTTATTGGAAGTAAATGGAAAATTACCCATTGTTTTAAACTACCTTTTCAATAGGTATTGGCGTTATAGATATCATGGTTTCTAAGAACATATCATCCAATATTAATGATTTCCATAAATGATAATTTATATATTAGTATCTATGAGATTATTGAATTTATATTATCCATGGATTCATTTCATTCTCATGTTATTGATTTAATGGAACGCGTGTTCAGTTATTTACTTTTACATGCTAATTTTTCCTGATCTAATCATGATTGTAAATTTATGTTTAAATACCATATGTGTATGGTTATTTATATTTATAAATGTATTATAACTTTCCTATTAATTATTTTAATGTTATTTATTAAATGGATAGGGTTTATAGTTATTTACCATTCCAAATTGATTATTGCTTATTTTTTCATGATAAAATCGGATATACATAACCCTTATAGAGAATTTGATATCACTCTTATTTTTTCCCTTTCCCAAGGATATGAATAAGGAATTTTTAAATTAGTTCATGGATACAAAATATTTACATTTAATTTGATATAATTTATGATTCAAAATTAATTTATATGATCAATTATTTTTCTTTTTTACCAATACTACTAAACCATTTGGTCTTTTTAGAGGTGATTGCTTATATATATCACCAATCAACTAATGTAACCAAATGAATTGGGACACTCAGGTTGGGGTCTTTATGTAATTTATTTAATGAACACTATTGTAATATAGGAATTAATTTAGTATTATATTAATTTTTTTCAATAATTATTAAGCATAAAAGTGATTATTAACTATTTTAAAATGTTTATGCACACTAATGTAATTTCCATTATATTGGGGAAGTGTTCATAATGAAATAAAATTTTAACATAAAAAAATAAAAAAAGGAAGTGAAAATTAGAAAAAAATTGTGATAATTTATAAACTTTTGAAATATCTCTAAATGTTTAGTTATGTAATTTACAAAAATTGTAATATTTTTTTTATTTAATCTTCGGGATATTTTTGGATCTTTGAAAAAATATTAGTTCAATATTTTTTTGATTAGTTTTTTTGAATTACATTTCCACAAATTCTTCTTATATGTAATAATTAATCTGAATAATTTTAATGTCGATGATATGTTTTTATGATTGAATTTATATTCTGTGGAAGTAAATATGTTATACTTTTGGTACGGTGTTTCAACACTAAATAGCATGTTGTAAATCAAAATTATATTTAAATGATAATATATACCTTTAAATTTACTTTCTGTATATTTATATTTAATCTTACAAAATAATTTTGTCAAGTAGTGAAACATTACCAAATAACAGTTCACCTATATATTTCCTATAGGATCATCTTCTTAAAATTATATTGAATTATTTTATATAGCTTTTTGTAATGTTTTAATTTTAAGGATTAATTTTATGTAGTTATATATGTTAACTTTTATAGAGTATAATATTATTCTTTAACATCAGATTAATTATATAATATCATAACCCGATGTCTTTTTTTCAATATTTTTTTTGATTTTTTGCTGTTAACATTACCCAATATTTAAAACTAGATTACGATTTTTTGTGAAATATATTCATATTAATGATTACCTTACATATCCATGTTTTTAATTGATACCTTTACCCTAGATTTTTAGAATGACCTTCACATGTCTGTTTTAAATTTGTGTTTCATTCCATATTCATGGAGTTTTTTGTTTCCCCCACAAATGATCTAAATGGTGATTTGAAGTGAAAAAATGGAAACTAATTCAATGATTAAATGTTTGGATCCTGGAACACATCATCTATTTTATGTTATTTTTTGTCTATATAGGGTAATAATTTCACATGATACCTCAAGGAGTATTTCAAA
Organism: Viscum album; assembly: GCA_963277665.1. Taxonomy (NCBI): domain Eukaryota; kingdom Viridiplantae; phylum Streptophyta; class Magnoliopsida; order Santalales; family Viscaceae; genus Viscum; species Viscum album. Next base: position 1,969,011,616 of record OY728119.1, on the reverse strand, counting down.
TAATTCTAGAATTGATTTATTTTAATGTTTCCAGAAATGATTGTTAATGTTTTATTAAAAGTATGAAAAATTATGAATTTATATTTGAAGTTATTTTATGATAATAAAATTTCTTCTGGAGATTACATTAAAGTCATAAAAAAATATAAAATTCCTAAAAAAATTGTTTTTAAGTTTGACAATAAAGAATGAAATATAAAATTCAAAGGCGTATGATAATTGAAGTCTATATCACACAAATACATAACATAATTTAAGTCCTATACTTTTTAACGACTTGTGATATTTGACCATTTATAGAATTCAAAAAACAAGAAAACTAGTTTAAAAGATTTATAAAGTCATCTGAAATTTATATTTCCATTTTTATGCTTTTTGATACACTGTTTTACTAAATATTTAATTTTATAATTTTATATAGGTTATAATGTATTGTCTTATATTTGTTATCATTTTTTGAATTACATATAAATTATAAATAATCAATTTGAGGTTTTTATCAATTTTTTAATCAAGGATTACTCATTCATTAATTCCTCACACAAGTAAATAATATTATGAATTACTATAATTATTTATAACTGTGGCATATTTTAATTTTTCAATAAGGAAACCCCACATGATCAAAAACATTACAAATTTAATTTAGAGTAATTTAATATTTTCATAGTAATAGGATCTTGATACAATGGATAGAAATGAAAAATTCAAATAGCTCAACTAATGATAATGATATTGTTCTAGATTATTCTAAAGAGATAATATGATATATTTGAATCTTTTGACATATTATTGATACAATTATGTCCCTATTATATGACTACAATGGAACTTTATAAATCATTATTTGTTAATGTGGTCAAATAGATTAATCATCATTCTGATCTATCTCCCTTGTATTCATCATTGTTTCATTTATTTTCACCATTATATCATTTCATTATTCATTTTTCTTTATAAAATTTAGTTTAGGAAATTCCATTAAAAATGTCAATGGTAATACCTCTTAACCAAAAGTTTGTTCTTTTTGATTATATCACCCAGAAAAATTATTAATTTTGTGTTATGAATCCTGAACGAATGAATGGTGTTTTTTTTGTTACTTTAGAGTGATAAAAGGAAGGGTTTGCAAAAGTTTATCACACCATTTATAATTCCTCTATCCTAGAAGCTCATAGTTGGTGCCTTGATTTATTAGATTTGAATAATTATAAAGAATGTAATCCCAAGTATAAAATTAGTTTAATGGTTTTGGAAAACTGGATTACATACATGAATTCCATATTGAATTTGGAAATGTAAAATAAAACATAATACGTAACAAGGACTAATAAATTTTATCCTTGAAACTAATTTCAGGAATTCATCATCAAATACAAGGTAAAGGGAAAAAATTAAGGGTGATCTTAATTGATATTAAAGAGTAATCCTACATTGGATGTAATCATGAATCAAAGTGAATAAAGAATATGGAAAGGTAAATAATTGAAAACACCTTCCATTTAGACAACTAAAAATGGAAGAATCAATATGTTAAGGTAAATAACTTTTTTTAATAAATGATGTGGCATGAAATGGTCACTAAATTCATGCCCCAAAGAAATTTTTAATTGAAAATGTAATAATACAAGCATGAGGTGTAGAGACTGTACACCAGCAATGAATGAGGGGAATACAAACCATGATTTCCAAGAAAACCTAAAAAAAGATCATGTTGAAAAAGAATATGTTTGAATCATCCAATCATTAACCATTATATGATCTCCATAAATGGAATTTGTATGGAAGATGTTTTCCAATGGGGACGTCACCATGGGATAGAAACCAAAAAGTAACAGAAAATCTTAAGAAAAACCTATATTAGCTGACCCTATGACTCTAGCAGGCATCCGTCAGATCCAGATGATAGCCTAAAATGACAGATTCATGATATCATACTGCATATCTCTCATCCAAATAGGACAATAAATGAGACTCCATACATGGCTAGAAACATATTAACTTCAAAGGGTTTGAAAAATAAGAACAATAATTAGTAGCCAAAGCTAAAAAAATATCACTTAAAATATGTAAATAGTAAATAATTCCCAAGGTATGTATCTAATTTTAAAATAATCATTATTCTATTATTCATCCTCCATCATGATGAACAAACATTTCTAGATATAAAGATTCATCTCAGCTGAAATATCACTATTTTTGTATTTATGGAATGTAATTTACTCTTGTTCATCCACCCATGCAGTAACTAATTCACTCACATAATCTGAAATATTATATAAATCTACATACATATGTTATTCATTTTCATCATATTCCTCCTCATATAAAATTGGGTTTTCAATAGGTTCAACAATAATCTGTTTTTTAGGAATCTTAGTTTTTTCCTTCCTATAGGCTTGAAGTTATCTTGTAATTATGTTTCATTCATAATTAGGGTAGTCCCTATGTTTCCTAGCATTCTTGGGAATTGGGGTAATTTATCCATTAGCATACACCATAATTTTCCCCCTTCCTAGCATGATATTTGAAATATGATTCCTTAATTTGATTAGTTTGATCATCATCCTCCTTTAATGAATCACTTGAATCAAAGAGGCCAGCCTACTCATTGTCTTATATATCATGTGATTCAAAATGTTTCTCATGATCATCCAATCCAGTATGAGGGAAAATAATGGTACTTTTTCTATCCTGAATGGAGTCAATAAGGTCTAACATTCCATTATTTTCAAAGGTTGTTAATTATTAACCAAAATATCTTTTATTCAGACCTTTTATGTATATCTATATATTTCTGAAGAAAAAAATAATACTCATTATTTATATTATTTACATCCTTTTACATGTTTATTATTTATTTTATTTCAATTATTACAATGTTTTATACAACTAATTACATAATTATGTTCACATTGGGTGCTTTGACCAAACTCAATTCTTATATCAAAAAAGAATTTGATCAGTCGAATATAGTCAAATTGGTCATTATATAAACATATAAATAATAATGATAAAAAAAATAATCAAATTAATAAAAAAAATATAATTTTATGAAAAATCATGAAACATGGTTATGAAAATTTAACTGTCGTTTCTATCATGGAGACCGTAGTTCAAACATATGCATGAGTAATGTTCCAATTTTTCAATGATCATTATTGGTTGATGGTATGTAACATTTTATTTTTCAATAATGATAATTATATCATAAATAATTTTTTTATAATAATTATAGTTATATATTTAATTATTATTTTGTAAAATGAATCACATCATGTTTAGGAGGAGGTCTTCCATATATCCACTAACGACGTCATCACTTTTTATTATATGAAAAGATTAATAATGAAGATGAAATATTATATTTCAAGAATGGTAATTATGTAATGAATATAATATATATGTCATTTATGTCAAATATTTTTAATTCAACTCATCCTTAATCCATTCGATGAAATGTGTGAATGTATCATTTCAATTTAACAAAGTGGTATTCCACCCATCCATAAACAATGTTATCGTATAACCACAAAATAAAACAACTAAAGGTATTTTTAAAAAAATTACAGAATTATGAAGAAAAAAAATATCACATATTTAATGAAAATTCATGGTTTTTGTTATAATTTCCAACCATTAGATTTGGTAAATGAAAAATGAACAACATATTTTCACGAGGTAGTAGTCCTCCACACACACAAATGATAAATTTGTTATCCGTTTGATGGAAGTGTGTGTAGGAATAGGTAAAACCATTGACATAACAACCTATAAGTATATTTTTAATATTTATGTTATGATATAATAATAAAATATGAATAGTATAATGGTTATGTAATGAAATAAAGTTAAATTGGTTGTTGAAGAATGTTGCCTCTTTTTCGGGTAACTCCTTTTGGTTCGCACTAAAGGTCTTATTAGAATTAATTTATTTAAAACTTAATGATTCTAATATGATTTTAGGCTTGTTAGGAGATTAATTTGGAATATATTGGATGATAAAAATTTCTTTAGAGGTGTGAATAAGTGGGAGGGGTGACTAAATATCTATAGTGGAGGAGGAGTGGCATTCATGTACATTTTTGAAGGATGGAATTCCAAAAACATTTTTTCCAGGTCATGTGGAACCAATAATGAAACCAATTAGATAAAACAGATGAAGAGGTCGAAATATGGAAAATAAATTTCTTTTGGAAATGTTTCTAGGTCATTCTAAATGTTATGCTTAACGATTAGTTCGTTTTAACACTATTTTTTCCCTTAATCATTGTAATTATGTTTAATTACATTCCATAAAACTATTGGTCAAGAACAAATTTGAACTGATGAGAAATTATATATAATTCCCATTTGAAATATGGAATCCATTTTTTCAAATTCCATAATTAAACAAAATATACATTTAAACCCAGTTATAATTTAAATTATCTATATATATAAATTAGATGAAAAAGTAGTTTTCAATTAAAAATAAGTATTTTTCACTATTCATCAAAAAATAAAGCTTCATAGAAAAATGCCAAAATATTACCCAAAGAAAATTTTGATGTAGCATTTTTAAAAATGATTCTTATTTTTTATATTAAATATATGATTTTATCAATATTTATATTTGAAATAGGTTCTCTAGTAAAATTTGGCCAAACTCCCTTTATAAAAATATTGCTTTTTTATAAATATTGGGTTTGTTCTTATATTTTGTATATCAATTATATTGGATAAATTTCATAATTATTTCCTTGAATATATGAAATTTAAATTCCATTTAAATAATCCAGTTATATTAATTATTTTAATTAATTATGATAAAATACCTTTGTGACGATCAAAAATAGTTTTTTAAAATATTTCCTCTATATTTAATTGGTTCTTATATGAATTTATTATTAACTTATAACCAATAAATTAAACCATATTTTTCTTATGTTATTTATTTATATTACTAATAACCATATTAATGGATATGTTACATTTTATTATATTTGATAAAAATATTTTAAAATTATAATGTTGGTCAGGAAAACTAACTAATATGTATAACACAAGTCATTAAAGAAAGTCACTAATGTGTGGAAAATAGTATAATATATGTGTTTCATGTGGAGAAAGATAAAAATTATGTTTCATGCATGTATTAATAACTTTTTGTTTAATATAAAGCATGCTAAAATCAAAAATTAAATTTATTATAAAATAAAAATATTCTCATCCTTTGGGGGTGGTATATTATCCCCACCTTAATTAAATTTTTTCCCTGTAATTTAAACATCACCTAAGCAATCAATAGTTTTATATATTAAAATACTATTTTTGGAAGGTCCACATAGTAAATAGGTTTCATAACATGACTTTTTACTAATAAGGATATGTAAATGGGAAGGTCTCTAGTAATTTATGATTTTCAACAGAAGAATATTAGTGAAAACATGGATATTAATGACAAATCTAACTGTAATGTTATGAATGTGATTGATAGAATAAATTTTAATGAGAAATGTTTTTACCATAAAACCATAAGCTAGAGGTGTGAATAAAGGTCACTGATAACTGAAAAATGATAATAATAAGAAAATATTGTTGCTTCATGACCATTTTCATACAGTTGAGAAATTATCTATGTATCAAAAAATATAAGTAAATATATGATTCTATAAACACAATATTTTACTTAGATTATGCCTTTAAATATTTCTACCTTATCTCTTTGAAAAATTTGCATCATAGGGTGAAGTCATATAACATTATATAAGCCCACATCCAAAGTTAAACACAAACCACTTCATAAATGGTTAACCATTCCAAAAAACTACGATCTAACCCTTTAGAAACAAGTATAATTAGTTTAAATATTTAACTTATCATTACTAATTCCATCGTGTGATGTATGTCCTGTTTATCACATTCTAAACTTATTAATACCTTCATCATGTGTTCTTTTTAAACATACTAATTTCTTGAAATAAAATAAACAATTATTAAAAATGTGCATTCATCCTTTTTCCTTAACTAAAACATATATTGTTGGCTATGTTTCTTAAATTCAAAAGTGTTTTATACTCCTTCAATAATATAATAGGCCACTCTATCAACAAATCATTAATCAGTTTCAAGGTAGTCATCACTTATCCAATTTATGTTATCACTAGCAATCATATATTTAAACAAACATCATTGTCTCACCATTAAGAACATATTACGATGTATATTCATTCAACACTATATTTCCCCAAATTTTCAAGTTGATACTGAATCACTTCTCTTGGTACCATGATTATTTTATCTCCAATCCTTAATGAAAAAGAAATTTGGTGAAATCTTTATATATTTCCTTTATCATATGACTAGAAAAGTATCAATAAAATACATTAAGTCATTTTTATTAGATATAAATGCATTAAAAATTAATCATTCCACTTCATTTTTGTTAATAAAATATGTTTGACCATGATCCCATGGCTTCTTCTAAGGTATATTCCCAAGATTGATGGAGAATTAATTTACATAGTTCCCCATATCCATGTAGTTTTAGCACTGAATAACTCTATTTTCCTTCTTTAATTTACATTATTTTTCATGAGACCCTCATATACAAACCAATAACAAACTACCAATCCTTTCAAGAATTTAATAGGGTAATTCTTTCCACATTTTCACTTTTTTTGGAAAAACCTTATTTCCCTTTATTTTCATTGAATAATTCCATTTTTCATGGTGTTTAAAAGAAAAATTCTTCTCATAGAATACATCTAATATGTATGATCTTGATAATCCCTTCTCTCTTTTTTTGGAACATAAAATTATAACTTCTCGTGATGAAAATAATGAGAAACCAACACCCTTTAGATATTTGCATACACGCCTTCAATGAAATAGTTAATATTGCACTCTGAGTTGCATATGAAATATGTATCATACCATTATGAACTTTTAAAGGTATATTCATAATAATTTACACATTATTTCTATATTTTATATCATCTTTGAAAAAAATCATCTTTGTTTTTTTTCTCAGTGGGTATATATATTTTTTAAAAATGAGTCCTCATAAAATTTCAAATCTATGTGTTCTATTTATTCTTCCACCCTAGTATTCTGGATCAATGACCACCACTAATTAGTATATCCATTTAGGAAATACACTTAAATTGTAAATTTATCATTTCCACCACATTCCAATGCCATGAATATATTCGCCAAAGACTAATTCCATTTCTATGAATCCATTAGGTTAGTATACCCACAAAATGATGTGGGCCTCTATATGATAATTTTTTCCAAAATCATAAAATTTCATTGCATAATTGGTTTCTCCATTTTAAAATTTTTATTTCCATAACCAGATTATGTTTCCCTAATATATCATTAACTCTCTCCATTCCGATATCGGATATGTTGGATTTCATACTATGGAAACCTCAACATTTTCCATGAGTTTTGAAGTCATTATTTCTTCCAAGAACCATTTCTAAAAAATGGAGTACACTATATGAGATCATAAGATTATATAACATAATGTATTATCCCAAAACAATAGTAACACATAACAAAAATTGAAAATTTTATGTTTATCTCATCTCAAATTAATAAACAAGGTTTCTTTTTGGATACCTTAACATTAAAATCTATTGTAATGGATTGAAAAGAAATTTGAATTATCATAACTATATCCCCTAGGAGTGTCAATCCAAGTGCACAATAAGTTTTGTTATCATGTACCAGGTTACAAACAAGTCAATCCTGAAACACATTTTCAAAATTGTAACCCCTATGTATATCTATTCCAAACCCATGTCCACTTGTAGAATCAAGACAAGGATGTATTTCTAGGTATACCCACCTAATATATACATTAGAAAAGTACAATTATGTTCTTCTATATTTATCCTCAATTTCTATCTTATGCCTATTTTCAAAAATATATTTTTTCAAAGTCATCTTTTAAGGGTTTTTACTAAACCTCTCTCTATTACCAAATTTAATGCCCTGACCACATAAACCCAGTGTCAGGTCCGTACATTATTAAACCGGCATTATTACAAGGAAGTAAATCCTAAAAAACATATCAATTTAATAGTTTGGTAAAATAAGATTTCATATATGACACCCATATTAAATTTTGAAATGTAAAATAAAACATAATACATAATAAGGACTAATAAATAGCTTCATGAAAATCATTCCAATAATTCATTGTCCCATACTTGGGAAAGGAAACCAAATAAGGGTGAGGTAAAATTCTCATTAATGGTAATTGTAAAATTGGAGTAATCATGAATCAATAATATTAATCAAAATAGAAATGTACATAACTCAACACTAGAATGATATGGATACCAAACGTATAAAATAGATTCACCTTCTCTCACTATACTTATATATATCTTCATGGAATGATGGTCAGGGCCTCATGCATCATCCCATCCCCTCCTAAGAGGGGGTGGGGTTACTTGGTTATAGATTGTCCCATCTATTTCCCTCTACATACATATCTAGAAAATCATTCTTCCTTACCTTCTATAAATCTTAACCCCAGAGTCCCAACTTCTTTCCAAGGATTCCATAAACTATATTCATCTATTTGGGAGATCACCAACGAATCAAAACAACATAGGCACTCACTTGTGGATCATACATGTCATAATTTACCATCTCTAGGGACCATTTATGGCACCGGATCATATTTGTGGGGTTTATGTCCCCACACAATTGTTGGGAAACTAGACCCCTGAAATCTACTCATTAAATTTGAGAATGAGTAGGACTTTATCACTGCTTGGACTATCAAAAAATGATCCTTAAACGATCATCTGTTCTTCCCCTCCTGATGTCTATTCTATATATGTTTGATATGGGATCCTCATATTGCACCAATTTAGGTATGGTTTCCATGAATTCCTCTTCCGTTTCAAAACACTTCATTTATATCAATGCTTGAAAACTTTATCGGTATGTTCATTTGTTTTGATAATCGATGATGATACCTTTGCCAGCCAATTTCTCTATGCATCAGTTTGAATTTATATGTTTCCAAACCACCAATAGACTCTATGTGGATTGAGACTCAGAATGAATAATGGTTCAAATAAAAAGTTTTATTTAATTTTTGGATGGATTTATGCTCATCATGTGGTAATTTGGGTATTCTATAGTAGGATTTCATGAATTTTATAGTTTGAGAATAATTGAATTCTATATACCATGTTCTTTAGGTTGAGGAATCGGGTAACATGATTATGAGATAATATGCAGTTCTGGATCCTGGTATATTAGTCATTCTAGTGACTTAATATTCAGGGTATAAAGAATAGATTTCTCTAATGGGAAACATGGTTGTCGACATACAGAACAAGAACTCCAATATAGATGATATAGTGTATGATAAAGAAGAATGAGGGGGTGGAAAATGGCCAAACATTATAATTCCAAAAATATGGGTCTATTTACTATGAAACATTCGTCAAAAAATGAGGCAATTCTAGGAGAGGGGACCCATTTTCTTTTTGAATACTAGGAGGCTGAGAATTACCTCAAAATAGTCTATAAAAATGGATAAAAAATATCATTGATGTTGGTGAATATCCAATTATTTTTGGGACAAATACTTAGTAGGGGAAAGATTATTCACACCTTCTAAAAGTTCTGGAAACTCGATCAATTGGGAAAAGTAATAAAAATATAAACCTAGGATAGTATTCCACTAGGGAGTCAGTGGTAAGGGTGGAAAAAATGATGGTGGATAAATTTATTCCAGGGATACCAACATTGCCTTCATATGATGAGGTAGAAGCTACTTGGGATAAGGCTATGGAGGCTAACTCAGTCATGCCAGAATGTCCTAAACATTTTTTTGGATCTGGCGGTTTATGAGGTTCAGAAGAAAATAAAGATAGGGGATTGATATATTAATTTACTCATAAATTATATAGAATTGAATTGAGTGGAATATATTTATATAATTTTTTAATGTGGATTATGATAGAATGCATGAGATGCCGATTCAAGTGAATATTAATTAAGATAAGAATTACTAGATCAATAAACAAGGCCATATAATTAATCTTGGATTAAACAAGGAAAAAATTTATATGGAGGAATGTATTCATAATTGGGAAAGCTTGTCCTAACACATTTTGGATTTCATCAAAGAATATCCAGACATTTATGTTACCACTATAAATTTGAGCTTATATAGGGTGATTACTCCAAATATTATAATGATTTTTGAGAATACATTGGTAATTTACTATGCAGTTTCATAATTGGTAATGCATGTAATATTTTTGGTTTGTATCTTACCCTCAAAAGTATATTCCAAAATAAGAATTATAAATTTTCAGGTCACGTAAATAACTATAAAATTATTCAATTAAAACAACTCAATAAGTAATAATAAATCTGGAAAGATAAATAATTGAATCACAAGTCATTTAATAAGTAAACTAGGAATGAAATGCATCGATCAATAATGTTAAAAAAATATCATGGATAATAATAAAAATAACTATATTCTCGATAACTTATAACCTTAATTATGGGATTCCATGTTTCTTAGGTATATATTACCTTTACTGTTAGGACCTTTCACTTGATTGTTTAGCATATTTGGCAGAAACCCATCTGATTTGACAAAATATTTATCTCCTGAGACTACCGATACATTATGGGTATTACCTTAAATAGTACCCAACATTTTTCATACCATTCAAAATAATTCCATATATATTGAATAATCAATTTAATTCATAAATAGTAATCTATATCAAATATCTATGTTGGGTAAAGGATACAAATTTATCAATTTTTCTCCAACTAATCTAATAATTTTCAAAATTAATGTCGTATGTAAAAAATGGTATAGGGTTTTGGAAATAATAATATCAATTTCATGATAATATGTATAATTTATAAAAATTTAATTTACAATAACAATGATAATATGGAAGTGAGTTTTTAATATAATGTTAACAATCACAAAAGAAATTAATATTACAGATGTATCTTTTACAGTATGGTTATCTTAATGTTAGACCCCCCAAGACGAGATAATTCATAGTGAATCATAAAATAAAATTTCTTTTGAGTGAATCTTTATATTAAATTAAAAATTAGTAGTATATACACCCACAAAAAATTAATGGTCGAATATGACATTCATCTCACAGATGAAAAAAATGAGATGAAAATCCATTTCATTGAGTCTAAGATTTCACGTGTATTTATATTCCATAATAATTAACATATATTTATTATTTTCATTTTTTATAAGCTATTCCATTATTATTATTAAATTTATTTCACTTATTAAATTGTAGAATGAAAATACATAAACAATTAATTCCTCGTTGTGTGTTTTGACCAAAATCAGTTCATGTGTCAAAAACAACTTTGGTAGGTCAAAAATAGTCTGTGGGGTCTTTATATAAATATTTTTGGAATAATAATTATTAAATAATTCTCATATTTAAGAATAAATTATAATTTTAAAACCAATAATGAATTTTGGTGATGAAAAATGAACCAACATTACAATCATTGAGATAATTGGTCATAGATAAACATGAGTATTGTTCCCATTTTTCAATGATCATTATGGATATAAGATAATTAAAATATTATATTATAAGAATGATAATTATATATTAAATATAATTTTATTTAATCATATATTCTTATATATTTAATTATTTTTATGTAAAAGGAATCACATCACGTCAACGAGGTGGTAGTCCACACGTCCATGAACGACGTTATCACTTTTCAGTGTGTGAAAATGGTAACAATGAAAATGATATATTATATATCCATAAAGGTAATTATGTATTAAATATATATAATATATATATATATATGCCACATGTTTTTAGTTAAACAAAACCTTATTAAATTATATGTAATGTGTGAATGTATCACATTACTCTGAGATGGCGGTAGACCACACGTCCAAAAATAATGCTATCGTATTTTCTGAAAATGAAAACCATTATGGTATTTGTTATAGAAAAAGTAAATAAGTTTTAATAAATGATAAATATCACATATATAATACAAAAATAGGTTTTATATCCTAATTACCAATAATGAGAGGTGGAAAAAGAAAAATTATGGGCATCGTTCTATGATGTGGTAGTCTACGATATACACTAAAAATAAAATCACTTTCTATTTGATGGAAGTGTGTGTAGGTATAGGTAATACCCCTAACTTAAAAAAATATTTGTATATTTAAGATCATTATTTTATTATATATTAATGTAATAAAAATTATTTAATTTATTGAGAATGTAATAAAACAAAATTGAGTGTTGAATAATTACACCACTTTCTCAGGATTATTCCTCTTTCTTGCAACAATGGAATTCCATGGTTTTCTTCATATCAAAATTGGGGATTATAATATGAGGGTATGGAATTTGGTATATTATTTAGGAATATTTTTGAAATGATAAATGGATTTATAGGTGTGAATAAGTGGAATGGGTGAGTACCTTTTTAAAGTGGAGGATGAGTGGAATTCTTGTATATTTTTGAAAGAGGGAATTCCACCCAATTTTAATTCACGTTCAGTGGCTCCAATAATTAACCAAATTCAATAAAATTTAGTTTATGGTAAAATTATGACCATACAATAGCTTTTCAATTTTTTTATAGGTAATATTACTTTTAGGATTATGTTATATTTTCTTATTAAACTTATTGTTTCTCTTAACCACAATAATTATATTTAATTACTTTCACAAATATTTTTGGTCAAAGAAAAATTGGAGATAATTGGGTATTATAACTTATTCTAATTCCCAATATGGAATTAATTTTTCAAAATTAAAATAAAAAAATTAATGGAACAATTTTTAATACTAATCATGCAGATGGAATGACATAGCTCGTTTCTAAATAAAAAATATTCAAAATATTGAAATGATATTATATCTAATTTCAATGTTATTTTTTTTAAAATGACCTAATTTGGATTACTATATTTTTAATTAATATTAAAAAAATAATACCAAATTAAAATATAATTTATAAATATAAATAAAATATATAAAAAATGTAGATTTCAATTATGAATCTATATTTTCACTATTCCTCCAAAAGTGAATCTTCGCAGTAAAATATCAAAAATTCACAATAATAGAATTTTTAGATTCCAATTTAAAAAATTAACTTTACATTTTCACATTAAATTTATATATGTGTACAAATTAATATTTAAAATATGTTCCCCATTAAAATGTGGAAAACATATTTTATAAAAATATATCTTTTTATGCATAATATTAGGTTTGTTCTTATCTTATGTCTATCCAAATAATTGGATGAATATAAAAAAATATTTTACTGAATATATAATATATATATTTCAATAAAATCATCCACTAATATAAATTATTTAAATTTATTATGGTAATATTCTGTTGTGAGAATAAAATTAGTTTTTACAAAATCATTCCCTTTATATTCAATTGGTTATTATATTTATTTCAAATTAATTTGAATCCAATGAAATCAACCATATATGTTAATAAGTCTGTAAATCCTATTCATAACCACCAACGTAATGGCTATGTTATATCTTATTTTATAAAATAATAATATTTTAATAATATATTGATGCTTAGTAAAACTTTAACTTGCGTGTAACGCAATTCATTGATGAAAGTCATTGGTTTGTGTAACGTAATCTAACATTGATGTTCCTTGTGGAAAAATATAAATATTATGTAGTGCATAAATTATCAATGTTGTGTGATTTGTATGATTAACATGGTTTTTATTATAATGAATGTTAGCAAAAAAATTAAATTTATTCCAAAAGGAAAGTATATGTAACATCTTGGTGTACTAAACCTTTCAAAATTGACATTCCTTGTGAATTAACCTTTTCTCTATGAGTAATGAATATTATATAGTATATGTAGAAACATTGTGATCTAAACTACAATAAGAAATAATTCATCCATCAATTTTATTTATGTTTTAATTTATTTTGAACACCATTGCATAACACTTGAACTATTTCTATTGTGTATATTTTTTATGTTTATCATATAATTGTTATAAAATGTTATTATTATATATTAAAATAGATTTATGTAAAATATTAAAAGTTATATTTATATCTCCCCTTTCTAGACCATTGTTTCATATTAACCAGGCCATTGGGATTACCCAAATTGATAACATGTGAACTATTATTGGTGATGTTAAGAAAATATAATTGAATATATATAATGTAATGTAACAAAATCATATATATAAAATTGCATGTTTGATTCATTTAAATGTCTCAACATGAAATATAGTTATATAAGACACATTCACTTATTTTATTATGAAGTTTTATTTAAATGATAGTTATGTACCATTACCATTAATAATATTGTCATTGAACACTGATCACATGGTTAGTATAAATATTGGGTTTTAAAAAATCCAATTCACACCCATAAAGAAAGTGATGGCATCAACCAATAGGATCATACCCTAAAATCCCATTTATCAAATCTTCCATGGATGATATAATTTCAAGGCTTTCCCCTTGATGATTCTAATGCTGATATCTAACAACTATGTCCTTAGAGAAATTCATTATGTGACATGTTCATGCTCATCAAGATCAAAAATAAAACTGTTTTAGTCAAACTACCCCATGAATTTCCAACGATTGCACAAATTACTCTCAGAGAATTTTCATGTGTATTAATGGGATATCTAAAAATTCCCTATCATTATGATTACATTCATTATTTTCTATAGAATAATCAAGATATTTTCAAGTTATTATTGTTACCTTATTAATTATTTTTATTTTTGATCAATTAAACACAAAACTAATTTTAGGTTTATTTTAAAATTCAACAAATAAATTTATAAATTAAATAATTTTAGAAATAAATAATATTTTAACAATTTATTATTATTAAATAATTTTGATCAAATATAAAATATAATATAATTTTATGAAGTCAAATGTAATTTTTATATAATTTCAAAAACTATTATTGTCAAAAATATCATATTATTTATTACTAAATATTGACATTATTTTAAAATAAAAAATTCACATATTAAAAAATTATTTAGATAAAATTTTAATTATTTTTGATATAAGGACATCAAAATTATTGAACGGTGAATTTTTCATAATTTTTTGAGATAATCGAATTTTCAAGTACTAATTAAATACCTAATAAATATATCTTTGTGCGTTATAAAATAATAATGACCTAGAAGAGATGTAATAATTACTATTAATTAGATCCGTGACCCAATATATGTTTTATATAAAAATAATGTTATTTTCTGTTTATTTGATTCATTTTATAAAGCCATCAAGAATTCTCTAAAACTTATAATGTATTTTAAGGTTTTGAAATCCTTTGTATAAATGTGTGACTCCCACGACATTAGAATGAGAATATTTTTGTATTATTTAGGTCATTAAACTTATAAAATAATAATAACCACACCCTATTGGTATAGATCATGGTTAAAACTATGGGATGGTTTGGGGTTTGTGATAATTTATTCTGTAGAGTCCCAAACCTAAATAATAAAGAAATTACTCTATTTTCTTATATATATACCCACCCATTCTCTCATTTATCTTCACTAAAACTCCTTTTAACTTTTCCATATTCAAGCCTCCACTATCTATATTCCACCATTTGGAACTCAATCCTTCAACAAGCCTCCACTATGCTTTTGGAGTCACACACTCAAGTAAGGGATCCTCACCTTCCTCTCATACTTTAAAATTTATGAACCTTCATTCAATTTCATTCTATTAATTTCAAATGTATCTATTATCATTCATTTATAATTATTAAATTAAAAAAAATTGATTTTGTTTGAAATTGGGATCATTTGTCCTACCTCATTTGGACCCTTACCTAAGATGTTACTATGCCAAAATTTTGTAAGGGATCCACACATTCCCTTTTTTATACTTATTTTTTATAAATTTTGAATTATATTTCCATTTCCTAAAGTTGGGACCTATATTTTCAAGTCCATATTACATCCCATTTTATTTCAAAATGATGAGATACCCATTTTTTTATTATCAATAATTCTAATGAATTTTTATGTAACACTATCATGCTGCCAAAATTTCACCAGGATTTTCCTTTCCAAGACAATATCTCAATGAATACAATACATATTTTTCAATTAAGGGTATTGACCATTATGAAAAAATAAATACTGATTGGGGAGTTACATATATTTATTCTGCATTCCATGATCATTAAATAAATTATGATGATGAATGAATCAATATTTTATGATATATTTGGCCCACAAAAACATGAGAATGAAATGAAAATGATGGGTGCACCTAGATAGTGCTCCAATTCATTGGGTAATGTTTTGTATCATGAAACATCATGATGGGATATAAATTGAACCTGATTCAATGATGTGGATTTTCCCCCATGATTTCATGGTAGCTTTATCCTTGACTTATGTTTATAATTCATTGTTTTAAGTTGTTTACACATTTTCTATACTGTTATTATCATCCTATATCATGAATTATTGTTCAAATACCTTTTATTAATCATTGATATGCTTATTATCTAACATATACCAAAAATTTCAAGTGTATTACCTTACTGTGCTTTATATACACCATTCTCTTATGTTTTTTCCCAGGTAATCCCAAGTAGTTTTATGTTTGAATGAGTATTTTAAGCATGATAAATATTTTATCAATAAAGATTTTGTATTCCATGATTTATTTTGTTATGTAATTTACCTAATCCACAAATACAGGAAACTTATCAGTCATATGGGTCTTATTAAGTGTATTCTTATGTAATAATGTGAATTAAATATCAAGGTTTTTATAGTTGGTATCATAGAAAACATTTCATTATTTTTGGAATTATGATTAAAAACACTAGAAAATGAATTAACTTTTAGAATTTGTATGATAAAACATCTCTAAATTTATATTATTATAGAGTATGTTTATTATCAATACAATAAATCCATGTATGGATTCTATAAGTGGACATGGTTCTGGAGCATATGTTCCTAGGAGTAACAACTCTGAAAACATGTCACTGGACAAACTCGAGGTCACCTATTACAAGAAAATGGGACTTACTATGCATCTGGTTTAATAGACCCTATAGACGTGATTTGGTAAATTCATAATATTATTACACACCATAATTAATGGAATAAAAAAATTATCATAATAATATTTGTTATAAAATAGTTCATGGATAACATATATTAAGGCCTTATTATTCATAAGTTAATTTAATAAATGTAATTTTTAATTTATCCCTCTAATGTCATTATATTTCCCTTTTGTGTTTTATAGTTTAAAAATTATCATCCCTAATTTTCCATTCATTCTATACAATTTTCAGAAATAATAAGAATTAGTAAACAATCGATGTGTTGGGAATTAGGATGACTTCTCCAATGAGATAACCAACCTAATGAGAGACGAAATAATGAATTTGATGAAATACTCTCTCAAATGACTTAGGTTCTGAATATAATCCTTGATCAAGAGGAGCATCTAAACCACCATAATATAGAATAATATGTGACTCATTCCATTATGATACAAACGACTTATACTATCAATGGATCATATTCTCCCATCATCATAGAAAAATGTGTCAATTACATTGATAAAATCTTCACCATACTTAAATGTTTTCAAAAAAGAAAAGTATTATTTAGCTATTTTTTCTAATGAGAAAAAGTTGAGAAATGGTGGACATTGATCAATAATACAAATCCTAAGGAAAAATATCATTTCAATAGAGTGGAATGAATTCTAAAAAACATTTTTGATAAATATTTTCCTTAGACTCACCAAATTAAAATGGAAAGGTAGTTCCTCACCTTCAATCAATTATATGATGAATCTATTGGGTCGTATGATGAAAATTTGAAAGTCATTTATGATACAAAACCTGATTTGACGTAATCCAAAAATTCTAGGATTTCCACTACTTTGGTGGGATAAAACCATGTCTATAAAAATCCTAGGTGATATGTGTCTTCAATAGCAATGCAAAAATTGTCCAATTTTTCGTCAAAGTAGAAGTGGAGAGCAGAAAATACCAAGGTTATCATGGGGATAAGATGTAGATGGAGGAGTTTAATTTTGGTAGTTTGATGTAGAAATCTAATGGTTCCAAAAAAATTCAACATACAACTTGTCAAAGGGGTAGAAAAATACACCCCATAAATTGCCTAAGGGGATTGAAGATATTAATTAGGTGTGGTAAGGAAGGAAAAATAGATAGTAATTATGTATAATATAAACCCAATAATTTTACACACTAACAGAATTATATAGTCAATCCATAACACATTGTTCATTGCTTCAACTGAAAGGAACCGTGGATCTTTTCAAACTAATTCTATATGCCTAGGGTTTTTGGATACATCCAACAACCTCAAAGGCAGCAAGGGATATATTTTTCCATTATTACAATTGAAGTGGATCTATAAAATGAAGAAGGAATGAGTACACAATTTATTCAGTAAATAATAAAAAAATAAGTTTTCATTCTGGTTCTACACATTCCATCATATCATGAATATTTAGTATAACTATCCAAATTCCACCACAAAACATGGAAGTAATGATTTTGTGGAATAAAAAAAATGGGAATATTATTGCATCCTATGTATATAACTTCTACCTTATAACAATTCATTGGATTAAATTCCAAGATAACCTTTTCATACTTACTTTGGTGGAATTTGATGTTATTATTGGAATGGATTTGTTTTCCCTGTAAAGAGAGAACATAAATTTCCATAAGAAGAGAATCACTATCTATGTGGAGAATATGCCCCTTTATTCTGTACAAGTTCTAGGAGGAGGATTAATCTCCATTAACACTAACTCCTCAAAAATGGATATTAATTCCATATAATAAATAGTATCTAGATTAAATGATTGAGTCTAATGAAAGAACCATTGTCGAAGAAATTCATATTGTTGGGGAATATATTGATTTGTTTCTAGAGTAACTATCGAGTCTTCATCCTATTCCATGATCTTATATGTGGGGTGTTTCCATTATCCAATAGTCTATATATATATACTATTTTTGAACATGAGGAGCTGAAGAAACAATTATAGGAGAATCAATATAAATGGTTCATACACCCATGTGTATTAACATGGGGTTCACTAGTCCTCTTTATCTAGAAGAAGGATGTGTCAATGCACCTTTTAAATGATTATTGTGTGATCAATAAGATCAAAATAATTTATAGTTATACTCTGGATCAAATTGATACTTGTTTTATTAGCTACATGGACCACAATACTTCTCCAAGGTGGATCTTCAGTTGATATATAATAAAGTAATTAAATATAAGTAGATATCCCCAAGACCACTTTTCGTACAATATACGGGCACTATGTATAAGGCCCCGGCCTTAAACCTTACTTAATATTGAATTAAATGAATAATTCACATTGAGGATCTTTTCAGGTTTAGAGTTTTAGAGAATTAGAACATAACTATTACATCTCAAAAGATTACAAAGTAGAAATTTCTACTAAGTTTCCATAATAAAAAAAACTCTTAAAAAGAAACATGTCTAGTTCCATGTTTTATATAGAATGACATTCCCTTGATCTCATCCTTGACCTTATTCCACATTAAGTCCTGTGAAAAACATTTTAAAAAACTTGGGGTGAGCATAAAAAGCTCAGTAAGGGATACACAAAAAAATTAAAACTGTTAGTTTTTCAAACATCAAGTAAACCATGTATACTCTATCAAAGTAATACCTTCACCTTCATGAAGTAGTAAAAACTCTTCACTAAATAAAGTATCATTACTTACCTTTTTGTAACCAAAGGATTACCATAAAACCCATAAAAAGAACACATAACATATATAAAGGTAACTTGGGACATAAACATACTTAAGTGGAATAACCATATGGTCGACTTCCACACATATCACTTAATGGAATAGCCATACGGCCAATTTCCATGCATACTTAATGGAATATCCATATGGCCGACTTCCATACCCAATGCATTGGAGGTTATAACGTAACCACCCGTCCTGGTATTCACGGTACCACCCGTCATATGGTTTATAAAGTAACCACCCGTTAAAATGTCCAAGTACCAATATAAAATCATAAAACATAAAACCAATATAAAGGAATGATAACATTTCCACATTTCAATCACAATATATCATAAATATATTGACATAATAGATTCCTTTATCAAAACCATTTTCAATACCAAAATACATAAAAGAGTATATGGTATTTATTTTATTTTAAAAACATTACGGCTTGTTGAGGAAGCCAAAGACCAAATAATACTCGCGGCGGCGGAAAAGGTCATTGTCACCGCGTACGTAAAAAAACATTCCTTTTTTTCGTTTAGTAAAACACTTCGTAGAAAAATATTCCTTTTGTATAAAAGTAAAAGTCAAAGGGGTTTATACACCGTATAAAAGAAAGTTGTGTATAAAATGAAATATGCCTTAATGGAAGGAGATTGAGACGAAGTCCCTTACAAAGATCATTTTTAAATAAAATAGATCTATTATGTGTATTAACTATAAGTACACATAATGAAATTCAAAATACAAGATAGGACATAATAATATCATAACATAATTTGAAAGTAGGAGATTAACCCAATGAACGGAAATTGGGTTAAGAAGTTCCCTTACCTCGGGTCCGACTTGACTCGATCGTTCTTTAATGTCCTGAATAATAAACATGAGTTAATTTCTACTTGCTTAAGAACATTTTTCATGTTCATTATTCCTTTTATATCACTTATTTCCATGTTATAAACATTATGTAACCATTTAAGTTAATAATGTTTGTTTTGTCGATATTTGGTTCTTAAGTCGAAAGTGGACTTCTTACAATTACATGTTGTTCATGTGGTAAAAGGTTCTTTATATCCAGAATGCCATTCCTGATTTGGATAACATATATATCATATATATCCAGCATATACATGTATCCATAATATTACATAATCATTTAGATGTAAGAAATGAAATGCACCGTTCATGGAGACGGTAAGCCGTACGTACGCATGAACGCTACTTTCATTTCTATTTCGTATTTTATAGAATGGAATCATAATGATATAAAAATATATTATAATTCCAGTATAATATCATATATAATATCATAGTTCCATCCTTTATATGTCCCACATATGGTATTTAACGAATCAACTCACTTTAAGGGGGCGGTAGTCCGCACTTCCTTAAATGAAGATATCGTGTTTACCCATAATGGAAACCATAAATGTATGACCAAAAAAAAATACAGAAGCTTAAGGAAAACATTAACATATTATATATCATATATAAATATAGTGACATCTTAATGGCCACCTTTGAAGGTGTTAAATGAATGTTGAACAATCATCGTTTCGGGAGGCATAAATTCACCATCCACGGAAACAGTATGTTCGTTAACCATTAGATGTAGTTGTGTGTAAGTGTAGCTCGAGTAATTCTTATAAAAACATCCTAGTATATTGAGGATACTGTATTTGTTACAAAAGAAAAGAATAAAAAGAGTTTAGGGGGTTGGAGAATCAAAATAAAACAAAAGGACTCAAAAGAAGACATTACCTTAAAATCGGGTAACTCCCCTTAGTTTGAGCTCAAAGGCTTCCTTGGGAAGACTTCTGCCCAATGTGAGGCTTCAAGGAGTAATAGAGGGATGTGGAGAGCCAAAATGGGCAGGGTTTGGCGGAGCCAAATTCTTTGGTTGTGTGGGAAAAGAGGTAGAGGTGGGGGCCTTTTATAAGGGGAGAGGAGGGGCACTCTGGGAAAGTAAAGATAAGTTACTTTATTTTAAAAAGAGTTTCAGATTAAAAAGGTCCCACATTGATATAATTCGATGATAAGGTGATAATGGTTACAAATCCACTCATGCAATATGTTTTGGCTATGTGTAGGTCTTAGATTTTACATTATCTTTCCATTTTATTTAAATCGTCAAATAATGAGGTCATCGCTGCATCATCATGATGTCATAAATAATTTAATTTATTTAATGTCTAAAAATTATAAAAAAATTACTATGATGTATGAAAACTTCTTATCTTTCCAATGACTATTTATAATCAAAATTCTGAATTGTATAACCCCATGTAAAAATTGTTTTAGTAAAACATTTCATGTGTGTGTCATTTTTACTTTAACATTAAATAAAAAGTTATTTATGTCATTTCCCAACCAATGTGGCTCCATGGGGTCCCCAAGTTGACCCATGGATTGTCTTGGTCGGCCATGACACATCCAATAAGGGTAGGACATGTTTCAAGGTATTTTCATTTTATTATAATATCATTTTTGCCTTAAATTGCACTAATTACCTCTAATCGCGATTAAAAACTTAATAAGTTACTATTCACCAAAAAATTATTTTAATCTCATTGAACCACATTTTACTTCTTAATGACAACCATGTATGTCGGATTTTTGAAAATCAAAACACAATGATTGCAAAATTTCATTTAAACGGAAAATCTGTTTTTATAAGTACCACTTAGTGGTTTCACTATTCATCAAAAAATGAACTTTATCGGAAAGGTACCAAAAATTTACACAAAGTAAATTTTGATGTCCCGATTCTAAAGAAGAGTTATTTTTGGTCCAATAGAATTTATAAGATTGATCAAAACTATATTTAATGACGGTTCACCGTCAAAAGGTGATAAGTGAACCCTTAGTGAAAATTAGGGTATAAATGCCTAAAATTGAAATCTTTCCGTATTTTAAGCCTTTATCTTTTATTGGGTAAATGTAAAAACATTTAAAAACATATATAATCATATTTTAGTTATTTCTATCCATTCCCGCCAGTACAACGGATACTTGTTAACTAACTTTTAAAATAATATTATTTTATTACTTGTGTGCAACGTATGTTTTCAAAGAAACTCATCGTTGCGTATCGAGTACGCTATCGAACGTAGAAACCCCTTTTAATTAAAATTAATATTTAATTCGTAAATATTAATAAATATGAAAATTCTTTATTCTTTAATTACCTGGGATGTTACATCCTTCCCCCCTTTTGGGAATTGTGTCATCGTAATTTTATTCACTTATCAAAATAAGTGGGGGTATTTATCCCTCATATCATTTTCAGATTCCCACGTTGCCTCTTCAATCACATGGTTTTTCCACAAAACCTTTACCTGATGAATCACCTTATTCCGTAACACCTGCTCTTTGTGGTCAAGAATCTGGACTGGTTGTTCTTCATAAGATAGGTTCTCCTCCAGCTGAACTACCTCTGGACTCAAAACATGAGATGGATCTGGCATATACTTCCCCAACATCGAAATATGAAAAACATTGTGTACCTGAGATAAACTCGGAGGTAAAGCCACTCGGTAAGCAACTGATCCAACTTTCTCCAGAATTTCATATGGTCCAATAAACCTTGGACTCGGCTTTCCTTTCTTACCAAATCTCATCACACTTTTCCAAGGAGAAACCTTGAGAAAAACATGATCACCTACCTCGAAAGATAGATCCTTCCTTCGGTTATCCGCATAACTCTTCTGCCTGCTCTGAGCTGTTCTCATGTGCTTCAGAATCAACTGAACTTTTTATGCCATCTCTTCTACCAATTCTGGTCCCATCAACTTCCTTTCACCCACTTCATCCCAGAAAGCTTGAGTTCAACACCGCTTCCCATATAATGCCGGAAATGGTGCCATCTGTATACTGGAATGAAAACTGTTATTATATGAAAATTAAACCAAAGAAAGATGTTGGTCCCAACTTCCCTGATAATCCATCGAACAAGCTCGTAGCATATCCTCCAAGGTCTGAATTGTTAGTTCTGACTGCCCATCTGATTGAGGATGAAAAGTTGTACTAAAATTTAATTCAGTACCCAACGACTTCTGAAGGCCTTTCCAAAAGTTAGATATGAACCTGGGATCACGATCAGATACAATGGAGAGGGGAACTCTATGTAACCTGACTATCTCTTTAAGATACAAACGGGAAAGTTGATCTAGGGAAAAAGTATCTCGTATAGCAAGGAAATGAGCAGATTTATTCAAGCGATCAACAATAACCCAGATTGCATTATTACCTTGAGATTTCTTCGGTAATCCCACAACAAAGTCCATGGATATGTTTTCCCATTTCCACTCTGGCACTGGTAAAGGCTGAAGCATCCCTTTCGGTAACTGCCGCTCTGCTTTAACCTGCTGACAAGTCAGACACTTCACAGTAAAATCAGCAATATCTCTTTTCATTCCATCCCACCAGTAATACTCTCGCAGATCTCTGTACATCTTAGTACTGCCAGGATGAACTGAAAACGGAGAACTATGAGCTTCACATAACAACTCTCTCTTCAACTGTGAATCATAAGGCACACACAATCTCTTCCCAAATCTCAAAACGCAATCACTATCAATGTTGAAATCAGGCAACTTACCTTTCTGAACCAGCTCTACCTTTTTCTGCAACTCACTGTCTCGCTTCTGTGCTTTCTTGATTCTGTCTGATAGAGAAGATTTCACTGATACCTAAAACAAAATAGAAGAACATCCTGTACCAACAACTTCTATGCCAAATTTCATCAAATCTTTAACCAAAGGATCACGTTCTAAACGCAACATTGCTAATGAAGCATTACTTTTTCAACTCAAAGCATCAGCCACTTTATTTTCTTTTCCCGGATGGTAATGAATTGTACAATCATAATCCTTGATCAATTCCAGCCATCTCCTCTGTCTCATGTTCAATTCTTTCTGAGTGAATATATACTTTAAACTTTTGTGATCAGTATATATTTCACACTTTACTCCATATAAATGATGCCTCCAAATTTTTAAAGCAAAGACAACAGCAGCTAATTCCAAATCATGTGTAGGGTAATTTACCTCATGAGTTTTCAACTGTCGTGAAGCATAAGAAATTACCTGATCATTCTGCATAAGGAAACAACCAAGTCCCTTCAACGAAGCATCACTGTATATAACAAACTCACCATTCCTGGAAGGAAGTGCCAAAACTGGAGCATTCACCAATCTTCTCTTCAACTACTGAAAACAATCATCACATTCTTTTGTCCAGATAAACTTAACACCCTTTCGAGTTAGCTTAGTCATTGGACTAGATAACCATGAAAAATTTCTAACAAACCTTCGGTAATAACCTGCCAAACCAAGAAAACTACGGATCTCGGTTACATTTGTGGGTCTTGGCCATTCTTCAACAACTTTTGTTTTAGTAGGATCAACAGTTATGCCATCTTTTAAAACAATGTGACCCAGGAAAGAAATTTTTTGTAACCAAAACTCACACTTGCTGAATTTTTCATATAGTTTCTTTTCTTTTAAGGTTTGCAAGATAACCCTTAAATGACTTTCATACTCCTCTTTACTTTTAGAAAACACTAAAATATCGTAAATGAAAACAACCACAAACTTATCCAAGAACTCATGAAAAATTCTATTCATAAGGTCCATGAATACAGCAGGTGCATTGGTTAACCCAAAAGGCATAACTAGAAATTCATAATGGCCATATCTAGTATGGAACGCAGTCTTCGGAACATCTGCTTCTTTTACTTTCAACTGATGGTACCCCGACCTCAATTCAATCTTCGAAAAATACTGAGCTCCCTGGAGCTGATCAAACAAATCATCGATATGAGGCAAAGGATACTTGTTCTTAATAGTAATATTATTCAAGGCTCTATAATCAATGCAAAGTCTCATTGATCCATCTTTCTTTTTAACAAACAAGACAGGAGCACCCCATGGTGATGTGCTAGGTTGAATGAAACCTTTATCTAATAACTCCTGCAATTGTTTCTTTAACTCTAAAAGTTCAAATTGAGCCATTCGATAAGGGGGTTTTGAAATTGGCTTAGAATCAGGAACTAAGTCAACAGTAAATTCAACTTCCCGATCATGAATAATACCAGGCAACTCATCAGGAAAAACATCAAGATACTCATTTACCACTGGAACATCATTAATCTAAACAGTTCCTTTATTTTCAACAATTTGTTCAAGGTAACATTCATTTCCATCTTTTACTAGTTTCTCAACTTCCTGATATATTATCAAAATCAAGGGTTCATTCTTGTACACAAACTGAAAATCTTTCTGAAAAGAAACCATTTTAGCTCTGCAGTCAATCTTAGCATGATAAACAGAAAGCCAATACATGCCCAAAATAACATCAAACTCTACTAGAGGCAAAATAATAAGGTTTTCTGGTAGATTCTTTCCACACACAAGGATAGGAAGGTTCTTATAATTCCTTTTTGTCTCAACGTTCCCTCCAGGTGTTTTTACCATAAGTTCAGGATTCATATCTTGATATGGAATTTCCAATTTACTAGAAAACTTCTCTGAAATGAAAGAGTGTGTAGACCCTGAATCAAACAACACATTGGCATAATCTGAACAAACAAACAGTGTACCTGATACCACTTCATTCGATGGCCCAACATCTGCTGAAGTTGTTGCAAAGGATTTCACCACCCCTTTATGCTTGTATTCTGGCTGCATTCCCCCAGTTGAGTTCTTCATTGGACACTCGTTTGCATAATGACCCATTTCATTACACTTAAAACATCTTACCATTGGCTTTTCATTGCCTGCTTGATCATCTTCCTTACAGTTACGAGCAATATGACCAGACTTACCACACCGAAATCACTTACTAGACTTAGATAAACATTCTCCAGGATGCATTTTACCACACTTCTCACAGGATGGTTATTTGGTTTTCTTACCTCCTTGCTTCTTTGATGAATTCTTCCCCTTTGCCTGCCAACTAGACCTCTTATTATGTTGTTTGTCATAGAACACCTGATCATCGGAAAATTCCATTTCCACCTTCTCCACACATAGAACAAGTTTTTCATAACTTTTGAACTCATGAGAAGCTAAATCCCTTCGATACTTTGGCATTAACCCTGAGTAAAAACGGTTTATTTTACTACCAAGATCTCGTATGAAGTTTGGAGAATACCTTGCCAATCGAGTGAACTTTGCTTCATAAGCAGCCACTGAATCATCCTCCTACCTCAATTCTAGGAACTGTTTTTCCATCCTAAGATGAACCACCTTAGGAAAATATTTCTCAAGAAATATACCTTTGAATTCGTCCCAGTGAAGATCCTCAATCTCATCACTATCCCTGATATTTTTCACCATCGACCACCACTGATCAGCTTCACCTTCAAAACGGTAAATAGCAAGACTAACCTTTTGATGTTCTGAACACCCCATGACATCAAAAATCTTCTCCAGTGCTTTAATCCACCCTTCAGCTTGCACAGGGTCAGATGATCCCCTAAATGATGGGGGATGTTGCCTCATGAAATGTTCCACCACTAACATGTTTCTCTGCGGTTGATCTGGCTGATCTCGTGCATGGATACCACCACCATTTATAGCCTGATTCAACTATGCCATCACTGCAACAAACTGTTCGGTTCCGATTCCGACCATCTCAGGTTGCTGATTTGGAAGGTTGTCTTCCTCCTGATGTCGTCCCAACATAGCTGCTTTGTTTCCTCTGTGGAAAACCATTCTGAACACAGAAATATCTTAGGCGAAGCAACATGGTAATCCGTAAATGCTATATCATTTCAATCATATTATAATTTAACAATTTTCTAACTCCTAATGTTGTCTAAACCAACCTCTGATGCCAACTATAAGGCCCCGGCCGTAAACCTTACTTAATATTGAATTAAATGAATAATTCACGTTGAGGATCTTTTCAGGATTAGAGTTTTAGAGAATTAGAACATAACTATTACATCTCAAAAGATTACAAAGTAGACACTTCTACTAAGTTTCCATAATAAAAAAACTCTTAAAAAGAAACATGTCTAGTTCCATGTTTTATATATCATGACATTCCCTTGATCCCATCCTTGAACTTATTCCACATTAAGTCCTGTGAAAAACATTTCAAAAAACTTGGGGTGAGCATAAAAAGCTCAGTAAGGGATACACAAAAAAATGAAAACTGTTAGTTTTTCAAACATCAAGTAAACCATGTATACTCTATCAAAGTAATACCTTCATCTTCATGAAGTAGTAAAAACTCTTCACTGAATAAAGTATCATTACTTACCTTTTTGTAACCAAAGTATTACCATAAAACCCATAAAAAGAACACATAACATATATAAAGGTAACTTGGGACATAAACATACTTAAGTGGAATAACCATATGGTCGACTTCCACACATATCACTTAATGGAATAGCCATACGGACAATTTCCATACATACTTAATGGAATAGCCATACGGTCGACTTCCATACCCAATGTATTGGAGGTTATAACGTAACCACCCATCCTGGTATTCACGGTACCACCCTTCATATGGTTTATAACGTAACCACCCGTTAAAATGTCCAAGTACCAATATAAAATCATAAAACATAAAACCAATATAAAGGAATGATAACATTTCCACATTTCAATCACAATATATCATAAATATATTGACATAATATAATCCTTTATCAAAACAATTTTCAATACCAAAATACATAAACGAGTATATGGTATTTATTTTATTTTAAAAACATTACGGCTTGTTGAGTAAGCCAAAGACCAAATAATACTCGCGGCAGCGGAAAAGGTCGTTGTCACCGCGTACGTAAAAAAAACATTCATTTTTGTCGTTTAGTAAAACGCTTCGTAGAAAAAGATTCCTTTTGTATAAAAGTAAAATTCAAAGGGGTTTATACACCGTATAATAGAAAGTTGTGTATAAAACGAAATATGCCTCAATGGAAGGAGATTCAGACGAAGTCCCTTACAAAGATCATTTTTAAATAAAATAGATCTATTATGTGTATTAACTATAAGTACACATAAAGAAAGTAAAAATACAAGATAGGACATAATAATATCATAACATAATTTGAAAGAAGGAGATTAACCCAAAGAACGGAAATTGGGTTAAGAAGTTCCCTTACCTCGGGTCCGACTTGACTCGATCGTTCTTTAATGTCCTGAATAATAAACATGAGTTAATTTCTACTTGCTTAAGAACATTTTTCAAGTTCATTATTCCTTTTATATCACTTATTTCCATGTTATAAACATTATTTAACCATTTAAGTTAATAATGTTTGTTTTGTCGATATTTGGTTCTTAAGTCGAAAGTGGACTTCTTACAATTACATGTTGTTCGTGTGGTCAAAGGTTCTTTATATCCAGAATTCCATTCCTGATTTGGATAACATATATATCATATATATCCAGAATATACATGTATCCATAATATTACATAATCATTTAGAGGTAAGAAATGAAATGCACCGTTCATGGAGACGGTAAGCCGTACGTACGCATGAACGCTACTTTCATTTCTATTTCGTATTTTATAGAATGGAATCATAATTATATAAAGGTATATTATAATTACATTATAATATCATATATAATATCATAGTTCCATCCTTTATATGTCCCACATATGGTATTTAACGAATCAACTCACTTTAAGGGGGCGGTAGTCCGCACTTCCTTAAATGAAGATATCGTGTTTACCCATAATGGAAACCATAAAGGTATGACCAAAAAGAAAAATACAGAAGCTTAAGGAAAACATAAACATATTATATATCATATATAAATATAGTGACATCTTAATGGCCACCTTTTAAGGTGTTAAAAGAATGTTGAACAATCATCGTTTCGGGAGGCATAAATTCACCATCCACGGAAACAGTATGTTCGTTAACCATTAGATTTAGTTGTGCGTAATTGTAGCTCGAATCATTATTATAACAACATCCTAGTATATTGAGGATACTTGATTTGTTACAAAATAAAATAATAAAAAGAGTTTATGGGGTTGGAGAATCAAAATAAAACAAAAGGACTCAAAAGAAGACATTACCTTAAAATCGGGTAACTCCCCTTAGTTTGAGCTCAAAGGCTTCCTTGGGAAGACTTCTGCCCAAAGTGAGGCTTCAAGGAGTAATAGAGGGATGTGTAGAGCCAAAATGGGCAGGGGTTGGCCGAGCCAAATGCTTTGGTTGTGTGGGAAAAGAGGTAGAGGTGGGGTCCTTTTATAAGGGGAGAGGAGGGGCACTCTTGGAAAGTAAATATAAGTTACTTTATTTTAAAAAGAGTTTCGGATTCAAAAGGTCCCACATTTATATAATTCGGGTTTAAGGTGATAAGGGTTGTAAATACACTCATCCAATAGGTTTTGGCCATGTGTAGGTCTTAGATTTTAAATTATCATTCCATTTTATTTAAATCGTCAAATAATGAGGTCATCGCTTCATCATCATGATGTCATAAATAATTTAATTTATTTAATGTCTAAAAATTATAAAAAAATTACTATGATGTAGGAAAACTTTTTATCCTTCCAATTACTATTTACAATCAAAATTCTGACTTGTATAACCCCATGTAAAAATTGTTTTAGTAAAACATTTCATGTGTGTGTCATTTTTACTTTAACATTAAATAAAAAGTTATTTATGTCATTTCCCAACCAAAGTGGCTCCATGGGGTCCCCAAGTTGACCCATGGCTTGTCTTGGTCGGCCATGACACATCCAATAAGGGTAGGACATGTTTCAAGGTATTTTCATTTTATTATAATATCATTTTTTCCTTAAATTGCACTAATTACCTCTAATCGCGATTAAAAACTTAATAAGTTACTATTCACCAAAAAATTATTTTAATCTCATTGAACCAAATTTTACTTCTTAATGACAACCATGTATGTCAGATTTTTGAAAATCAAAACACAATGATTGCAAAATTTCATTTAAACGGAAAATCAGTTTTTATAAGTACGACTTAGTGGTTTCACTATTCATCAAAAAATGAACTTTATCGGAAAGGTACCAAAAATTTACACAAAGTAAATTTTGATGTCCCGATTCTAAAGAAGAGTTATTTTTGGTCCAATAGAATTTATAAGATTGATCAAAACTATATTTAATGACGGTTCTCCGTCAAAAGGTGATAAGTGAACCCTTGGTGAAAATTAGGGTATAATTGCCTAAAATTGAACTCATTCCGTATTTTAAGCCTTTATCTTTTATTGGGTAAATGTAAAAACATTTAAAAACATATATAATCATATTTTAGTTATTTATATCCATTACCTCCAGTACAACGGCTACTTGTTAACTAACTTTTAAAATAATATTATTTTATTACTTGTGTGCAACGTAAGTTTTCAAAGAAACTCATCGTTGCGTATCGAGTAC
Source organism: Viscum album (assembly GCA_963277665.1). NCBI lineage: Eukaryota > Viridiplantae > Streptophyta > Magnoliopsida > Santalales > Viscaceae > Viscum > Viscum album. The sequence continues at coordinate 1,968,980,357 of OY728119.1, read as the reverse complement.
GCTATCGAACGTAGAAACCCCTTTTAATTAAAATTAATATTTAATTCGTAAATATTAATAAATATGAAAATTCTTTTTCTTTAATTACCTGGGATGTTACACTATGAGTTCATATTGAATCCATTAAAAATCACTAATGCTTTAGAAATCTTCATGAACATGGTGAATAGAGTATTTAAATATTACGTTAATACATTTTTTAGTATATATATTTTATATTATAATATACACCAAATGAAAAGAGGATCATAATGAGTATCTTAGCACTATGCTAAAGACCCTACAAAAGGATAAGAGTTACACCAACTATAGAGAATGTGAGTTTTGGCGGAAGGAATTATCATTATTTGGGATTATAATTAAGACAAGTGGGATATATATGGACATCGTGAAGGAAAAAAAATTAATAATGTTTGAGGATAACATTTCTGAATGATATCTACTATTTTCTTGCATTATAGTGTTATTATTGATGATTTGTGTGAAAATTATCAGGATTATCAAACTCTCTTACCATGATAACTCAGAAGGGAGTATAATTTTCTCAAAAGTGAAAATGTGAATACTGGATCGTGGATTTAAAATAATGGATCATCACTATTCCTTTTCTAACACTTACTAGAATTGTATAACTCTTCATATTATTCAGCGATTCTTTGAAGAAGGTATGGGTTGTGAGTTAATGTCAAATGACAAAGTCATGGCCTATGCTTCCGGGAAGTTACAAGTTCAGGGGAATAAATATCCCATGAATGATATTGAGTTTTCATCTATAGTCATGGAGTTCAAAATTTGACAGTATTTTCGCTATATAGAGAGGTTATAGATATATAAATATCACAAAATCCTTAATTATATATAACCATATAAAGAGATGAATACAATAAACAAAGAAAGTTAGAGTTGATCAAGGACTATGACTACTCAATCCACTACAATATTAGAAATGAAAATAATGTGGTGGATGATATATATAGAAAGGATAATGCAACCTTATCAATGATGATAATTAATAAGGATCCAATCTTCGTAGACTTGAGAAGGATGTACAAGGGAACCATAAAGTAAAGAAAATCATCAATACTTTCAAAAATGATTTCTTAGCTCTCTATTTTCGAATGTTAAAAGGATATAAATGAAATGATGTGTAAATTCAGAAGAAAGAGGAATCCATGATAAAGAGGAAGTCCTCATAGTATAAAATTTATGAAGAAGGAATTGTTAAAAAAAATTCAAGATTATATGTTCTATAAAATCTTGAGTAAAGGGCAGAACTATTTGATAATGCACATAGTTTAATTTTTAAGAAGCACAAATATCTGTAACTATATTTATGGGAACAATTGGTGGGACAATATGAAGAATAAGATTACTTAATATACATAAAAGCTCCTAGTATTACAACAAGTCAAGTCTAAAAGGCTTATGTCTAAGGGGGTGATACAACTATTTCCCATACCAAAAAAGAAATGGGGGAAACTCACCATTAATGTTGTCACGGGACATCCAAAGATATCTAGGGGAAAATGATACATGGTTTTTGTGGATAATATTTAAATAATATATCACATTATCACAATTCTAAGGGACTTCTCATTGGATGAAAATTTTTGGATATAATTTAGAGGAGTGTAAGAGATACATGGTGTACCACTGTCGATTGTATCCAATCATGATTCAAGGTTGATAGCCATGTTTGGGAAAAGACTCCAACATGATATAAACACTTATATAGACATCGATATGGCCATTCATATTCAAATTGATGGCCTATCACTGGTGACTATTCATACATGGGAATAATTTTTTGAGAATGTTCTATGGACTTCCATAGAGGATGGTACCAATATCTTCCTCTTTTCGATTTCTCATATAACAAAATTTTCCATAAAAAATCAAAAAGGATCCCTATGAATATTTTTATTTGGAGAGGTTTTGAATTCATTAATCTTGGAATAAATAAGGGTAATTAAAACTACTATGTGTATAAATGGTTGAGTAAATTGTTGAAATGTTTGAGACCATTCACCAGCACATCAAGGTTGCTTAGAGTTGATAGAATAGATTTGTTGAAAATGGTCAACGATGCCTACGGTTTGATTAAAGAGACATGATACTACTCTACATATCTCTGTGGAATAAATTGATGAGATTTGGGAATATGGGAAATATTTTTCCAAGATAGATCGTACCACTTGAGATCCTTTATCATATTGGAGTGGTGTCCAATCGACTAACACTCCCACCAAACCAATATTATGTATATGATGTATTCCATGTGTCCCTATTGGGGAACAAAATTCCAGACGAATGACATATACTAAATCCAGTGGTGGTACCCTTGGATAATGACCTTTTCTATGAGTATCATCTCATGATGATCATTGATAATAAAGGAAAATCTCTACAAAATAAGGAAATACACATTGTAAATGTGCTATGGAGAAACCAAATTTATGAAGAATAAATGTGGGAACCAGGGGATGTGATGAGGTATAGTTTAACTAAATTCTTTTGAAGTGGTAAATGATAATTTTTTGGGTGTAATTTTTTGAAGGGGGAGATTGTAACAATTATAACTATTGTAAATAAAAATAAACTGTTTGATTTATTTAAATGTCGCATCATGAAATGTGGTTATACAAAAAAATTAACTTATTTGGGTTTATTATATCTGATTTTATATAAATGGATTTTATGTATCAGTACCATTGATAATATATCAATTTAACAATGATCACATGATTATTATAAATATAGGGTTTTAAAAAATCCAATTGACATAGAAAAAGGATTTGATGACCTCAGATAGCAGGATCATTCCATATAAAGCTCATTTATCAGAGCCTAGAAGGGAGTTATAATTTCTGGAATTACCCTTGACAAAGCCCAAGATGATTTCCAAAAACATAATCATGAGTAAAAGCATTTATGGGAGAAGTTCAAGCTCATGAAGACCATGGCCCAAACCATGTTCACCAAACCACCCAATAAAATTCTCATCACCGTGAACCATAATTTTATGGAGTTGTGTTTTGTATTAAAGGGATATGAATCAGCACTATATCATTATGAGAATATACTTTATTTTGTATGGAATATTTAATATATTTTCACCCTAATGTTTTTTATTTAATATTTCTTTTATTCAATAAAAAATAAATGGTATTATTTTGGATAATATTCGAATTCAATTAATAAATTTTTGAATTAAATTATTCTTGAGATACATAATATTTTAATAAAATACTATTATTTAATAATTTTAAATAAATATAAATTATCATATAATTTTTATGAAGTCAAATGTAATTTTTTATAAGTGATCAAAAACTGAAATTATAAAAAAAACCATTATTTCATAATAAATGTCGACATTATTATAAAAGTAAAAAATTAAAATATTCAGGTAATTTTATAGATAAATTGAACAATAATTCTATAATCATAAAATCATAATTACCTAATGGTGAGTTTTTAATAATTTTCTGAGATAGTCGATTGTTTGGGTAAAAATTAAATATCATATCACTATAATTTTTGTATTGTGACATCATAATGACCTAAAAGTGATATAATAATTTCTATAAATGGGATCCATGGCCAAATATCTGTTTTCAATTTAATATAATGTGATTTTATGTTTATTTTATTTATTTTTTAATGACAATATGAATCCTTCAGAACATTTAACAAATTTAGGGTTTTAAAATACATTCTTTAAAAGTATGACTCAACTCAACATAAGCAATGGATTTATTTTATTAATTTTATCCCTTATCCTTAAAAAAAATTATAACTACACAATTTTTCCAAAACCATTGTAAAAAACCATGGGAGGCTCTGTGGTTTTCGATATTTTTTATGAAGAATCTAAAACATATGTAATAATGAAATCCCTCTTTTTTCCTATATAAAACCACCCATGCTGCACTTTACCTTCCATAAAACACATTTGTGAAAGACCATACTCTTATCTAGAATCTATAGATTCTTCTTAAGGTACCCTTGGACTGCAAAAATCCCCTCCCATGAATTTTGAGTCGCACACTCAATTAAGGGATCCTCACCTTCCTCCACCCTTTGAACTTTAAGCACCTTCTTTCAAATAAGTTATTTTGATTTAAAATGGCTATATTTTAATTAATTTATAATAACTCCCATGAAGACTAATTGATTTTATTTGAATTAGGTATCATTTATCCTCACTCATTTGGACCCTTACCTAAGACGTACTATGTAGAAATTCTATAAGGGATCCTCACCTTCCCTTCATCATTCATGTTTCTTTATGAACTTATGCATTATATTTCAATTTCCAATATTTGTTATAGGTTTTTACATGTTCCTATTACTTAAAACATTATTTATATATGTTTATATACCCTTTTTATCTAATAATTCATTTTAATGAATTTTTTAGTAATATTTTTATGCAGAAATAATTTCACGATGATTTTCCATCGCAATACAATAATATAGTGAATACCATACCCATTTTTATATCAAGGGTATTCAAATTTATGAACATATACCTATTGATTGGATACAAAAATTCATGAATTCCACATTCCCTAATCTTGTAATAAATTATGATTATGAATTAATCCATGTTATATTATCTATGTGTACCACATAAGCATGAGAATGAAATGAATAAGATGGGTGTTCCTAGGTAGCACTCCAGTGCATTAGGTAATGTTAGTATAAGGATACATCATGTTGGGATAGTGATGAACCTGATTCCTTCATTGTACATTGAACACCATGATTTCTTGGTGGATATATTCTCGAACTATGTTTATGATTCAATGGTTTAAGTTGTTTCCATATTTTCCATGTTATGATTATCATGCTATATCAAGACTTTTTATTAAATTTCCATTTATTCCACATTGATATGCCAATTTTATAATATGTAACACTTATTCCATGTTTATTCCCTTACTAGGATTTATATCTCACCCATTTATTATGTATGTCCCCAAGTTATCCCATTTAGTTTTACATTTTAAGGAGTATTATGATCAAGTTGAAGAAGTTTTCTATAATTTTTATTTATTCCCAGTTTTATGTTATTGTGTAATGTACGTAATTGCCAAATAAAATATACTTCTGAGTCATAGTAGTTTTATTAGGTAATAAATTAATTATTAATGTGAAATAAATATTAGGGTTATTATATATAAGATATTTCTCCATCCTCTCATTCCATAGAACAATCCATTTCCATTGAATATATTAATTATTTAATGTTAATATTTTTATAGCATTTATAGATCACGTTGATCAAAATATTTTATCAATAAATATAAATATCTTCAATAATATATTAATACTTTACAATATGAAATAAATAGAGTATACAACCACTTCCATAAAGATGGTGGGTGAATTAGTGGTTTCCAAAACACCAAGTCTCAGAATAAGATTTTATCATAATTAGTTAGTGTGATTGAATAACAATGGTGATGTTAGGTTAAAAATAGCTCAATCATGAATGAAAAACCATGGAATATGTTAAAATATAAGTTTAATTAAACCTATTTTTCATGTTTTTAATCCCTAGTGAATTATTAATTTAATCATATTATGTGTATTATTAATTCTTTATTTATTAGAATAAAGAATAGATAAAGGATACATACCTAAACTCTGATTACAATAATGATTGATTAACACCAATTAGTATATTGACCTTCATTTCCCATAAACTCAAGTACCCCTGAAATTTGTATCTTTTGTACCCCCTGGTTCTTATCTAACTTCTATTAAAAACCTCTCTTGAATGGGTTGGTAGTTATTTTAGAGATTCCCTTAAATTTCATCGCACATTTCATTATGTTGATAGAATCATATTTATATAGTTTATTGGGGTTATGGAATGCCCTAAATTATTTTGGTGGAATCTTAAGATGAAATATACCTAATTAGAATCTTTAAAATGTTTCAAGAAAATATATTATCAAATTGACCACTGTTAAAACATAAACGTTTGTAGTGTGATGTGTTTTCTCCAATATCTCATGAAATGGTGCATCCCAAAACTCCTCTATTCAAATGAATTACATCATGGTAATCTATCTTTTATTATGGCCGCTTGATCATCATAGATTTAGTAAGGTGAAATTTTTGTATGGAATGATAGTTTTAGAATAAAATCCTTTATTATAATTTTATATATTATATTATGGAGGTATTACAAAAATATTACAAACCATTTTCACCAATTTATCAAAAAAATATTATAATGGTATGTAATGATCACAGAGTTAATAACATATAATACCTGGTAAACACCATCACATGACCTTAGTTTCTAATCATGTTCTATAGATGTCAATATAATCACTAAGGAATTAATATATTATTCATAGAATATGGTCATCCTTCAATATTAAACATGATATAAAATGGATATTCCTCAAACATAAATAGAATGATGGAGTTGAGAACTTTTTCTACTATGATTCTAATTATTAATTCCAATGAAGGAAGTGATTACTGAAATAGTGATAAATACATGTGATGGATTGTAATGAACCTATAATATATATATATATATATGACACAAAAAATCATAAAATCCCAAGGTATTTGGTTGATGAATAAAAAATACATACAAAAGATAATTTTCAAATAAGGTATAATGGGAAAAACAATGATGGTCTCATGAGTGTGCCTCCACCAAAACAGCATAGGATTTCCCCTATACTTATAAATGATGTCCTAACCTAAATACCCAAAAGAAACCTACCACGATCCCTAATCCCTATGAAATTATCCCCCACACATGGATGCATTTCCCATACATGAATCATATATGAATGCTTCTACACAAGTCTCATGGTTCCCTTGAACATTTCGAGTAAATGATACCCATTGGGCAGTAACCACCCAACCCTATCTTCATATCATAAATAAAAATGTGTATTCCATACATACAAGGATAGCTAAAATAATTAGTACCAAAAAAACATGATTGGAAAATCCTTTTTACAAGTATAGAAATGATATAAATAATCATCCTATACTGCGAGGATCCATAACTAACTCACCTACACTGAACCTCATCTCAAAAACTAGGGCAAAGATCTTATTCTATCCACAATATAAGGACGTAAATGAACTTATATATACTATAATTAGGTATATATTTTCACATGTGCATATATAAAGATATTTTTCCCCATTTTCATGGACCAAAAACACATATTAAGAAAAGGAAATCATGTATACCCTATTTGGGAGCTCTTACAACCCATATATTCAAGAGTAGAGCTAGGGGTATACCAATTTTGAAAATTTTCAGCCTCTACCATTATAACCACATATTCATTAACTTATGGAAACCATTGTTATAGTACATATAGTAATATGATCATATTGAAAGATTCCCGACATGACTATTGTATCATATTATAAACTATAAAACATTCCAAGAAACCAACACATGCCAAATATGATGAAATTACTCTTTAAATTATAGTGGATGGAATAAATAAAGATGTTTTGTCTCTATTAATATTTAAGTCAACATGATTAAATTGTAATCATGATAAAATATAATAAAGTAATTCATAATAAATAACATTTTAATGATTTTATTTCTAATAATGTTATCATAAATCAATCCAATCATGAAACAAATTCCTTTAAAAGTGTAAACTTTTGAGAACTTTTATTAACCAAATTGGTCATTAAGGATAGGTTCACACTAACCCAAACCATTTGAAATTTAACTCTCTCTATGCACGATGGAAATATGGGGTTCATATATAGAAAGCAATTATATAGAAAACCTCGATGTTGAGATGATGATGGTTTGTTACCACTATGACCAACATTCATACTTTAAATAAGGAATGTTAAGGATCTCATCTCTTTTATTAAATAAGAGTGAATAAAATATGGGAAAAAAAATATTACCTTCTGTTAAAATTTCTTATAACCATTTTATAATCCATACTGGAATAAACATGCAGGATTCCATAGGACACCTAAACCCTAATTTTGTAAAAGGGGATATTACAGTCACTTGCATAAAGAAACAAGAGAACAAGGAATATTAGTTGAGGGATACATCTTTACCTTGACATATATGAGTTCTCATGGATATAAGGATAAACATAACTCTATGAAGGAGGATTTATTGGAGACAAAATAGTGATGTAGAAGACCTCTCATTGAACCAAATGGCCATCAAATAGTGGTAATTTCAAAAAATTATGAAATTATATGAATTATATTTTATGTTATAAGTGAAATTAATAAACTATAATGACATTATCGAAACCCATTCTAGTAAATATGACATCATACTAGGTACTTAGTGGATCTAATAGAACTATTCATGTTTATCTAGTAAAACATGGTACTTAGTACTTGTCCATGTTTTACTTATTGTTACTAATGAACCTAGGATGCCCTCTTATTGTCCTTTCTCCCATTCCCAAAACATAAAAATTATCCACTAACATATAGTTAAGACCAAAATAAAATATTATAATAGAAAAAATTTATTAATATGATAAAAATTGTTGAGTTATTTACAACCACCACTTCATTATTCTTATGTTCCCTATGAAGCTTAAATAAGATTCTTGAGGGAATAAGTCTAGTTATAGAGCACTCACCTTAGATTCCATCTCAAAAGTATTATATTGTTGACTGAAATGAAGCCACATAACTTTAAAATGATGTATCTTTTTACCTCATATCACTTTTGGACTTTTGCTAATGGAAGTGGCGCGATGGAGGAAAACGGTGCGGGGACCGTTTCTGACATGTCTGGCCTCTTGTCGGCTCCTTCCTCAGATCCCTCCGAATTGATCCTTTGGTCGCCAGGACCGGTTGGCCAGGTTTCTCCTCACCCGGGTCACTGCATGGAGAGCATGTCAGAGGTCTGTGATACTCTTTTGGGTAACCCGACAAAATCGTTATCTCCTCCTCCATCGCTGGTCTACGTTTCAGCCCAACTTTCGCCCGCTTTGCTTCAGAATTCACTGGTGAGTAGGCCTGCTCATTAAACGGAGGGGCTGGTGGAGAAGGGTTCCCTTTTGAAGGGGACAGAGAAGGAGTTGTTCTCCAGTGCCCCGCCTCGACGGTTTCTGGTTTCCTGGGTGCATGAAGATCGAGGGGCGGAATCTCCGAGTTATTTTCCGATTAGGACGAAGTATCTCTTTGAAGACTTTGATGGTTCCTTCAAGAAGGTGGTTATTTCTCCAAGATTGGATTTCCGTGACGCTGGAACTTCTGGACCGATCACCCGCTCTAAAGCTAAGGAGGCAGGTTTGTTTGCTCCATCTTCACTTTCTATTTATTCAAAATACAAAGCCCAAAAGGGTGTTCTGTAATGTTTTATGTCGTCATTTGGAATGTGTGAGGCTTAGGGGCCAATTATAAGCGTTCTTATTTGGCATTTGAGGCCCGGAAATCAAAGTCGGCGGTTGCTGTTATTCTGGAACTGAAGCAGGTATCTAACAAGGCCAATTGGTCGGCTAAGAAAATCGGCTTCCCAAATGTTTTTCATGGGGACTCTGTTAATACTCAGATTTGGATATGTTGGATTAATTCTGTTTTAGTTGAGGTGGTGAGCTTCTCGACTCAATGTATCACCAAAAAGATCTTGGCTGTAGGGTCTGAGGTGTTTTTTTCCTTCATCTATGCGAGTACGGATGCTAACAAGAGGCTGGAGTTTTGGCATCATCTGGAAAACCTGTAAACAGGTGACTTCAATGCTATTGCCGATATTTCTGAAAAAATAGGTGGCTATGTCTCCAACCAGGGCGCTATGTTGGACTTTCTGGAATTTATGTTGAATGTTGATTTGCGGGATCTGTGATTCTTGGGTTCTAAATATACCTAGTGCAATAATCGTAAGGGTTCGAGGTGAATATGGAGCCGTCTGGATCGCTGTCTCACCAACGCTCAAGGTTTGGATCTTTTCTCAAAATCGTCAATCACCCATCTCACCCGTGTGCTTTCGGACCATGCACTTATTCTTATTGAGATCAGACGGGAGGTGGTTATTGGTTCCTTCTTCCATTACTCTTCTGCATGGCATCATGATGGTACTTTTTTGGATCTTTTAAAGAACTCTTAGTTTAAGGAGGAAGACGGGAGATCCTGGAGTGGTCTGGTCAATCGTCTCAAACGCCTCAAGCAGGACATTCAAAGCTGGCTAAGCTCTCAACTGGATGTCTCGAATGGTGTGATTTACATTGTAAAGACCCGTAAATTTCAAGGAAATTTTTTTCTTAATTTTCTTTGGAATTTTACAAGAGCGCAGTTTCTGACGTCACCTGATTCCGAGACCCGGTGTGCCCGGAATCATTTTCCGAAGTTTGGCTCGGGGACGTTCAGTGAACGGACGAGCGGGTTTTTCTAACTTTTGAACCGGTGCCCGGAATCGAATTCTGAGGGCACCGATGAAATCGCAGCGCCGGTATTCGCTTAGAAACGCCTCTTCCGGAGTTGCGTTTGCTCGGGTGTGGTTTTTAATTTTCGGGCTTAAAGTTAAGAAATAAAATAATTTTGCGACAACTTTATTTTATTTCACTTAAGCCACTTGGAAGCCACTTGAAGCCACTTATTGACGGCTTGAACTGAGTTGAACCGGATAGGATGTCATTCAGAAATATCCTACCCCCTTGGTAGGATATTTGTGAGGTGGGGCCCGCACGAGCCCCGCCGTTTCTTTCCGCTAAGAAACGCACCCGCGAAAACCCGTCTTTATGAAAGTCAACTGACGCGTTTCTTAAAATCTTAACAGACCATTTAATTGGGCGGTTTATTTCGTGAATTAAATGGGCTGTTTCTTTCGTTGAATTAATTCAACGAATTAATTCAATCGTTTCTTAACCTGTTTTCGTGTGTTGGCATATTAATAAAATAAGACCAACCAAAATCTTTTAGGGGATTACTCGTTGAGACAGAATCCTTGTTCATTCTTCCTCCTTCGCGAAGAACGCGATGAACGCGAAGAACGCGAAGAACGCGAAGAACGCGAAGAACGCGAAGAACGCGAAGAACGCGAAGAACGCGAAGAACGCGAAGAACGCGAAGAACGCGAAGAACGCGGAACCCGTAAATCGACGACGCGACGCCGTGATCCGCAACGCCGACAACGTTCTTCTGCGACGTCTCTTCCTCCACGACGGATCTTCGATCGGCTGCTTGAGGTAAGAGTCTCGGACCTTCCTTTTTATCTCATTCGTGGTTCTTAACCAAAAACACGGATTTAATTAATTAAATTAAATCTGATGTTTCATGGTGCGTTGAGTTCGCCGACTCAACGCCGAATTCCGCGACGACGCGACGCCTCCCCGCGACGACGCGACGATCCCTCTCTTCCGCAACGAGCTTTTCCGCGAAGAACGCCCACGCGCGACGATCAACGAGTAGCGATTTTATAATTTGGAATACCCCTCTTTATATTCCCGTGAACATTCTTTAAAAAAAATTAAAGAACCGGTTCAAATGAACAATTTTATTTTATTAAAATTGTCGGTTCATGTGTTGAACAAAATTCTCCCGGTTGTTTATCTCTAACGCGGAGGGTGCGGGCCAAACGAACACGGCCCGACGACCCTCCGCCGTTCTTCATTTTGTGCAGATTTGGCGGGCGACGACGGAACGTGCCGCAACGGATGTTTGACGATCCCGCAGTGAAGAACGAGTCCCGGGAGGAGCAATGGCGCAGACGGGAAGAGAATCGGACCACCGGAACGATCCCGGTGGCCCGCGGAACTCGACGGCGGCGCGGGTCGCCGGCGCGGCCGGACAGGCCCCCGCGACTCAGCGCGGCGGTGCCGGCACCCGCGGACCCGCAGCCGCGCGTGTCCGGTGCCCTCGGATGCGGCTGAAGCCGCGCCCCGACTCAGCGCGGCCCCACGCGGGGGGGGGGGGGGGCACCACCAGGCCGCGGGGGGCGGCGCCCCGCGCGCCTCGGCCGTTCGGCCGAACCGGGCCAGGCCGGTCCGACCGGGTCGGGTCGACCCGGTTCGGCCGACTCCCGGGGGGGGGGGTCGGGCCGGGTCGGCCCGGGCCCGTACCCCCCGTCTTCGGACGGTCTTCGTTCAAATGCCCGTAACTTGAGCTACGGGCCTCCAAACGACTCGCCGTCAGCGGCAACACGATCCTTGGATTGAGACGGTCGTTTCAGTATATTGCACTCAAGGTTTCGGAATACTTTGAGTTCGGCCGGGTTGGTTCGTACACGAAACCAACCGGGCCCTCGGAGCGGAAACGCTCATATCTTGAGCTACGGACGTTCGATTGACGTGCCGTCAGCTTTGTTGTTTTCCTCTAAGTGAGACGGATCTTTTGGCATACTCCGCCCGAGGTTTGGACGCAGGTGGAGTGCGGTCGGGTTGGTTTTGCCCTAAAAACCAACCGGGCCCCTAGGACGAAAATGCCAATAACTCTCAGACCGGGCGTCCGATTGACGCGCCGTCTGCGACGTTGAGTTCCTGTTGACGATACGGAACTTTTGGATACATCAACTTCGGACTTTGTGTCAGTTGATGTATCGGCCTCTCGGCTCATGGAGCGGACCCTCCCGAACGAGCTTGCTGTGTGCGGGAATCCTAGAGCTGGCTGCGACTGCTAGTTCGACATCGACGACTGTGCAGAGATCCTCCGTGGACTCCGACGACGACCGTGCAGAGATCCTCAGTGGACTGCGGCGACGACTGTGCAGAGATCCTCAGTGGACTGCGACGACTACTGCACTCAGCGATCCTCCGTGGATCAGTGCTACATGTCCTGTGTGGGCCCGGTCCTGTGTGGGCCCGATCCTGTGTGGGTCCGATCCTGTGTGGGTCCGCGCTCAGCGGTTCTGTGTGAGCCAGCGCCTACAGGTCCTGTGTGGGCCCGATCCTGTGTGGGTCATTGCGGGGGTTAGTTACCTATCGATCCTTCGTGGGTCCGACGACTTAGATGGATCAGTGATCATCTTTATCGTCATCCGAAGAAGTATACCTGTGTGAGCTGAATCTTGCGTTACTCTCCTTTGTGGATTGTGTTGAGCTATCCTGTGTGGATTTACTGTTTACTCTCCTTTGTGGATTGTGTTGAGCTATCCTGTGTGGATTTACTGTTTACTCTCCTTTGTGGATTGTGTTGAGCTATCCTGTGTGGATTTACTGTTTACTCTCCTTTGTGGATTGTGTTGAGCTATCCTGTGTGGGTATACGTTTTGCTTTCCTGTGTGGACTGGGTTGTGCTTGGGCTCGGACGTTGGACCCGAACGGGAATTGATGACTTAGGTATATGTATGGGCATATACCTAAGCCGTGTCAGATGTTACTTCGTGATTGTATCCTTCCTTTGTGGATTATCCTTTGTGGATTTCGGGAGACCTTCGGGGGTCTCGGGGTCCCTACTGAGTAGCTTATACTCACCCCTGCACGGGCTTTGCCCGCACTACGTTGTGTTGGTTGCAGACGACGGACAGCGCTGATCGTGGTGGAGGCGTGCGGAGCAGGGCGGTACCTGGAGGTGGACCACTGGGCGGGACGTACTCGGAGCGGTCAGGTGGACCCGAGGAGCAGTGGAGGCTATCTGTACCCACCCATCAGGTGGGATTTCCAGAGGACGGCTCGACGCTACAGTTTTCCCTTTCAGTTGTTGTTTTTCCTTTCAGTTGTACTTTACTGTTGGGCTTGTATTTCCGGCCCCTTTTACTTTCAGCACAGCTTGTACAGTTTTTATTTAGTGTTTACTTTTCCGCTTGCTTACTCTGTGGTGCTTGTTTACTTTTCCAAGGCAATGCCTTCCCTTTTTGTTGGGATTTACGCCTTGGTGCTAGTCGCCAGCCCCTGGCCTATGGAAGGCAGGCTGGGGGTAGTCACGGCACGGGCCCCGAGGGCGGGTCGTGACAAATTGGTATCAAAGGTGGTCGGTTCTATCGCAGACTTTGATCTTTCTTCTATGTGAAGCAATAGTGTTTAGCGTATTGAGTGTGGTTATCAGTCCAGGGAGTCCAGTGTTGGTGTGGCAGCCGACGTATCCATACACCAGGACCCTGACTTTTGATTTCCGACTTAATGCATGAAAACATTGATTGAATGTGTGTTTGAAGTTTTCTTCGTGATTACTTGTGTCAGCTCACCAGGTATACTGTTCTGACCGTGGCTCACTTGTTTCCTTTTCAGGATGGCACGACGACAACATCGAGCTAGGGTTCCTAGAGTAGAGCGCGACGACAGCCCGCCGAGCGACGAGGCCTTGGTACAGGGCCCGTTGACCGCAGAGGCACCGACGGTACCTTTACCCGCCGAGCCCCCGATGCTTCCAGCACTGGCAGCTGACGACGCACGATGCCTCGAAGCTCTGCACGAGTTCCAGCGCCATCGACCTCCCAGGTTCCGTGGGGAGTCGGACCCCCAGGCAGCCGAGGACTGGCTGGAGGCGGTCGTCCAAGTTTTCAGGCTAGTGAGGACACCAGCAGACCTCATGGTGATCCTCGCGGCGAGCCTACTGCACGCAGCAGCAGGGCGATGATGGAGCCTGATGCTCCAGGTACATGATGAGGCCTCCCTCATCTGGACGGACTTCGAGAGCCTCTTCCGCTCAGAGTTCGTCCCGGCCACCCTCCGTGCGGTGCGTATCCAGGAGCTTCTTCAGCTGCGGCAGGGCAGCTTGACGGTCGCCCAGTACGCGGCGAGGTTCACCGACCTATCTCGCTACTCGAAAGACATGGTACGGGACCCCTTCTTCCGGGCCCGGACCTTCGAGCAGGGATTGAGACACGAGATCAGGGCATCGCTGATCTCCCTCAGCATCCCGACCCAGGCAGGAGTGCTAGAGCGAACCCTTCTGATCGAGAGCTTCCTGGCTGAGTCCACAGCAAGACCTGCCGCAGGGCGGCAGATAGTGGAGTCTTCGGCAGTAGGTAGCCGACAGATGACTCAGGGTTCCAGGCAGACCAGGCCTTCCGGCAGACGACCCCGGGACACTAGCTCAGCGGTGCGGGGCACACAGCGCGGAGCCAGCCTTCCGAGAGGCAGACAGTGCTACGAGTGCGGCGGACAGGGCCACATGGCTCGTGACTGCCCGACCCGTCGTACCGAGGGGCAGCAGACGGTGGAGGGACCACCCAGGCAGAGGCAGAGGGTCGACCGTGGCGGTCCGCAGGGAGGAGGCGGACGAGGCAGAGGAGCTGGCCGAGCAGCAGGTGGTGGGCGACGCTTTGAGGCTCTGCCACCACCACCACCAGGAGGCCCGCCCCGACCACAGGGAGCTGGCGGGCAGAGACAGGTGCAGCTCCAGGAAGCTGAGGCCTACGACCACGGCGCGCCAGAGATGATTCGAGGTACGATCTGTGTCTATTCCACCCTTGCTGCAGTTCTGATAGACACAGGAGCGAGTCACTCTTTCATAGCCACTTCCCTTGTTCGGAGCTCGGAGATTCCGACGGAGCCATTGACTCGATCCTTACGGCTAGAGACTCCTACAAGAGCAGACTCGAAGATTACGCACTGGTGCCGGCAGTGTGAGCTTACTCTAGGAGGCGAGAGCTTCGGCTGGGATCTTCTTGTAGCAGCGTCGAGGCCTTACGACGTCATCTTGGGCATGGATTGGTTATCTACGGTCCATGCTCAGATTGACTGCATTAGGCGCAAGGTGCGATGTGTGCGCACCGACGGGAGCAGGTTCACCTTCACCGGCGAGAAGGGAGCCTTAGCAGCACAGGATGGACTCACGCAGAGGAGATATCAGCCCATCACTCACCAGTTGGCTAGCCTCATCCTGGGAGCAGTTGACGTGCGGAGTCCCAGTTTTCCTGTAGTGGTGGATCAGTACGCGGACGTCTTTCCCGACGACGTTCCAGGACTACCTCCTCGCAGAGAGGTAGACTTTTATATTGACCTGTACCCTGGGACATCCCCGATATCCACTCCAGCGTATCGGATGGCCCCCGATGAGCTTCGAGAGTTGCGGGTACAGTTGGAGGACTTGCAGGGCAAGGGGTTCATCCGACCCAGTGTTTCGCCCTGGGCTTCCCCGATATTGTTCGCCAAAAAGGCGGACGGGAGCTTGCGACTGTGTGTCGATTATCGTCGCCTGAACCAGGTGACAGTGAGGAACAAGTATCCGCTACCCAGGATTGATGACCTCTTCGATCAGCTCAAGGGAGCACGGTGGTTCTCGAAGATAGACCTTGGGTCAGGCTATCATCAGCTCAGAGTTCGAGACGAGGATGTGCAGAAGACGACCTTCAGGTGTCGGTATGGCCACTATGGGTTCTTGGTAATGCCTTTCGGCGTGACCAACACTCCAGCAGTGTTCATGAGCCTCATGAACAGGACCTTCCAGCCATACCTCGATCGATTTGTCGTAGTCTTCATCGACGACATCTTGGTGTACTCGACCACGGAGGAGGAGCACGCCTACCACTTGCGTGTTGTACTAGACACACTCCGAGAGCACCAGCTTTATGGAAAGCTCTTGAAGTGTCAGTTCTGGTTACGTGAGGTCCACTTCTTAGGGCACGTCATTTCTGAGGTGGGAGTTGCAGTGGATCCCGCGAAGATCGAGGCAGTGCTAGCTTGGGAGCCACCCAAGAGCGTGACAGAGGTGCGGAGTTTCTTGGGCCTAGCCGGTTACTATCAGAGATTTGTGCCGGACTTCTCCAGAGTTGCGGCCCCACTCTCAGCGTTGACGAAGAAGGGGAAACCTTTCGTATGGTCAGACAGATGTCAGCAGAGCTTCCAGGAGCTGAGGCAGAGGTTGACCAGCGCACCTATCTTGAGGTTGCCTGAGGAGGGAGTTGGATACGTAGTCTACTGCGATTCATCAGGGACCGGACTCGGGTGTGTACTGATGCAGGAGCGGGCCGTGATTGCCTACAAATCACGTCAGTTGAGGCCGCATGAGCAGAACTACGCTACCCATGACTTGGAGTTGGCAGCAGTGGTCTTCGCCCTGAAGACATGGCGACACTATCTGATGGGCGAGCGCTTCACAGTCTTTTCTGACCACCAGAGTCTCAGGTACATATTCTCTCAGAAGGACCTGAACCTGAGACAGCGGTGATGGCTCGAGTTCCTCTAGGACTATGACTTTGAGATAGTCTATACTCCTGGGAAGGGGAACGTGGTAGCCGATGCCCTCAGCAGGAGGACGGGCATCCAGCTGCTTGAGGAGGTGATAGAGCAGCTAGCCGCCTTGCAGATATCCTTCGTGGATAGAGACGGAGCAGCCTTCCTTCAGTCTCTCACAGTCTCTCCTCCACTTCTACAGCGGGTCAGAGAGGCACAACGTGGGGACGCTGACTGTGAGACACGGCGTGCACAGGTATCCTCGGGACAGGAACCTGATGGTTTCTCCCTTGGAGTAGAGCACGATGTCCTTTTCAGAGGACGTACCTTGGTACCAGTCGCTTTACGAGAGGAGGTGCTGAGAGAGTTCCACACTTCTCCTTTGGCGGTACATCCTGGAGTGGCGAAGATGTACCAGGATCTCAGACGTCAGCACTGGTGGCCAGGCATGAAGAAGGCTGTGGCAGAGTTCGTTTCACGGTGCCTCACCTGCCAGCAGGTGACGGCAGAGCACCAGGTACCAGCAGGCTTGGTACAGCCCTTGGAGGTCCCGGAGTGGAAGTCGGATGACATATCTATGGACTTCGTGACTGGACTTCCACGCACTTCCAGAGGTCACGACTCCATTTGGGTGATTGTTGACCGACTCACCAAGTCGGCACACTTCTTACCCATCCGAGAGCAGGGCTCAGTGGAGTGCTTGAGACGTCTCTACGTTCAGGAGATTGTACGACTTCACGGTGTGCCATCGACTATCGTCTCCGATCGGGACGCTCGCTTTACTTCCCGGCTTTGGAAGGGGTTGCAGGAGGCGTTCGGGACGCGGCTACGCCTGAGCACCGCATTTCACCCTCAGAAGGATGGTCAGACGGAGAGGACCATTCAGACTCTCGAGGACATGCTCCGTGCATGTGTCCTTGACTTTGGTCGCAGCTGGGAGGACCACCTACCCTTGGTGGAGTTCGCGTACAACAACAGCTACCACTCCACCATCGGGATGTCACCCTACGAGGCGTTGTACGGTAGGCCTTGCAGATCTCCTTTGTGCTGGACAGACCCTGGGGAGTTAGCACTTGTGGGACCAGAGATGGTTCGGGCCACGACAGAGAAGGTCCAGGTCATCCAGGAGCGGATGAGGATAGCACAGAGCCGGCAGAAGTCATATGCTGACAGGAGGCGTAGGCCACTAGAGTTCGAGGATGGCGACCACGTCTTCTTGCGTGTCTCACCTCGATGTGGGTTGCGGAGATTTGTCCAGGGCGGCAAGTGGTCTCCACGCTTCATTGGGCCTTTCCAGGTCCTCAGTAGGATTGACAAGGTGGCATATCGCCTGGCTCTGCCACCTCAGTTGCACCGGGCGCACGACGTCTTCCACGTATCCCAGCTGAGGAGATACGTGCATGACCTGACGCACATCATTGACTATGGGGAGCTAGACGTGGATGACAGGGTGAATTTTGCGGAGGTCCCAGTGGAGATAGAGGATCGACAGGAGCGGGTCCTACGTGGGCGATCGATTCCTCTTGTGCGCATCAGATGGCAGCACGGGAACCTCCAGGAGAGCACTTGGGAGCGGGAGGCTCAGATGCGTGCTCAGTACCCACATTTGTTTCCATAGTTTATGATGTATCTTTACGGGGACGTAAAGTCCTGAGGTGGGAGTAATTTAAAGACCTGTAAATTTCAAGGAAATTTTTTTCTAAATTTTCTTTGGAATTTTACAAGAGCGCAGTTTCTGACGGCACCTGATTCCGAGGCCCGGTGTGCCCAGAATCATTTTCCGAAGTTTGGCTCGGGTACGTTCAGTGAACGGACGAGCGGGTTTTTCTAACTTTTGAACCAGTGCCCGGAATCGAATTCTGAGGGCACCGATGAAATCGCAGTGCCGATATTCGCTTAGAAACACCTCTTCTGGAGTTACGTTTGCTCGGGTGTGGTTTTTAATTTTCGGGCTTAAAGTTAAGAAATAAAATAATTTTGCGACAACTTTATTTTATTTCACTTAAGCCACTTGGAAGCCACTTGAAGACACTTATTGACGGCTTGAACTGAGTTGAACCGGAGAGGATGCTATCCAGAAATATCCTACCCCCTTGGTAGGATATTTGTGACGTGGGGCCCGCACGAGCCCCGCCGTTTCTTTCCGCTAAGAAACACACCCGCGAAAACCCGTCTTTATGAAAGTCAACTGACGTGTTTCTTAAAATCTTAACAGACCATTTAATTGAGCGGTTTATTTCATGAATTAAATGGGCTGTTTCTTTCGTTGAATTAATTCAACGAATTAATTCAATCGTTTCTTAACCTGTTTTCGTGTGTTGGCATATTAATAAAATAAGACCAACCAAAATCTTTTGGGGGATTACTCGTTGAGACAGAATCCTTGTTCCTTCTTCCTCCTTCGCGAAGAACGCGAAGAACGCGAAGAACGCGAAGAACGCCGAACCTGGAAATCGACGACGCGACGCCGTGATCCGCAACGCCGACAACGTTATTCTGCGACGTCTCTTCCTCCACGACGGATCTTCGATCGGCTGCTTGAGGTAAGAGTCTCAGACCTTCCTTTTTATCTCCTTCGTGGTTCTTAACCAAAAACATGGATTTAATTAATTAAATTAAATCTGCTGTTTCATGGTGCATTGAGTTCGCCGACTCAACGCCGGATTCCGCGACGACGCGACGCCTCCCCGCGACGACGCGACGATCCCTCTCTTCCGCAACGAGCTTTTCCGCGAAGAACGCCCGCACATGACGATCAACGAGTAGAGATTTTATAATTTGGAATACCCCTCTTTATATTCCCGTGAACATTCTTTAAAAAAAAATTAAAGAACCGGTTCAAATGAACAATTTTATTTTATTAAAATTGTCGGTTCATGTGTTGAACAAAATTCTCCCGGTTGTTTATCTCTAACGCGGAGGGTGCGGGCCAAACGAACACGGCCCGACGACCCTCCGCCGTTCATCATTTTGTGCGGATTTGGCGCGCGACGACGGAACGTGCCGCTACGGATGTTTGACGATCCCGCAGTGAAGAACGAGTCCCGGGAGGAGTGATGGCGTAGACGGGAAGAGAATCGGACCACCGGAACGATCCCGGTGGCCCGCGGAACTCGCCGGCGGCGCCGGCAGCCGGGAGCGGCGGCGCCCCGGCGCGCCGCCGGACAGGCCGCCGCGACTCAGCGCGGCGGCGGCGGCACCCGCGGACCCGCAGCCGCGCGGGTCCGGTGCCCTCGGACGCGGCTGAAGCCGCGTCCCGACTCAGCGCGGCCCCATGCAGGGGGGGGGGGCGGCACCACCAGCGCGCGCCTCGGCCGTTCGGCCGCTCGGCCGAACCGGGCCAGGGCGGTTCGGCCGACTCCCGGGGGGGTCGGGCCGGGTCGGCCCGAGCCCGTACCCCCCGTCTTCGGATGGTCTTCGTTCAAACGCCCGTAATATGAGCTACGGGCCTCCAAACGACTCTCCGTCAGTGGCAACACGATCCTTGGATCGAGACGGTCGTTTCGGTATATCGCACTCAAGGTTTCAGAATACTTTGAGTTCGGCCGGGTTGGTTCGTACACGAAACCAACCGGGCCCTCGGAGCGGAAACACTCATATCTTGAGCTACGGACATCCGATTGACGTGCCGTCAGCTTTGTTGTTTTCCTCTAAGTGAGACGGATCTTTTGGCATACTCCGCCCGAGGTTTGGACGCAGGTGGAGTGCGGTCGAGTTGGTTTTGCCTTAAAAACCAACCGGGCCCTAAGACGAAAATGCCAATAACTCTCAGACCGGGCGTCAGATTGACTCGCCGTCTGCGACGTTGAGTTCCTGTTGACGATACAGAACTTTTGTATACATCAACTTCGGACTTTTTGTCAGTTGATGTATCGGCCTCTCGGCTCGTGGAGCGGACCCTCCCGAACGAGCTTGCTGTGTGCGGGAACCCTAGAGCTGGCTGCGACTGCTACTTCGACAGCGACGACTGTGCAGAGATCCTCCGTGGACTCCGATGATGACCGTACAGAGATCCTCAGTGGACTGCGGCGACGACTGTGCAGAGATCCTCAGTGGACTGCGACGACTACTGCACTCAGCGATCCTCCGTGGATCAGTGCTACAGGTCCTGTGTGGGCCCGGTCCTGTGTGGGCCTGATCCTGTGTGGGTCCGATCCTGTGTGGGTCCGCGCTCAGCGGTTCTGTGTGACCCAGCGCCTACAGGTCCTGTGTGGGCCCGATCCTGTGTGGGTCATTGCGGGGGTTAGTTACCTATCGATCCTTCGTGGGTCCGACGACTTAGATGGATTAGTGATCATCTTTATCGTCATCCGAAGAAGTATACCTGGGTGAGCTGAATCTTGCGTTACTCTCCTTTGTGGATTGTGTTGAGCTATCTTGTGTGGATTTACTGTTTACTCTCCTTTGTGGATTGTGTTGAGCTATCCTGTGTGGATTTACTGTTTACTCTCCTTTGTGGATTGTGTTGAGCTATCCTGTGTGGATTTACTGTTTACTCTCCTTTGTGGATTGTGTTGAGCTATCCTGTGTGGGTATACGTTTTGCTTTCCTGTGTGGACTGGGTTGTGCTTGGGCTCGGACGTTGGAGCCGAACGGGAATTGATGACTTAGGTATATGTATGGGCATATACCTAAGCCGTGTCAGATGTTACTTCGTGATTGTATCCTTCCTTTGTGGATTATCCTTTGTGCATTTCGGGAGACCTTCGGGGGTCTCGGGGTCCCTACTGAGTAGCTTATACTCACCCCTGCACGGGCTTTGCCCGCACTACGTTGTGTTGGTTGCAGACGACGGACAGCGCTGATCGTGGTGGAGGCGTGCGGAGCAGGACGGTACCTGGAGGTGGACCGCTGGGTGGGACGTACTCGGAGCGGTCAGGTGGACCCGACGAGCAGTGGAGGCTATCTGTACCCACCCTTTAGGTGGGATTTCCAGAGGACGGCTCGACGCTACAGTTTTCCCTTTCAGTTGCTGTTTTTCCTTTCAGTTGTACTTTACTGTTGGGCTTGTATTTCCGGCCCCTTTTACTTTCAGCACAGCTTGTACATTTTTTACTTAGTGTTTACTTTTCCGCTTGCTTACTCTGTGGTGCTTGTTTACTTTTCAAAGGCAATGACTTTCCTTTTTGTTGGGATTTACGCCTTGGTGCTAGTCGCCAGCCCCTGGCCTATGGAAGGCGGGCTTGGGGTAGTCACGACACGGGCCCCGAGGGCGGGTCGTGACATACATCCAGGCTGAAGTTGATATATTAGAAGATAATCTTCAAAATGCTTGCCATGAGGATGCCTTTATTTCCCTATTTGACAAGAAGATTGTTCTCGCTAAGCAGCTTCTTGAAATCGAAAGACTCTACAAACAGAGGTCTCGGGTTAGATGGTTAAGGGAAGGCGACCGCAATAATTCTTTTTTTCATGCATGCATCAAATAGAGGTGGGGAATAATGATTTATTTGAAACGTGATAATGGGTCCTTCACATCTGATGTGGATATTACTTGGAAGATGGATTTGGATCACTTTGAGGGATTTCTTGCAGGACATGCCATTTCTAGCTAAGACAGGGATGCTATGGAGAATGATGATTTTTTGGGTTGTCTTCCTCATTTGGTGAGGGATTCAGACAACAACCTTCTTTCCTCTATTCCAGTGGAGGAAGAGGTTAGAGAAGTGGTTTCAGGTGTGGCCCAAGACAGCGCCCTAGCCCGGATGGTTTTCTGGATTCATTCAACACCAAATCATGGGAGGTTGTAGGCCCTCAGGTGGTGGATGCGGTTCGGGATTTATTTCGTGGTGGTTCTCTGATCAGGGGTATTTGTTCTTCCAGACTGATTCTTATCCCAAAGTTCAAAAACCCCAATCTCATCAGCCAGTATCGCACTATGTCCCTCTACAATGTCTCGTATAAAATCTCGCCACTGTCATTACAAAGAGGCTTAAAAAGATTCTTCCATGGCTGGTTTCAGAGGAGAAACATGGTTTCATTTAGTGTAGAAGCATCCAGGGGGCTATCGGCATTGCAAGTGAGCTTGTGCATGACATCAAAAGAATATCATTAGGTTCAAATATTATCATTCAAGTTGACATGCATAAAGCCTATGACGTGGTTGAATAGAGCTTCATCATTCGTGTCATGCGAGGTTTTAGATTCCAAGAAAATTTCTCTGACATTTGTTTCATGTGTTTTTCATCACCATGGTTCTCTGTTTCTCTAATGGGGAAGTGATTTGGATTTTTCAATTCTGTTTGGGGTGTTCTACAGGGGGTTCCATTGTCCCCTTGTATCTTTTTTCTTGCTCAAGATGCTCTTTCCTGGAACTTAAATAGTAGCTTGGTGGGAGGCAAGTTGAAACCATTCTGTGGGAGGCAGATCATGGTAAATATCTCTCACCTACTGTTTTCTATTGATTTATTGATTTTTACAAATGGAAGGCGCTCTTATTTAAATTTTCTCATGGTGTTACTCTCAAGCTACAACCGTATTAGCAGGCAATGAATTAATTCTTCCAAGATTCATGTCTTCATTTCTGATAAATGTTCTAGCTGAAGGTGCGAGGATATTCAGGGGATCCTTGGTTGCTGCTAGAAACCTCTTCCAATTTCCTACTTAGTAGTGCCAATCTTTTGTGGCCGCATAAAAAAAAATCATTTTAATGAGATTTTTTATCGTATTTTGGGAAGAATTTTAAATTGGAAGAACAAGTTGTTATCGTTTGTAGGGAGAATCATGTTGATAAATAGCGTGCTCACATCCATTCCCATGCACTTTTTCATTGTTATCAACCCTTCTAAAGGCTCAATTGGGAGGATGGAAAATATTATTAATGCTTTTATCTGGGATGAAAAGTAGGAAGGATGGTGCCACTGGGCCTCTTGGAAGAGGTTGGATCAACTAGTGGATGAAGAAGGGCTAGGTTTTCTTGATATTCATGATACCATTATGGGTTTACAAGCTCGACTCGCTTGGGAAGTCATTTCAGGGGATACGTTGTGGGAAAAATTCTTCCAGGCATGCTATGGTAGGAATGCAGTGTCTGGTCCTCACAGATCCATGGGGTTGGCTTGGTGCATGTTCTCTCATATTTAAGCACTCTCCAACCATAGGAGATGGATCATCGGCATGGGGGAAATTAACTTCTGGGATTCTAACTGGTATGGGGAAGCAGTTGCATACCCAGGCTATCCTTCTCCTGGTTTATCCTTCAGAGAAGATACTGAGTTTTACGATATGGTCCATGCAGTTTTGAATCCTCATCAAATAAACGTTTTCAAGAGATTTTTCATGAGTGATGAGCCAGATGTTTTCTATTTCACGCTGTCTGGTTCAGGCATATATACTTCTTGCGACTACAGGAAAACTTGTCGGGCGGAATCCACTTTGGATGTGTGGGCACCGGTTTCTTGGTGCAATGTGATCCCTTTGAGGATGAGCTTCTTAATTTGGAGGATCAGAAACAAGGCTATGCCAATGGGGGAGAACATCCAAAGAAGAAGTATCTCCTTGGCCTCTCGGTGTTACTGTTGTGACAACCCAGAGGCTGAATTGACAACTCACTTGTTTTTCCAAGGCCAATGGGCTTGGTACCTTTGGTCTATGTTTTCCCATCTTCTATGCATCGATAATGATCCTCGCTCACCTCAGGACTTCTTGAATTCATGGTTTATCAACACTGATCATAGAAGCATGAAGCAGATTATTCAAACCATCATCCTGGTGGCTATATGCTGGATTATTTGGGAGGCTCGAAACTAGGTCTGGCTGGGTGCCAAACGATCCCTGTTGTTTCTCCAGGTGCACCTCATGTTTCTCATTGTTGAACATTCTTCGCTCGTCAAAGATGGATCCACCTCATCATTGTTGAACAACCTCCTCAATCGACCCTACATGATGAAAAGAGGAAGCGAATATTGGCTGAGATGGAAACCTCCAAACAGCGGATTGAAATTGAATATTGATAGTTCTTATATGGAAGGGGTCATGAGGGGTGGTGGTGTGCTTCAGGATTGCTGGGGCTCGGTCTATATTGCTTCAGAGCTTACTATGGTCTGAGGAGCTCCCTGGGTGTAGAGGTTCGGGCCCTTGACTCTGGTTTGATGGTTTCTAAGAGAAGAGGTTTGGAGGTGTCTGAGATTGAATCTGATTCTGAAGTCCTTGTGAAAGCCTTACAGGGACGTCATGGGGTTCCGTGGGAGATGATTTATCTTATCCGAATATGTAAGATGGGCACACATCATGGAAGGCTGATCCATCATAGTAGGAGGGAGAATAATTTTACAGCTGATTCTCTTACTCGTTTGGGTAGGCAAGGCGAGTCTCTAAGGAGCATTGATTGTCTCCATTCTATTCCTCTAGAGTGCGAGAGTATATTTCAAGGGGATGCTCTTGGATTACACCACTTTCACCCACCTTTATGTGTTGTCTTTTGTTTCTGATCCCTTATTTTGAAATAAAAAAAATATCTTTCGTCGTCATCATTATTATTCATAGATATATAGCCTAGTGGCATGAGTGACAATATTTTATTACTACCTTTATTATGTTGTTTGGGAAAATGAGTCTTACATGGATAAAAATAGTGGAAATCATTTAACCAACCGTTGGCGATATCCCCATGATTTTGTGTTTCTCCAATAATGATATTGTTGGAATCATAAAAATGGGATTCCTTAATACTCCCAATGATGGATGTTGAAAGAAATATAGGGTTTAGATTTTTTTCACTCAAATCCTTGATCACACCCATAGGGATTTCAGTCATCAATTACATCACCATCCCTTCCAATTTTTCCTCTATCACTCATTGAGGTTCAACCTTTTATCAAATACCACATGGAACAATGTTTCCTTTTCATGGGAATATCAATCATTGAAATCAATATTTTGGAGATTTTCCATCCAAAAATGATTTTGTATGATCAAATATCACTGAGATTTGATATATTTATGGAATTAATTATCTATGAATAGTATAAAACCATCACTAATTTGATAATACCTTGTGAAATGTAATGTATGATCCACTATGACTAATTCCATGTAATTGGTGGAGTAGTTACACTCATTAGCATATAGTTTCCAACAACCATATTATTTTATATGATAATGTTGTATTAGGACTAATTTATGTCCAATCGAAGATACATCATAATATACATCTAATCCTTCACTGGGATGAGTTAACACAAAAACTAAAGCATTAGTAAACGTCTTGTTTATCTCTTCAAAATCATCGTCACATCAGTTATACCATATGATATTCTACCAGTCCATTATATAATTATTCATCATAGATGATATATTTGAGAAATCATATACAATATAGTGGTAATATATAGCGAGTCAGAGGATACATAGGATTTCAAATACTTTATATGATTCTTTATAGAACAAAACTTATTCAACCTTTGTCTGATCTATTATGACAATATATTCAGAGACTAAACGACTAAGTAATTTTATTACACATATACAAAAGGAAAATATAGATAGTAACACAAACAAAAAATGAACCTATAATTCCTCTAAGATATTGTGGAGAAGCTTACCAATGTTATC
Organism: Viscum album; assembly: GCA_963277665.1. NCBI lineage: Eukaryota > Viridiplantae > Streptophyta > Magnoliopsida > Santalales > Viscaceae > Viscum > Viscum album. The sequence goes on along the minus strand of OY728119.1, from coordinate 1,968,953,757 downwards.
AAGAGATATATCATTGACCATGACATCATAACCAAAAACCATGACAAAAGAGTGAAGAATGTTATAAATATTTTTGTTTGTTAATAACATGATAAATTCAAGATATTTGGTTAAATAAAAAGGAATTACTAGTTACCCAGTATTTTCATATCAGAATTGAAACGAAATAATTGTAATATCATTAGACCTAACTGAAAGGTAATGGAAACCCAAACATGAATCAACCATGGAAAACATTCATACCCATTTTAACTGATAAAAGAGATCATATATTCTAGGGAAATTATATTGATTATTGATTGTAACCTAATTGAGTATTGTAATGTTTCCATATAAACCACAATTTCTATCCCCCTTCTTTAGGAATAGAAATAGAGAACACCAAGGAAAAGGGATCATCCTGATAAAACCATTATCTTAGATCTCCTATTATCGAATATTTAATTCCCTCAACTATAATGTCTTATGTATAATATATGAATAAATATAGTTTTATTATTAGAATTAAATGAAAAATAAACTTCATACCTCTCTTAGGAGTTATTATAATTAATCATTATAGAAATATATCAAGTTATAGATCAACCAATCGAGTTGAGGATTTCATTTCCATGGTGTAAACTACTTTAAGAATAATTCCTTCCATATTTATAGTGATCTGACCCACCATGTACAAATCCCGACCTTCCCAAAAATCTAGGAATTCCCACTCTCCATGGAGTGTATATCTGTTAGAATAATGGGATGAGAATTTTACTTTAATATCATACAAATCAATACATATTGAGAAATGTGTTTAACAATCCACCCCAAAGATAACATCAAATGATTTCCATTCAATGACCATCATACAGAGAATATTAAAAAATGATTCTTCATTCTTTGAATAATATATAAAATTATTAAATGTATCCACTCTCTTCCCAAGACAAGTATCTTATGTCATGTAAAAAGGTGACATTTACACTATAATATCAAGGAATGAAATTAGTTTCTCAATAATAAATGAATGTGACAATGCTATATAAAATTAACCCTATGGTAAAGTATATAAAACCATAATAGAAAATATTATATTATACCTCACATTTAATACATATCCTACATCATTTATATAATCATTAGGATAAAACTTCTCTACTAATAATAGTATAATAGCTAAGTTTATCTAGCTACCTCATTGGCTTCTCTGTTGTACACTCCCGAATATTTTTTTCCTTTCACTGGTTGAATGAGATGTTTAATTTTATTTAGAACAATATGTAATTTAATTATCATCCCACAATCTTAGAGATACTACTCTAGATGAACTGAAATATGGTCATACTAACTATCAGAGTGACATGACATCTATTTAAAGGTATAAAAAAGTCTAATATGAACCAATAGACCACCATTGGGAAACAATATCAGAGATTCTATTATTCTAGGGGATGAATTAAATCTATCTCCATAGATTCTTTAGTGAGATCCACCTCCACTCATCTCCTTATACAACCTATTTTGGTCACTTGTAGAGCTTTGAACCATTATATGAGTAGTAGAAGTTATACATATTCTCATGATTATCATTGACTAGGACTCATAAATAATTACCCTCTTCATTACATTTAAATGATTGAATCATTTAGACCAATTTCAAAACATCCTTCTTTTGACTCTTCATCCCCACTCATATACTAAGAAATGTTGAGTATGATGGTATAACACCCCAACTCCAATAGCTTGGAGTTGGAGCCGTACATTATTACATTGGCATGATTAAAAGGAATAAAATCAAAATGTACAATTTAGTTAATTTTTTTTGGAAAATAATGAACATTCATGCAGCCCATTTTAAATTTTGAATAAAAAACATAATACATAATGAAATAAAATTTTCTCCATCCTTGAAAATCATCCAAATAATTAATCTTTATATCATGGGGAATGGAATAAAAATAAGGGTGAGCTAAAATTATCATTAATGGTAAAGTATATATGAATAAATAATAAATAACATATTATAGTCAATATGAAAATTAGAAAAACAAAACAAATATTCCATTTAATAAATAATGTGAGAATGAAATGCAATCATTGATGTTATTATTGTGAAAATCCTCTAGATAATAATAACTAAAATGAAGTCAATTCTCAATTATTGGATTCTATGTTTCCCATATACATGGGAAAATTAACATTAAGAACATTCAAAGATGTTTTAAAACATTCAAGATAAAAACAATTTCGTTATTCCCAACCTTAACTCTATTGTCTATAACTTTAACAATACAGTTTAAAAAAACTTCCTACAAATGTGATGGGTTGGTACACCTATATTTGTCACATGTGACTATGGATGCATCGAAGGACCTTCATTAAATATTACCCAACCCTTTTATTTCATGTCAAATTAATTCCACATATATCATATAATCAATTTATTTTGTAAATAAGTTTCCTTATAAAATATTCATATTATGTAAATGATGTGAATTTATAAATTTTTCCAAAGTATGTACAATAAATTTCAATGTATTTTTTTTGTAAAAATGGTATATGGATTATTAAATAATATAATCGACCATACAATAATATTCAATTCACAAAGAAATTTAATTTTCAGTGAAATAGTATTATTGGAAAGTGATTGTTTTAAGATAATGTTATCAATCACAAAAGAAAGTGATATTTCAAGATAAATTTTACGAGTTGGTAATTTTAAAGATAAAACTAATTATATGAGATAATTAAATTTAAAACATTAAATTCAATTAATAAAAATGTTATCTTTATATAATATAATAAATTGGGTATTATATACACCACACAAAATAAGTATGTGGTGAATTTGACTTTATATAACAGATGAAAAAATTCAGATAAAAATCTCATACCTTGCGCACTATTTTGATTTAAATATGTTTATCATCCATTATTATGGTTTTAATAAAGGTAATAAATTATATTAGTTCCACATTTAAATTTATGAGACCTTTTACAGTATATTATATATATTTCATTACTAATCTTACATCATTTTCACTGTTTCAGGTGTTAATAACCTTGTATTTCGAGTTTGTTTTGATTCGTAATTTTTTTAATATGAAATATAAAATTATCGAATAATATCAAGAATTTAAACCATAATTCAGATTTCAAATATATTCATTACATATATATTTAGAATAATCCAAAAAATTACAGATATGAAATAAAAAGCATAATTCATGGGGATGGTAGGGCATATGTATGCCTGAACGATACATTCATTTCCTTGTCATATTTAAAAAGTGAGTGATATTTATATTAATTATATATTTAAATTTTAATATTAATGTTATATATACCATATAATTTTGTTAAAAATATCCTCAATATATTTCATGTAATGTGTGAATGAAACACATCGCTTTGAGGAGGTGGTATTCCTCACCTCCACATACAATGTTACCATATTCCCAAAAAATGGAATGAATGAAGTTATATGTTATATTGAAAATAGGGAATAATAAATACGCTCTAAATAATATTTATAACATATGTAAACTATAAATCAATTATTATTTACAACCATGAAAGATGTTAATGGAAGAACGGACGACATCAGTTCACGAGGTGGCTGTCCACGGTACACACAAACAATGATTTCAAATACCATTTAACAGACGTGTATGAAGGTATATGAAGTAACCTTAAGATTAAAACATATCCGTAAATTTATTGTACATAGGTTATTATATTAGAAACATATAATAATAATATAAGTGATGGAGAAAGAAATAAAATAAAATAGCTAGTTGAAGAATGTTACCAATTTGTGTAGTAACTACATTTGGTTTATAGATAAACTACTACATAGTTTTATTTATGAATAAATATAGGATTATAGGAAAATTATTTGGGTTTTATATCTTATTATGAATGTTTTTGGGTGATCCAAATACCTTGTGATGTGTGATGAAGTAGAGGGGGTAAATAATTTTTTATAGTGTAGGGGAAGTGTCTTTCTTGTAAATATAAAAATGTAAACACTACTGGCAGCTATAACATACATTATGTGCCTCCAAAATTGAAATATAATTTATTGATATAAAATTATGGTTTATAAAAATCTCCACTACAAAAAACAATATTTTTATTTTTATAATTTTGTTCTATTTTTATATGTCTCCCCACTTTTACCATTTTTCTTTCTATTAAGGTAATTATTTGATAACATAAGTAATTTAACCACTAAGAATAAATTTAAGTGATATTTATTTGAAATATATACCCAATAAATTGTAAATATCATAAATTATTTAAAATATTAAAATCCCATTAATATTAAAAATTAATTCTAACAAAATCACATGTATCGAATAAAAATATTCCTTTAACCTGAACCGTGCTAACAATGTTATAACTATTTAAGTTCAATATGTTCATTATAAAAGATAAATTGGTCCCTATGAAGTCGTTACTTAATATTTACAAAAATTTAAGAAAACATTATGAATATGGGTTTTTTATTAATTTTAAATATTTAAATAAAATTTCATTTATTATAAAGAACATTAATATCAATTTTGACATTATTTACAAAATTTAAATTTAAAAATATAGTGAAAATGATATAATTAAAATATATTAAGTTAAAATACAATTAAAATGAAATTAAAGTATACAAAAAAATTATAAGAATATTTATTCTATCTTACTTCACTTTATATCATTTATTCTATTTAATTATTAATTAAATAATCATTTTATTATAGTTTCATAATCATTTGATGGAATTATTAAATTTATAAAAATTAATTATAAATTACTAAAAATAAAATAACTCATTTTTATTTCAAAAAAATACGCGCAAATGAAAATGTGATGTTTTTCATATCTCAAGGATTTATAAATGTTAAAGGTATCGAAGCTTCCTTTTTTCCTTTTCCAAACGTAACTTATTATATAGGTCAATTTAATGGAATAGTTTCCCAGTAACTCGTAATATTTGAAAAATATGGGTTATGGTTGATATATGGGCATCCCATATATTTTGGAAAAACTTCACATTCATTTTCACCCTTATTATTAATGATTAACCACTATGTAATCTAATACTGTCCCTAATAGCTCTAATTATTTTTAATTATTTTCACTATTCTTTTTAGTAAAAAATAGTTTATAGTATTTTACAATAAATATAATACTTAATCCAACTATTTATATCCATTTTTTTCAAAATTCAATTCAAAGAAGTGGTAAAATTAAATATAATGCTAAAATCACACAGATGGTGAGAAAACTAGGTTTTAATGTAAAAATGGTAAACATTTCAATAGTTTATTATATCTAAATTAAATATTAAAATTATTTCAGTTATTTTAATTGAATTAATAGATGTATAATTGATTAATATTATTTTTAAAATAAATTTGAAATATAATTTAACATTAATAAAACACAAAAAGAAAAAGGATTTTGCACTAAAATGTAGTATTTTTCACTGTTAATAAAAACATGAAACATCTCTTTAAAGTACCAAAAACACCCTTAGATAAATATGAGATTATCCATTAAAATATTTATTTTATTTTTAAAAATAAAATGTATAAATGGGTTAAAATTTTGTTTTAAAATAGGTTTCCCGTTAAAAGGAGACAACACTGCATGTAAAAATATATATCTTTTTCTGAAATACATGATTTGTTCTTATCATATATCTTACAATTATATTGGATGAATGTCAAATAATTTTATTGAATATGTAATTTAAAAGTAAATATATCAACAGATATTTTGATGTTATATGCACTTCTATTCTCTATCTTCCATGACATATACGATATCAAATGAACTCGGTATTATGGGTAACACAATGAAACATACTGTTCCGTTTAAACAATGCTTGTAACAAAAATTAAATTTCATATAAAATTAAATTATATTAAATTATTGATTTGTGATATTCCCCCAATTAAAAATAAATTTTATCCTTGTAATTCAAACTTGATCTCATTTATTAGGGGATTGATAATTGAAAATACTATTATTGAAAACTCGACATCGTGAATAGGGTTAGTAATAAATATTCATAATAAGAGGTAAAGGAAAATTAAAATGTTACCACAAAACTATAATTTTAAATATGAGAACACTAGTTAAAACATTATCATGGATGATACATCAAACTATAATGTTCTTATGGGGTGTGATAAAGAACATTTTCAATAACAAGTTGATGACCAAAAATCCTTAGACCCTAATTATGAAAAAGGTTATTGATAAAATATAAAAATGAGATAATAGGACAACATTTTTGTTTTCAAGAACAATTTTCTTAGATATGAGTAATTCTTTCACTCTATAATATTATAAGAAAATTTACGTTTCTATTTTATAAACCCAATCTTATCCATTGATTGCGCCTTAACCTATTTCTAATTCATATCTTTGAACATGTTGCATCATATGGTGTAGTAATCCATTAACCTCTAAAACCTCATCCAAATATCTTCTTAAAAAATTTCATAAATGGTTAAATTTTTCATAAGACTTTAATCAAACACATTATTAATAATTTCGTTAAATTTCCAAAATGCGCTACTCAAATGAAATGAAGTGGCTCTTAACAGTCACATATCAAACATTTAAATATGTTAATAACAATAATTACCAAAACACCTTATCAACATCTTGCATAATTATATTTCCATAAATAGAAAAAATATTATTATATATACTCCTTAAATCCAAAAAAAGTAAACTCCATTAGTGATAACAAAATCATTGTTGTCAACATATCATTAATAAGTTCCAAATTAGTATTTAATATCAAATATAATTTATCCATATCAATCATATTAATATGTAAACATAATTTTCGCAATATAAACCTGATGTTAAGGGTTATCTTTCCATCAAACATGTGTTTTCTAAAATGTTTTACTTAATGTTGAATAACTTTTCTAAGTACCAATCAGTATATGCTTTCAAATCCATAATGAATATTACTACAGTAAATAATTTATATATTTTATAATTTTCATGACTATTAGCTTACTCAAGTAGCATAATTCATGAATCTAATCCCATGAATACTAGTAATTCCACTTTTTTATGGTATTACAAAATCCTTGACCATGAACTATTATACTCTTTTTGGGTATATTTCTTTGAAAATTGAGACATTGATTTGTGTAGTGTTCTATATCTATGTATCTGAAGCATTGTACATTGGAATAATTTTCATGTCCTTAATATCATAGGCATAGTGTCGTTTCTCTCTACACTCATAGAAAACTGAAATTCCTTTTATGAAAGTACCAGGGTGATTATTAAAACAATTATTTAATGAAGGAAAATATCTATTTCCATTATTCCCATTATCCATAATTTTTATAGTTTTCCTCTTATTATCTTAATTCCCTCCTAATCCATAATTCCAAGTGAATTATTTATTTGTCTTTTTATCAAAAGATATTATATCCTCATATAATGATAATTCATGGGATACTAGTTCCATTTTAAATACGTAATAAGACCATACAATATATTATCATTCTTATTTTATAGATCATGTGTATTGTTTAGGTTCACATTACTTATACATAACCCCATTTCTATATGAAATCATAGAATCAACTAGATCAGATCGTGTAAAATCACAAACTAGTGAATACATAACATAAATTAAAATAGTTATGTATAGCTAATATCATAATCTTAAACACAGTTTCTTGGGTATGTTCTTTAATACTTCTCCTCAAATTCAATCATAGGTTTATGATAATTATTCTTTTTTTTCTAAATATATTTTCCAATGAGTCTACTAAACATCCTCTAATTCCAAATGTAATGCCCCAACACCAGAATCCCGATATTGGTGCCATTATTACATTGTAATGATTATAGGAATCAAATTGTGAAGGATCTATCAGTTTAGTAGTTTTTGAAATCTATATACATACATGTTACCCATTTTACATTAGAAATAAAAAAACCTAATATATAAAAAAAATAAATGATCTGCATCCTTGAAACTCATTCCAGGAATTTAACATTGAACCTTGGGAAAAGGAACCAAAATAATGGTGAGATCAAATTCCCAATAATGGTGAAGTATTGAGTAATTAATAATGAATAAATGATCATAATCAATAAGGCAGTTAAAAAACTACACATACATGAAATTTAATCAATAAACCAATAATTAAATGCATCTATTGATTTGATTATAGTGAAAATCCTAAGGAAAATATTAATTGAAAGGAATGAAATGATTAATTATTGGAGTACATGTTTCCCAAGAACCTATAACCCTCACAACCAATATCATTCACAATAAGGTTTAAAACATACTATTTATAAGTTAATTTGTTTTTCCAACCATAAAAATGTTTTCAAGACCCTTCATAAGACAGTTTGAAACATACTCATTATAAACACAAAGGGTTTCTCTAACTAAATTTGTCACATGAGACTACTGATGCATCGAGGGTATTGCATTAACATGTCCCTAACCAATGTCTTATGTGACAAAATAATTACTAACTTATCAAATAAAAAATTTAATGCTTAATTAATGTGCTTTATCAACTATCTATATTGAGTAAATGATAAGAATTTATCAATTTCTCCCCACTTAATCAAAAACATTAAAATTAAAAACCTTATATACAAATTTTATATAGTTGAGGAAATTATCATATCAACCAATGAAGAACATGGATATCACAAATAAATATATTTTTCAATTAAAAATTATTACAAGAATGTGATTATTTTAATAGAAATTTTACAATCACTGAAAAGTGAGATTGGAAGATAACTTTACAAGATAGTTTTATTCAAGAAAACCCTACATGTAAGAGTTAATTATACATAAAAAATAAATTAATTTATGATATAATATAACAAAACTCTTAGTAGATACCCAAAAAAATAACTTAGTAACATGAAATCCATCTCACAAATGTAAAATATGAGATGAAAATCACATACCTTACACTCTCTTCTGGTTAAACACTACTAAAATACATGAATAATGGTTTTCATAATTTTATTAACTTATAGAAGAACCATATTATTTTTTATGATATCATATATATTACTTTTATTAAATATTTTAAATCATTCATTAATAATCATTAATCATTTTCATCATTCCATGTGTAAATTGCATTGTTTTTCGAGTATGTATTGAATTTTAATTTTTTTGATATTATTTTGATAATGATTTGAAAATATCCACTATTTAAAAAATTATGTAAATATAATATTTATTCCTTACAAATATATTTTTATCAATACATAAAATTTTGAGATAGGAAATTGAATGAAACATTCATTGCGATGGTATGTCGTTTGTACACGTGAACATTACCTTTATTTTATTTATACATTTTAAAAGTAAGTGATATATATAAGTATATTTTCATACCATTATAATATTTATGTTATATCTAAAATATACATTTACTATGAATATAATTAATAAATTCCAGGTAATGTGTTAATAAATCAAACCTCTTTGAGGAGGAGGTGGTTCACACGTAAAAAAACAACGTTATCATATTCCTACATAATAGAGAGCATGAAGGTATGTGTCATATAGAAATTAAAGAAGAATAAATATATTATAAATTTTATGTATATCATATATAAACATTATATCCATCATTATTTCCAACCATGAAAGGTTGTAGTTGTAACACCCCAGGTAAATAAAGAATATGACATTTTCATATTTATCCATATATTATTTGAATAAAATATTAATATTACTTTAAAGGGAATGCTATGCTCTAGGGCGTACCCAATACGCAACAACGAGTTTCTTGGGAATCTTACGTTGCACTCTAATAATAAAATAATATTATTTGAAATTGTAGTTAAAGCCTAGCCGTTGTAATGGTAGGAATGAACAGAACTAACTACTAAATGATTATATATGTTTGTCAAATATTTTTACTTTTTACAATAAATTTTAGAGGATTAAAAATGCGAATGAATCCAATTTTAAGCGTAAACATTCTAATATTCTTTAAAAGGTCGATTAACCGCCTTTTGACGACGAACTTCTTTTAAATCCACATTGTATTAATTTTATGTGTTATATTTGACAAAATAAAATTCTTCTTTAGAATCAGGACATCAAAATTTACTTTGTGAAAATTTTTGGTATTTTTCCGATAAAGTTCATTTTTTTAATGAATAGTGAAAAATGTTGTATTTTAATTCAAAAACTCCTTTTAATCTGATTTATTTATATGGATAGATTATATTTTTAATTTAGATTAATGTGTATGAAGAATATATTTTTACCATTTAATATAATGGTGGTCTTTGGAATTAATTTCACTTTGAAATTAGACTTAAACTAGTGTCAATCTTTTAATGAATATTGTTTCCTAAAAACACGCTATTTGTTTTGACAGCGGGAATTAATTATTAAATTAATTAATGAAACATATATGTTTTGAATTTTGTAAAATAGACATAATTTTTAAATTGAAAACATTAAATATTGCTTAGGGTGAATTTTTGGTATTTTTCTGGAAAACATCAATTTTTGATGAATAGTAAAACCACTAAGTGGTAGTTTAAAAACTGATTTTTCGTTTAAATGAAACATTACCGCTTCTGTGATTTGAATTTCAAAAATCCGACATACATGGTTGTCATTAGGATGTAAAATGTGGTTCAATGGGATTAAAATAATTTTTTGGTGAATAGTAACTTTTAAGTTTTTAATCGCGATTAGAGGTAATTAGTGTAATTTAAGGTAAAAATAATGTTTTAATAATATGAAATGACCTAGAAACATGTCCTAACCACATTGGATGTGTCATGGCCGACCAAGAAAATCCATGGGTCAACTTGGGGACCCCATGAAATCACTTTGGTTGAAAGATGACATAAATAACTTTTTATTTAAAGTTAAAATAAAAATGTCACAAGCATGAGATGTTTCACTAAAACAATTTTTAAATGGGGTTATACAAGCCATATGTTTGACTATAAATATTCATTAAAAATCTAAAAGGATTTCATACATCATGATATTTTTTTAATAATTTTTATACATTAAATAAATTAAATTATATATGACATCATGATGATGCAGCGATTACCTCATTAATAAATGATTTAAATAAAATGAAAAGTTAATGTTAAAACTATAACAAACACTTGTAAAAGACCTATTTTATGAGTATATTTCTAACCCGTACCACCTTATTCTCGAAATAAATAAATGTGGGACCTTTAAAATCCGAAACTCTTTTGAAAATAAAGTAACATTTTGTAACATTCCAAGAGTGCCCCTCCTATCCTCTTATAAAAGGCCCCCACCTCTACCACCTTACCCACAACTCTCGAGCCTTTTTCTCAGCCAACCGCTTCTCATTTTGCCTCTTAACATCCCTCTATTACTCCTAGAATCCTCAATTTGGGCAGAAGGATTCCCAAGGATGCCTTTGAGCTCAAATCAAAGAGAGATATTCGATTTTAAGGTAATGTCTTCACTTGTGTTCTTTTGTTTTATTTTTCTTCTCCAACCCCTAAAATATTTTTATGCATTTTTTTTGTAACAAATACAGTATTTTAAATATACTAGGATGTTGTTATAAGAAGGATTAGATCTACACTTACACACCCCTACATATAATGGTTATAGAACATACTGTTTCTGTGGATGGTGAATTTCTGCCTCACGAAACGATGATTGTTTAATATTCTTTTAACACCTTCAAATGTGGCCATTATGATGTCACTGTATTTATATATAATATATAATATGTTTATGTTTTCCTTAATCTTCTGTATTTTTCATTTATGGCATACCTTTATGGTTTCCATTATGGGTAAACGCGATATCTTCATTTTAGGAAGTGCAGACTACCGCCCCCTCAAAGTGATTTGATTCGTTAATGCCATATTTGGGAGGTATAAAGGATGAAATTAATGTTATTACATATTATATCCTACTGGAAATATAATATACCTTTATATCATTATTTTTTCATTCCATTGAATACGAAAAAAAAAGAAATGAAAGTAGCGTTCACGCGTACGTATGACTTACCATCTCCAAGAATAGTACATTTCATTTCTTATCTCCAAATGTTATGTACTATTATAAGTACATTAATATAATGGATATATATGTAATATATTACATCTAAATTATGGATATAATTCTGGAATTATAATATATATATCTCTCATTTTGTTTTAATTCCATTAATATTACAAAAAAAAAGAAAGTAGCGTTCAAGCGTCCATATGACCTACCGTCTCCATAAACAGTGATTTTAATTCCAAACGATATGGAATAGTATAAAATGATTATATACTGGATATATATGATATTTAAAACATCAATACTATTCTGGATATGATTTACCTATAACTACATGGAAAATTCTTTTCCAACAAGTTCAATTTTTACTCATGTACCGAACATCGACAAAAACGTCTGATATGAACTCACTTTATTAACCAATTATTATAACATTATATTATGTGATATGAACTGAATAATAATATTTAAAGGAGGTCCTTAAGAAATTACAAATTGACCAACTTTTATTATTCAGGAGATTAAACAACGATCGAGTCACGTCGGACACGAGGTAAGGGATCCTACCTCTCTCTTCCTTTTTAAGTACTCTCTTTTATGTCATTTCTTTTAATATCATCTTTCTTATGTTTGGGGATGTTATTTTATATTAGTCATTCTGTAGTTTTTATTTTAATATTATGAGAGACCCTATTTGATCTCATCAATCCATTTTTGGAAGTTTTAAGTGGCGTCGTTAGGCTGCTAAGTTTTCGTAAGGGATTTTTCATCTCACTTTTATTCCCGTGAGATTTATGCTACATTTTCCACCATTTCTATTGAGTGGTATATATACTTCCCATTATTCTACTCTTTGTGTAATATAATTTCTTTTATGAGTATTTACATCAATGATGTATTGTCCTTCTTTCATGGGGTGTATGTTTCGAAAGATACCCAAGTCGGTAAGGGAACCTTTCAACCTCCTCTTTTAAAAAGACTTCTTTTGTTGGGTGTTTTAATTTACATATTGTTATGTTGGGATATGTTCTTATATATCCTTATTGATGTAAATTTTATGTCCAAGTGATGAGATACCCTTTTTATCTCTCATCAACTCATGTTGATGTGACGTCGTTAGGCTGTCAAGGGAACTTCTTAACCCAATTTTGATTTCTTTGGGTTCAACATGTAGTTATTGAATATATAATCCTTTGAATATGTGTGAATGACCTTTGATTATTTTACAATTAATATTCACTTATATTGGGTGTATTTATATTTTTCTCACGTAATTATGAGATTGATTTATCCTTAATTTAAGGATACCATCTTTATAATGGATTTCATCTCAATTTACATTTCCATTGAGACTTCATTGTTGTTATGCCCCAATTTAATCTTATAAGGTGTATATACTATAATTTTTAATATTATATCATGAATCCATTTATTCTCATGAAATTATAATGTTTTTATTAAATGTTAATCCTCAATTATTTCATTCAAGTGTCTCTCATTTTGTTAAAAACCCTTTAACTAAAATATCATTTTAAATGTTTTAATGATTTAATATTATAATTATTTCTCATTAATATCCATGTTTTCAAAATGGTTTTAGGGATTTATTTATATGGATATTAATTGTTTAAAAAGTTAAAAGCTTCAAAGTGGTATGAGACACTTTGATTCAAAAATCTCTTTATTAAATGTTTTAAATGGTTTTGAAAATGGGTTTTAGAATGGATTCATTATTTCAATATCTTAAAATGTTATATTGTTATTGCAATTTGGGAATGTTGTCTTTCCTTTATGATTAATTTATGTGCTGTGATTATGTTATGGTTCTTGGGCATTGTTATGAAGACGGGTGGTTCTATGATAAACTAAGGGCGGGTGAGCCCGATATAGCTCTCCAATGCATTGGGTAACGTGAAGGGGTTAAACGTTATGGTTTCTCTGAAGAGATTTAGTGAATATACTGTGATGGGTATTCCAAACACAACCAAGAGGGTTACTCCCTACGTAAGGATGTTATGAATGCCTCAAGTTACCGTTATGTCTTATGATTTCTATGATATATTCATGATTTTATGAGGTATGTTAAAGTGCATATGTTTTATGGGTAATGTATGGTTTCATTATTATGTATATATATACTCATGTTTCCTTTCCATACTTTTTATAACCCTTACTGATCTTTTTATGCTCATCCCAAGTTTTTTTGAATTTTTTTTGATAGGTCAAGGGAATGGTACATGATATGATGATAGTGTCAAGGAAGTGTCAAGAAATAATCCATGTTTTATTTTAAATATGTTTTCGTTGATGGGAAAAATGAATACTATCTTTTATGTAACCACTTTGTTTAAATGTGGAATGTAATGCATGTTTTATGATCTAATCCTCTAAAACTCTAAACCTGAAAATATCTTCAATGTGTAATCTTGTAATAACTCAAGATTAAGTAAGGTTTAAGGCTGGGTCCTTATAGTTGGTATTAGAGGTTGGTTTAGATAACTTTAGAGGTTAGGGTATTCTCTAAGAATAAGTGACATTACCATAATGGTTAGGATTTCAGAAAGAGTCCTAGTTTTAGATAAAGTGAATGAGTAAGTATATCTTAGTGTTTATCTTCCTCATTATTACATGATGATTTTGTTGATATACGCACACTGACATTTATGTTTTTAGTAAATGGATGGATCAAGCAGGCACCAAAGTGACAATGGGTTTGATGGAAACTGTGGTGGTTCTCTGATTAAGAGACTGAATGAAATGGGGGATTCAATGAGGAATCTCATGGTTTTTCTAAATCAACTATAAAGGATTCACGATCAACCACTTGAACCATGGTGAGTTCTATAATGCATCATGTACGAGATGACCAACTCGATGTGGAAGTTCAGGTAATAATCATAAAGGCAACCATTAGGGTTTATATGATCCTTACTTTTTAGGTAATTATGGGTTACTCTATGATATGATGGAAAATGAAAGGAATGTGATAAACTTGAGCTTAAAATATGTTATGATCATTTTTTAATATTTTATCTCGTTTTGGGGAATGTTTTAAGAATTATATAGTTTTGGAAAAAGGACAACATGCAGACCGTGTGACAACCCGTCACGTCGGACAAAGCTGCGGGAATCAAACCCACAACCAAAGTGCAACTGGTATTTATCGCCTACCACTGGACTACGTGAAGTCCCTGGTTAGTTTGACTAATTATTTTTAGTTAGATTATTTTAGAAATCAAGAGTAAGTTTATTTTGGGTTATCTATGGAAATGATTAACCTATCATGGAAGATATTTGATTAGGTTAATTAATTTTCAATATGAGACTTTAAGAGAAACTAATGTTATTTGGAGATAAATGTTAATTTTTACCTTGGAATACTATGTGATTAAATCCTTCAAATATTTGGGTTTCAATCTTAGTTTGGTTTACTTTGAATAATTTTATGGGCTTTTGTTGAACTTTGGGTATTGTTTGACAAATTTTAGAGATTAAGAATAGTTTTTCTTTTTATAAAGGATTATACATTTGTGGATTATCTGATCTCATACTAACAATTTTTGGTTTTTGATTTTGTCTAAAGACATGGGGAATATATAGTTCTCTTTTGCGGATTAGGTGATTCTCAAGAAGTTGATTATAGTACTCTTAATGCAAACAAATCTTCCCAAAAACTCGTCTTTTGGAGAAAATATGAGTTTGATTAAGGAATCTAGTAAAAGTTGAAAGTCTACGTGACAAGTAAGTATGTTTCATTATGATTTAGTTAAGCTCAAAAATAAATTCCTCAATGAAGAGTAACTTAAAACAAAAATGTTCTCTGTTAACTTTTCATACTGGGGAATCAAATACCGTTTAACCCATCACAAAGTTGTGATTTTATTGTTGTTAACTTTCTCCTAGACATGTTTACTATCACTCTCCATCAGAACATGAACCTTTTTTTTCTCCTCCATATCCATATTTTCATACTTGGAATCCTATTATGGGTTAACTCCGGTGACATTTGTACTTCTCTCCCATTCTTTTAAAGTAATAGTTTTACTGACTTTTGTTCCGATGTGGGATTTTCAATGAAGCTTCCAAGCCCAACTTTAAAATTTCGAGGACGCAATTCCCAAAAGGGGGGAAGGATGTAACACCCCAGGTAAATAAAGAATATGACATTTTCATATTTATCCATATTTTTTTGAATAAAATATTAATATTACTTTAAAGGGAATTCTATGCTCGAGGGCGTACCCAATACGCAACAATGAGTTTCTTGGGAATCTTACGTTGCACTCTAATAATAAAATAATATTATTTTAAATTGTAGTTATCGCCTAGCCGTTGTAATGGCGGGAATGAACAGAACTAACTACTATATGATTATATATGTTTGTCAAATATTTTTAATTTTTACAATAAATTTTAGAGGATTAAAAATTCGAATGAATCCAATTTTAAGCGTAAACATTCTAATATTCTTTAAAAGGTCGATTAACCGCCTTTTGATGAGGAACCTATTTTAAATCCACCTTTTGACAATTTTATGTGTTATATTTGACAAAATAAAATTCTTCTTTAGAATCGGGACATCAAAATTTACTTTGTGTAATGTTTTGGTATTTTTCTGATAAAGTACATTTTTTAATGAATAGTGAAAAATGTTGTATTTTAATTCAAAAACTCTTTTTAATCTGATTTATTTATATAGATAGATTATATTTTTAATTTATATTAAAGTGTATTTAGAATATATTTTTACCATTTAATCTAAGGTGGTATTTGTAATTAATTTCACTTTGAAATTGGACTTAAACTAGTGTCAATCTTTTAATAGATATTGTTTCATAGAAACACGCTATTTGTTTTGACAGCGGGAATTAATTATTAAATTAATTAATGAAACATATATGTTTTGAATTTTGTAAAATAGACATCATTTTTGAATTCAAAACATCAAATATAGCTTAGGGTGAATTTTTGGTATTTTTTTTGAAAACTTCAAATTTTCAGGAATAGTGAAACCACTAAGTGGTTGTTTAAAAACTGATTTTTCATTTAAATGAAACATTAAAACTTCTATGATTTGAATTTTAAAGATCCTACATACATGGTTTTCATTAGGATGTAAAATTTGGTTCAATGGGATTAAAATAATTTTTTTTGGTGAATAGTAACTTTTAAGTTTTTAATCACGATTAGAGGTAATTAGTGCAATTTAAGGTATAAATAATGTTTTAATAATATGAAATGATCTAGAAACATGTACTACCCTCAATGGATTTGTCATTTCCGACCAAGAAAATCCATGGGTCAACTTGGGTACCCCATGGAGCCACTTTGGTTGGAAAATGACATAAATAACTTTTTATTTAAAGTTAAAATAAAAAAGTCACAAGCATGAGATGTTTCACCAAAACACTTTTTAAATGGGGTTATAAAAGTAATATGTTTGACTAAAAATATTAATTATAAATCTAAAAAGATTTCATACATCATGATAATTGTTTTATAATTTTTAGACATTAAATAAATTAAGTTATTTATGACATCATGATGATGTAGTGATTACCTCATTAATAAAGGATTTAAATAAAATGAGGAGATAATGTTAAAAATATAACTTACACTTGTCAAAGACCTATTGGATGGGTATATTTAGGAACATTACCACCTTATCCTAGAAATACATCAATGTGGGACCTTTAAAATCCGAAACTCATTTGAAAATAAATTAACATTTTGTAACATTCCAAGAGTGCCCCTCCTCTCCTCTTATAAAAGGCCCCCACCTCTACCACCTTACCCACACCTATAATGCCTTTTTCTCGGCCAACCCCTTCTCATTTTTCCTCTATAAATCCCTCTATTACTCCTAGAAGCCTCACTTTGGGCAAAAGTCTTCCCAATTAATCCTTTGAGCTCAAATCAAAGAGAGATACTCGAGTTTAAGGTAATGTCTTCACTTGTGTTCTTTTATTTTATTTTTCTTCTCCAACCCCCTAAACTATTTTTATTCATTTATTTTGTAACAAATACAGTATCTTAAAAATACTAGGATGTTGTTATAATAAGGATTCGATCTATACTTACACACACCTACATCTAATGGTTAAAGAACATACAGTTTCTGTGGATGGTGAATTTCTGCCTCACGAAACGATGATTGTTCAATATTCTTTTAACACCTTCCAAGGTGGCCATAAAGATGTCACTATATTTATATATTATATATAATATGTTTATGTTTTCCTTAAGCTTCTGTATTTTTCATTTATGGCATACATTTATGGCTTCCATTATCGGTAAACACGATATCTTTATTTTAGGAAGTGCGGACTACCGCCCCATCAATGTGATTTGATTCATTAATGTCATATGTGGGACATATAAAGGATGGAATTAATGTTATTAGATATGATATCCTACTTGAATTATAATATACCTTTATATCATTATTTTTTCATTCCATTTAATTCAAAAACAAAAGAAATGAAAGTAGCGTTCATGCGTACGTACGACTTACAATCTCCATGAACGGTACATTTCATTTCTTATCTCCAAATGTTATGTAATATTATAAGTACATAAATATAATGGATATATATGTAATATATTACATCTAAATGATGGATATAATTATGTAATTATAATATATATATCTCTCATTTTGTTTTAATTCCATTAATATGACAAAAAAAGAAAGTAGTGTTCATGCGTACGTACGGCCTACCGTCTCCATGAACGTTGCTTTTAATTCCAAATGCTATGGAATAGTATAAAATGAATATATACTGGATATATATTATATTTAAATCATAAATACTATTCTGGATATGATGTACCTATAACTACATGGAAAATTCTTTTCCAACATGTTCAATTTTTACTCATGTACCGAACATCGACAAAAACGTCTGATATGAACTCACTTTATTAACCAATTATTATTACACTATAATATGTGATATGAACTGAATAATAATATTTAAAGTAGGTCCTTAAGAAATTATAAATTGACCAAATTTTATTATTCAGGAGATTAACGAATGATCGAGTCATGTCGGACACGAGGTAAGGGATCCTACCTCTCTATTCCTTTTTAAGTACTCTCTTTTATGTCATTTATTTTAAGCTCATATTTCTTATGTTTGGGGATGTTATTTTATATTCTTCATTATTTATTTTTTATGTTCATATTATGAGAGACCCTATTTGATCTCATCAATCAATTTTTGGAAGTTTTAAGTGGTGTCGTTAGGCTGTCGAGTTTTCGTAAGGGATTTTTTCATCTCACTTTTATTCCCGTGAGATTTATACTACATTTGCCACCATTTCTGATGAGTGGTATATATACTTCCCATTATGAAACTCTTTGTGTAATATAAATTCCTTTATGAGTATTTACATCAATGATGTATTTTCCTTCTTTCATGGGGTGTATGTTTCGAAAGATACCCATGTCGGTAAGGGAACCTTTCACCCTACTCTTTTAAAAAGACTTGTTTTGTTGGGTATTTTAATTTACATATTGTTATGTTGGGATATGTTATTCTATATCCTTATTGATTTAAATTTTATGTCCAAGTGATTAGATACCCTTTTTATCTCTCATCAACTCAGGTTGATGTGACGCCGTTAGGCTGTCAAGGGAACTTCTTAACCCAATTTCGATTTCTTTGGGTTCAACATGTAGTTATTGAATATGTCATCCTTTGAATATGTGTGAATGACCTTTGATTATTTTACATTTAATATCCACTTAAATTGGGATTATTTATATTTGTCGCACATAATTATGAGATTGTTTTATCCTTAATTTAAGGATACCATCTTTATAATGGATTTCATCTCAATTTACATTTCCACTGAGACTTCATTGTTGTTATGAACCAATTCACTCTTATAAGCTGTATATAATATCATTTAGAATATTATATCATGAATCCCTTTATTATCATGTTATTATAATGTTTTTATTAAATTTCATTCCTTAATTATTGTATTCAACCGTCCCTCATTTTGTTAAAAACCCTTTTAACTAAAATATCGTTTTAAATGTTTTAATGATTTTATCTTATAAATATTTCTCATTAATATACATGTTTTAAAAATGGTTTTAAGAATTTATTTATATGGATATTAATGGTTTAAAATGTTAAAATCTTCAAAGTGGTATGGGACACTTTGATTAAAAAATCTCTTTATTAAATGTTTTAAATGGTTTTGAAAATGGTTTTTAGAATTGATTCATTATTTCAATATCTTAAAATGTTATATTGCTATTGAAATGTGGGAATGTTATCTTTCCTTTATGCTTAAGTTATTTGCTATGATTATGTTATGGTTCTTTGGCATTGTTATGAATATGGGTGGTTCCGTGATAAACTAAGGGCGGGTGAGCCCGATATAGCTCTCAAATGCATTGGGTAACGCGAAGGGGTTAAACATTAAGGTTTCTCTGAAGAGATTTAGGGAATATGCTGTGATGGGTATTCCAAACATAACCAAAAGGGTTACTCCCTAAGTAAGGATGTTATGAATGCCTCAAGTTACCTTTATGTCTTATGATTTCTATGATTTATTCATGATTTTATGAGGTATGTTAATGTGCATATGTTTTATGGGTAAAGTATGATTTCATTCTTATGTATATATGTACTCATGTTTCCTTTCCATACTTTTTATAACCCTTACTGAGCTTTTTATGCTCATACCAAGTTTTTTTGAAATGTTTTTCACAGGTCAAGGGAATGGTACAAGATATGATGCTAGTGTCAAGGAATTGTCAAGAAAGAATCCATGTTTTATTTTAAATATGTTTCTGTTGATGGGAAAAATGAATACTATCTTTTATGTAACCACTTTGTTTAAATGTGGAATGTAATCCATGTTTTATGATATAATCCTCTAAAACTCTAAACCTGAAAAGATCCTCAATGTGTAATCCTATAATAACTCAAGATTAAGTAAGGTTTAAGGCTGGGGCCTTATAGTAGTGATAATGAACATCATCAGTTCATGAGGCGGTTGTCCATTATACTCATGAATGATGACTGCATATCCCATTCCATGAAACTGTGTTGTATTTTAGACCATAACTATTTAACACCTTGATTTAATGAATTTAAAGTCGTTATTTTTGTGATAATTAATGATATTTATTTTTTCTATTATCATTTTATAATATGATATAGGCTTGTGATGTTTTCATAAGGAAGAGTCACCATTAAAAATGATTCACCAAAGATATGAAGATTAAACAACATATAGAAATGTATGAATATAAACTATGTGTGTAACATTCCTAACCCAAAAGTCACTAAAATAGTGCTCTGATCCAGGTGTTTACATGACCTTAAGCGTGCCTCCCCATATGTGAAAGGTTTCCGATTAGCAGCGGAGGTCCTTATAGTCAATTGGGGAGACTATACCACATTTTATCAAAGTAAGCCGCAACAGAAGATAAAAGAATTGTGGAATAATAACCAATAATACCAGAGCATTCATAAAAACCCATTCACCAAACAGGGTATATCCATGTCCAACAGTAAATATTAAATGCCATGTTATAAGTGAAAAAGTGAACAAAACCCAAAATGAAGATAAACTGCAAAATCCCCAAAATAATCCTTACACAATGTCTGGGTCATCCTCTACGAGCACTTCTACCAACCCAAATTCCTAGAAATGACCTTTTCCTTCTCTTGACCTGCAAACATGAAGTCTTCTCATGTAACCAATGGAGTACCAAGTAGGGTGTGAGTAAAACTCAGTAGGCCACCACCAATAGTGTTTAGAAAATAATCGGTATAAACAATTGTGCATGAAAAATGGAAATGAATAATAAAAGACTCAGAAAAAATTAAGATCCCTTAGCATGGTTTGGTCTACTACCAAAATTTAATTTCAATTTCTATATCTTACCATTTTATCATATTTCCCATTACTTACCTTTCCAAACACATTTAACATGGTTTTATCAAACACAACAAGTTACATTGCCTCAAAGTACACAATCACATGCACGAGGAAAAAATAGTTATCATATCTCACTATGACTAAATCACTCATGAAAACCATGTTCTCACCTCAAATCCTCAGTCTGGGAAGATGTGACCATTATGGGAATAGATCTTCAGTATTCTTCCCTAACTCATGCGTTAGGGGAGGAATTTAGAGCCTCAGTCCAACTCGAACCTTGGGCATAGAACCTCAAGTCAATACCCCACTCTTCCACGCCATGTGTACAGGCTATATATATATATATATAATCTACTAACAATTCACAGAATATCACAACCATTTACTGATGAAAATATAAGTCAAAAAAATAAAATGAGTGTTAATTACCATGCCTTAACCCATTAACACTATTACTGCATTTCCCATAATTTATACCTTTAGCCCCATTCCCTTTTTATTATGCTTATCTCACTAACAATTAATTCGTTGTTCCTATCTCACTAGGTTTCATTCATCATGTCTACCACACTAAGCTTTGATTCTAGACTCATAATCCATTCCATTATGGTCTCTAATTATTTCTACATATTGACCAATTTATCCATTCAGCATTCTCAAGTGTCAACCCATTACACATTCCAACACTATTCACAATTCATTTAATATAGCCATGTTATACCATATAAACCACTTCCATGTTAACGCAACTTCCCTTAGGTAATTTTTATTAATCCTAGGTGCATCACGTATCTTCTAATCCCAAATCATCAATCACATCAACACGTTAATCAAGGGATCTACATAAACACACAACAATCTTACTTGTTCTTCCCAAATCCCTATGTACGAAAAAGTCATCTCACCCCATAGGTGTCCCTAGATTATTCCCATAACCCTCTATGCATCCCATAAGGATTGTGATGGTTTCAATATACCTTCTTAATAACCATTTTACTTAAACACTCCAACGGGGATCAAAACATACCGAGAGACACCCAAGAATAGAACCACACATGCACAAATCCAAAAATAAACCATGGGATATAACTTTTAGACCACCTAACTTGATTCCATGGGTGAAAAAACTCTCAGTAGAGCCCTTAGATTCCACTTAAACCAAACCATTATGCTTTAACCTAAATCAAATCCAATGAGTAGGGTTTTTGTGCTTCAAAAAGAGGGGAGAAGAAGATAAAAACCCTAAAATAAAAAGTGATTCGAGGATGGGAATATCCTTACCAAAATCTTCAATATGTAACCAACGACACCAAAAACACCTTAACAATGATTAATATCAATCTCTTAGAGATATTGGGAGATTTGGTTGTCTTCTAGGGTGAAGAGGAGAGAATCGGGAGGAAATCCGGAGTTGGGTATTAAAATCCCAGATTGGAATGTTTTTAATTTTTTAAATGTTTCTTGGCCGCATAGCTTACCCACACGGTTAGCTAAGCAATGCACAAAATGTGAAAAGTCTACTGCCCAAAATCACATCTCTTGAATAGATTCATGTGTTGTCTGCATGGGTAGCACTAACAGTGAGTAGACCGTGCGACCTACCCAGAAAAACCTGTTTCCTCCAATTTTCATGTCTTAGACCCTTAGAACACCCTCGATCCTTCTTAATGACTTGGGTAAGATCTTAATTTACCAAAAAATATGATTCAACCCAATAAATAAAAGAAAACATACCTTTCCATGATCTAGGATTTTATAATGTGTCACTATTAGAAAAATAATATTTTCTAAGTGTTGGAATGATTCTCCACCAGAGTGGAGTCACCATTTAAGCAACCTGCTATAAGCCTGACTTGCCTTGAAACCTTGACTCAACTCCAGATCCATAGACAACATTCTAATATTACACATATAGACATATATTCCACTCAATATGTAACTATTCATAAGATTCATTGTCAGAAATTTCAATAATAAAATGACACGCTAACATTGTTTATGTTTATATTGAATTAAATTTCTCTGAAGGATAGTTTTTGAAAATTTGTGCTCAAAATTATTATAAGGATAGTTCATTAATTTCTATACAGAGATGCATTATTTTCATTCTTAGAAATTCAGTATGAGTAGAATAAGATCTAGTAGAATCTCTCAGCTACTTATCCTATTAAAATATGATTAACACTCCCTCATACATAAGTGATAATTGTTGAATAAAATGAAATACCATTACACATGATGTGACCTAAACCTCATTGGTATTACTAAAGAAGAAAGAATGATGTGTTGTTCTTTACTAGACATATGGAAAAAACATAAAATTAATCCAGTGTCTTCCTAAAGACATGAATAAAGATTCAAAAAAATATGTTTTACTACAACATATAAAAATACAAATTGAGACAAAGTAGAAACTATATTCAAGAGTCACAAGAAATATAGCCTAATAGACTGAAAAAACTATTTTATTACAAATTATATTTTATCAATATTTTTATTCATATTTACATATGAGAAGTGTGTCTTAAACTATTTTATTTTATCCCTCAATTTATCCTTATTCAATCTAGAAGTTACATATATATCTTCTCAACTTGTTTTACATAGTTACAATGTGTTGTTGTGGATGCCCGGTTGTGACATGTTTTATTTTTTCTCCCATGAAAAATATAGCAGAGTCGATGAAGATTATAGAAAATGTGTATACTTTTGTAAAATCCAATTCAAGTTCTTGAAAAAAAATGTTTATTTTTTATAAACTACTTTTCATCAACTGATTTCCATGGGGATAGGACTAGTCCTTATC
Source organism: Viscum album (assembly GCA_963277665.1). Lineage (NCBI taxonomy): Eukaryota > Viridiplantae > Streptophyta > Magnoliopsida > Santalales > Viscaceae > Viscum > Viscum album. The sequence continues at coordinate 1,968,928,990 of OY728119.1, read as the reverse complement.
TTGATATTGATCCTCTTGTATTTAAATTCATCATTGTGTTTTTTTTGTCTTGTTTGTTTTTACTTTATGTACATTAAAATAAAATCTATTTTTACCTAAAATAAATACAACTACTTTGATAGTTTTTCTTAATAAATTTTTAAAATAGAATTTGATTATGTAAATTGATTTGAAAGGATATAATAATATTGAATATTATTTTAACCAAGACCAGCTCAATATTTTGAGAAATATTCTAAAATATTAAAACATATATAAAACAACTATTTTAGTAAAATGGGTTGTACTATTTAAATTGGGTGATTTTATTTAAATCCATACAAAAAAATTAATTTTTTTTGGGTACTGAATTCACCCCCTCATGAGATAATAATTTTGAAAAATATATTGTATTAGAGGATGTTTCATTGGTATCATGTTTTTTCAAAAAAGAATATCAATTGTTGTTTTATTTAGGGCATAATGACCTTAAATATATGTTTTTTATAAAATAAATTCATTAAATGGATAATAGAAAAGATGTTTATGCTTCCAAAAAACTCCATTTTTTATTGAAATAATTATGATTAGTGGATGATCAAAATAAAAATACATATAGAGAGTTTTAGGTTTGAAATCTGTATTTCCATAGATGATAAATATGAATTTCCTTCAACTTGTAGAGTTAAAGGGGATTAAGCTACCAATACTAGTTATGAAAATAATTTTAAATATATGAATTCTTGTTACTGTTATTTTGTATATGAGGAGTTTAATATAATATCATCTAGTAAAAAATCATTTGAAATTTGGGATATAGTAGCTCTTTCACATGAGGGAACAACTACAGATAAGGATATAACACTAAATAAATATACTATTAAGTATGATACATTTGAGTCAAATGTTGATAAATTAATTTATAATATATATATCGGGTTTAATAAAATTTTGAATACTATGATCTCACATGGAAATCCAATATTTAACAAAGACCATATTATGATATTTTCACGATTCCTTCCAAAAAGATTGATAGGAACATCTATTTCAATTATAAAGTCATGTGACATCAGAAAACTACTAGTTAATGATATAATAGGTAAATTGGTGATTTATAAATAACAATTTAAAGATAACTGAGAGAAAGATGATGAGAATAAAAAACCTTGGTATCTTTCAAGTATACTACATCCATGCAGAGGTTAGAAAAAAAGGAAAATATCCAAAATAAATGTTCAAGTGATAGTGAGTCACCTCTCGATAGTTTTTAGGACATGTCCCATATTTCTAGAAGAATAATGTAATTTTATAAAGGAATAAATTTTTCATAAATCCTATTTAAAAGGTATAGTATGATACTAATTGAAACTAAAAAATGAATTGATGAAGGATGATAATGAAATTACATATTATTAATGCAAAAGAAAAGGACATGTTAAGGAAGACTAAGAAAAACACAAATAAAAAAATAGATATGGTGAGAAGGACTAAAATATTAAGAACTAAATGAAATAAATAAGGAGTGCATATAGGGATTTCACCAATTATTCTAACACTAATCCTGAACAAAAGAATAAAAGAGGCAATATGTGCCTCATGACTTATGTCACTATAGTACATGTTGTTTCAAATGTTTTTCATCTACATAATAATTATAATTATGAGAATGAACATAATAATGAAGAAAAATCTCAAGAAGAGATTTTTGAATATTGAAAAATTATAGAATAAGCTTTTAATGGAATTAAATATATATAAATATACAATGTTATGAAGAGTAAAAATTATTTAACATCCAATATTAAATCTGATTTATCAGTTGAAAAGGGATGAATGTCCATTTTTCAAACTAAAATACTGTACATAAAATGTATAATTAAAAACTACAGAATGTCATAGAGAGGATTAAAAATGGTAGAGAAAAACTTACATTGATTCTGGGAATATAAGATGCTCTAAATTATGTCATAGGTACAGTATACCAACCTTCTTTAAGAACAATATTCAATAGCACTATTGTACGAATATCAATATATGATATTTATACTATTAATTATATTCCAAAATGAATAAACAATGTTTTTATCTCAACAATATTACAATGTATTTTTAAGATACTACTTAGACAAATTTGGGTTACTAAATCACTCATTACTAACACATATGGTCCCAAGAAAATCTGGGTACCAAAACCATTTCTTGAATAAATTGTATCATTTAGGAAAACTATATTAAGACCTACTATAAAAAAATATGGTAATAGGATTGTGGATTTTTAAGATATATGATAATATACTACTCAATTTTGAAGATCCTAATAAATTTTTATGGTGGTCATGTCTCCTTTGGTGAAAATGCTAAAGGGAAAATCATCGGCCTTTTCCAAATTGGTAGTATCAATTTTATTTTAATTTCCAATGTACTATTTGTTGATGGATTAATGTATAAGTTCCTTATCATCTCAAAAATATGTGATAATGGTTTTCATGTTACATTTGAAAATAAGGAATTTAATATTTGAGATTATAATGATTTTTCTTTTTTACTTTGTTAAGGAATGCAAATATTTATGTTATTTATCATAATTCTTTAATTCCTCCAAAAAATTAAAACTTGAATTATTTTTAAAAGGATTGATGGTTTTGGAATAAGATACTGGGAAATTTCAATATTCACTCACATATAAGGTTTCTAGTAAAGGGTTTGTCAAGGATCTACTCAAACTAGAGTTCCCAAATGACACTATCTGTAACCCCTATCAAAAATTGAAAATAACGATATTTTTTAAATAAAATAAATATGATTCTATATCTAAACCACTTGAGTTTGTTTATATGGATATATTTAGACCATCTATTTATTCGAGTATAAATTGGATGTAATATGTCTATGTACAAGTAGATGAATTTTCTAGGTATACATGGGTGTTCATTCAAGATCACAAAAGTGAAGTCTGTTCTTACAATTCAAAGTATAATAAATCTGTTGAAAATTTAAGTGTACTTAGAATTATGACCCTAATAAGTGAAAATGTGCATGAGTTTGAAAATCAGGACGTTGAATCTTTTTATTCTCAAAAATGGCTATATTCATTACTTCTCTACTACTAATTTCCCTCCGCAAAATGGAGTCGTAGAAAGATGTAATAAAACTCTTCATTAGATATCCTAGACCATGCTAAATTTATAAAAAATACCTATCTACTTATAGGATTTGTCAATCAATATATCCTATTACATAATAAATAGATTAATAATTAGAATTATCATGATAAACACCCGTTATGAGTTTTGGAATTATGGGAAGCCTAACGGTTAATTACATTAGTGTTTTTGGTGGAAATGTCCTTATTCATAACACTAATGATAATCTTCATATATTTTCATCCATGACTAATGAATGAATTTTCCAAGGTTATTCAACCTCAAGTAAATCTGATAAATTATGCAAAAAATGGCCCAAGACTGTGGATGAATCTATTATTGTCAAATTTTATGAGATAAATTCATATGATACAAATCCATCTTTAGAAAAACATAAGAATGATTTATCAACATTGAACCTAAATTCCAAACCTAATGATTATGTTATAAAATAATCAAAAAATAATCAATCTTGTGGAATTTCTAGATCATCCAAACCCAAACCTATATAATAACCTGATGTGTCCAACTCTACATTCTTTAGATTTGTAAGGATCCTTATGTAACATCCCATATATGATGTAGTTAGAGACCCAGATAGGGCTACAAAGATAGTAGAATCTCTATAAAATCAGGTTTTACATCCAGTTTTTTGTCCCATTTTGAACCAAAGAACATCAATGATAGAATTATTGATAAATTCTAGGTATTGGATATGCTAGAAGAATAAAATAAATTTAAAATAAACATGGTATGGATCATGTTTATAGACTGAAAGACACCTTAATTATAGACACTAAATGTCTATTTAGAAAACAATAGATGAATCAGTCACAATAGTATGAAAAAAAACACTAGTTGCACAAGGATACAGTTAAGATGAAGGAATACCATATGATGATACCATTGTACCAATATCCAGAATATATTCCACTAAAATTCTGATAGCCAATATAGGCTATCTAGATTTAAAACATTATAAAATAGATTTCAATATTTCATTAATAAATGGGTATATATTTGAGAATATTTTTATTAAACATACCACTAGTTTATTAAATCAACATTTAATATATTGAGTTTTCAAATTAACGAAAGAGTTATATGGTTTAAAAAAATCTCCCAGATATTGTTCTGATAGGCATATCAATTTTTCTTTTTCCAAACATTTTTCCGAATGAATAGTTGATCATACAATTTTCATGAAATGAATTTCAAATGTTTTTTTGGTATAAAAATCTATGTAGATTATATTATTTATGTATCATCAAAAAAACCCTTATGCATTGTTTTTTCAAAAGTGATGAAAATTAAATTTGAAATGTGTTTAATCAGTGAAATCAAATTCTTTCATGGATTTGGAATTTTTTAAAATAAATAAGGAATTACTTTAAACCAAAGTAAATATAGAATAAATATTTTAATATGTTTTCAAATGGATTAATGTAAGAGTATTAATACTCCTATGGGTATAACCGTTAAATTAGAAATTGATAAATTTTTTAAAACTAGTGGATCAATCCAATTATTGTAGTATAATTAGAAGTATTCTCTATGTTACTTCTCTCCAGACTGATATTATTATATGTTTGGGTATGTGTGATATATTTCATGAAAATCCAATAGAGTCACACTTGGTGTCTGTAATAAGAATTTTAAAATGCCTTAACTATACTACTAGTTTAGGATTATTTTACCGAGGAAGAAAATAATTTGATTTCATTAGTTATTTAGATGCTGATAATAGTTGATGTATGTTTAATAGAAAAATCACATATATAAAATGTATCTTTTTGGGAAAATCTCTTGTTTCTTGGTGTACTAAGAAGAAAAATTATGTTTCAATATTAACTGCTAAAGAAGAATATGTAGCGTAGTTGTTGTACAATATTTTTTGTGGATATAATACACATTAAAATACTATGGGCATCAATTAATAATTGTCCCAATGAAATTTGATAATAAAATATCTATAAATATTACCTAGAAACATGGATCACATTCTATAACAATAATAATTATGTAAGACATCACTTTTTGAGAGGTCGTTTTTCAAAAGGACGATATCACTCTTGAATACATTGGTACAATACATCAAATTTCTAGTATATTCTCTAATCCTATAAATTTAATTATAATGAATTAAATTAATAATTAATTATGTGTGATTAGTATTGGTTATGTTTAATTTTATGGGACTCACTATAGTGAATGACTCACCACTGGGTATGTCTCATAATTGTGAATGTCTCACTATTGGGTATGTCTTGCCATTGGGTATGTCTCTATATTTAATGTCTTACCAATGATACATCACATAGTTGAACTTCACACCATTAAAATTATAAATATTGTGAGATATCACACCATTGGACTATTTCATGCCTTTATCAAATATTCATTTTTATATTCTAAATTTTCAATTATCAAATTTTCAAATTTTGATTTTTTATGTCACAGTTCAAATTTTATTTAGATTTCAAATTAATCTAGATCTATAATTAATATTTATGGGATCCCTAAAAATAAAAAATGATATATTTGGAACATTTCTTGGTTTCAATGCACATTATTTGCTTACATATTTCTTCTCTCAAGCAATGTGAAATATTTCTCTCCCAACCATTCAATCTTCTTATATCCTTTAACTGAGGCAACCAAAGAAGGCATTCCTGGATAGAGTGAAGCAACCTTTAGAGTCTTTACTAAGCAATAATCTTTATGAAATGATAAAAAAAGGGTAAATGAGTCGTCTTGGTGTAGTTGAGCTAGTAAATCTTGAGATATATAAATGTGTTATAAAACTCATAGAGGATTTTGATGTAGAATTTATTCTTTAGAGTAGATATTTAGTGGATAAAGTTATACAAAACCAATGATGGATGAATTTTTATCTCAAAATTATATTATTTTGGTATCTTATGTTGGTGAATGTGTTCTACTAGTAGGCGGAGTTTGGTCTTGGATAAGAAGAATAATATTGGTTAAGAATCTGATTGAATGGTCATATAATTTCATATTCTTCAAAACACTAGGATGTGTATCTGAAAGTGCCATATGAGGGAGTGTTTAATGATTATCAAGGAACTCTAAAAGTTTATGGTGATAATATAATTTTTCAAGTTTCTAAGGATGTGCTGAAAAATGATGTAACATTGTAAAGGCCAGTCGCTTCAGAGTTATATGGTGGATACAGATTTCTTTTAAAATTCATCCAAAACATTATGTGTCCATGGAAATGTGACATTTCAACTATAAGGTTTCAATATGTGTATTTTATTTTCCTTTTAAAAATAGGACCCTAGATAAATGTATGTAGATATCTAAATATTCATATTTTGGAAATGATCAAACCAACCTCTAGATAAAATTACCTGATTTATTCAAATGAATTTTCTACTATTCTTAAATAAAAATTTCTTATTATTGAAGATGAAAATTAATCTATGGGTTTTTTTGGATTTTTTATCATAAGGATAATCTGTAGAAGGATGGAGATCAGTTAGAATACATGAAAAAATCAGTGGGTGTCCGATAATAATAAGATATATGATGAGCTTAATCCAGTAGACCACTCATTTACACTGAGAGAGCTTATAGGACCTAGTCTAGAGCCTGATGTGACTGTTAAGTTCTCTAAAAGTTATATTGAAGAATAGGTAGCTTCATTTAAAGAAAATGATGAGAATTAATTTTCTATCCATAAATTAAGTGACCCTTACTAGTATCCAAGATCTCCTATTATCTCACATGAATAGTATACCCAATACTCTCCCCCAAAAAGAAAGGATCATAAAAAGTGATGAGTAATAGATTAATGTCATTATAGAATATTATTTTTATGGTAGATTAGAAAAACATGAATATAGTGGTGATAAAAAAGATGCATAAAAAATAGAGATGATGATGATGATGATAGATGATCAGATCTAGATTGTTCTAATGCGTAAATTAGAAGAGAGGATGTTGAGATTCCCCAATATCTTCTAACATCTCATGGTGGTAATATTTTGTGAGCAAAAGAGGGAACCAATTTTTTTGGTGAGATAGATGTTTCCTCTAAAGGAGATATAATTTGACGCATTCCTGTCATAGGGCATGGAAAAATAATTTTTTTTCCTAATGTCGCATTGTGGGTGAGCAGGGTCATCTCACTCAAGGAGCGTTGTGGTGAGTTCAATCACTTATTATAGTTCATCTATTCTAATTCATTTTATTTGTTTATATAATTTACTAAAAATAATTGTTTTAAGGGTTTTGGAAAATAGTGAAATTTCAATAATAAAATGAAAACTTTAAATCTAAATTTAGATACAGATGCAGACATAATGAAATTATAAAAGAATGGTCTTGGTCCTAGGTTTGGATAACACAGGTTCATTAATTATTTATTTATTGTTAAAATTATATCTAATAATTCATTTATTAAAATATAACTAGTGAATTACTTTCTCATGATTTATTGAGTGTCTGATTTCAGTATGATTCAGGCACACCAAACCACACCACCTCCACTAGTAAAATATGGTATCACCTTACCCGATAATGTTATTTCTATAGGACCTGACTCTACCGTATATCATTACTAACCTTATGGAAACTTCAAATCCACCATATTATGGTTTTTCATTAGAGTGGGGAGGTAAAACAAATTAATCATGGAAAAGAAATGGATTTGGAAATAGTGTTATTGTGGACGACCGCCAAACCTATGCAATACTCCCTTCTCCACCAAAAATAATTTTTTTTTCTTGGAGCGCAATAATGTAGAACACCATGAAACCCTCCCCCGGGTCCAAGCCTCGAGATAGTCACTTCCCATAGATAATTTAAAATAATTCATGATGGGAAGATATAATATTGAGGAAGAGAAATATAGTTGGAAGAGAAATGGTTTGGAAGAAGAAACATGGACATTTTAATAAAAAAAAGATTAATTCGTTACATGAGAAAATACAAATAAAATGAAAATGAAAATATAGAAAGAAAAAATTCAAAAATTCCCTTGTCCTCCTATCTTAGGTTCCCCAGATGGTGTGGGGATTGGAAAGAATGATTAGAGAGGTTGGAGCTCCTCTCCTTTTATAGGAAGCCTTCTTTCATCCAAATGTTGACACGTTTTTACCCATTAATTTGTAGATTTGTGCATCAAACCCTTCATGAATGTAATTGATAAATTTGTTGGATGTTAACAATAAAAATTTGAGCTTAATTTTCCATCGTTTCTATGATATGTGAGTTTTTCATTAGAGGATACTTTTTAAGGATGAAGGTTCCATGAAGGTTCCTCCAAAACGATAAAATCATATAGAACCATTAATGACATCAAAACTTGCTCAAATTAATTTTATAGGTGCATATATGACTTATAGTTCCAAAATAAGAAGAATAACATCAATTGGAGGTGTGTAGGATGATATATACTTCCATTACCATGGTGAGGTCCATGCTGTCTACCTAGAAAAGTCTTCAAATTCATTGATTTTTAAGGCCTCTAGATGATCAATTCAGCCCCTGGTCTAGAAGAAAAATATGAAGGTAATAAAATAAGTATTCTAAAAAAATTAATCACTAAAATTTGATTTTTTTTTTCAGGAAATGAAAAAATACCCTTGACGTAAAAATCTATGAAAAATCCAGAATTAACCACTTTTCAAAATTTATGTCATCTTCATTCAATAATCAAAATTAACCATTATTTTAATAATACATTTAAATACATGGGTTTTATCATTTAAAAACATTAATAGTTCATTATTATTGAATTAAAAATATGCACATAAACATGCTCTATCAAATACCCCCACACATAAATGATTATTTCCCTCAAGAATAAAATCTCAATATAGAATTCAAAAGACACCAATATTACCAATATTCCAATTCCAAAGTAATAAAATAAAAAAAATCAATGTCGAATAAAATTTTCAAAAATACACATAAAATATAAATTTAATTTCCCAATTTTGTAAGAAACAACTAATTCATATATTTTACTTTTCCCCAATAAAAAATAATGGAACTTATTCTTTCATTCATTCATGCTTATCAATTCATTATTATTAAACATTACACATCATGATTTACCTCACCATTGAATTTTGACTCTCATCTCTCATGATACAATTCAAGTATAGTTTTCCTAATATCATGAGAACATAATCCTTATCAATATGCTTGTAAAATGACATCTTTTTCCACATTGAAAAGAAAAAAGGTACTTAAAATCATGAGGACTCTTCAATAAAGGGTCAAATAACTATGAGGCTTATTGTTGTTTGGATTTGATGTTTTAAAAATTAAGGCTCAAGAAGGAGGTTTATCTCTTCAGTATAATTCATGATATCAAAAAGTGTAATGAAATTTTCCCCTTCAAAGTAACAACACCCACTTCCTCCAAAACACAAAGTAAGGTCATGATATAATTAAAGAATAATTAATAATTGAATCACCCTCGTGGTTTTTTTAAATTTGTTATTTTTTTTATTTTTTTTGAATGTTATGATTAGATTGAAGCTCACATCGGTCAATTAACCACATACTATTAGAATATCTTTAGTATGGAAATTGGTGATTTTTGGTTCTCCCAAATCACAACACATTTTTCTCTCTTTTCTTGGTTTTTTTGTCAATTTTTCTTAAATTCAATAGGGGAAGACAGTGAATTAAAATAAATGATACCACAACCTTTTACAATTACCACAATATCACCCCTACACATTTACCTTACAATGTATAACATCACTTCCACCATGAATCCATTCACCCCAACACTTCATCATTAAAATATCATGAAAATACCAAAAGTAGGGTTGGAATGGATAAAAATGGCTTTAAACATGGATCATCCATATTGAGGTTATTCATGATCTCTATGGGATAAAATGAGGATTTATTTAATGGAATTCATTTATGATATGGTCTTTTCAAAATATGCCTCAATCATTTTATATATTTTTTCTCATAGTCATAGAATCAACAAGTTCAAATGAAAGTTCTTGTTAGTGAAATGTCCCAAAACCACTTGACAAACATGCTCGAGAAACAATAGGAAGTACATGGTCTAGAAATATTCTCAGGAATTGGACATATGATATAGGAAAATCACTAATCTAATGATTAATAACAAAAACTCAATTCCCATGAATTTTAGAAATTCAAACATTGAAAATCATAGGGAAATTTTATTTACATATATATACTAATTACCTTTAATCATGAGTCATAATTTCAATATCCATGTTTCACTTATAAGTTCAATTTTCCATTTCACTAATTAAATCTCAAAAACATGGAAATCTAGAACATGGAACCATGAGATTCCTAGGAAACTCATGTCTCCAAGACATGTCAAGTAAAGAAATAATTCATGTTTGGACATGAAATATTATCTTTAAATATAAAAACATGTTTTGAACCAAAAAATTAAGGAGTTTAATAGTATAAACATCAAAAGTAAACTCTCTTTTGAAATAAGGCATCAGTACACTTCATCTATTTAAGGCCTCTTTTTCCCATATATAAAAATACAAAATAGAATTACTCACATAAGAACAAGGATGATGTAATTAATGCTCAATAAGATAAGGAGGAGTGGGTCACATTATGAAGTAATAAAAAAAGGAATTCAAAATATGAAAAACATGAAAAGATAAATCTTGGTATGATCCCCCAAGTGGGACTTGAATTTTTACTTCCTCTAGTAGGTAGTACCGGCTATTATCCCTAATCTGTTGGGGTTTTATTTTCTTAGACTTAAACCACCACATGTAGATTTTCCCAACATCCACAATTATTTTACTGTTGAGGGGGACACATGGATAGTGTCCAATATATCATCTCCCTTAAAAATGTGGTATAACTTGCATGGTAGGGTCAGGATGATGTATAGAGCCTCCTCCCCCGTCATTGGAACTTGTTAGACATTCTCTTTCTCTTCATGTAAATCCTCTAGCGAATATTCAATATCTTTTGGGAGATTTAGGAGTTCCTCAATTGGTGCATATTATTTTCCCTCATCAACCTGCAGGGCATAATAATAGTAATTTGATTCTGAAAATTCAAAACAGTTTGGAGTTGTACTAATATCGGATTCAGTAATATTAAAATATTTGGAGTTTATGAATGTATCATCTCCCTATGGTTGTTCAGATTGAATATTTTCTTCATTGGAGAGTGACTATTGGATTTTATATACATTAGATGGGGGTAGGTAATCTGGATCCTCCATTTTTTACATCAAATTCAACCACATGTGTGGTGTCATCTTTTAGTGGTGATGGATTTTATTATTTGCAAGGCATGGGGAGATCATGTAGTTCCTCATATTCATTCCAAAATTCATCTTAATTCCATTTTTCTACCACAAGTGGCCCAGTATGTAGGTAATCCTCCTTTTCATATATCTCGATTTGAATTGGGTGAGTGAGGATGAATGATTCTTTAGGTACCTTGAAATTTATCTTCTCTGGTTCATTGATGATGAGTGGGGAAATTTCTTCCACCACTCCCTCATATTATTTTTCTAGTTCAGGGTCGGGTTGGTCCATTAATTATCAAATATAGTCCAATTATCCATCCATTTTCCTCCCAAAGTCATCTAGAGTATTGTCCATACTATCCACCCTATCATTTAAATCTCTATAATCCCCTTCTGTTTCATCATATTTCATGTGGGAGAAATCATCCCATGCATAAATTTTTATTTTGAATACATCATGGAAAATGAATTTTTTATATTTTTTAAAGAAAACTAAGAAAAATATTTACAAAAAATGTTAATGTAGAATAATAGATCTAAGTAACTACTTATATCTCATGAAACAGTGCCAGGTTGATGCACGCCTTTCGTAGGGCATGGAAAAAAGCAAATTTATTTTCCTAATGCAGCACAGTGGCTAACCAAGGTCTTCTCACTTGAGGAGCATTTGAGTCAGTTAAATATCTGATTATTGTTCACATATTCTAATTCTTTTTTTTATAATTTACTAAAAATTATGATTTTAAGAGTTTTGTAAAATAGTTTAATTAAAATAATAAAATATAAACTTTAAATCAAAATGTATATACAGATGGAAACTGAATGAAATTATGGAAGAAAGGTCTTGGACAGAGGGTTGGATAATATGGGTTCATTTAATATTTATTTATTGTTTAAATTTGTTTTGTTAATTAATTTTGTGAAACATGAATAATGAATTAATTTCTATTGATTTATTAATTATATGATTTTAGCATGTGCCCCCCACACCAAACCACACATTTTCCAATTTTTATATAGGGTAACACCTTAACAGAGAATGTTTTTCCAACAGGACCCGACTCCACCGTATGAGGATTAAACCCTTATGAAAACCCCAACTCCATAGTATGAAGGTTTTTCTTAGGATAGGTGAGGGAAATTAATTAATCAAGGAAACAAAATGGATTTGGAAATAATGTCGTGGTGAACGATCGTTGCACCCGTGTAATACTCCCACCTCCACCATAAACAGATTTAAAACATTTTGAATTGAATTAAATATTAAAGAAAACCATGGAAGCCTCCCTCATGTTTAATCTTCATTTTAGTCACATTCCATTGTGAATTAAATAGATATCATGATGGAATTATGGAAGAGAGGGAATGATAATTAGAGTTAGAATAGGAAAAAGGTGGAAGATGAAAGGGGGGAAATTTAATAAAAAAAGATTAATGCATTACATGAGAATATAAAACAAAATATAAAAACCAAATAAAGAAATAAAAACATTCCATATGGCCCATGGCCTCCTATCCTCAGTTTTTCGGATGGTGTGGGGATGAGAATGAATGATTTGAGAGCTAGGAGCTTCTCTCCTTTTGTAGGAAGATTTATGTCCTCCAAATGATGACACGTTTTTCACCCATTAATTGGTAGATTCAGGTGTGGACTCATTCATGAATTTTTTTCATAAATTTTTTGTAATATCACTCTCCAAATTTGAGCCTTATTTTCTATAATATGTATGATTTATGAGTTTTTCATTTGTAGTTTCATTTTCTAGATGTAGGTTTCAGAAATCATTCTCATAAATTATAACCTCCAATGATAACCTTAATAACATAAAAACTCCATAAAATTAATTTGATATTCATTACTATGTGTCCATGTTCTTCCTCAGGAGTAGTAAAATCAATTGAAGTTGTGTAGGTAGATATGGACTTCTGTTACAATGGTGAGGTCCACATTGTTCACCTAGAAAATACTTTAACTTCATTGATTTTTTAAGGCCTCTAGATGATCGATTTAGCCCCTAGTCTAGAAGACAAATATGAATGAAATAGAGAAAAGGATTCTCAAAAATAAAAATCCCAAAATTTTGTGTTATATTTTTTATAAAATTAGAAAAATACACTTGATGTAACAATCTGTTAAAAATACAGAATTAATAACTTTTCCCAATTTAGCTTATTTTAATTCTATAATCCAAATTGCAAATTATTTTAATTAAACATTTAAATACAAGGGTTTTATCATTTAAAAACATCACTAATTCATTATTATTTTATTAAATATATTCTTATAAATTTCCATTGTCATATATTCATCTGTTGAGTGAGAGAAATCCCCAATTCATAAAATTCATCTTGTTTTTGATACTATGATTGATTGAAGCTATGTGTCCATTGATGATGATCTGATAGTGTCTAATTAATTCATGTTCTAGGAGATGATAATTATTGATACTGTTAATATGTATGTGTATGAACATATTAAGTAGTGTATTTAGAGTGGATTGTTAATGATCATAATTCTATTGAGTCAAATTTCATTATTTATTGAAAGATGTTTCAACTTTTCGTAATCCTTTAGTGGATGTTGATAGGGTAGTTCACCTTCTATTGAACATAGAATAATTAATACCTCTTTTTGTACATGATTGAGTAGTATATACTATTTTTTTTTCTTCGGTGTTTGATATTCCAGATAATCTTTCATAAAGTTGTATTGACCAGATGTTAGAGGAATAGGGGTTGTTTCCCAGAAGATCACGAAAGGATATTGAACCTTCCAATTATATAAGAAAGATATCATGATGTATAAGTGATAAATCAAATTGATGATGATGATATATTAGATAATCTTACCTCATGTACATGTTGTTCCCACAGATTCTATTGATGTGGTCATCAAGGGTGACACAGATGATTTCAAAGAATAGTTAGTTGATAATTTTGGTATGATTTTGAAATTTCAAGAACCAATTATTACTAATATATGTTAAAAAGATTCTAGATATATATTTCAGTTGGTCATACACCACATTCAAACAAAGATGATTGACCATATAAAATAAGTTTAAATTGATAATATAAGGTTATAATATTATCTATAATCCCTAAAATACACTATAGAAAGAATGAAATATTTCTATATAGATTTTATTGATGACCTTCTTGAGAGAGATTCAAATATAATCTCAGTGGAATCTAGTTCAAATTCTCCTCCAACTATTTTTGATACTGAGTTGATCGGAACTATTCTCAGGGAAGAGATTCCTCAAGTAGTACTTCATGTGATGTTGTTTCCTTACCTATAAAGACTTTGAGGATATTTGATCACATAAATGATCATGATCATATGATGATAAGGGTATAAATGAAGGGCTTCAAGGAGGGTCGATAGACAATAATTATGTCTATCCAATATTATCTATCTATGGTTTACTCTAAGAAAGAGTTGAATTCTTGCATTAATTATTTGGTAGAAAATATGAGGATGCCTCATGTGAACCAAGCTTTAAAGTAACAAGTCGGTCAGCTGAAATTCATGGATCCGTTGTTAAATATTTTTATTAAAGAAAATAAATTCACCTTTACTGCAATTAAGTGAGGTTGAATTTTTGTAATGAAATTTCTACAAATCATGAAAACATTTAATATTGTTCAAGGGATTATTGTTGTAGATTATGAAGTCATTCGAGTGACTTCGCACCTGAAGCCTCCTGCAACTAACCAAGAGTTATTCTGGTCTAGCGTGGCTAAACACCCTCATGCACATTTTATGGATATGTTCTATCCATTTTCTCTAACTCTTAGAAAACCATTACAACACCACTAGTTGATCCTCATTTTATTGCCTTGACCTCTTTCAGATATTTTTTATGTTCCTTCATTTATCCCTTAAATACCCCCAACAACTCCTATAGTTACTTCAGAACATGTTTCCATGACCACTTCCTCTGCCAAGGATATGGGAAAAGCAATGTAGCAATCTTCTAATGAGCCTGAGATGAATCAATTATTATAATTTGTTTTTATGGTGAAATATTTTGTTGGTATCCATTTTGTTTGAACTTTTAAACTATCCCCTCAATGTATTTTTCAGGGTAAAATATTCAGTTACTCTTATTTTGATTCAAATTTTTTCTTGGGTATCATATTCATTTATAGGTAATATTTTATTTTTCAGGTTTTTTTATCCTAGAAGAGGGAAAACACTATTATGGAATTTATTTCATGTGTACTTTTCTTTACATCTATATTTGTTTCTAACTTCATTTGATACAACGTGATATCTTTATTTCCATATTTTTATTTTTTATCTCACTACATTGTGTAAACACTTTTTCTATAATACTGTGTGTTTGAAATCATATGTATAAAATTTCTGGATTTTAATTTGATTCCATGAATATAAAATTCCATGATTTGTGATAATCCAAATAGTGGAGATATATTTACCTCATTATTATAATGATCTTAAAATCATTATAATTATAATAATTAATGTGTTCAGTGTTTTCTATTATAATTATATAATATTAGATAGATATGTGAAATTTTCGTAAGGATGAGAAGTCATTAACAATGGGTCATCATTGAGTATATAATTCAAAAGTTATAGAAAAGTATCACTGCCAACTGTGTCTTGTAACCATAATGAAATATTGGATTTCAATATGAAATACTAACTGCTAGAGTGGAGTCAACACTGAAAAAACCTATGGTCATCCTAACATACGGATAAACCATAATTCACTGGCATATCCATATACATTATTATAATATAGCACCAACATATTAGATACGTCTTGAAGATTCACCGTTCTATAGAGTCATTGTCAAAAGTGTCCCCACACCGAAGAAACATCACCATTGTTTACGTTTATTTTTAATTAAATTTAATTAGTTTTTACATTATCGAATTTAATGATGGTACATATTTTAAATATTTTTCCTTAATTTTTTAATATAGAAACATTAATGTTAGTTTCGGAATCTGTATTATGATGATAATAAGATCCCGTTGATTATCTCTACTACTACATCTATTAAAATATAAAGTATACACCCTCATGAATAAGCAAGAAGTTCTGAATAGAAATAAATAATTATACTTGTGAAGTGAGCTAAAAGTTATTGAAATAGCTATAATATCATCCATTCTACGTCATTCTTTACTCTAATGAGATATTTATAGTACAAAATTCATCCAAGGTTTTCATGAAGTCAAAAATAAAGAGTGTGTGACACTATTTTTTGTTGCATCTTATTTAATCATGACTTGAGCCCCAGTTTAAAAAACTTTAAATAGTAAAAGATTTATAGAATAATAGACTGAGAAACAATATCAATTTACATATTTTATTTTTTCAATTTATATATTTATATTAGTGTTGTGATAAGTGTTTCATAGTTTTTTATTTTATCCCACAATATATCATTCCATAAACAAGAATATACCTATAAATTATCTCTAATACTTATAATATTTAAAAAAAGTGTTTTAGTAGAGTTCAGTTGTGAGCTTCTTCATATTTTCTCCCATGAAATTTTTAGAAGAGGTCTTGTGTGACTTGGATAGTTTGTAACAATTATAAAACCTGATCTAGGTTTTGGACTAAAAGTTTATTTTATATAAATATCTTCGCAGCAGGTGATTTCTAAATGTTGAGGACAATGTATCATCTTTAGACAGAACCTCGTCTATTAAAATTATAATGTTTTTCTTATTTTTCTTGTTTGTTTTTATTTTCTATACTTTAAAATAAAATTTATTTTTTCCTATAGGAAACACCACAACTTTGATAGTTTATATTAATGAGTTTCATATAATATTTTGATTGAATAAATTGATTTAAGAAGATATAATGATATTTTATATATTTTTAAACAAGACCTCATACGTATTTTGATAAATCTATTAAATTATTAGACATATATGAAACAACTATTTTGGAAAACTGGGCTGTTTAATTTTAATTGGTTGATTTTTCAAGTATATTTTTTAAAAGAAAATTTTATTGGGTACTCAATCTCCCATTATTGATATAATCACTCTGAAAAATAGTACCCCTAAGATAAAAGCATCTTATTATATCAGGTATACTTAGGTTTTTAAATAATTTAGATATAAAAATAATATAAGTGGTGAAGAATGAAATAAAATAAAAGAGCTCATTGAATAACGTTTCCTCTTCTTTGGGTAACTCCATTTTTATAAAAAATGTCTACTTTGGTTGTATTTCTACCAAAATTTGGTCTTCATAGATGAGGGGATCAATTTTTAGTAGAATATTCTTGTAGGTTATGTCTTGAATAAATGGCTAGTGAGGTTTGAATAGGTAGGGGGAGTGAATTCCTTTTTATAGTGGAGGGGGAGTTGGATTATTCTAAATATAAAATGGTAAACACTATTGGGAGGTCCCAATTACTATATGTGCCTCCAAAATTGAAAAATAATTGAATAAATTTAATTTTTGGTCAATAAAAATCACAACTACAAAAAAAGTAGTAAAACAATATAATTTTTTTCCTTACCACCCAAGGTACCAAACTTTTACCATTTCTGTTTTTATTATAGTCACTAATTTTCTTAACATATTAATTTAATCATTAAGAATATATTATAGTGATAATTATTAGAAATTATAGACCCACTAAATAATAAATATTATAACTATTTTAGAAAATAAAAAACCTATTTTTTTTCTAAATTAATGTTAATATTAGTGCATGGAATGCCCAAAAACTCTGCTTTAACCTGAACTATGCTAACATTGTTTTCACTATGTAGGGGAAAATATATTCATTATAAAAGACCAATTTTTCAATAAATAGAACATATTTTATATTTTTTAGGATTTAAAAATAAATTTGAGGAATATAGGATATTTATTAATTTTATTTCTTTTAATAAATTTTCATTTATTATAAAATACTATTATTGTCAATTTTGACTTTATTTAATTAATTTAAATTTTAAAATATCTATAAAATGATGGAATTAAAAAATATTAGGTTAAAATCTCTCTAACATGAAATATTAATCTAAAAACACTTTAACATAATAATTCATTCAATTTTATTCGCTTCTAATATTTTTAATATCATTTATTTTATATAATTATTAACTAAATAATCCTTACACTATTATTTAATAAGAAGTATTTTCAAAAAAATCATCTCTAAAAATTAATGACAATTTATTATGAGAAAAACAATTCATTTATATTTTGAAATGATAAGTAATAACAAAAATGTGTTGTTTTTTCATATCTAAATTCTTTATTACTGTTAAAGGTAAGGATGGTTCATTTTTTTCCATTTCCATACTTAAAATATTATATTTGTCACATTCATGGAATAGAAACTCACTAAATAGTACATTTTAACCAATAGTGTATATGGTCTAAATGTGGTTATAAAATGGCTTTTGGATAAGTTTCTATGTCATTTTCCCCTTATTATTAATGTTCAACCACTAAGTGAACTACTTGTTACCTCAATCTCTGTAATTAATTTTAATTATATTCACTTATAGTATTTTTGAAAAGGTAATTTTATCTCACTAGACTATAAATATTATACATATTCCAACTATTTGTATCCATTTTTTGAAATTCAATTCAAAAAAGTTGAAAAATAAAATTTAAAACATATCGCATAGACGTGGCGACAAAGCAGGATTTGATAGTGAAAGTGTTCAAAATATCATTATGTTTTGATATATAAAAAATATAAAAATGATTAAAGTGTCCTAAAATGTATTATACATATATAATTTATATATTGTGACTTTAAAAACAATCTAATATATAATTTCTCATTAATAATTATTTAAAACAAGGGCGATTTTTTACTTAAAATGATTTATTTTTCATTATTCGTTAATAATTCAATCTTCTCAGAAAACAATCATGAAATATCCATATTAAAAATTTGATACTATTAAATAATTTTATTTATTTTGAGTAATAAAAATTATAAAATAGTAAAAATTTATTTTTAAAATAGTTCTCCATTAAAAGTTGGAAGAACTACCTGTCTGAAAATATATATTTTATATAGAAAATTTTATTTGTTCATATCATAATACTATAAAATAGATTAGATGAATGCCAAAAAATTCGGGTGAATATATAATATAAAAATATATATAGAATAATGTACCCGGATATTACATGAACATTTTTTCTTAGTCATGTGTGCCTTATATGCAATCGATAGAACTCAGTATTGTCTGTAACATAAGTAAACACAATGTTTATTATAATGAAAGATATAAAAATAATAATTTTATTCTAAAAGGAAATTATTGTAATGACTTGGGGTGCTATAGTTAGTAAGTTGATTAGTATTGTACATGATAGATATATATCCATGCCTCATTTTCATGAACTCCTAAACCATTAACTAACATATAGTGTTAGGGTATAACAACTAAAAGAAAATATATTAAAAAATATTATTGTTTAGGCATAGATATTACTTGAACTCAAAAATAAAATCCCACCATAGAAAAGTTTCCACTTCTAATATGAATTTGGATTATATAACTTGGTTATTTTTATATAATTATACATTAAAAATATGATAGAGATGAGAAATATACTCATTGTCATATTGAGAAGAAATATCACTCCTAGTGTTAGGGGATATTCATACATAAAATATCTCATAGTATAAAAATAAAAATTCTCTATTAAAATTATCCTTAAAAAATGTTTATGTATGGGAGAAAATACTTTTAGTACGTGTGAACAATAGTGCTTCTTGTGAACAGTTTATTCTTATGTTAACCTTCCTATATATGAGGCATTGGTCTTTTAGGTAGCATATCCTATATTCAAGTAACTAATAATATTAAACCCCTTATCCTATAGAATATTATAAAATATTGATCAATATATGTATGGTTAGGTTATAGAAGATTCCTTCCTCGCTTAATTTTATTTTCATTTTCTAAAATGATATTTATCGTAAAAATAACTTAAAAATAAATCTAAAATTTTATTAAAAGCTCAAAATATCACATAAAAAAATTTTATGCTTGATGCAAAATATAATTTAATGGAAATATTGATACTATTGTGATGGTTTTTAATCAAATTATTCAATTATCAACTCATATTAACCTAATCATTATTAATAAAAAAATTAAAAACACTATTTAATTATTACTGTTGATTTATTTATTATAAATCATCAATTGGTTTTGATAGTATATAAAAAACCTAGGAAAGCACATAAATTTTTGTTGTATCCAACATATATATTCTAATATATTCATAGTATAACTTTTGAGCCTTGTGAATAAAAAATAACAAGAATGAGAGAAAACAAAATGGTTACTCCTGCATACAATACAATAATACTGGCCCTGAATATTTATAGGTCAGGTCTTAAGTTTTGATAGAACCATTTCATGGATATTTTCATGTACCATATACTTAATCCCATAGTGTGTGAACTGATAGTATTTTTAAATATCCATAACCTAAATAACCAAGTATTTTACAAAAACTGGGTTATGGAATCCCAAAACCTTAGGTGAGAATTTTGATCGCTATGGCTGGCGTAATCAATAAACGATGAATAATGGATGTTTGTGATATGGTTTTACATTAATATTGTATATAAAAAAGAGTAATAACCCCATAATTTTAGCAATATGTGGTTGAACACATATTCATTTAAAGCTTGAATAGGTAATGTCCATATAATGGGAGAATCATGAATGGTGTGCTATCGATACCTATTTCTCCTTTAGAGTTCATAGATTCTTCCTCTCTATTGGATATCAATTTGGGTGCCCGATTCGAAAAGAATCATCTATCGGTAGATGCATTCGACTCGTATGTGATTTCATCAAGGAATTTATATGATCACGCAATTGTTAGCATTTTAGATACGAGATATATTCAGATTTGTTTCTCAAATAAATAAGGCCAAATTTATGAATGGACCTTTTCTCTACACTATATGGATGAAGATTGGTTTTCCCTATTCTGGTAAACCATTTACTTCCATCTAAAGTGTGACCCTCTGACCACAGAACTCTGGATAACTCTCTTGGTATTTCTTGTACCAATTCAGAACCTGACCATCCATTGGTTGATTGGTAATTTGATTGGCCGCTACCTCTGTTCGGATGCTCTAACCAAGGATATTTGTCCTCAAGTAGATCCTAGGATATGTATCTAAGCTCATCTTTCTAAATGACCATTGAAATATATCATCATTTCTATTTAGGGTGATATTCATTGGCACCAAATGGTATGTTACGATAATTGGATCCCTTTTTGTTTTCAATACTATCGAATATGACACAAGTCTTCCAAATGTTGTCGTAATGTCGGTTAATAGAATATGGCTCCATTTCTAATGAAGGGAGATGAGATTTCAGTCATCAAGGCTACCTATGTTCAATCGGAGATATGAGAGACTATTCCTGTATTGCAATGAAAAGATGATACGAATATAGCTACTTTGGAGGAGAATCAATGGTAACAGATCATTCGGCTCACATGTGAAAGAAGAAAAGGCCGAGTGGAATTCGGAAGGTGGCACATGTTTATAATAATTTGAAATAGGATCTAGGTATACACCTTTAGGTGGAGGATCTGGGTGATTAATTAGGACAGTTCCCTAGACATCATGGATTCGAAATCTAAGTAAGTGTTACCCATGAGGCAAAGGAAGCATCTACTTGGGATGTTATCAGAGAAGAGGTCAAGCCTTCTGGTTTTTTTACTCGAGGGATATGCTGAAGTTGAACCTCAGGTACAAGGGAGGAAGGGTGAGGTGGGTGTATTGGGTCTATTGGACTCAAACATTCTCACTATAGAACCCTCTTCCCACATGAACACTATGAGTTAGGGAAAGAAGAATGGCCTTGAAATAGGAAACGTGAAGGCGCCGGTCGCACTGAGCCCCTCCAAAGAAAACCCAGTTCTCGAGTTGGTAAAAATATTTGAATGTATGGATGTTCAAGGACTAGCACTTGATCAAGAGGAAGAGGATTCAGGTGATGACAACTATAACCAATTATCTATGGAGAGTTTGGAAATAATTCAACCGTAAGGACTTCACAACCCTAGAAAGAAGAAAGGGAAAAATGGAAATAGAGACTTAGGGAAATGTATTGTGGTCAAGGAGAAAAACCAAAGGTATGAAAGGATTATTCACTCTTTCCTAAACCAATAGAAACCAGATCAGCTAGGAAGGGTGGAAAAAAGTAAGGCACAACCTCTCAAAATGGGGATGGTGGAGAACATAGAGGGATAACTCAAACAGTTGATGAAGGGGAAGGGGAGTAATTGAATCTCCTCCTCCATTCCAAGGAAGAAATACATGAAAAGAGGTCAAGTTAAATTCTTCAAAAGAGGATATTGAAAGAATATATAAAATAAGATAGCGGGTTGATGCAAAGGAGGAGAAAGAGGTGTGGTTAGACAAACAACACTGAATACTGGCTCGTGGCTTTATCCAAGGTATAATAAACATGAAGGAATTCATACTGAAAATGGACAGAATGGATACTCACCTTGAAGAACTCATCAGCATTGATCTAGACACCCAGGTTAGTACTTTACATTGGGAATTATATATATTTTCTAATTCTAATAATCTTTGTATTGTGTTTAATAAAATTGTAAGCTCTTTCATCATGGAGAGGTACCCTTGTTTTGTGAACCTTTGTTTCCCACCTTTTCCTTAATGTGGCATAATGAAAATTATATTTATGTTGCCCTTATTTGGAACATATATAAAATAATTTTTAACATGTGTCATAGGAGCCTATTATTGTTTAGAGTAAATAATTAGCTGTAGTTCGTTACCATACACCCCTATATCCCTATCATAAGCATAAATGTGAATAAAAAAAATAAAACTATAAATTTAATATAAAATATAAAAAACAAGATTGTAAAATTCATTTATTACATGAATATTAAAGATATAAATTAAATCATTTTAACAGGAGGATCCATACTAGACATACCTTCTTTGAGCCTCACCTCAAAATCTTTATGTCACAGCAGCACCTTTAACTATAGGAGGAAGTACGCATACCTATATATATATATATCACTCGTGTATATATATTCTCCCAGACATATATATGTGTGTGTTTTCTTAATTTTTATGCCCAATAATTCATCTTATGGAATGGGAATCGATTATACTTAGTTTTTCCACTATCATGTCCCATCCTTTTGGGGATAGGGGAAAGGGTATACTATATAAAGGTCTTACACAAAATTCCCACTACAAAAACCTATTAATCAACATGTATATACCATCATAATTTAATATATTTAGATATATTCCTATACTAACGTTCCTAACTTGGCTAATAGATCATGAAATAAACTACATAAAATTACTAGTAAAAAAATAATGAAACAAAAGAAGCATTTATACTTTAGGTATATTGTATATAAAAATTAAAAATATATATTCCCCCTTAATTTTTAAAATTTTATGGACAAATTGAAATCATGATCAGTTAACATATACCTTGTTAGATGACCTAAAATGTTAAAGAGAGGTATGAAAATTGGGAAATTTTAAATAAATTCTTCCTAACTACCAATTAATTTACAATGTTAAAAATTTGAAATCATTTACTATTTAAACTATAAATTAAGGTTTGGTTTTCACAACCCCAAAATATTTCACGGTTAACTCTTTACATGTATGAGAGAAATAATTGCTTCACCAAATGAAAATAATTTCAGATTAGTTCCTAAATTTGAGATGATGGGAAATGCTAGCAAATTGACTGTGGAAGAAAATAAAAGAAAGATAATTATCCGATAGTGTACATTCATGTAGAGTTATTATGCTATATCAAATCTTAAGAATGCCTTATATTCAAATTTGAGGAACTATGGTAGTAACTATACTATTAGAAACATAAAGGATTCATTAGGATCCATAACCCCTTATTTAAGAAATAAGAATATTATAAGTGCTACCATGAAATAATAATAGAAATTATAATCTTATAGGAGTAAAATGACATTATATTTCTTTATAATAACCATTATGTTCAATCTTATGCAACGTGAATCTAGGAATAAGGATGATTCGTGTAAGATGAAGGGGGTATGAAAGAGATCTCCCAAGGGACCCTTGTTAGAAATCGGGAAATATCATTAGTTAAAGATATTTTAGGAATTATATTTTTAAAATAAAAGATTAAAATTCCCCCAAAATAACAAAATAACATGTCTATATATAGATTAGTTAACAAGAATATCCCATTATGTGGTTGGATGAGTGTATAGAACACCCTCATCTCACAAAGTAAAATTTTGTACCCTTTACTAGTCCATTATGTACATGGTGCTACTACAACACATAAACCCCCCATTCCCCTTATCTACTTATCTTTTTAAAACCTCAGCATCTTCCTCTAAAATATAATTACATCCAAAATGAGATATTATAACCAGAAAGAAAATAAAAAACAATCTTAAGGTGGTCAGGTCGTCAAAATACATATTCTTCTACCTATATGTTCTCTCGAACATCATCATGATGCTATATAATGTGTTTTAACATGGCTCCTTCAGGTAAGATAAAAATGATCCATTTTTTTAAATTCTTCACTATGTAACAAACAATATCAAAACTAGTTTAATCTATTTATGATTAACTTCTCCATTAAAAATGAAATTTTTTCATGTAAAACCCCACCATTAATATCATTATTTTATTCATATAAGTAGGATTTCTTTCCTCTTAAAATACACTCAACTCAGATGTATAATTTCCCATCCAAAATCAATTGGTTATTAAACACACTAAAGTTCCATGTGATATAAGGCACGTCTCTATGTATTCTAGAGGAATCCAAATGGATGTGAGGGTCTTTACTGATATATTGGGGAGAATATATCCTTTGGTGGAGATATCATAAAAATATATAAGTAGTAGTATAAAATAATTCCTAAAAATATAAAAAGGTATCCAAATCCTATCCATATATGATCAAAATAATTGTCAATAATAAAACTAATTAAATAATATAACAAGATGGTGATATGTCACTTGAGTTGGGAAAATAATGACAATATTCAACTTAGACAAATCATTTAAAAACTAGACCAAAATAAACCAAATTGAAAACAACTACTAACTTATCATGAGTCAAATCTTATTCATATATCTAGACATTTTCTATATTATACAACACAACCTACATATATCTGGCCTTTCCCCTACATTTTCTTGTAGACAGATGGCTTTCTCATGTACTAAAGTGTTGATGCTGCTCGAGAAGGGTGTGGGTTCAACTATGTAGGACACAACCAATGGGGAATATAAAATATCCAATATTTATAGTGAATGAATATTCTAATATTCTCAGAATAAATAAATAATATTTTATAAACATAAAACTTTTTTGGCCAATGAATGTTAACAAAGCTAGTAGAGAGTAATTATACCTCAATTAACCAGTTTTTGGGTGTCCATCATCTTGTCACCAAAGTATCGACTAGGAATGACATCATATGAAATATCACCCAGTATATTATCTTTGTTCATATCCAACCATTATCCCTGGTGTCATCACTTATAACATGTATCACAATTTCTTCTTTAGGAAACATGCCAAATCGACCACATCTCAACCACTTAGGGATCTATCAAATCTTACCCCCCCATAAATTCCATAGGAGGGATCATGTATAACCCTCTACATAAATTCCACATATAGAGGATTTACATCATACCATCCACATAACAACCACCTTGGGAGTCATCGTTCCTAACATTCTATGTAACATCCTAGACTCCCAAAATTCATATACAATCAGGATATTATATTATTGGTTTAGAATAGATGAGTTATTATAAAATCCATTGACTTTGTTGTCCTGGAACACTAGAGACTTACATACATTAAATTGTTTTAAAACAGATATGTTATGAAGACACTATAATTACATAAAAATACCATCCATTATATCTTTGAAAATTACACATAGTTGTCATATAGTTTTTATTGATAAAGAAAAAAAAGTATGTGTGAGCTCATGTTCTCAGTTAGGAGTATCATACAATGGTAGTTATCATAAAATAAACATAGAATAATTGATATTGTAGGAATAAATAAATAACATGAAACCAAAATCTACTAAATCTAGGACATGTTATATCCTTGAAAATAATTAGAAACATGGATAACAATAACCATTTATCCCGTACATATGGAATGAAAAATAGAGGACATCAAAAAAGGTTTTCGTGGCATTATTCCTTGATACGATCTAGTCAAAATAGTTATGTACCTAACCCCAACCAGTTTTTATCATGATTTGAATTAAAAAATTAAGAGTATATATAGATTTAAACCCCACATATTTCTTTATTTTTCCAAATTAATTTACCATATGATTCAAAAATACTCTTCCTCGGTAATAAATACATAGATATCTATACGATTAGAAATATATAAATAAAATACATCACCATTAAATAGACTAATGTGGATTTCATGGGGAACATACCTTAATCAACATAGATATCATAGGGTATCATCAATGTAATATATAGTGTCCTTAACAAATAAATCTAGTGTAATGGTTATTTTCAATGTGTTGGGTTATCCGTGGATGACAATAATTATGTTCAACAGTTTTTATTCCTAATAATATAAGGAAATTGTATAAAAAATACATCATCAAGGTTTATAAATATTGGGTGAATATTCAAAATCATATACCCTGTGAGTGTCTAGCCATGTGGGTAGTATTAGGCACACTTTTTGTGAATCAAGGTAATGATTGATTGAATGCTAAAAAACATTTAACGCTAAATAAACCTATGAGTAGTTGGTCTATAACCCCATAAAAATTATTGTATACATAAATGAATTTATTTTCAAGGAAAATACACACACATTTTCTTTACTGAAACAGGGGATGTTTTTTACACCATAGAAGAAATTGAGTTCTACAATGGTTTTGGAAAATCATGAATCAAAATATGAGGGAGGGATGCAAATATTAAATTTTAAATCCAATAAATATCATGAGTAATATATAAAATGATTTTAAATGTGACTGTATTCAACATACAAAATACGTATGTGGTGAATATAACATGAGTCCTACAAATGAAAATTTAGATGCAACCCCCCCCCCCCCCCCCACATTTATGGATTTGATAAAAATTAATTTAAACCCAATTGAAATAAGAGGAATATAATTTATCACCAAATTCAACTAAAAATATTAAATTTAGGATATAAAATCTCAAATAGGTATTATATACATCATATAATGGATATTATGTGTGTAATACCAAACATGTCTCAAAGAGAGGAATTTGGGATAAAGGAATTGTAGATCTTATCCTAAATTCAATGAGCATTGGTTAAACTTTTATATAAACAAATTCTATATTAATCGCATAATTCCAAACCTAACCATATCATTTTCAACTATTACTCTTCATAAATATTTATTCTCTCTTTTAATTTACTTATCTTCCATGTAATGTTTTTATAGTTTTGATCATTTATAAAAGATGTGTAAAATAATTTTTTTTATTTATTCTTCTCCAAAAGATCATATTTACTGGATAATATAATTAACTAAAATAGATAAATTTTATGGATTCATATCTTTAT
This sequence comes from Viscum album, assembly GCA_963277665.1. Lineage (NCBI taxonomy): Eukaryota > Viridiplantae > Streptophyta > Magnoliopsida > Santalales > Viscaceae > Viscum > Viscum album. The sequence goes on along the minus strand of OY728119.1, from coordinate 1,968,900,969 downwards.
TAACAAATTCCATTATAGTTATAATTGAATGAAAGTCGAACTGGCATCGCCTTATTTTGGTAAATTTTGAGATCCATGATGATATCTCACTAAAGAGTTTAATAAACAATATAACAATTACCATTCAAGTAAAAATGTAATATTTTATAATTTAATTTTAAATAAATTAGTATTTACATTCCTATGGATATATATGATATAAGTTCTTCGAATTGGTTATGTAGGCTATCAACCCAACACAAACATGAATATACCATGATTTAATGAAAGATTGTGTGGTGGTTTTGTGTTAAAATAATTTTACCAGAACCATATTGATCCTATTTATTTCTAAATAGTGTCGTACATAAAAATTATAAAGTAATTATAAAAAGAATTATTGGATATTAAAGCACTATATACTTTTAATAAAATATTTTCCTCAAAATATTCTAATTTTAAATTATAAAAATAACGATGACCGTTTGTCAATTATATGAAATAATTTTTCTACAATTTATCATACTTGAAACATATCTATATAGTAAAAAACTTATTCCATTATTAAATAAAATTTAGTTACCATAAATGTTGGTAATTGATGAAAAATTAATTTTGTTTCTCATGGCGACAGTAGTCTTCATGTACGAAAAAAACAATGATGCCATTTTTCTTAATGGATGGGGTAGATGAATAAACAATTATAACACCTATAATATAAAAAAAATTGAATAATATAAATGATATTAATAGTATAATATTTTTTTGGATATTATATTTTTTAGTGAATATAATTAAGAGTAAAATCAATCTAGTTGATAATACTAAAGTATGGGACTTCAATTTTCATTGTAAGTCTCTATGGAAACATAGTACATGTGAAAATTATTTCTAAACAAAATCTTTTGAATATAAAAGAGGGTTTTATGAGGATAAAAATGGATTAAGTTTTTGAAAAATATATTATGGGAGGTGAGTTTTTATGTGGTGTGGGTGTTACCCTTTTATATATTATGGGAAGGATATTTTCATTTCAAACCATACATTTTAAAAAATATAAATATTCTATTTAATAGTAAATTGATAAAAAAATAGAAAAAGAGATATTGGGGTATTTATTTATAGACAATAAAATCATCAACCTCTAATTTTTGAGAAATCATTTGTTAATAAATGTAATTTTCTATTAAAATTTTACTTTTACCATAATTTACTTTTACCATAATTTACTTTTACCATGGTAATTAATTTCTAAACATAGTAATTAATTTTACTGAAAAAATTTTAAGCTTAACCTTTTAAAAAAAAATAATTATAATTATTTCAAATAAGAAAATTATTTTATAATATAAAATACAAAATGGTGTGAAAAATTAATTTAAAACAACACTAAATTATGTCAAAAAAATATTAGAAATATCGTTTTTTAGCATTAAATTTATATACATATATTAAAATTATCTTATATACTAATTTTGATGAATACAACTGTCTTATTATAAAAAATAAATTGGATGTATGAATCATTCAAGGAAATATAAAAATGAATCTCCCTTGAAAATTCATTCTACATATAGAATGATGAAAGAATTTATTTTTATTAATGCAACCCATTATTTCGTTATAAACTATTTGGAACTGTGATTTAAATGTTCAAAGAATATTTTAAAATGAATATATTTAATCCTAAAATATATATTTGATTATATAAAATTGTTATTGTACAACAATTTTATTATAATATAATGAAAAATTGATATATATTATATGTTTTGTGAAAACTGTATATTTCAACTAAAAACCGATCCTTTGATAAAAAAACTCATAAATTAATACTTGTCAAACTTTGAAATTATTAATTGAGAAATTGAGGTTAATTTGGCCATATTCAAATTTTCAAATTTTAATTTTAAATATTGTCTTCCAAATATTATCTTTTTATTTCTCATTATGTGATAATTAATGATTTGTTGATTACCTGATAAAGTAGGTTATAGGTATTAAAATATAACTCACATAAATAATTTCTTCCTATAAATAGGCGTATATATTAGTAATAGAAAAATTTCATACTCATTTCATATAGCTTCTTTAGGATCTCAGGTTTTCTATTCTACATTATTAATTCCCCAATGTACATTCATCAATCCTGTTATCTAATTCCATAGTAATTTATCTCTTCCTGTAGGAATATAGAAAAGGCTTTCATAATAGGAAATTTAAGGCTCTATATCACTTTACGGTTATGAGATCACATGCATTGGATCTAGCATGAATTTTCTTATTAAAGAAACATTTAAAATTCATGGGCTTCAGAAATGTTGGCCAATATGACCAATTAATATGTTAAAACACCATTTTATTTTTTTTTTTAAAACATACCAATATACCAAGGGTTTAACATATCGTTTTTAACAAATATTACAATTCCATTTTATAGCGAATACTTACTAAGTACATGATCCCCAATATTAAATTCCATCTCTTTCCTTTTGTTATCAACATAGCTATTTTTCTGCTCTGGATTATTTAATATGGTCTTGATTAGTTCATACTTAAATAATCATTTCATTTATAATCTATGGGTTATCTGACAATATTTATCCAACTTCATCCTATCAATTTTGAGTACAAAACCTCTTCCTATGCCTTTTTAATATAGTTCCATCTAGATGATCGAATGGAAGATATTATTGTATGACAATTCAACCAATGGTAGATTTGAATCCCACATACCTTGGAAGTCAAAAGTAAATTATCACAAAATGTATTCCAATGTATGGATAGTCTATTCATATGTACCATTAGTCTATAAAGTATTGGAAGTTCTTAATTCTGTTATAGCGTTGAGAGCCTATTGGAGACTCTTCCAGAACATCAATAGGATCCAAGGTTCATGATCAGATACAATTAGTGGATTATCCTAAACAATCCTTGAAATTTAATTTATATAGATATAGGAAAAATAATTATGTGGTTGATCTGCTCTTATCACTATAAAATAAGAACACACATTAAGATGATCAATAATGAACCATACAGACTCACTATTCTTTGGTGTCTTTGGTAGTCCAAGGACAATGTCCATTATAATATTGTTTAATGATTACATAGGTATAATAATCAGTTTCATCACTTCATTAGGATGATTTATTTGAGCCATTAACTATTATCCTAATAAAAACATGGACACATATTCTAAAATTTATTTCTTTATAAAATCTCATTAAAAAATTCCCCTTAAGTCCTTATCAATTTTCGTGTTACCATGGTGTATAGGGGAATGTTTTCTATATTTTTCATCTAGTGTTTATCTCATCAACTGTGATATTGATGGAACATATAAACTCTTACAAATCATAAAACTACATCTCTATAGATGACGTATATCAATTTCACATCATTTACTTATTTAATAATTTTTATAAGTTCTCTTCATCCATCTAGAAATTATATATCATTTATAGTGAGGAAGGTTTACCAATTTTATAAAAAAGAATTTTGGCTCCCCTATCCTAAAAAACTTCATTTCAAAATTTACTAGATCTATGAATATAGAATCCTTGTTAATCATCATCATGGTTAGAACTCCATGGTCCATCCAATTCATGGAATTATACATCCTATTTTCCTTCCCATTGTGGTATTTTTTTCTACCAATAATAATAATCCTTAAGTAGTTCTTAGAATCTTATTTTAATCATGTTGTGATCCTTTGGACAGAATATATACATCAAAAATTTATTGTCCATAAATATATAAACACCAAATCTTTTGAAATGTAGGTAGTGTCTCAATATTTCTAAAGAACATATTACAGATTCCAGATCAAGGTCATGAGTTTTATTTTTGAATTGATAGATTTACATTTTACATGATGCATACATAATCAATTTTTTATTCTCCATATAAAAAAACAAAATTATATTATTAATTTTATCACAATATAATAAAAATCATTAACATATAGTAAATGTAATATCGGTTAATAAATCATTCACATGAATAATTCATTAAAATATTACTCATATTCCCTCGAACATTTAATATAAACCATTTATATGTTACCTAATTTCATAACTTTTCCTACCAAAAAAAATCATGAATTATCTATCGATAGTAACCTGGTAATCCCATGAAATATAGTATCTTAGTTATTTTCATCATTTAGGGTCATTATTTGACTAAATTTTCATTTTAGAGGTCAAATTATATTCCATCCTTTAAGACAATATATCAATGAAAAGAAAATTCATTTATCTAATATTCACAATTTCTATATTTCCCGTACAATTAATTTTCTATGGATTCTAGAATGATTTACAGACAAATTTAATTCACTCTATAGATCATAGAGTTTATGATCATATCATCAACGAATACCACTAAAACAATTTATCAACATACACCTAGAAGACTCTATTAATCATATATATATATATCCAATGTATATTAGTCAATCTAAAACGCTTTAATGTAAATTCATAAGGTCCATAACTTATAAGAAATGTTATCTTCATAGATAAACCATCATTACCCCTAACATATAATAACTAGAGTGGAGATAGATCTTTGAAAAGTATTAGGATCCGGGATGTGGAAAAAATAAGTCATAAATTCATAGTTAAGGATTATTATTATTTAATGTAATGTAATTTATCTAACTATAATAGATACACAATCTCATAGGCCCATTCATTTTTCACAAATAATTGAGGGACTTCCAAAAATGAAACACTATTTAATATAAATACTTTAAAAAATCATATAGTTTCTTCCTTAATGCCAGAAAATCCACTATGGCATTATATATAGTGTTTTAGATATCGTTCTTGCATCAGGAATGAGATTAACAGAGAAAAAAAATCACATTGTAGTTGATGACCAATTATTTTTTCTAGAAAATGTCAATGAATTTTTACACCATTGGAACATATTATATTTCAATGATATAATATATCTCCTTAGATAAATATTTATATTTATAACTACTGGTTTTAATTATCATCCACCATAAGTATGTCACTCTATTTGGATGATTGAATAATGTGATGAAATTTTCATTTCCACTATATCACAAAGCAAGGAACATCATATATAGAGACATGATCCATTTTTTAGACACCAATATATTATTAATTCCACATAATACTAGAGTTTGTTTTCACATAAATTGGTTCAAAATAGCTTCTTCATCATATGGATTATCCATACACTCTATACCTAAGAGATTATGTTTCAATACATGGTTCAACACCCATAATGTAGGGATGATCTGATTGTCCTCAAATATAGCATCAATGACCTGTTCTGGGGGGAATATACCTACATTATATATGTGTGTTTATAAGGATATAATTAATCCCATTACTCACTATATTTTTATAATGGAACACATATAATTATCTTGTGATATTGAACTATAAAATATAATTACTATTAAGTTGTCAAAAGAGTTCTTTAAAAATCATGAGAATTTTTATAGAAATTATAATATCTAATTAGGTTCCGATAAATATAGTCCCTATGTTTCCTTCAAAACATTCTCTACCATAAACTATAACATCCTATACTCAAGAATCCAAGAGTAGGTTTTGTATTATATCATTAGTACAACATACCAATGTTACTACATGATATGACAACTTTGTAGTATTAGAAGACCACATACATATATATATTACATTTTAAAACATATGGTAAAACATGAAAACATTGTATAAACCTAATTATCCCTTCAATTATATCCTTTAATATTTTAGACAATTCTCACATTGAATTCCTTATGAATGTAAAAAAATAAGGGTGATCTAATATTCTTATAAAGGAGTAGAAAAAATAGATGATATCATAATTTAAAAATGTAATGTTTTTTATGGATGGAACAATTAGACAAATTCAATCCATAACCAACTAAAACTAGGGGTATTCGATATCCATGAAAATAAATAAAAACATGTATAATAATAATTAGTGATCTCATACCAATGTAATTCCAAATTTTGAACATAAAAATGATTCAACGTCATTATCCTAAGACAATATAATTTTATAGGAAGTGGTTTACACCAAAACATATAATATTTTGTCTCATGAGACCAATTGATACATTTAGGGGAAATATAATTTTGTTCCCCACTTTTCCCGTGATTTAGTATAGTGCATTCACCATAAGTGTCAACAATATATTTCGTATCATTCAATTGGAAAGCTACTATTAATTATATACAATGTTATCATTATGACAAGAAAAATATAAATTAAATATATCCCCATAAAAATAATAATTTCCATCCTTTTGGAAAAAAATTTTAATCAGAATAAAATTCATGGGGTATCATTAAAGTAAAATTATGTATCCTTATCAAAGAAATATAACAGTGAGGGTATAATAAATGTGTTTGGTTTTACAAAGATGATTTTAATTATATTAAATTGCTTACATTTGTAGGAGGATAATGAAATTCTAGGAAAATTCCATCATGTTTCAAAAAAGTATTGTTAATATTTCAAATAATATCGCACAGAATTGTAAAGCCATGTGGGAAGTATTAGGACCCCTCATCATGAAATATAGTAAAGATTTAGTCAATTATCAACAAACCCTTTTCAAGGTTATTATTACTTATTTCATCTATTCTATACCCCCATATAGATTTAATTATCTAAACATGGATTTATTTTCATTGAAACTAATCCCATATTTACTTTACCAAAACGTAGGATAGTTTTTCAACTTTTCACAAGATTGTGTTTATCAACCATTCTGGTAAATCATGAATCATCAAAATATGAGGGATATATAATAATATAGAATTTTAATTATATTAAATTTCATGGGAATTATTATAAATTTCTTCCAGGTCAATGTATTGACCACACAAAAGGATGTTGTCTATGCATATAATAAGGCTCTCGAAGAGAGAAATTTCAGATGAAAAAACATCCTTTATATCCTCACATCCATAAATGTAATTTAAACATATAGTAAAAATCACCATTAATAGATTAGTTCAAAACCTTACTCATAACTTTTTTCTTTTATTGAATTTATAAATAGACATTCTCTATATTAATTTTACATATCTTCCAAATCGTGTGTATATTTTTTTCGTTTATAATTGATTAATTATATAAGTATTGTTTTTTTATTCTCCAAAATTTCATAATTACAAGGTAAAAAAAGGTTTCTTAGTATATATTTTTTATTGATTTATAATTCTCTTACCTCATCCCATTAGTGTTCTTGGTGTGTGAAAGCGTAATCGGTGTTGGGTTATTCTGGTAAATTTCATGATCAAATATAAAATTTCAGTAATAGTCTAATTAAATATTAAAAGAATTACAGACCCATTAAAAAAATTCCTATTTAAATTTTATTAAAATTAGTATTTATGTTCTCATATACATGTATTAAATAGTATTATATCATTTTTAATGTAGGTGGTCAAACCGACCTAGACATTAACATGGCCTGATTTAATGAATGATTGTGATGTGGTTTTATTTTTAATATTATTATAATATATGTTTAATGATATGACCTGGTATTTATTAGTGTGACATATCATATTTATTATTTAATTTGCGGAATAATTAATGGATGTTAAAATATTACATATTTTTAATAAAATATTTTCCTCACAACACGCTTATTTTAAACAATTCAATTAATGATGATCATTTATTGATTATGTTATAAATAAGTTCTCCAATTTTTTATACTAGACACTTAATAATATCATTAACATGACATTTACTCATTTAATACATTCTAGTAACCATAAATTATGGTTGGGGATGAAAAATTAATTTTCCTACTTTTGGTAGTGTAAGTACCCATGTAAGCACTGACAACAATTTTGTTTTTTCTCAATGGATGGGATAAATGAATAAAAAATAAGATAAACCATAATATAGTATAATTAAATTATATAAAAATTCAATCAAAATTATAATTTTTCAATGCATTATTTTTTAATTATCATAATTTAGAAGAAAATCACGGTGGTTGATAATACTCAAATCGGGGACTTGAATTTTCCTTGGATGTCTCCTTGGAAATGAAGGCCTTATGTTAAATAATGTTGACCATATGATTTTTAATATCTGATAGGCCTAGATTAATATAAATGTTGAATAATTTTGTGGAAAAATAGTATGTATAGTTGAGTATTGATGTTGTGGGAATTTTTATCTTTTTTAGTGAAGGGAATGGTAGTTTTGGAAGTAATTATAGCATTATAAATTCTATAAAGGCACTATTTTGGGGTAAACGGACCCAACATGGAAAAAAAATATCCAAGGATAGTGATTGTGGGCATAAAAATTCCTCAAATAATCATTTTTATAAAACTTTTTAGATATTTATGCATTTTTGTTTTTTACTTCTAAATTATGCCAAAATTTAATTTTACATTGGAAACTAATTTCTAAACATTGTATAAAATTATATTCACAATAATTTGGATTAACCCTTCTAAAAAATTTCATTATTATAACTTCAAATTTAGAATTAATTTTATAAAATAAAAATATTAAATGTGGGAAATGTTAATTATATAATAAACAACCGTATTCAAATAAAAATGGTCACTAATAGAATATAATTTTTATAATTTATGTTATATATATGTTAAAATATTCTTGTATAGTAATTTTAATTAAAAAAATTAATTTCTATTTTCAAAAATAGAAGGTCAGTGGATTTCAAGAATCTTATAAATTGTACCACACATTAAAATAATTCATTCAAAGTAGATATTGAAAATAAATTTATTTATCAAATTAATAATTTAATTTAATCTAAGAAAGTTGGAAAGAGGATATATAAGTTTAATTAATATTTTACAATGAATATTGGTTTTCCCTTTATTCTAATTTCACTATATAAATCATTTTTAAACCTTTATTTCATTATTATATGAATATAAATTCTTATAGATTATATGTTTCATCAAAACCATAATTTTTAACTCAAACCATTCATTTTCAGAAAAAACTAAATAATTCATAATAATTTAATTATGATATGATGAATTCATAAATTAAGTTGTTTTGTAAAATTTCATATTCTAGTATTTCACTTTTACATTATGTCTTAAATAATATCTCTTTGGAGTGTTAGTTGTTTGAAATTTCAGGATATGGTGTTTGACGTCTATAATACGATCTTTGTTATGACTTGCTAGTTCATTTCATGTTTCTCACCAAAATCATTATGCACAATTCCATATCTAGTTAGAATGGTGTCTAAACCATATCAAAATCCTTCAAACCCCATCCATGGTTGCAGTGATTTATAACCTATTTGACAATCTACCCATGGTTGGTATCAGACCATACCCATATAATAGTCCCTTCTATAGAATCATATATATCATTTTATAGTTCACTCAACCAACTAATTACACACATATCATCACATAACATCTCACATGCATGTGGTCAGAATTTTCATCAAACCCAAATCCATGTTATATCTCACGAACATTGTTGGAATGAGAACAAAACCTATAACACCACCCACAAACATTATTATAGAAAATATATGAATTCACTATCATATATCATTTTAAATTTTAATATTGAATTTATTAAAACATATCGGTAAAAATATATATATCACATGATTAACACGGTTTGGAAACATAGCCAACATCTATAGACATTATACCCTAGGTTGTAATATTAAGAACATTGTCTAATCCCATATTCTACTTATTTGAGTCTACCTTTACGATTTATTTTTATAAATAATAATTAACGATTCATGGAAGGTGAATATGGAACCTATAATGGTCCACAATGACAAAAAATAGACGAGACACCCACATGGGATCCATTCCTAATTCCCATAACCACTAATTAATCTGTGAGAGGATTGAATAATATCCCTCAACCCCATCCACAATCACATTATGGTTAAATTATTCACTTAAATCCCATAATATATAAAATTATATAAGTGGTGGAATAACACCAATCTCACTTTTCAAATCTGAATGGGTTAGTATTTCACGCCCATCTTATATGAAAATCCAAAACAAAGGCATACACATCCAACTACAACATGATAGGGTGGGGGAAACTCCACCACCGAGTACTAGTTATGTGGTCAAAATCTATAAGCTAACACAAAAGTACCACACCGGGCAAGCCATAAGTTGGAATCTCCAAATTATTTTTTTCTTCAACTCTTATAAAGAAAAGGTCACGTATTCATGGTCTTCTACTACTCAGTTTAACAAGGTAAATTCATGAGGATAAAAATTTCAAGTAATATATTATATTAAATAACAATCAAGACCCTCATTATTCATGGGAACAAGTACAACCATTTGAGAAATTAATCATAGTTCTAAAATGGAATATCCACTCTCAAATGGTGGGGAATGAATATCTTTAATTTAATTAAGATAAATTTCACATGGTTGGTGTGGTAACATATCACAATAAGTATAAATAAATTTATAAATATCTATGAAAATAGTCATGGACAACCCACCTTGAGGAATGGATTTTTTGATTTAGAAATTATTGGATAATATCATCGACCTAACTCATCCCATCATCATCCATCAACATTAGGTCTTGGACCTACATAATAATTAATTGAATTAATCTAATATAATTATTCTGATCTGAAATAATTAATCCCCAACTAATTTTGTAATAAATTATACTTATAATGAATTTATCATTGGGTTATCTCTCAAAGAATAATCCTTGAAAAATGTGGTTCATGCCACATGAAGCAACCACCAAGACCTCTAACACATAAAAAACCCAAAACACCATCAGAATTTTTCAATTAAATCATATAAATTAATTGAACCTAAAAAATAATTGATGGAAGCTATATATCATAAAAAAACCATAAATACCATCATCTGTTCATCCCCTCAGATCTCCATATAGCTAAGATGAGTGAAATATCCATCATATTGGCTCCATTTCACTATAATCTAGTGAAATTAGAATAAAATATATATCCCAAATCCACTAAATTCAATGTAAAGGGTGAAAATTAATTTAGGATAATAATATTTCAATAACACACCTTGAAGACCAAATAAAGATCTTCTAGTTTCTAAGAATCAGTAGTGTAGAAATGGGGTAGGAGGAAAATATAATGCCTGTGATCCCTTTTTTTAAGACGACTGAAATGAGGGAACAAAGAAATTGGGTTTAATATGAAACCCTCAAAAAGGGATAACAATGCCCTTTTGAAAAAATTATGGACATGTCAAGTGCCTAATCATACAACACCTACCACACAGTGACCTCGATCATTGTACACATGATACCAAAAAACAAAGTACTCTTTGGACAGTTGTAGCAAACTACTATCCATTTCAATCTCCCGAACCCTCAAAATTAAAATCTGGACTCCATCACCTCATTCACTCCCTTGAAAATATCTAATTATTCATTTTAAGATAATCTTTTAACACTAATTTGCATTTAGAATATATAAATTTAAACTTTATTTAGTTTTTATCTCTTTGAACCCAATCCATTTATGATTCCATCAATACATGCCAGTATGGGATGTTATAATCTACCAGATATAAAACATTTTTTCCCTAGAAGTCTCTATGTATATCATTTATAAATCAGCAGTGTCACCAAACCCCCAATGTAGGGTCCAATTCCATGTCTCTAAAATGTTGTGTTCTTACAAATGCTATACTAAAATAAGATCCATTACTCAACACCCAATGCGACTATCACAATGGACCTTCATAATAATGGTAATTCCATCATCAATGTATTTTTAATATCATCTAAACAACTATTTTTAATCACACATTAATCACAATGGATTGTAAAACACAACACATACAATCCATCAAACCTAATAATCACAAAAATCATGGTGATAATCAATAATACCAAATCAATATAATCATTAAACTCTATAATTAATTTTTTGACTCCTAGTCCATTGATGTTATAAACCATGGGTTGAATTCACCAGTCTATATCAGAACATCACTCACTCAACATCACACCCATGTGTAACCTAGATACTCTCATTACAATCTACAATCAAACTTCAAATATTGTATTCATAATTGAAGTCCTCTCCCCATTGTACATGTTAGTGTGTTTTCCATGTTCACCAACATTTTATAAACATGGTTACCCCATAACCCAGTTCCCAAAACACACACCTGATCATTCTATTAAACCATATCAGAATCCACCACCCTGTTTAAAAACAAAATGCATTGACCTCATATTCATATCATGTCTCAATACCCATATGTAGGTATTAACTAGTTTCATGTCATAACTTGGACACTTCATTCATTTTTTTGTTACAATACTAAAAAACCTCAATTTTTCATCTGCAAAACAACACCCCTAACAGTTACTAAAAACATCTTGAAATTAACTCCACACATTTATACCACCCACACTTTTCTCCCCTCCATATTTTTTCCCTTATCATACCTCAATTATAACCAATATACCTAGAACACACTATTATCCTAACAACAACATGGATCATCCCATCTCATATTTCTCATATATGATCACATCACTAGCCCCGATCTAGGGCCCAATTAAACCATAATAACCCATGAAACCTCTACCCAACTCACTGGTTATCCAAAAAAAAATCCTAGTCTCCAAAGATGTATCTTCAAATCCATGACAATACTCACTATTACAAAACACACACATTCCGACCCCTTAGAAACTCCACATACACTCTAAGATGTTAAAAATTCTTATCTAATCCCAACTCACTATAGTTGAACACTCTCCTGATTCCCAAGATATTATTCATAACTAGTCAGTCAGTTAGCATCTCATTGGTCTCAATGATCATCATATCTCATTTTATATTTCATAAAAAAACTCATTAATCATATGATATGATCATCTCAACACCCCCACAACTACTACACCCCATAATCGTATCATCATCACCTTACATAAATATAATCTACCATAATGATAATGCATCGATACCCCAACCCACCTCAATCTACTACACATGACCATCCACCCTAGAAACCAGATATTTTATTAATGAATGATATATGTTTAAGGATATCAATTACAACCATTATAACTAGATCACAATATAATCACCCCCATAAGACTTTTTAAACTCATATATAAATCTATCTACTCATAATATCTTAGGAAATATCACCATCGATATGTTTCCCATGTCATTATTGGACAACTATTCTTAAATCACCTACTCATACGGTTATTAAGCCAAAACACCTACATACCCCATATTTAGGGGAATAACTCTCTCTCTTACTCCTAGATAAAGGGAGTTTATTAAAACCACTCAAAACAGTACCTAACTATCATGTGTGTTGGAAAAAATGAATCCAAGAAAGAACACACAAAAATTTTACCCCCCATAATGCTCGAATCACACTCCCATGTGTTATATCACATCAATTCTATAGTTGAATTTTTTTCCACCAATATACCATGAATTATATGAATTCTCATCTCATATAATATACAACATAATATATATATATTCATGTCAAATACGCTTACCAAGGAATCTCAAATGAAAATACCACAAACACAATTTTACCTCTCATGCATCAGTCTCAAAATCAAAAATCATCAACCAATAATCCCATAAATACAATACCCAAGGAATTATGGTGACTAACAAGACATAAAATCACACACTTAGATATTATTTTCTTTATAAAATGGTGTTTCTTCATTTCCTTTCATCTTGGATGGAACACACAATTTCGGGTTAATACCTCCCTCAGGTTACCCTAATTCATTACATACCATATAAAAAAACTGAAAATCATCATATTATACAAATTTTGAACTCCACACACAAATATCCTGACTAAAACTGAAACATATTTATACTCTCCCATTGATCTCTTAGGTCATGTCCTATATAGATTATGTCTTACACTAAAAAATAAACACCCTAAAATAAGATACTAATAGAAAAATTACATGATAATTTACCCACAGTAGCATTCGAATATGTATCATGTATCACACACCTAAGACAACTACCCACACAAGGTTCTTAATCCCTAATAGTTATCCCTACCCTAGAAAACCTACTTGAAAATATAAAAAAATATAAAAATATTAAAATATCCCAATGATGATATAAATGAGGAAAATCATTTCCATTTTGAATTGTTTATGTAAAATACAACTGTTATGTAATTTGGGAATACACCAATTTTTTATTATTATAACATTAAATAATCAAGATCTGTTTTACTTATAATAGATAATATCATAATCACATGCAAGAATGAACATGCCATATAAACCTGTAGCGATGATATGGTTCATCAGCACCAACACTCATTACACCCCTATTCTAGAAGACAAAAAATAAATCATCAATCCAAAAAAAAGAATCATATTCCATAGAAAATAATAAAAAAATTGTATCACAAAGAAAGAACAACAATCATAATTCCATGGTATCTTGTACTTTTTCTCATGAAGTTTATACCCATGAATAAACACAATATCCAGTAAAGGTTATGAATAATCCTATATTATATACACCATAAGACAAATAATATGTAAGAGAATAAATGCTATGAAAAAATATTATAATTCCTTGTTCTAATTCACCTCATCAGTAATCGGACTAGAGAACCAAAAATCCTCTACAGTTCCTCCCTATATCCATGAATTATTGATATTCAATGAGGGATTGTTGAAAAAGTATGGGGAGATTATATACTCTGATATATGCATAAATAGAACAAATTATAAATAAAATATAAGTATTCTTCAAAATATCAATTTGATAAAATATAAAATTTTACAATGTAAAAACAAGGGTAAATAATATGTCATTTATAATAAAAGAATGATTCATTTATATGCCACATTAGTGATGTACACACAAACAAGATGTCTCATGGGAAGATCATATACATAATAAACAAAAATAAACCAACCATAAAATATCCACCACCTACTCCAGATTCCAAAACCAAACATGTCCCCGCAACATATCATAACAATCCAACTCGAAAATCCAATGTTAGGCCTCTGCCCATCCTATTACTATAATCTCGAGGTCTTCTTAGGTACCAAAGTGTGAGGTTAACATGATAAATTTATAATTACAACTTACCACACCACAAAAACGGTCTCCATGTCATATTAAGTATGCATAGTTCATGATAAAGTAATATCTTCAAAATAAATAAATAAAACTATATACCTAAAACTTTAAATAACTATGAGCGCTAACCATGAATCATGGGATTGACCATACATAATTCGTTAGGATTATGACTGCGTCTTAAAATTAAACATGGATACCACCTACTCTTTATGTCCCTCGACATATAACATATCATCTTTTATATTATCATAACCAACAATTATACGATGTGGAATCACATTCAAAATGCATAAAAATTCATTTAGAGGCATAATGTCTAACCCACCACATCACATGCACCTTAGGAGTCATCATATTCAACCTTCCACAACATAACCACCTCGAGAAGCATCAATTATAAACCACCACAAGGTTTATGGGAAGTATCATTTAAAATTCACACATTAAAACCTCTTCTAGAGTCGTCACATCCAACACACCACATCACAACAAAATTTGGAGGCATCATTTCTATCCAACTAGGTATTTACACATTACATAGTCAACATATAACACAAAAGTGAATCATACATTATAATTTCTTCTTACCCAGATCACAATCCATTAAAACCCAACCATGTCCTGTATAACACCAAACATATATCATAACCTTCTCTTGATTGGTATGACACCCATTCCATAAAATAATCCATTCCACAATATTACACATCTCTATGGTTGGAATGATATCCTAAGACATTACACATACCTCAATCCATTATATACCTCATTCTTATGGTTTTCATGGCCATCCAAACTACCTTCTTATTACATGTCGTAAACATAGTTGGCATGATCCATCACCCTATAACATATTCTATAACCATTATCATACCAATCATATGAATTATCATAATTAAAAAAATCCCTATAAGAAAGTAAAAACTAAGAACTATAAATAACCACACATATATCATAGGGTCACATGGGTTAGAAACTCACTGAATACCTATAAAAACATTACCCAATGTTGGCCTCCCAAAAACCCCGGTTATTCTAATATTCCATTAATTCAAGGATACCTCCACATTAGAATGTAATTTATTTAACTTTCTATTTCATGGATATGACCTAGTCCATTTTTCATGGTCCAATATTTCCTAAAATATCAGGGAAATCCCCTTTGCTTCCCTTAAAAATTCACATTTCCATTAGAAACTATATCACATAATGGAATATAATCAATAATGAAACACATCAATTTATTAAATTTTTCTCATCAACATTGATAACACAATATAGTAGACTTGTATATGTAGTGGAATAACATCATTATCACTTATAAAGTATATATAGGTTGGTCCTATCAGACCCAACACATGAATTAATCCAATACCATGGAATACCCATAAATACAAATCATCCAAGGGAGAGATTAACAATCATACCAATATAAAAATTAAATAGTATAGTTCTATAAGGTAATATGAAATTCTGACACGGTAATATTTAAGCCGAATTCTCATATTCAATCTCTTAATCAACACAATGGAATATATGTGTGCCTATTTAAGTACTTATACCACTTTATTTATGAATTTAAACCCATGAGGTTATAATTGAAATTTAAAATATTAATTTAAATAAACCAAATGGCCCTTAATGGCCTTAGAATCAAGTCCATCCACTAATGAAACCAAACATGGTACATGTGAGAAATATACACTCTCAAAAATATTTGAAACAAAATATTTAGTTTAATTATGTACATTCACACTTGGATGTCATGATAACATATCATAAAAACCGTTGATAAATGTATGAAACTTTAGGAAAATAATTTGGTACCACCCACCTCAAAAAAATTGATTTATTTCCCAATCAATGCTTGACCACCCTCATCAATAAATCTCCACCAGGAACCTTCAATCAAAATAATATCCTAAAACCTTCTAATAATCTATATAATTAATAAAACAATTATAACCTATTAAAATAATTAATCCCAAAATTATTTCATAATTAATTATCATGGAAAACAACCACTCACTAGGTGATTTCTCACAACCTAATACTAGCGAAGATATATACACACCACACCCATCCTCATCCCAAACATCAAGAACACAAAATCCCTAACACCAAAACTCAATTTATCCATTAATTAATTAAAATTATTTAAAACCCTTAAATAATCTATGGATATGAAATATCATAACAAAACAGTATAAACCCACTATAACAAAATATATGCATCAAGTTTAGGTGTACAATTTAAAGGAAATGGGTTCAATTAACTCTATAAGATATTAATGATAACAGACATTACTCAAATGACATTAGATTCACCTAAACAACATCTTCCATTCGTAATTGGATGATGTGTATCTTTGAGAGATTCTAAAAAATTCAATATTTGGAATGACATAGATTCATAGAAAATAAATAATTAAAAATTAATAGTATTTTGGAAGGTTAATTTATGAAAAATCAATAAAAACAACATTAAAAATAATATTGTGTGTTTTGATTTGTATAATATAGCACAAAAAAAATAATATTTTAGAAAAATGAATAAATAACGAAATATTATATTTTTTTTCTATAATAGACTATGCCAACATTTTTTATAAGTTCTCAAGACCCTCAAAAAAATTTCATTCATAATTTCAACATGTTTTACTGAAATAATCACTAGATGTGTTTTATTTTTACAATAGAATTCATATATAAACGAAGAGGTCCTTTAATCTATTATATAATCGACTATTTAAGAGTGGATAAAAAAGTGTTTTTATTGGTCTCATTCCCATAAATTATTTTCCCAAAAAATAAATTCTAAACATTATATCATGAGTTGAATTTTATTCTCAGATTTCCCAAATTTGATATTTATTCATATTTTTTTGTAACAGTCACTTTAAAGGGGTCATGAATAAGGATAAAAATAAAATATTTAATCAATAATTGTTCAATATATTATATTCATAAATAAATATACATCAGAAATTATTAATTTTTTACACTAGAATACGTTGAATTTCTCTCTAAATATAATGTCAATAAAATTCAGCATTCTATTCCAACCTTATAAAAATATTTTTATATAGTTTTAGTTTCTAATTTATAAACATTAGAATCAATTAAAACTTACATTTAGTTCTTGTGATAAATTTTTAATACATATAAAAAGGATAGTTTCACTTTATTAATGTTTAAATTGTAAATAGAGGTGATTTGGGAAGACTGTAATGAAATCAAAGTAGATTGGAGGAATCTACAAATAATCCTTAATGATTTTTATTGGTGAATATTATCAAAATTAAAATTTTCATTTTATTAGGGTCAACATTATTGGTTTAATCCATTAATATGTGGGTTAAAACAATCTATAACACTATCAATACTAATTCATTAATTTAGAGTACTCAAAGGTTGTAGCAATGGATTGAACATTCATTATTCATAGTCAAGAGGATACATCTATTATTCGACGACATCTCACTCTAGATATTATAATAAAACAAAATTTTATTCTAGAAATAGAAAATATAATGATGAACATTATAATAGTTTTTTTTAAAATAAATACACTTTTATATCTCTATCCAAAATGTAAATTCAATTTTATTGGGTGATCTCATAGGCCAAAATTACCATTCACTTGGCAGTAAATTAGAACCTTGTAACCTCATTTGAGAGTTCAAAAAATTAAAAGATGCTTCTTATTTTTGGGTACCCCTGTGGATCATATCATCATCGAATAAATCATAGAGGTCTCTAATAAAATTGGGATTTTAATGATGAATATGATGTTTTGTACAAGCATACTCAATCCCACCCTAGAGAGATAGTTATTTAATGATTATTATAATGTAGATAGATGTTTTCAATGAAATTTTTAGCACACAAATTATATACTATTTTTGTTTATCATTGTTTTTAAATCACCTCATATAATTTAATTTTAATATGATTCCTATTTTATTTTTTACAAAAGATAAAAAGATCTTTTTTTTTAAACTGATTAGTTGGATATGTATAGTGTATGAAATCAAATTTTTATTTTGAAAACAAATAATACATTTCCTACAATAAAATTAATGATTTTAGTGTTTTTTAAAATCCATTGTATCGTGCTTATGGTCAAAACATTGAATACATGTTTTTTATGTCAACAAATAGTTATATGTTCTTAAATGTAATAGCTTATAAGATAATTAAGGTCTTTTGTAATCCAATACCGTTCCTAATAATATTGAAAAAAATCACTATAATCTATTATATAATAAACTTGTAATGAGAACCTCCCCAAAAGTATCCTGAATAAAATTTTATTTTACAAAACTCAAAAGCTTAATTCCATTTGTTTTGTTTCATTGTTAACTTTTAAATCACCATCACAACCTCCAAATCCCAACCCCCACCCCCACTATAGAAATTTTGTTAATAATTATTGTGGGGAACCAAAATTTAGAGTTAATTTATTATTATGTATATTGTATATAATAAAAAATATTTATTTTAATATCTATAAAAATCATTCAATAACTAAATTTAATTAGAGGGTTTTAAAACAGATTTTATTTTGAGGGAACAACCACACATCAAACACAAATCAAAGAATAATATAAATTATTGTAAATAATAAGATTTTATCTACCATTTTAGGTAGTACACAAAACCCATCATAATCCTTTAAAACATATATATTCATATTTAATGTTAAAAAAACATTTTTATAACATAATAAAAAATACTTAGATATAAATGAAATTAACTACACATTAAATCAAATGGAAAACATCTTACATCCATACCCTAGGGGTCATTAATAATATTGAAAAAAATTAAATTAAATACATTTGTAATATAATTACAAAAAAATCATGCATAAAATATAAAAACACATAAAATTATTTAATAATTCATTTTTAACTTTGAATCATAAGCGAGTGGCCGAAGATATTTCAAATTAATAGATTTTGATCATCCCCTAATAATATAGTAATGAAATGGATTTATTACTTAAACAACCCAATTGATGGTTAATGAGGCAGAAAATAACTTTTTATGAATAAATTTTATCATCCTATAAAACATCAACTATAATAAAAGAAATTTTCTGAATAAAAAAATATCAAGGGGAAGCACTTTATGAATATAAGGAATAATTTAAAAGATTATATACAATTTTCCATCACCATGAAATATATTATCAACAATTAATCTAAAATTTTATGATGTATTAATTTTTATAAAACATACTATGATTAATTAAGACATATGTTTTCCTCTACTGTATAGGACATTGGTTCACAATAAAGAACCTCCTTTAAATGTGGGGAAAAGCACTAAAAACCTATGTTTATGGTTTACTGAATTCATAAATGGACTCTGTGTGGTGTGATTTACCTATATCGAGAGGAATATAGTCATAGAAATTGAAGAGGAATGTACTCCTATAAAACATTCAATTCCTCATTTGAAGTATGAACATCCTCTTCCAATACACTAAAACATTCATTCCTCTAATGAAAAATATTTGTGGGCCACATTGAAAAAACATTCCTCCATTACTTCCAAAATGGATGCCCGACCAATGAACTAAAAAATAGTTTTTATGGAAATATTAGGGAAAATATAAAACAACTTTCTTAGATGGTTATTTCACTAATTGTTGTTATGAAGAAACATCCATGATATTTCCTGTTCTTATAGGATACTTGTGCCCAATGATGATGAAATAGACATGATGAATAGGTGATCATTGGAAGTAATGTCTTGGTATTGATCTAACCATTTTATTCTACTAAAGAAAATGATCCTGGAAGATTCCGGAATCGATTTTACATAGGGGTGTGTTTCTTTTTTTAGTTCTATAATGATTTGGTACCCTCTATAAATTCCATTCCCCACTAGATTTTCATTTTATATTGGGTAGTTGAATCCATATTAAATATATAAATATTAGGAAAATAATTTAAATTCACACTTTTTTGGTGTAATATATGATTTTCTTGTGGTGGTTTAAAATTTTATTATTTCAATGATTTTTTTTACTAAAATAGAATATGATAGGATGAATAGAAATTATTATATTATATTATGAAGATCATTCTAAAAAAATTATAACTTCATAATTTTACTTTATAATTGATTAATATCAAATTATTATGAGGATGATGGTACCCACTTTAACATACTACATTCCATGAAGCACCCATTAGAAGAACATTCCTCAATGATAGTCAATATAATTGATGAACACACTATACAATTGGACACATCAGTTCATTCCCCATATTCCCTAGATATGTTTTCATTATTGATGTAAATTATAAGGAATGATTAAAGTCATGTATATTGTAATTATTTGGAAAAATATCTTACATGTTAATTAATTATTGATTTATTATGTATAGTGTACCTAATGACCATCAATGATTATAATTAGAATATAATATAATATTCCTCTTATAGGGATGTTACTATTGGGTATTCAGATGAAATCATGGAAATAATTCTTTTTAATTTCCCTCATCAATCCCAAATCACATTAAATTATAATTAAAAGAAATTACCACCAAATTTTAAATATGTATATATTAGAATGAAAATATGTTGCCCAACAGCATTGCAAATTTACTCCAAACTAATCATGAATTACAATGTATTTACCTTGTATAAGACTATAACCAATATTTTGGATGGGAGATTTTTTACATTCTTGATATGATCCTATATATATATATATATATTTGTTAATTTATTATTAAATTAATGAGGTCATAAAAATAATGATTGATCCTAAATCTCTTTGATACAATTAAAAATAAGGAAAGATAATTTATGTCAAATTTAATCATTTTCCCTACATATTTTTACAAATAGTTTAGTATGGTGTACTTAGCTTCTAATTAAACTTGTATAATGGTTATTGGAAATGTAAATAATGAATTTTTATAATCATATGTGAGAAAGCAATTGAGTTTCACTAAAGACTATCATCCACTAAATCATCTAATGATTAAGGAACTATTCTCATTATAATTCCTTGAAAATATTATGGAGGGTTTATAGAGGATTTCTCATTGTGGATTATTTAATGGGTACTTTATTAGTGATAAACAATTTAATGAAGCTACAAACCACCATACAGGTCCATAGGGTTGAGTATCATAATAACCCGGATTTCCTTAGGATATGTCCACTGAGATATCAAATTGAATTCACTAATTAATAATCCTAGGGGAGAATTTTAATTTTAGTTTTGTTTTTTTTAAAATAAATACAAGTTACATTGAGCATTAAAAAAATAGTAATAAACCCATAATGACCAAACTAAAATCACCATAAAAAGGAAAAAAGGATTTGAAAATAAAATTAGGGAATATTGTGGTGTTGGAATTTGATTCATTACTTCATACTACCTATGCAAGACTCCATAAATTCACTCATATCACAATCACTATTCATTTCCGTATTCCCTCTCAAGTCACTCATCATATTTATGATGCAATAAAATTTCATTGTGATCATCTCTTTGATAAAAACACTAATAGAATTGGGTTCTTTATTTCCATGATTAATTTTAATTGTAACCTCTTTATACACTCAAATATCAAAGAACTATGTTCCTAATTAAATTACACAATATATTGTTTCCACATCCAATCCATCACTCATTAACTTATGTTCATCTACTAGTTAATCATGATTATGATGCCCCACTAAGAAAAATCCCCTCCCAAAATCTTTGTTCAATGCTTATAATTTCTAAACATTGAACACTAATAACAATGATAAAAAAATATAGTAATAGATTTAGGACTCCTATGGTAATACTACTTGGAACACTGGAATTCCACCATTATGAATTAATTTTTATTATTGATTTTTTGAATCAATTAGATAATCAAATTCTGGAATGATGATTTGGGTAAACTTCTTGGACTAAAGATGTAAGAAACATGAAGAAATATCATCGAATGATTAAAACCAAAAATTAAGAATATATATTATGGAAAATATTATTTTATATTTTAATAAAACAAAATATTTACCCATTTTGTAAATCATAATGGTCTCTTGATTATGATATGACAATAACTCATAGATTGAACAATATAGTTAATAGTTAATACTACCTAATTTTATTCAATTACAATGGTTATGTTAAACTAGTAAGTCCAAGATGCAATTTTTTTATCTAAAAATAAAAAGGAGAAATAAAGTTATCTTTCAAGATACCATTATCCTCTATTATATTTGGGTTCACCCACTAAATGGAATCGTTTATTATCGGTTAATAAGGGATAAAATTAAATTATTAAAATAATTATAATAAGCCAATATGTTGTATTGACAAGATAAATTAATAATTTAACTTAAAGAAGAATAAACCTACTCTAGATACTCCATCCCTTAAGGGACTACTCACTCATGATGGAATGGTAACCATCATGAATAGAATAGTGTATCTGAGGGATAAAAGAACCACACTTATTAGAAGAACATGTGAAGAAATAATATTGTGACTGAAAGATAAAATAATTATCTTACAGAATTCATTCATTAATACACAAGTACGAAATCAATATATCAATGTTCAGAAATGAAATTTTCAAGTCAACCAATGGAAGTCTTCCCTTCTACCACCTTTTGAATTTAGAATTTTTTTTTTCCAAAAATCACTTTCCAAAATAGGTTCCTTTCAAATTTTAGTAAATTGAATAATATATATGTAAAATGCTACCATAGGGTTCCTATACTAACTACAGTATATTGAAATAAAATCCCTAATTTTCCTCTATGTTTTGATCATCTATACGGTAAAAATATTCTTCTACGACATGATTAAAAAATATTCTATTTTAAAATATATTTTATCAATAAATTAAATATGTGGTATTATAATATTATTATGTATTGATTTAACTCCTCTAAAAACACAAGATATTTTATAATGTGAATTTATTTATATAATGTGAATGTCATGTAGCCAATATTTTGTGGTTCTACTATTTTATGACCCTTCACATCATTATTGATCCACTGAGTTGTGGTATAAAATAACACCAGCTAATTGGAAAAGGTATTTTACTTAATTTTCAATTGAAGAGAAAATATTCAACTAAAATACAATATATAATTTTTTAGGTACCAAGGTGAATTAGTTTTTGTATCCATAGTTGTGGTGTTGGTTATCTCATCCTGGAACAATTTTCTCGGGATTTTTTCAAAAATATGTGAAATATACTAGATTAAAAAGTATATTAGGGGATACTGTGGAATGGTCCTATATGATAAAGTATTCATTCTTCTTGATATTAAATTTTAAAATTCCTATTATCTTCCATTGGGTCACAAAACATTTGTTTTGGTATGATTTGGTTCATGTTTCCATCATAAAAAACCTTCTCTAATCTATTTTAAATATTCAATTTTACAAAAAATAATTTAAAAACATAAGAATAATGAATTATTTGATCAAAAAGTATCATAAATTATAGACAAATGATATATAAACGTTTTACACGTGAAATAACTCTAAACTTGGACATTTTATTTTTCCATGGAAAAAATTTTAAATCACAGGAAGAATGGAATATAATCTCATTATAGAAAACACAATTTCATTGAAATTCATGGAAATAATATCATAAATTAATTTCCCAAAATCTTATAGAACATACAAAAAAATTATCCAAATAATTAATCATTATTCACTCCATTTCATGTATTTTATTCTAATACAATCACTTAGTTTAGCCTATCAAAATTACTCATAAAACAAAATATTTACCTCTTGAATATTAATTCACTCACCACAAAAAATGTATTTTATTCGAGTTACTCTGAATTCAACTGGTTTTCAATGACTCTGTTTACTCATTTCCAAACTAATGTTTTGTTGAGTTTATTCCCTTGCTATGTGTGGAAATATTGGAGGGTCAGATCGGCTCAGATGGGCTAGAGCACGCAGCTTCATCCTCTGCAGTTCATTTGGGATGTGCCTGATTCAGAGGGATGGCTTTCCATCAGGAGGGACCATGCTTGCATGGGATCGCTGAGTGGTCCTTCTTTGGAGTTAGTGGTTGTTGCTTTTGCATGGAAGAGGTTGTTTCTGGTTTTTTGCTTGGCGCTGTTTGGTGTTTGTTGAAACTTATGGTTTCTCACTTTTACCTCCAAAGTGTCTTTCTTAATAAAAATAATAATTTTCTGTCATTTAGGCTTTAATGTCCCTATGAATGTAGGTGGTTCAGTTATGATAAAAAAAAATCAAAAATTGGACCGAAAAGGGAGAATAAACTCCAAATTACAATGTATGAAATCAATTAAAATAAAAAAAATATATCTTATTATATTTTATACAGAATCACAACCACTTATTTTCATTATAATCCTCATAATTAGAGAAAATTTTCATCTTTCAATGGTAATGAATTATTTGATTTATATTTTTACCATTTTATTTTATTAAATTTACAATGGAAACTATTTAAGGGTAATTCATGTTTCTTACACTATATAAAACAAAAATGAAAAGGATTTATATATTTTGAATATTAAATATGATCATTAAAATATTGTCATAATATTTTCTAGTATCAATTGATGTAACTATATCACAGAGTCAAAAAAGAAAGCAATACAAATTGGTATATAGAAGTGGAAGTATTCTTTCTGAAGCCCATTTTTGATCATAAATGGGATGTAGTTTCACTATGGTTTACTCCAATCCATATATTAACTCATGAAATTATAGTTTTATAGAAACCATATATGGGAGATGTTCAAGCTTTTGGACATTTCCACAAGAACCATACTAGTGGAACTGAAATCTTAAACTTCAACTATATTATATATATATATATATATTATTTCATGCATATAGTTCATAAGGGGTAATGTAAGAATAAATTATGATTATATAAATATGTAATAAAATATTTATATAAATATTCCATGAGTTTTTTTTACTCTTTAAAATTTCATTTTTTTCTCAATTAATATTTTTAACACAGTTTTTTCTAGAAATCGTTATTTTATTTAAAGGAACAATGTTTACTATGAGTGAAAAAAATAAAATATTTATATTTATTATATTAATATTATGTTAAAAATATATAAATTATTAAATTATAGTAAAAATAATATAAAATATATTTGAATTTGTTTCCTATAAAAAGAGTATTTCACTATATTTTATTATTTTACATAAAAGTAAAATTTAAAAAATTTTGAATGAGATTTTGAAATAATCAAAATATTTTTTATATTAATCTTTAAAATATTTTATTAAAATGAATTTTATATATTTTATAAAGATTTTATTTTATTTGAATAATATAATATACTATTTAAACTAATATTTCACCGCTTATGGTATTATTATTATATAAGAATGGAATATAAATTTATGAAATGATATTATTGAAATATTGCATATTTTACAATTAAATGTATACATTTAAAATTATTAATAACTCTTTTCAAATATATATTTAAAATTTTATATCTTACGTAATATTTTTTCAAATTTGTTCAACAAATTATAAATTATTTATATTAAAATTAATTCCAATCACTTTTATAAATCAATTCCAAGAAAATGGTTTTAAAATTTAAATCAGAAGGTAAAATTTATCTATTAAGGAACACTTTATTTTTATGAATAAATATTAAGTAATGTTTGGTAAAAATGATTTTCTGTAGTAAAATAAAAAAATAGAAATATTAATATCTCAATGGTTAAAGGGTTTGAAACATGTTTAAAACATGTGTGAAACAAATTGGTTGACTACTTATCAACGTCATCCCTTATCCACCACATTATTTTTCAAATTTTTTTCCACTTTCTTTGAGTGTGACTTTCAATTAGTGAAATGTTATTGGGATTTAAAAAAAGATATCCATTTTCACTTTTAGAGGGGCTTATTTTCTCTTCACTTCCCCTCACCCAACAACCCCCTACATTTTCCAGAACTACACCAAACCTTATCATAAACATTCATATCCACCATAAAATAGTTTTTTTCTTATAAAAAGTAAATATATTAAATTCATAAAACCATTTTCAAATGTGATAATAAAATATGTGAGGAAGTTTGGTACTATTGTGGAATGAATCAGGAACCAAGTATGCTATCAGTCTCAAATTAATCTCTATGAGATATATTTGTTATTATAAATATAATTTATTTTATGTGGAATATTTTTTAATGGAGATATTAAATCATGAAATTAATTTGATTCATAGTGAATTAACTTCCATTTAAATATATTTCATTCAATAGGTTTTGATTTTAATTCTCCTCATGTTATATGTATTTTTGTTAACTTTATTACCATTTATTGATTTGTTGTTGTTCTTATTGAAATTTTTAAATAGGTAAAGTGGTAAAATTCAACCCAATGAATATTTTATTTAATATTTTCTCTATAAAATTTGGATATTTATATTTTAATCTCATAAAACCATCTTAATATTTTTATTACATCATTAAATATGTAGTTCGTAATGGAAAATAATGATGAATTTTTTTTCATTGAGTAATATGGTTTATATTGAACATCTAATTTCAATTTTCTCTTTATTAGTCAAGTTCAAAATTTAAATTATTTGTTAATTTATCTTTTTTTTGAAATTTTCATTTTTATTCCAATCATCTAACATGATTATTCTCTCACCTACAACTATAAATTTACCAAGTTCTTACCACCTTATCTTTGTTGGATATTTTTAAGTAATTGTTTCTACTTATAGAAAATATTCTCATTTAATTTATTGAAATAAAATTATGCGTCAATTTATTTGATCTTCATAATTTCTTCTAATAATTATAATATAAAATTATTATTATGTAATTTATTACTATAGAGTTTTCAAAAATCGTATTTCCGAAAATAAAAAATAATTTTTCTTTAAATATATATTGTTTTCTATTTTGTTCCCATTTCTATATTTATTTCAAAGTTTATATTTTCTATGATGTTATGATTTTTGAAACATTCCCTAAAATATTTAAGGTATTTCGACTTTTAGGTGATTGAATACGGTCTCGATTGATTTAATTAAAATTATTATTTTTGTGATACCTTTTAAAATATAACATGCAACCTATTATTTGTCCTAGGTTTTAATGATTTTATGATTATTTTTTTTATTTGGCATATAGTTATGGTTAAAATGGAAGGTGATACCTATATAACCCTCTATTTCATTAAGTAAATATTTCCATCTCATGTGATAATAGTGAAATATTTAATAATGCTCGATCTAAAATGAGAAATTGGGTGTGATGCTCGATCTTTTATTGGAAATATGATATCATGCTATACCCACTATTGGATATATATGGTGATGCCTAATATAAAATTTTGAGTTTCTATGATAATTTTGGTAACACACATTTCTCAATTTGATAATTTTATTCTCATGTATCATAATTTATATCTCATGTTTTCATAGTCTTTATTCAATGTTATATATTTCATCCAATTGGATTAATTTTTCTTAAATTATGCAACATGATGCTTTTTATTATTCTATAATATTGTGATAATATATTTCAATAATATTTATTTTTACATAAATTCTTATGTTCTAAACGAATGTAAAATTTTGATTTATTTATTATAAACTTATATAGTGTTTAAGATCACCCTTTTCTTAGGATTACTTTCCAAGGTCATGAAGATTTATTTAACTTGTTGGAAATATATGAGAGTAACTAGCTTGATGAAATTATGATTATATTTTAAAAATAATTATAAACTAATTCACTTATATATCTATTCTTCAAATAAATTAATACTCTTGAATATTGAGATGTCGATATTATTATAGAATATAGTGATTTAATTATGGAAATGATCTAAAATAAAGTCTTGTTTAGAATGGTCCACATCATCAAACAATATACTATAAACACTACTCATGATAGTTGGTATAAGAAAATAGAATATTTTATATCATGGATCAATCCCATGTATTCCCATTCATCAAATTTTCACTTTTATTAAAAGAAATAGGGGAATCAATGTATGAAAACTCACAAATCTAGGTTTTACCGCTTTTTTTCAAAAAAAAAATAGATCCACCCCACTTTCCCTTTTAGTGCATTAATTTCACTACCACATGGAATTATAACCACCCTTGTTCTAGCTATATTAATATCACAAAATCCTACTCTTGAGATGAGGTATGAAGGGAAATAAGGCTTGTATTATGCGCTACTCAGATGAAATGTATGGTCTCTACATGTTGTCAAAGGATCTAATATTCAAGTATGTATCAATATATTTTAGGCTTAATTATTTCAAAAAATTACCACTATAATTATTAAAATGGTTTGAAATAATTATTTTTTATGACAGAAAAATTAAAATTATGGTCGTGATAAAAATAAAAAAAAATATAGAGTGAAAGGATAAAAATGACATAAAAGGTCGAACAACCTCTGAGGAGTAGAAATTTAAAATTTGGTAATCATGTGATGGAATATGTATAATTATCGAAAAAACAATTTAGATATTAGAATAAAATAATATGTTAAAATTAACTTCCATTAAAAAAAACACTATATTAGTGTGGGCATGTAACAGTCACCTAATTTCACAATGGTATTCAACATTAATGACTAAAATCCATAAAGATTTTCAATATTCCTAAAAAACTCCCTACTTGATGATGTCACATATTTTAGTTATGGGACCAAAAATTTAAGAGAGAATAAGTCTACCACACCCACATTTGAAGTAAAAATTTTCCCCACTCTGAAACAACAAGATGATATAATATAGATAGATTTTAGTAGAAAATTAGGGAAGGAATGGATCAAATTATGAGTAAGAAAATAACCCCCCCTAAAAAAATTGGTTCTGTTCCTTTATTATTTTATAGAAGTTAATTTATTAAAATCAATATATGAGTGAGGGGGACATTCCCATGAGGATAAATAAAACACTTCAGACATTTTTATCTCAAAAATTATATTTCAAATGAAGTGATTTTAGATGAATATTTCTCATTAAATGTGAAAAATATATTAATCAATTAACACATGAAACATATATGATAAATTCCTAATGTAAATTTATAAATAAATTTAATAGAAAAAAAAGAAAGGTGATGACCCAAAAGGATTAGAAAATTTGAGGAATGTATTAAGACTCCTCAATTTACAACATGGGTTCCTCACTAAGACTATCACACACTCTCAATATCTATGTGTCTTTAATAAACGTATCAATTGGAATGTTGTATTGTTGAGTATGTTGTGATAAAATAAATACTAGTGGGGAGGGTGTGTATTTGTAGTGTCCATCTTTAGTGATGAACCCATGAAGCACTCTCCAAAATCCATTTTTAGAAAATGTAGTATTTGATGCTAATAAATGTCACCCCGCCTTAACATACATACATATTTTATCACATTGATAGAATTTTTATTAATTCTCATAATGGAGAGAACCACTAGACCTATAAGATTAGTTTATTTTTACATAACAAGACTAAAAATATATATTTTACAACCCTATGAATTTTTATACATAATCACACAATCCTATACCCCATTATAAACATATAATATGTTATATATTTCATCATAACATATGATATTGAAGCATAATAATGGTGTGATCTCTGATGCCCAGTATGGGAACACATAATATATATCAATTGAAGATCATAATTAAGAAAAAGATGAACATTTGTGTATGATAACAAAATCAAGGTACATGAATATAACATATGGAAATCATAACAAATAAAACACAGATCCTATATCAAAAATAATGAGATAAATATTTTTATATAAACAATCTATCTTAGGAGTGTGGAAACATGATTCAAAAATATTTAAACATGATGTTTAATATAACCTTATAGGGTCAATATGAGCATAAAACATTTTTTATAGATAACCACCATGTTTTTAATCACATAATGGAAAAGCCTAATGGCCCACTAAAAATATATTTTTCTAAAAAAACTTACCGATATAAATTTTTGGCTTAATTTATCCACCAATATAAACTTTTTGGATTGGTTTCACCACCCATGTACCCATTAGGGATTGGTATCACCACCTATATACCCATTTTGGCTATGGATTGCTACCATTGTAACCTTTTTAGATAATGATATATTACATTTTAACCAATAAAAAGGATTTACATATCAATCCAAAGAATCATATAATGATATATCATGCATATATGAATAATTTTATCATGAGAACAATCATAATATCATCATATATTGATAGGACTATGGAAAGAAACATATTTCATTAAAATATCCATAAGATATTATTATAATAAAACCCAAGGATAGATATGTATATTATGATCAGAGCATATGCCTGTAGAAGAATAAGAAACATTAAAGTGTGTTGGTACATATGGAAGACACTTTTAGAATAACACTATAAAATTACATTTAAAAATAATATGAAATATGAATTAAATTTAATAACTATTATATTAAAATTAAATATTTTATAAAATATTTTAATAAAAATTACACTTTAAATCCCTGAAAACATAGAGATGAAACTTATTAAAGATAAATGAGGTAGACATAAAGAAATGGTGTTAATGTGGAAAATTGTAAAATTGAATATTATTTTCATGATTTTATAAAGAAAGTAAAATTATATAGAAAATCACCCATATGGAAAAAAATAAAATTTTCATTTCATTATTTATTAAAGAGGCTCAAGGGAAATTGAAAATAACCGTAATAAATCATATAAATAGTGATAAGAATATACAAAAACATTATTAAAGATTATGGATATAAAGGAGAAATATTTATAACAAAAAAAATTGACATTGTCATATCCAATCTCAACGACCATTTGTTTTAATTGTGTACCTTTTCAAATTGAAACAGGAAAAATACAAGTCAAATCCTAAAATAACAAGAGGAGATTAAAATATATGGGGTGTTAGAGTGAATGAACAAACAATTTCTCCTTATTATCGATTAAATAATAAAAATCATTATTTTAATGGGATATTGGAATTTAAACACATTAATTTTTTAGTGAATGAATGAATATTTTTTTTATTTGAGGGAATATATTGGTTTGAAATTGAAATATGATGGGTCCTTTTATAATTGGGTTTTGAGTGGAATTTCTAAAAATATCAATTGCTTAATTTATAATGTTCCCTTTCTAAAATGTATGTGGATAAAAATTAGACAATAGTGGATATGGGTACTATATGTCCTGACCCAAACATTAAATACATCAATATTACATAATTTTATACGAATAATCAATGCATATCACAAAAATAAACATCATGTAACTATAAAGGTTTACTGTGTTTTGAAAATTAAATACATAAAAAACTACAATATAAAGTATCTACACTATATCCCACTAAGTTACTCACATTTACAACCCTTATTATAAATATCAAACTTAAAACCTTTCTTCATGTCATGGGGAAGGGATGCATAATAAAGGGTGTGATCAGATGTTTAATAGGGGTAAAAAAGGGATATATCAATAAATAATCATATATAATAGTAACATGAGTATAAGGGTATGAAAAAAGTTATGCTATCATTTGATAATAATACCCTCAAATTAATATATTACAATCATGGTTCATGGCCAAATCATAGAATTTCATGAGACACAATTCATAAAGATATCAAAGAACATCTGCCATTACATCATAAGATTTTTATAAGATCATTTCACAGGTAACTATAACAAATTTTTGGATAATAATACTAAATGAAATTTTATTTCCAAGTTAACCACTAGGATATTAATCACATGTTAGGATTGGTCAAACCAATTGTGTACCATATTTTTTCATGGGGTAACCTTTCATGTACCCTTGTTGGGATTGGGATATTCCATCATGTACCCTATGAGAACATAATTTACCAAATACATTGGAGGGGTATAATAGAACCACATGTCGCGTAATCATAACCCAATAATATTTATTCAAAAGGATCATGAAAATATTTATCATTTATTTATAGATTTCCCAATGGAAAGGAAAATGAGTTTAATCAATATTTCACCATTATAGTTAGAAACCATCCAATAAATGAATAAATATTTTTTTCAACTTATTATATACCTATTAGATCATATTTAATGTCAAAAGATTTTATCATATATTGAAAAATATTTTAAATTATCACTAGAATATTTCTTGAGGAATTTTTTTTCATTTCGAATTGACTTAGTTAGATTCAATAAAATTCAATAATATTAGGAAAAAATACAATTTAAAAAGAACCACATATAATTATAATGACATATTAAAATTAATGTGTTTTCATGGTGGAAATAATTTTTTCCGTGTGGTACATACTAAAACCAATCTTTTGTTCACAACATTTTTAGAAAGTACCGCATTCAGAAACGTATAAGAAGAATCATTTTAATAAAAAAATACAAGTTAATACGTGTTTAAAATTCAAATTCACACATAATAAATATAATTTTAAAAATACTATTGAAAACATTTTAAATAAAATGTGTATAAGGAAGAAAACGATTCCTAAGTAATATAAAAATAAATTTCTCCATCCTTTAATACATTCCCTAAGACAATTGAGTACATAGAGAGAGATAAAAGTAAAGAAAACATTAAAATCCAAAAATAAAAAAATTATTAAAAAAAATATTATTTTTTATAGATACATAAAATCATTTCAATATTGGAGAATTTAAGAATATATAATACACGTAAAAAGTGAGATTGTAACATAAAATTGTTACAACATTAGTAATCAATAAATAAAAACACCATGATGGAAATAAAATATTTTAGCTTTTCAAATCCCCATAATTTTTCTGAAAATCTTGGAAAAAAGGATATTATTTTATATTATATATACCACATAAAGGAAACAAGTGGTTAATATGACCTATGGAACACATAAACAAAGTGAGATGGGAAACCCTTACCAATATTCCGCCATGTTTTTTATTTTATTTTACCATCCTATATTATAATTCATAATATTTTTTGATTATATACTAGAACCATAATAATACTTATAATGAACACAACTATTTAATTATATCTTATTATCACTCATTCATTAATAATCATTCCTTATCATCATCATTTCATGTGTTAATTGCTTCATTTTTCATGTTTGTTTTGATTTGGTAGTTGTGCTCCCTAGACATTGATCATGGTAACATTATATAAATAATTATAATAATTATATAATTATCATATATATTCATTATGTATAAATTTATAACCATTCATATAACAAAGGGATGGAAAATTAATTACAGCACCTCATTGAGATAGTAGTCCGTACATACACAAGATTGATGTTTCCACTTTTCGATGGATATCAAAAGCATTAAAAAATAATTAAGCATTAATGATTCATAAAAATATAATAAATTACTTAAAATTTCTGGAATATATCACTATATCCTTAAATGTGACTCACTGATGTGAAATGAATCACAATGCTATGTGGAGGTGGAAGTTTATACTTATGCGTGAGTGATAATTTAATTTACAGTTTGATATAAATGAGGTGGAAAATAATTTTCCACAGTCATAATATCAACTCAATAATTTTATTATACTAAATCAATTATGTCAAGTCGAAAAATATATATTTATAGGTAGTATAATATGAAATAAACATTGAAATAGTCGAGTAGGATGATTACCACTTCATGGAGAGACCACCATTGACTTTCACATTATGCCTTATTATGATGTTATTATGGTAATACTAGAAGATCAAGGAATAGTTCATGGAAAATTAGTAGATATTAGGATATTTATTTTTATATGTATATGGATCAAACGTGGGATATAAGGGGCTGAGGAGGTTCCCTTTTATATGTGAGGAGAGGACAGACATTGAATTACCTAAAATATATAAATATAATTAATATATATCTCAATTATAATTCATATTAATGCACATTAATTCATTAAAAAATATTTTAACATCTTAATATCATCATTAAATAAAATATATAATTATTTTTTCCATTTTAAACCTTATTTTTTTCGTTTCTCCCCTTCATTAACCCTTTTTAACCTTAATAGTGGTAACACATTTTCAAGCATTAATAGTTGAAATTTTACTTCTGAGGTGATAGGTATCTCACAAATGGTCCATGTATGAACATTTATACCATTTTCCATTCACCTTTTTTCTTTTAATAATTTTTTTATTTTAAAATCTTTTAAATATTTACTATTTAATATAAAACATCTTCAGAGTCATTTTTAATGCATGTTCAATTTATTATAAATTAACGTAATCCAAATAACTGTGTATTTAGAATATAAAAACTTTCAACATCATTTATAAATTTTTATTAACCGTATAATTCATTTAACATAAAAATTTATCCTAAATATAATTCCTTAAATTTTTATATCATTTACTGGGTTCCATATACTTTTGAACATGAACTGATTCAGTAGTGCGTAAAAATTTATGGTAATTATTCCATCACCATAAATTAATGAAAATTACCATAAGAAAAATTTTATATTAGTATTCAAAATAACTGTTTATATTCATTCATACTTTCTATTTATCTTAGTGGAAAAAATAATAGGAATTAAATTCAATAATGTGGCATTTTATATTCACCCATTTCTTAAAATAACCTTTTTGTTATATAAAAAGTAATGTGGACACAAATTACATATATTTATATTTATGGTAGATTTGGAAAAATTACACACTTAGAATAGGATATGTAAAAACTTTATAGGGAATTTAAATCCTTATCTGATAGTTTTAACCTAGTTTTACACTATCTTATGTGACAAATATTTATCATGGTTAATATTCATAATGACCAAAAATAAAAGGGGACTATTTACCATGAGTGAACCTCAATATTGAGAATATGGAATAATTTTTTAGATTAAATATATATATTTTATAAAATATAATTCTTGTATAAATGAATAAAAGGAAAAAAAACATTTTAGAAAAATATGCTTTTAATAAAACTAATGAACTTTTATCAAAATCAAATATAATGTTAATAATATTATAATTAATTAGATAAATTTTAATTTAAGTCTACTTATGCTACTTTATGATAAAATTAAAAAAATAATGGGGGTATTATAATACATTATTTAATGAAAATAAATGTGAGTTCTACAAAATTCAAAAAATTTCACTATTCACATGAAAATAATTTTTTTTAGATAAATACCAAAAGTTCAACCTATGCTAATGTTAAAATATTGAATTAAATAGTGAAATTGATTTCCAAAAATAAAACTTCTCATTTTTGTAGAAATTTATTATAATTTTCATTTATAAAATAAAATTCAAACCATTATTGAATAAAATATAATTTCGAAACATAAAATGGATTTAATAAAAATTGAGACATTATTTATTATGAATTAATAAACAAATTTTCATTATATAAAAATATTATAATAATCCTTTATAATTTATTTTTTAATGTTCATTCTTCTAATTTGGAAGCTATGTTGTATTGTTCCAACATATATAATAATATTTTTATATATATTGTAGTTCCTTTTACAGTTAGTGTTTCATGTAAAGAATTATATCAATCATAATATTATTTTAGGGTATATTTTTATGGTATTACGTTATACCCCCACCCCACATATTAAAAAAATTTAATCCTTATTCTTTTTTCTTGGTAATTTAATATTCAATATTTGAAGAAATATTTTTTGAAAATTGTCATCGCACAAATGGATAATATATCATTTTTTGATAATAGGTACTAATAAACATAATGATTGTATAAAAGAACAATTAATCAAGTTCCCATATAATAATAAGATTAGTGTTAAGTGTATATATAGACATCGAGGATATATATTATGTCCAAATATTAATGGACAGTGATTGATAACATATTCATAAGAATGTAAAAAACCAGAAAATCATAAATTAGTGAGGAGGGAAAAGTACCGTAAAATTTAAAAAATGAGTATAAGAAAAAAACATTCCCATTTCTGTGACAATATTATTATAGTAGAGGAATTCTATAACCACGAAATATTAGATAATGTAATTTCTTTATTTCTTCAAATAAATAAACAAAAATTCAACCTTTCTTTTTGTTTAAACTAGTTTTGACCACCTTTCATGCCATATTCCAATGATGAATGAAAAATATAATTTTTTCATGACTGTGGCACTAAAATATTCTTGTAATAGGTTGAATGTTATTATCTATATCTATATTCTATTACTGGAACCAAAATAGCTAGTGGATTATAAAATAATCATGTTGAATAATACTTCATTTAAAATATTAATCTCAAATATTTAAATAAAAATACCCAATGATCTATTTAATTAATTCCACAAATATATAAATTCTAAAAAACCTAATGTTATTCAAAACTAGTACTAAAAACCTAAAAATATTATAAAAAGTTCATATATTTTCCATAAAAAATTTACCTTTATTCCCCATAAAATTTTAAGTATCTCTATAACTTCACAAACAAAATAAATGAGTACAATGATCATATATTCACCTAAAACAAGATAACAAACTCAACCACCATAAAACCTTAATGAAAATATATATACATCCAAAATATAACACTATGATTAATTCTTAAATAAAATCACATATTATTCAATATATTCAATAAATAAAAAATGCAATAAAACTCTTCAAATATAACACAAATAAATTTTCAATCTAATTAATAAGTAATTTCATTGTCACTAACATTATCCAATTTAATTAATAAATATCAATCATACCACTATCCAAAATAAAAATTAGTAACTCAATATTAGGAATATATTTATTATTACTTACCCCTAAATCATGTGTTTTCTAAAAAAATGAACATACCACATAATTGATTTTCTAATATATTTGTATCAATAAAAATGATCTTTAAAATCCTTATGAAAAAATGAGAATAAAAATCATGATATGTTTCATGATTCTTATAACATGGACATCATTGTTAAAAAAACCTCTATAACATATTCCATATATCCTAATACGTAATGACATCATTCATTCAGATATAATGATTTGCATGTCATAGTCCCTTCCTTAGACTATGAGATATACCATATATCGGGGAATTGATTTTAATAATTCACTAGTTTCCCATGGATAAGAAATAGAATTATAAATTGTAAATTTTGGCATAATTAATTTTCATTCATTGAAATCATAATTTTTTATAGAAATTCGACTCATTATAACTGTATTTCCCTCACATAAAATATATTATTATTCCTTGGATACATTTCCTTGGGTCTTTATTCCCACAATATTGACAAGTGGGATGTTGAATCTTTATTTCTTAGTAGTAATCATGAAACTCAAATTTTATCTTATTTTTTCATTTAAAATCTAACATTTCTTCTTTTTATTAATCATATATTGATAGATATTTTTAAGAATAATCACAAGAGTTAAAATTAAATCACCCATTTAATTTTTCTTCTCATAAGTATATTGAACATGTCAACCACCACATTTTATGTTTTTATGAATCCTCCAAGTTTCATTCATATACTAAACAAATATTCATAGTGAGAAAAACAATTCATGTGAGAAATAAAATAATTATGAAAAATCATTCATATTATGTCTAAATATTGAAAACATATTCATATTATATTACACCATTGGATTAACCTAGGCCATACAAGGTCATTAACTATTCAAATCTTTCATAATCGATTAAAATGAAAAATTAAATTGACCTATGAATAACAACTATGAGTGTATAAAGAGATGTTCATTCTTAGTCCCACTAATAAGTCACAAGTAATTATTGATTTAATACCCAATATTCCTCTTTTTGATTTTTTTATATTTTTTATGCTTGTGAGATACCACCATCTACTTACCAGTATAAAAATATCATTGTATCTAACATTAAAACCAAATTATCTCTAATTTACAATAAAAAAATATGTTCACCAATACATAAAATTTTCCGAAGCTATAATAATAAATTTCACCAATAATGATCCCTAGAAATAATTATTCCTTTATTTTATACCAACTAGGGTGACCAAAACAAAACATATATAAATTTTACATAATTTTATATGAATATTCAATACATATAAAAATATTATACGCCATAGAATTTTAAAGGATTAGTGTCTTCTGATACTTATACAAATAGTACATAAATGAACTATATTATCTACTACTATATTCTTCATAACTAACACCCTTTATAGATATATTATACCTAAATCCTTTCTTCATATCATGGGGAAAATGAAGCATAATAAATGGTTAGATCTAATGCTCTATAAGGGTAACAGTTAGAGGTATCAAACAAAAACAATTTTTAAGAATAACTTGATCATAAGGGTATGTGAATATTATCTTAATAATTGAAAATCATACCCATAAATTAATATATCATAATAATTATCCCTATCATAATCCATGGATGTTACTTACACATGATTCATAAATATATAAAAGAAAATGATATATAGGAGAAAAAAATTATTATAATATGATTTCATAAAACAGTGGAATAATGTTTTCTATGATCATAATCATCAAAATCTTTTTCGATGACTGCCCTTTATGTTATTAATCACATCTTATAGATGGTATTACCATTGTATACTTTCATTTGACATGGGATAACAACCCATGTACTTTCTTTTTGGAAAATTCCTATTTCAATTTGAAATTAATTATTTAAAATATAAGAATTTCTATAATATAATGAAAAATGTTTTATTTAGAATATAACAATGGAAAACTGAAAATTAATCTTCAATGAAAATAGTATTAATGATTTTGGGAAAAAAATCATGCGATATTTATTGTAACAAATATTTTCTCAACACCTTCAGAAAAAGTTAATTCATTGAAAAAAGAGAATAGTATTATTTTTAAATAAATTCATAACAAGTAAAACATGGGTAAAATTTAATTAATTAAATAATTGAAGAAAATTGATAAAAATCATGAAGAGAACATAAATAAAACGTATCCATAGATAAAAATGATTGCGTACTAAGAAGGGAATGATGTCGGCTTTCCTAAAAACATTCATTTCATCTTTTCAGTACCTTGAGAGAGAAAAATAAATTTAAAAATATTAATTACATAAATAAAGGTATTACATTATTTAAAATAATATTTTTTAGAGATATTTTATATAATTTCAATGACATATAATTTTATCATATACAATCCCAATAAAAAGTGAGATTATAACATAAAACACTTACAAAATGGGTTATCTCTGAATCAAAATCTCATAAAAAGATAACCATATATGGGTTTTTAAATTCCTATAAAATTAATTAAAATCAATATATGACTAATTTGTGGGAATTATATTCAACACATAAATGAAAAAAGTGTTGAATACAACGTAAATCTCATAAGAAAAAAAGTGAGATGAAAAAACCCTTAAAAATATAAATATTTATTTGTAAGATATTTTAAAATCAATTATAAAATATTAAAATTTATAAAAATTTTATAATATAAATATATTCATACTTATAATACCAATATATTTTTTACTTACAAAATCATATCACCCATTCATTAAAAATATTTCATTATAATCGTCATTTTAGTGGTCAAAAACGTTGTTTTGCATGTATGTTTTTATTTCCACATTATGGTCCTTGATAATTAATCATTATTGTATAATATAGAAAATTATATTCAGTAAATAAATATCATACAAACTCAGTATACTCATATTTACAACCATTCGTAAAATATGGTGATGATAAATTAATCTCATCACTTTGTGAAGACTGTATTTCATACGTACACATGAGAGGTGTTTCTACATTTTGATGGATGAAAAGGGAAAAAAATAATTAATATTTATAATTTTTTTTATAAATATCATATAAACTTTTAAAATCTATCATTATAACCATCACGATGAAGCAATAATGAGAAATGAATCACATCGCTACGTTGAGGTGTGAGTCTATACATACGCATGAGAGATAATTACGGTTTATAATTTAGGAAAAGTATGATTAAAATGGTAGTCCCTACAACATAATTCAATGTTAATAGACTGATGAAACTAGAATAATTATGTTAATATGGATAAAAAGATTTTTATGAATTATAAGGTGAAACAAACTTTGAAATAGTAAAGTAAGACAATGACCTTTTCATTGAGATACCCCATTTAGATTACATCTTAATTAATATTAGGATGATGTTAGGGGAATAATATACATTAATGGTTGAATAGGGGGAATTTATTAAGATATTACGGTAGGTTTGTCCCTTGATAGAAGGTTCAAATTTTGTGAATAATGTAAGAGAGTAGGATCCCTTTTATAAATGTTGAGAGAACACACATGAAATTTCTTAAAAGTTATAAATATAATTAATTTATTTATTGGTTGTAATTCTCCTTATTTCCATTTATTATAATATAATAGTATTTTTTATACATCATCATAAAATAATGTTGGTATTTTTTTGTGTAATTTTAACCCTTATCTTTTTGTTTTTCCCCTTTGTTACCCAATTTCAACCATAACCATGGTAACATTCCTTTTAGCCATTAAGAAACATAACTTTAATTAATTGGTGAAAAGTGGCTCAAAAATGTTCCATGGATTAATTTCTTGACCTATTCCCTTTCTTTATTTAATTATTATTTTTCATTTAATAAAATATTTTTTAACATTAATTATCATTAATGTCATTTTGATACTTTTCATTTAATTTGTGAATAAACTCATCAACATTACATTGGATTTAAAATATTAAGTTTTTTACAATAGATTATAAATTATAATTATCCATAAAAATTATAGAGTCCCATAATGAAAATGGTTCACTCCTAATTCCAGTTCAAATTATCTCATGACATAAAATTACTTACTGAATCTTTTTGGAGTGATATATAACATTAATCACACATATAACATAATTGGTAACATATATAAGTGTTTTATAGATCATAAAAACATTTCTCATTTCATCATAGAGCATACCATGGAAAAGAACTGGGATTTATAAATATTTCATCATCACATAATCATAATCCATTTTGTGAATGATTGTGGATGGAATCATTTAAAAAAATACCCAATGTAGTATAATAAACAATCAAGGATATAAAAATTAACCAAAAATACCTTTATAATATAATTTAATTATTACATTGAAATTATTAGAAAATATCATTGTCCTTTAGTGTCTTTCGAAATTAAAATTTCTTGAATATTGAGAAAAATGTATTATTTTAAAATAATTATAAAAATGTAATAAATAAGAGTCAATGAAAAAAATATTCATGATGTTAGGAAAATTCAACCATTCTATAAAAGATAAAGTAATTTTTCTTTTCAAACATTCATAAATAACCCAAAAAAATTAATACAAAAAATATTAAAAATATTAATCTTTAATCTCTTGTAGTGAATGTTAAAGGTAGTAAAAAACATAAAATTTAAAACATTTATTGGTTAAAAATAAATTTTGAAAAAAATATAAAAACTAGGATGTGGAAGGAAAATATTCTTGGCCAATAAGGGAAATGATGTTAACTTTTCTCCAAAAACAATTATCAATCATTTTATGTAACATAGATAGAAAAATGTAAAGAAAAATGAATACCCCATAAAATAGAGTAAAATAAAATATATGTGGCCTAAAAGATAATTATCAATTAATTTATATCAAGGTAAATATAATATAGGATATTTCTAAAATAAATGAGATTATAATAGAAACAATTACCATGTTGGAAACTTTTAAATCATAAACCCCTTGAAATGAATGAATTTGAATAGAACATTAAATACCATTATTATAAAGATATTAATTTTATTATATATCATATAGGAAATATATAAACCATTTAAATAAAAATATTTCTATATCATGATACATGTCTCAATCAAGAAATATTGAGACAAAGAACCATTTCCTCAAGTATCATCTATTTTCCTATGCATTCAAAAATCATTTATAATAAATATATATTTTTTATACATATATTTGTAAAACCATATTCATATGTATCTTACTCTATATTATTACCTTATAATTTACAATAATATATTTTATCAATATTTCATTATTAATATCACTATTTTTGAGAAAAGTTGTTCGTTTTCCATTCATGTTTTGGTTTTAAGGTTATGGTCTTTGCACTTTGTCCATTGTTTCATCATATCTAAAATCAAAATCATGTAAAAATATCATATTAATTCATTATATACACATTTATATCCATCCATGTTGGGTGGTTTTTAATACTGAATTACTTCACTTTGTGGATAAAGTATTTCGTACATATGCATGAGTGATGTTTGTATTTTTCAATAACTGGAATGAAATAAAGGTAAATAATAATTCCAATTTATATTATCATTATTGTATCATATATATAATATATAATCATTTAATACATCCTTATCATAATCCATGAAAAATCATAAATGAAAAAGGAATCACAATTCTTGGTGGGCGTGGTTGTCCACATGTATGCACGAGTGACATTATCATTTTTCAAATAATTGTAAGATAAGAATTTATATTATATTTTATCTAAAAATAATAAAAAAAATATATTGTAAAAATATTATATATCCACTAAATTCACCTATATAATCTTATTTTAGAGATATTTATGGGAAAAAAACATATCATTCAGTGGAGGTGATAGTCCAGACATACACCAGAGTGATGTTTTCATTCCCAATAGAATAGAAATGAAGAATAAAATAGGATTTACAATAAACATACTAAAATTATGTTATATTTAATATTATAAATACATTATTTAAAAATTATTATAATAGTTTTTATAGAGGTAGAATATAAAAAACCTAAAATATATCAGTAATTGTTATAAATCTTATTTGGAAAACCTCCTTTGGCATATACATTAATCAAAATAGAATGGTTTTTTGGAGAGAACATGTCCTATAGGTTCTTCAGAGAAATACATGGATTTAAATTTGGACCATATTTATTGGGGTAAATTTCCTAATTGGTTGGGATATATAAGAATATTATAATCCACTATTTAATTGAGGGGAGTGATACACTTGTAATAAATATTAACTTTTTAATATTATAAGTTTATTTATCATGGAAAACATGCACTAATTAAATTAAAATTAGATTTTAATTTGATAATATATGAAATAAAGGCATATGATTAAAAATAACATTAATATTTACTCCCTTATCACAAATTATAAACCTTAATTAACTTGTTTTATCATTTTAATATGGTAATAACATTTCCTAAAATGATACTGTTTATAAAAACCAAAAACTAAATTGGCATTATTATAATATTTTGAATTCATGATTAAAAATATATAATAAATGTTTCAATAATTTATCTGTATAAGTGGAAGAATTTAATTTTAAAATAATTGTGGAAAATGTAATGAAAAATAGTTTTTAGAAAAAAGTTCATTACTCATAAAAATTAGCTTATAACAAAGTCAATCAAATATTGATTCCAATGGAATTAATTAGATTATAATTCATAAAAGGGAAATTATTTTAATTTAATCCGAAATCTAAAATGTAATTTACTTTTAAATAAACTAATTTAAAGAAGAGAAATAAAAGTATTGCAAAAATTGAAATTTTTCCTTATTTACACAACATTAAATTAATTTAGAAAAATAAAAAAAAACCACTTTAATATAATATTTTAGACGATGATTTTAGAAATGATTTCCCTTTTTCAAATAAAATTTCAAAAATAAGTATAAATATATTTTAATATATATGGAAAAAAGTAATAAAAATCATTTTTGAAGAAAACACATTTCCAAAGCATAAAATGACTTTTCACAATACTTCATTAGTATGAAAATTTAAATGAATGAT
Source organism: Viscum album (assembly GCA_963277665.1). Taxonomy (NCBI): domain Eukaryota; kingdom Viridiplantae; phylum Streptophyta; class Magnoliopsida; order Santalales; family Viscaceae; genus Viscum; species Viscum album. The sequence goes on along the minus strand of OY728119.1, from coordinate 1,968,856,020 downwards.
AATTTTGTTAAATGGATATAATATAATTATTTAATTAGAATAATTTTTTAAATATTGATTGATTAAATAATATTCCGATCAAAATACATTTCCCAAAAAAATATAGTTTTTTGGAGAAAATTTCTTTTCACTTTTAATGGATTTATCTTCATTCTTAACAACTTTATAATCAATATATAGTGGATTATTAATTTAATTATAGAAAATCATTCCAAATATATTTGAGAAATATTATTTTTTTATAGCTCAATGATTCACATTAATAAAGTTATCAAACACTTCAAATTTAATATAGAGAAATATACATTTAATTATATCATGGTCTTAGATTATCCACCCCTTAAAAGAATTTCATATTGAATATTTTGTTACTATAATAAAAAAATGTGGATTCTTTTTCCTCATCATATAATTTAAATCTCATTTATCATTCTCAAAATTATTATTTCACAATAAAACTTCGACTTGGTGAGTGGTCATATTTTGTAGCACATTTTCTCTACAACTAGAATCTCTAATTGTTGTTCATATAAAAAAATATCATACACTAGTGTCTTAAAAACTGATTTCATTACATGTGAAGTATTACATATGAAGTTTATCAAAATAAAAACATATAAACATCATGTATTTTAGAGATAGTTTGTAGAAGAAAAAAGTGATCAGAAGTTGTCTTAATATGATCATGAATTTTCAAAGGGTCGATATATATAGGTCTCATCATTCTCTATTTTCTTTATATCATTACTTATTCCAAGGAAATATTAATATTTTTATATCTACACTGACATCAAATTATTGATCTGATAGAAAATTGACATCATAACTCTTTTATCGACTTCGAACAACCTTGATGTTCAACTGAATGTCTCCAAACATTTGTACAATTTCTGCAGTAAGATCATGTCCCAATAGATTTATTTCTAAAAATTAAACAAATCATATTATAAATATTCACCTCATACTATAAATGAATTCATAAGGATCTATCTGAATTCTCAAGTGAATATTATTTTTTTATAAAATTCACCTAGAATATATTATTGATCCCTACCAATATTGAAATTCATAGAATGACCTCTCAATATTTCTTCTAGTTTTTTAATGGTACTCTAAGACTATGAAGCTATTTGAATATTATATTCAGTGAATAAGATAAATCCCATGTTCAATTATTATTTAATACTACTACAAACTTTCATTGTAAACCTCGGATCATTATCATATAGAATATAATGTGGTACTACAAGAAAGCATGAATCTTTAATAATATATATACTAGAAATATGGTCAATAAAAAATTCTTCTCTGAAAGAAAAAATGTTCTAAATTTTCAAATTCACTGACTATAACCCTATTTAATTATTAAAATTTTATGTTTTGGAGATTCAAAAGAAGAAATCCATTTTGGGGTTTTCTTTATTTCTATTTTGGTATGGGTAATGTTTTTAACATTCCCATACACGTTTGTCTCTAAGATTAACATTTTTGACATATAAGGCATTAAGATACATACTTACTATGTCTATTTTAATAATTTATGATCATGAATTCTATATATGATATTTATACATCCTTTTACTTCAAGGATGAATGGAGAATGATGAACTATGAGCTCTATATAATAAATATTTATCAATATCTGGTATTTATGAGACACATACTCAATTCCTAAACCAATTCATTCTATTATAGGTATGGTTCAACAAAGTAACATCACACACTATATTTTTTTATGCATCCCACATTTATTAACCATTGATATTTATATGGATAGATCATTTAATACTCATCATAGAAATATAGGACATTTCCTCTTACTTTGTAAATTCAAGATCCATCTTCGGTAAATCCATAATTCATGGATTTATTTTAATCCCCATTATAGAAAACATTTCATTATCATTCCAACTCGGATCATAATTCACCTTGTTCACCATCCCATTGTGGTAATGTATAGTGAAATGATAATATTTAATCAACTCTAACCATATACATTGTTAAATATTCATATTTTTAAAATATATGATTAAATATTTATGATCAGTATATATAAAATTCCAATTAAACATATTAATAATTCCCTCATATCATAAATTTCATGTTTCTCCCCAACTATTTTAGATATGTACTCCTCTAGAATAGATAGTGAGACTAATAGAATTGAAATAATATCCATTAGATGTTAATGTTAGACCTTTCACCTAGATATAATCGTATATGGATTTAAAATATCAAATGTCACCCAACATTTATGAAAATTCATATGGGATCTATATAAAGATTGGTAATCCATGCCTGATATAATTATTAATTCAACTAGAGGAAGTATAATATGATTTTCAGGAAGAATTCATCCACAATATTCTGTATGAGTGAATCAATTAACTTGTGATGAAATCATCATACAACTATATGTTTCATATTTTTAATTCATCCTATAGTCATTGGGGTGATATTCTTATCCAAAAATTTAGGTTGAAAATAGTGTGTTGAATAATAAAAAATAGAATATTATACGTTCTTGTGTGGATGATCAATGCATCTTAACCATCTTCACTTTTTAGACCAACTTCAGTGTTTTTTATTCGAACAGATTTCCCTTATTTCATTACTCATGTATTTTCTTGATTCATATCATGATTTTTATCCCTTTTTTAGTTCATTGACTTAGATATTACCCATATTTACTTAATTTATGACATTTAACATTTATTTTTACCTTAGGATGAACTCTATTTCCCATCATTGTTTCAATGGGTCTCCTTATTTTTTTCAATAATTTACTTCTTTTTACCCTCCTCTTCCAAATATAAAACATCGTTCAATACCTTTGATAAATTTCCATATGTTTCCCTCATTAATAATATCTAGGAAATATAATCTTCTCCAATCAATGCTTTTTTTCTCCAATTATTTTGGGAAACTCCATGGTTTATTTGTTTTCAATTTCTACATGGTTAAGATTATTAATGATAATATGATATTGGTTTTTGACATGAAAAAAATATTCATCCTAGATACCTTGTTTATTAAGCTCTCTATTATATTGGTTATAAAAAATGTTTATCAATTGATTCCTTCATTTTCTAAGAATTTTAATAATATAAAATTGTCCATTGGAGTATCAATAAACATTTTTCAGAGATTTCCATCATATGATAATGAAAATCATTTTTAGTATTTCCAAAAATATGACACATTCTCATCAAAACCTGATTCATTATGTTTATCCTATGTCAACAATTTTTGAAATAGGTTTTCATAAAATCTAACCACTTTTTCTTCGAAATTATTCATAAAGAGAAGGTTAATTAAAAAATTATATCCCCCTAGGAGTGTCTAACATAGTGTATAGATAGAAATCCAAATCATGCACTTGGTGAAGATTGAGTTAATATATAACCATAATATTCTTGGTTATTAAATCTAGTAGAATTTTTTCTGTAGCTTAAATTTACATGTTTGTATCTAGAAAATGATTTCATTACTTGGGAACCTTATAATCTATACCATACCGAAATTTAGTGAGGCTGTCATTTAATAGCTTAATGTTTATGGTTTTCACCATATTTTCTAGTCCTAACATCTAAATATAACTCAATCCTATTTTGATACAAACTAATTTGACCCAAACATTATATATATAAATATAAAATCATTTTAAAATAATTATCCATATAACACATAATATTACACACCCCAAAACCATAATAGTTTACTATATTTGGAGACTTGATACAACATCAAGTTATTTTAAAAATGATCTTTAACATCTTCCATGATTTTCTCTTATCATGGTAATCCTCTTAGACGTTTTCTATTTAAAACCTTTATTCATAACATAGGTAATGGGAAACACAATGATTAATTCAGAAGAAATGTAAATCTAAACATATGAGATAAAAATAAATGATCATAAGTGAGAATAAGAAAATCGTAAGGGTATGATAACATGATAATAACTTATAAAAGTCATATGAAATCAGTCAAAGATCATTAATCATAACTTGTGGAATATATATTTATAATTAAAAATATAGAGTCATAATAGTCTTTTATAATAAATAATCCATCATGATTAATCTAAACATATATTAAGAATAATACATATGTTTTTGGCATAAACATAAGTATTTAAAATAATTTACATAGTAAAAACCCACAAAGATGACTATAAAAGTGGATAGAGTCCTGTATTGAATTGAGTTTTTCTCCCCCACGTCATTGTTTCTTTATTCAAGTCTTACTACAGAGACCACCATTGTGAACAGAGTCCAATATTGAACTGCGTTCACTCCCCATTCTAGTAAATATTGTCTCATGAGATATCATTCCTTACCCAATTCATTAGAAGTCAATATAAATTTGGTATCACCCATAACATAATATAAACAATACATATTTATACCATAGTATCATAAAAACATTCATCATTTCATTATAGAATATCCCCTGAAAAAAGAAATGGTTATCATAAATATTTCATCATGACATAATAATAAAATGTATTGATAAATTTCATGGATATTATCATTATGATAAATTCCCAATTTATCCTAATAAATATCAATGTATATTTTACATAGGTGAAAAATACCCGTAAAAGGTAAAGTGAACATTTCTTTGAAATCAGGGGAAATTATTAATTTTCTTTGATGTATTTAAAAACATAAAATTTTAAAAATATTGAGAAAGTTTTTTTTATTTTTAAAGAAACCATGTAAATTTATAAAGTAATATTAAACTAATTTAATTTACCTGAAGGGGTAATAATAAGATAAATCAATAAATATTAAAACATAGAATTCCTTCCAATCATTAGTAAACAATGTCAAAAAATGACACATATTCAAAGGGATAGAAAGGTTTATTTTAAAATATTTTTAAAAGAATTAAAATATGGTAAAAAATCATTTTTTATGATTTAAGTTAAAAATATAATTTCATAAAACAATTTTAGAACAGGAAATTGAAAGTAAAATATTACCTTCTAAAATGAAAAATAAGTTCATCTTTTTTAAAATGATATTGTTGATCATTTTTTGTAAAAATTAGAGGAAAATATAAGGACAACACGGATTCCTACAAAATAACTATAGAAGAAAAGTATAGGCATTAAAGTATACGAATAATATAGTTTCCATTAATTAAAATTTACAATTATAACTATTGAAATAGATGAGACTGTAACATAAACCCATATCACTTTCATAAATTATGAATCATGAACACTTTAATAGAAATAGAATCAAATATTTAATTAAATAACATTATATAAATATATTGATTATATAGTATATAAATGGGTAATATATACTCCCTATAAACACAAATAAATATATAACATGAAACATGCTTCAGTGAAATAATCTTGAGATAATGAACCCTAAACAAAAGTATAGTGTTTCTTCATATAAATTTCAAAATTATATATAATAAATATATATATATATTATAATTAACTTCCAGATCCAAATTCATATATTTATTTCTGAATATCATTCCTTAATAATTTCTCATTACCCTTTTATTAATAATTCTTCATTAAAATCAATATTCTTGTGAAAACTAGTTTGTTTACCATGCATGATTCAATTTTAATGTTCTTGTCCTTTAAAATTTATCATAGTTTCATCATCTCTAGAATATAAATTAGGAAATAAATAAAATATTTTTTCATTATATAATCTTTTATAACTATCCATTTTTTGTGGTTATTAAAAATAAATTACGTCACTTTGTGGGGATGATATCCAGTAAATACACAAAAGTAATTATTCCATTTTATAATGGTTAATATGAAATATAGGTAATTAATAATAAACCAATAAATATTAAAAATAATATCATAAATATCATATATAATCATTAACTTTATGTTTTTATCATCCTTTTAATGAGTAAATGAAAAAATAAGCACTTCTCTTTGTGGTGGTGGTGGTCTGAATGTACGCAGTTAGGATTTTATCATTTTCTAATGGATATAAAGTTATGATGATATATAATATTTTATACTTATATAATCATAATTATGTTATAAATATAATATATACCAAATATATAAATCCACAAAACCATTTTTTAGATACTGTGATGAAAAACAAAACATGTCACTTCGGAGCGACACTGCAACAGTGGTGGCACTATTCATCAACTGGAACTGTAGCAGTGGGGTTATCATTCACATAATGGGCCTTTGTCCAAAAATTTGGGCCTACGGGCTATGTAATGGGCTACATGAACACTGGCCCTTCGGGCTATGTAATGGGTCTACCTCTATACAGTTAAAAGAGGTATTTTATTTTCTTTAATAATAAAATGAGACTTAGGTCCCAACCTTTAAAAAAACAAAACATGTCACTATGGGGAGGTGTTAGTCCATACATATGCACGACTGATGTTTTTGTTTAGAATATTATGGAAAAAGAGAAGAATAAGGGGTTTAAAATAAAAATAATAACTCTCATTATTATATTATAATGATGTTATTATGCCACTATGTTTATGATATTATTCAAAGAAGTAAAATAATAAATAAACATGAATGTTCTCAGTTAATGGTTATTCCTATACTTTTGAAAACCTCATTTTTCTTACACCTTATTCCTTCTTGGAATGTATTTTTTCAAACAAATACCAATAGGTTATGTAGATTAACTTTAGAGGGTATATTTTAGAAATTGTTTGAAATTAATTTCTCATGTTATCTGAAAAAATGAGAAGTGGCGGTGCCATTTTTTATGTGGGGGGGGGGGGTAGAACGCACGTAATTAATCTTAATTTTATAATATTATAAGATTATTATAGATGATTAAATTAAAATAAAATAAATCTAATTAGAATATATTTTGATATAAGGTTTTAAAACCCCACAGAAAAATATAATTTAGATGATATTTTTTGTCCTTATCAAAAATTTCTAATCTTAATTAACCCGTTTTATTCATTTATAGTAATGATAGTATTTTTTAAATGGTTACTATTTATAAAGGCCAAAAAGGAAATTAAAATAATTGATAAATATGAACCAAAAAATTCTTTATATGAAATACATTTTTTAAATTTTCAATTTTTATAAGTTCTATAAATTAATAATGTTATAATTGTGATGAACGAAATAAGAATATTTTTTAGAAGAAAAAATGATTTCATGCATAAAAATAAACTTCCAAAATCAAAAATAAATTTTTTCAATAGATTTAATAATAATAATTTTAATAAGAACATACCTTTTTTACCATAAAAAATCAATAATATAATGGGATATTTAAATTAATTTATTTAAATAATAGAAATGATTGTTTTTAAAAAATCACATTTTTCATAATTCACTTATAAAAAATTATTTTTAAAAACATATTAAAAAATTACCTCAATATAATTTTGACATGTTGAGTTAAAAAATAACTTTTTTTAAAACAAAATTTATAAAAGTGTGATTTCATAATTATAATATTCATTAACAAAATGAAATAATAACCATTTTTAGGAAAAAAATATTTTTGAAGAAAAAACACTTAATTATCATTCCATGATTAATGAAATCAATTAAATATGAGTTAATTCATTTCAATTGATCTAATATATTAATTTAATTATAATAAATTTTCAATAGTTATTAACTCAATTTTTTATGACAAAAATACATTGTGTTCATAAAAACTATTTTATTAACAATATCTATTTTACCTTTAATGAAATTTATCTTCATTTCTGACTAATATTTAATAAATTTATAATTGCCGATTTTTTTAAGAAAACATTTTTATCTATAATTCAATATTATAATGTAGTTCAACAGTGCTCAGTGTTGTTTGTAAGTAAATATATCAAACACATCAAATTTAAAAAAGAGTAATATATATTGAAAATTTTCAAGGCCTTACATTAACCACCATGAATTTCATCACATTATGGATTTCGATAACCTATTATCCATAATATAGAAAGTCTGGGATAACAACTTGTAGAGACCCAAAGCTTGACGTACATGGAAATTACATTACTTTTTCTGAATAATTAATACATTAAAAAACCAACACTCAAGGACCATAATAGTTTAGTGTCTTTGGAAACTCAGAACATAATCATCTAATCGTGGTGAAAGATCTTCAACATCTTCCATAAAGATCTTCACCATTTTTTTCTTACCTAAAACCTTTCTTTATATCCCAGGGAAAAGAAAACATATAAAGGGTGTGCTCAAATGCTCAGTAAGGGTAAGCATGGAGAAAATAAAAGAAACCATATACATTTGAACTTGAAAACATGAACATAATTTTTAAACATCAAAATCTTGAGCATTGAAATAAAACATGGTAGTACGTAAGGCATGGATCATAATAGAAATCAATCATAATAAAATAGCATGGGAATAAAACATTTAATTGTGGAAAACCATTAAGCACATGATATGATTTCCATAGTAGCCAAGGCAGTGTTGCCAAGACCATCTTAGTGGACAAAGTCCCTTTCTAAATCGAGTTCACTCCTCGTTCCAGTCTTGTATCACTGAACTGGATTAACATACCATTCTAGCCATGTGTATCTAATGAGATATAAATCCTTACCCAATTAATTGGTGGGATATATCAGACCCACCAATCTCATAATGAAATCATTCTTACGCGTGCCACAACATAAACATAAACCATTCATCATAACCCAATGAATAAAATGGTTTTCATAAACATCATTCCATCATAACATAATCCATATAAAACAAATGCATATAATTTCATCATAAGAAAAGTGAAACCATGTAAATCATATAGATATTATACCTGAAACATACAGATATTAAATAATGTCATCTTAGATGGAAATTGGTTTTGATAAAGCACTTGAAATGAATTCTTGATTAAAATATCCTTTATTCTTCAAAATCATTTTCTTTTCACAAAATGACATGAAATTTTAAAAGAAATGGATTTTTTTGAAAATAGTCATGAAATATTGTAGATTAGGCTTCATGAAAATAAGGTGTTATAAAAATGTAAGGATCCATTCATACTGTGTAAGTTAAAAAAACATTCTCCTTGTACTTTTGCCATAAAATTCAAAAACGTTCCTTGTATGGTAAAAAAAAGATTCCTTCCAAAACATGTCGTAAATGTAAAAAATGGGTAAAAAGGAAATTAAACATACATGAATTTTTTTTTATAAAACATGGACATGGATGATAACAATAGCCCCAGAAAATACTTACGAATAAATAATATCGGATAAAAATGAGAATGGAAAAGTTATCCCTTACCTTAGGTCTGATATGCTTCGTACATATCCGAAACACCTATATAATGATTTAAATAATGTTATTGACTTGTTACAGAATCATATTTACTGTTATGATATCATATATGGTTCACTTATGACTTTATATTACCCATTCTTTTGTAAATTCCATGTTAAAGCAGCGTTTTGGGTAAAATCGTTTTATTTATCGTACGTGTTTGGACTTGTTGTTTTTGATATTATTATTACTTATATCATGATTTACTTACTTCCAAAATCTAAATCATGATTTATATATCATATATATTCAGTATATATATATATATATTATATAGATAAATGAAATAAAATACACCGGTCATGGAGACGGTAGGTCGTACGTACGCATGAACGTTGTTTTCCTTTCCTTATTGAATTGAATGGAAGTAAGTAGATAACATATATATATATATATATATATATAAATATATTATCTTTATCATGTCATATATTTTATTATTATTCATTATATATAATTTATAATCATTCTTGAATGGTAAACATGGAGAATGAATCTCATCGCGTTGTGGAGACGGTAATCTGTACGTACACACGAGCCGTGATATCGTTCCTATAGTTACTGAATGGAATTGGAGTGGAAGAGATAATATCTGAGAATAATTATGATGTTATAATAACCTTAAATAGTTATTATTTACACCATTATACCCATCCAAGTAAGGTGGTGGTGGAAAAACAGATTACACAACAGCGTGGAGACGGTATTCCATACGTACGCACGCGCGGTAATTTTGTTATCCATAGGATGGATAGAAGGTGAAATGGGGTTGTTTCATATTTATAATAACATATCAGTATATTAGTGATACTTATGTTATTACTTTATAATGAAACAACTAATGATGAAGAAGTTGAAGAAGAAAGTAAACATGAAACAATCGACAGGAGAGATTACCTCTTCTTCGACACACCTCTTTTAAGCTTCCTTTTAAGGCACTAGATTTGGTCGTTTGTGGAGAACAGAACCTCTATATTGTTTCTAAGGAAGTTTATAAGGGAAATGTTCAGGGTTTGGCCGAGATTGAAGGCTCAAAATTGTGTAAAGATAAGAGGGAGGAGGTGCCCCTTTATAAGGGAGGAGAGCGACACCTTAGAAAAAACATGGAATATTATTTTATAATAAATACATTTTCGGTTTATAATAGTTCCAAATTGATTTATTTCTAAGCTAAAGTGTGGATGGGAAGAAATACTCTCAACCAATAGGTTTTAGAAATGTTTAGGTTACTATTTTAACCATATCATTTACATTTAACTCTAAGTTAAATAATTTGACTTTTACCATGTATTCTTGTTTTCTTACACTATATGGTCAATAAACATACTATAACTAGACAAAAGAACCCCAAGTGGTTCATTATTAATATAAATATTCTTATCTAATTAATTTTGCCGAACCTTTGATTTTTAGGAATGGAATAACAAATAATAATATAATATTTTATTTAAAAAATATTTTTTTTCAATTTTGACACTATTTGGTAATTGATTTTTTTGAAAATTATAACATCATGATTAGTTAGAAAAAAATTAATTAAATAAATACTGACATGTCATGTTAACCTATAAAATATGTTTAATTCATAAAAAGTATAAAATTACATTTATTTAGGTATTTATAACATCAATTATGTTAATATTTCATTAATAAGGTAATTACTACATCATCATTGTGTCATAAATAAATTAAGTTATTTAATGTATAAAAATTACAAATAAAATACCATTATGTAGGAAATATTTTTATCTTTCTAATTATTATTTATAGTCGAATTTATATTATGTATAACTCTATATTAAAAATGTTTTAGTTATTAAACCTTGATTTAAACTCTTTTAACTCTTCTTTAAATAAAATAATAATAAGTTTCCTAATCTAATACAAGTAGACCTAAAGGGTAATATTTTATTCCTAAGGTTGTTTTTGGTCGAATTACACTTATCCAATAAAATTATGACATGTTTTAGGGCAATAATAATATCATTATTACCCTTAATTACCCAATTTACTTTTAACCGTGGTAAATAAAAGTAAAAAGTTACTATTCACCAAAAATTATTTTTATCATATTGAACCACATTTTACTCCTTGATATTAACCTTTTCTCTCTAATTTTTGAAATTCAACTCACAAAAGCGGTAAAATTAAGTTTTATGTACAATTGCAAATGCTCCTAGGAGGTGGGTAAAATACGGTGAAAAGTTCAATAAAATTTTTATATATCTAAAATTATTATAAAATGACTCTAATGAATTAAATTGAACTTATATAAGTATTATGTGTCTATTTTTACATAACACAGATTTAAATAAAATAAATTATTATTTAAATAAAAATTTGTTTTTAAAAAATAACTCAGTGTTTTAACTATTCATCAAAAATTCAAAGTTTTCAGAAAAATACCCAAATTTCACCCTAGGCTAATTTCGATATTCTGAATCCAAAAATGAAGTCCATTTTGAAAGATAAAATTTATAAAAATTCAAACAGCGGGTATTAGTATTCATAACAACTAGTATATATAATATTTTAATAACCTATCATTGTTTAGTGAAACTCGGTATTCGGTACAACACATGTTATTGTGGAAGGTCACGATTGCATGTAAATCAATCCAAGCCAAGGTTACATGTAGTGGAAGATTCCTTTGTTGTTTCATATAATAGAATCCAACCATATTTCATTTATACATTGAATATATATATATATATACACACTCAATGTTGCGTATAATAACTTCTATCAAACGAACTTGAAATTTTGTGTGACACGATCCAAGAATAGTGTTGCGTATGCTGTAAGATAATACGGTGTTGTGTATAGATAAAGATAATATTGGTGTAGAATACAACACTAGACATCAAATAAATTAAAAATATTACTTCTCATAAAATATTGGGGTGTTTCATTCTACCCCCCTTGAAATGAATTTCACCCTCGAAATTCGTCGGAGTTATAAATAACCCCAGTAAATACTTATGAATAAACAATCTCGGATAAAATGAGATTAGAAAAGTTATCCATTACATAAGGTCGGATATGCTTCGTACGTATCCAAACCTTCTATATAATGATTTAAATAATGTCATTTACTTATTACAGAATCATATTAATTGTTATGATATCATATATGTTTCACTTATGACTTTATATTACCCGTTCTTTTGTAAATTCCATGTTAAAGTAACGTCTTGGGTAAAATCATTTTATTTATCGTAAATGTTTGGACTTGTTGTTATTGATATTATTATTACTTATATCATTATTTACTTACTTACATAATTTAAATCATGAATTATATATCATATATATTCAATATATATATATATATATTAGATAGATAAATGAAATGAAATACACCGTTCATGGAGACAGTAGGTCGTACGCACGCATGAACGTTGTTTTCCTTTCCATATTGACTTGAATGGAAGTAAGTAGATAAAATATATAAATACATAAATCCAGTATCTTTATCATGTCATATATTTCATTATTATTCATTATATATACTTTATAATCATTCGTGAATGGTTAACATGGAGAATGAATCTCATCGCGTCGTGGAGACGGTAATCCGTCGTACACACGAGCAATGATATCATTACCATAATTATTGAATGGAATTGGAGTGGATGATATAATATCTCAGAATCCATATGATGTCATAATTACTATATATAGTTTTTCTTTACACCATTATACCAATCCAAGTAAGGTGGTGGTGGAAAAACATATTACACCACGGTGTGGAGACGGTATTCCATACGTACGCACGCGCGGTGATTTTGTTTTCCATAGGATGGATAGAAGGTGAAATGGGGTTGTTTCATATTTATAATAACATATAATTATATTATTGATACTGATGTTATTAATTTATAATGAAACAACTAAAGAAGAAGAAGTTGAAGAAGAAAGAAAACATGAAAGAATCGGTAGAAGAGATTACCTCTTCTTCAACACACCTCTTTTAAGCTTCCTCTTATGGCACTAGAGTTGGTATTTTGAGGAGAAACGAACCTCTATAATGTTTATAATTATGATTATAAGGGAAATGAGCAGGGTTTATCTGAGCATGAATGATCAAAATTGTGTAAAGAGAAGAGAGAGGACGTGCCCTTTTATAAGGGAGGAGAGAGGCACCTTAGGAAAAACATAAAATATTATTTTATAATAAAGAAATATTCGGTTTATAATAGCACCAAATTGATTTATTTGGAATATAAAGTGGGGATGGTTCTAAATATTCTCAACCAATAGGTTTTAGAAAAGATTAGGTTACTATTTTAACCTTATCATTTAGATTTACCTTTAAGTTGAATAATTTAACATTTACCGTGTCTTCTTGTTTTCTTACTCTATATGGTCAATAAACATACTATAACAGGACAAACGAACCCCAAGTGGTTAATTATTAATATATATAATCTTATATAAGTCATTTGGGTGAACCTTAGATTTTTAGTAATAGAATAACAATTAATAATATAATATTTGATTTATAAACTATTTTATGTCAATTTTGAAACTATTTGGTAATGGATTTTTGTGAAAATCATAACAGCATTATTTGTTTGAAAACAACTAATTAAATGAATACTAACATGTCATATTAACCTATTAAATTAGTGTAATTACTAAAAAGTCTTAAATTACATTTATTTATGTATTTATAACATCAATTATGTTAATATTTCATTAATAAGGTGATTACAACATCATCATTATGACATAAATAAATTTAAATATTTAATGTCTAAAAATTATAAATTTAATACCATTATGAATGAAATATTTTTATATTTCTAATAAATATTTATAGTAAAATTTATATTATGTATTACCCTATATTAAAAATGATTTAGTTATTAAACGTTGATTTTAACTCTTTTAACTCTTCTTTAAATACAATAATAATAAGTGTCCTAATCTAATCCAAGTGGACCTGAAGGGTAATATTTTATTCCTAAGGTTTTTTTTGGGTAGAATTACACATATCCAATAGAATTAGGACATGTGTTAGGGTAATAATAATATCATTTTTACCCTTAATTTCCCTATTTACTTTTAACCGTGGTAAATAAAAGTAAAAAGATACTATACACGAAAAAAATTATATTATCGTATTGAACCACATTTTACTCCTTGATATTAACCGTGTCTATCGAATTTTCTAAATTCAACTCACAAAAATGCTAAAATTTTGTTTTATATATAATTTCAAATGCTCCTAGGAGGTGGGTAAAAGACGGTGAAAAGTTCAATAAAATTTTTATATATCTAAAATTATTATAAAATGCTCAAATGAATTACATTGAACTTATATAAGTACTATGTGTCTATTTTGACCTAATATAGATTTAAATAAAATAACTTATTATTTAAATAAAAAGTTGGTTTTAACTAATAACTTAGTGTTTTCACAATTCATCAAAAATTTAATGTCTTCATAAAAATACCCAAATTTCACCCTAGGCTAATTTCGATATTCCAAATCCAAAAATGAAGTCCAATTTGAAGGATAAAATTTTTAAAATTTCAAAAAGTGGGTATTACTATTCATAACGGCTAGTATATATAATATTTTAATAATATACCATTGTTTAGTGAAACTCGATATTGCGTACAACACATGCTATCGTGGAAGGTCGCGATTGCGTGTAAAGCAGGCCAAGTTAGGGTTACGTGTAGTGCAAGATTCCTTTGTTGTGGTGTATAATAGAATCCAACCATATTTCATTTATACATTTAAGATTTATATATATATATAAACACTCAATGTTGCGTAGAATAACTTCTATCAAACAAACATGAAATTTTGTGTAACACGATCCAAGAATAGTGTTGCGTATACTGCAAGCTAATACAATGTTTCATATAGCGCAAGATAATCTTGGTGTAGCATACAACGCAAGACATCAAATAAATTAAAAATAATACTTCTCATAAAATCTCTGGGTGTTACACAACCCATGTACATTTTGATATTGGTATGATCACATATTTACCCTTTTTATCGTTGGCACACCTCTCATGTACCCTTTTAATATCATGAGATATAATTGAATAACCAATTCAGTATAGATATATGTTGGTACAACTCATCATATAATGATAAACGATATGTACGAGTATGATTTAAAAATTATCACACTAATAATCCCATCATATTTTTATTATCCTAATTAATGAAATACATTACATATAAACATCCACAATGCATTATTATCATCCATCTAAAGAAATAAAGAAGAAAATGTATTTAGAATATATCCCAAGTGAAGCATAAAAAACGTTAAAAGATATTTAAATATATGAAAAAAATATAATAATGTTATAAAATTTCTTTTTAAAATAACAATAAATATCCTTAAGGTCACGCCCTGTCCCAGTGGGGCCCACGTCGCGAATCCCCTAGCCTACCTCTAATATTCCAAGGGCTAGTGACTAGCACAAAGTAGGTCTGTCACTAACATTGGAGGCATTGCCTATGTACCTGTACACACACACACACATCTTCATGCCCATAAATACTTTAATGTAAAACATTGTAGGGAATAAATGCATGCCTAAAATTAAACCAAACTAATAGAGTACAACAGAAAGTAAAGTGAAGAATGTAAATAGGTCCAGAATACAAGCCCACAAAAAACAGGAGTCTGCATACAATAATGTTCAACCTATAAGCACAAAGATGTACTGAGAATGCTGCTTGTAGCCGTAGGAACACATCAGCCTGTAAGGAACTCAGAAAGCTCGGTCTGGTCCTGGTTCGCCCTAGACTCTGTCAAAAGGCTACTCATATGCACAAGACATAACACATATAGGCAAAGCCTATATAGGTTTGGTTATAATAATACTCAGTAGGGGACACTGAAAACCACAAAGCAATACACAATGTAATGGTACTTTCATCTCAACATAGTATATGTCTACTAATCATATAGTAATAAAAACACATCCATATATACTCAACACCCAGACCTGTGGTCTATAATGACTACATACCCATGCTAGCGATTCAGTTCAAAGATTCCACAAGAACTTGTTAGGGAGAAATCACTCCATGGATCTGATAGCTCTAATGACGTCCGTTCGAGAAGTATTGTTCATCAGGAAAATCCATGAGACTGATAGATTCACTGATAATTCTGAAGAGAGAATAGATACACTCATTATAGGATAACACACCCATTAGTGGGGAAAGATCATGATATATGTATGAGGATCACATCCAAGGACTTGGTGGATACTTTGACTCACTCAGATTCACATACTTAGTAGAGGATCGACATCTTGTAAGATTGGTCACATCAATACCTTACTCTACCTGGGTTCAAGAATGGATAGAGGATCTCTCTTTGGGCCTCTCGAAGAGATTCCTAACTCTATCTCAGAAAGTACTATGGAAGGGATCATACTATTGTGGATGGAAATGATACATGACCTTGAGGGGAACAAGAAAAGTGGTACTAAACCAAATGAAACTTTTCCAAGGAACAATGAACAAGAATATCATGAGATTTACTGAGAAGTACCAGACATGTAGAAGGGTCACATGACATATCCTCTGACCTCAGGTTCTACCCATGTACAACGTCCCGTGTTTTAAGGCTTGTTGTGTAGAAGAAGGTATACACGGTGTGTAAGAAAAAGACACATCATGTTAAACTATCTGAGGATGACTTCGTGTACGTTGCCCATCCGCCTGTACACAGGTTCAAACCATGTGTCCCAGACCATGTATCAGTACATGGGGTAGCCGATGTATCTAGATGTGTCTGGTAGTGTGGTGGAGTACATGCTGTGTTCACCACCCTGTTCCCGTGTATCATCTGAGATACACACAGAGTCCGCATATGGTCCCTCACGCCGTGTGATAATGGTCATACATTGTATTGGTGCTTCTCATCACCCAAAACTCTATCCACTGCATGTTGGGGTCCACACATTCAATCTCCCCATTGGCATGTCATGTTCTTCACTCTGTACACCACAGAAACCCTAGATGTCACCATACTGACTCCACATGATGTGTTCTTGGGATAACACACTGTATTCTTATGGATTTTACAGAACACGTTGTTCTTCATCGCCATGCCTTGATGATCCTCTGATCCCTGATTCGACTGTCCAATCTCTTTGAAACTCTAGGTTTGAGGTCACCCTAAAACCACGAAGCTACTTCTATTGGTTTCAGACCTCTACTGGCCCTAAAAACATGTATCGATCCACCCGCATGAAGAATGCTCGAAGAACAATCTCTCTAAATCTCAACCAATTAATCATCCACTATTGATGTCACACCTCTTCTTGGTCATCACGATGTCAGATCTCAAATTGTGGAGTGTTGAGTTGTGAAACAAGTTCACAATGATCTGTTTTTCATAACCCTCTGAAAAACATGAAGAAATTAAGGTTGAAAGGGGAGAAGAAATCGAGAAACAAAGCTGGAATGCACATATGTCATAATTCCTCACAGCTTTGATCCACTATAGTTATCAGTTCTAATGTTGAATAAATTATAATCCAATAATTGTCACAAAGAGATCAAATCTTGAATCAAACCCCCAATGAAACATAAAAACAACACCCTCTTAAAAAATTCATGATCCGCAGATCAACCTTTTCATGGTTTGATCAACGCTGGTCATTTAATACAAGAACAAGGAAAAGAAAATTGAAATAACAAAAACCCAACATCGATTCGGTTAATGAATGATCTCTGTGTCAGGTATTTTGGTGACAGTTGTTAAATCTGAGATATGTCGATCAATCTCCCTGTAATCGTACGCCAATAGGTTCTCCTCCACACTCCAATGGAAATCAACATCTCGTAGGGTTATGCGGCTAACCCTGCGAATTTTCCATAAGCATGTTTTAATAGAGGAGGATTAGGTTGTTTCATTAAAGACACTTTTAAAAATAAAATTTCTTTCTTTCATTCTTTCTTTTAAAATGTATGAAAACTAACTTCCACAATTGGATTTGTGATCTGGGAACCCGTTTAATTGTTATTACAATTTTTTAGGAATACTGTTAATGGATTCTATTTATAATATAATTTATTTCAATAATTTATTCAAGGAACTCCGGGCCACGAAATCACATGTCATTAAAAATCTAGGTCTTGAAATAAATCTATATAATATTTCAAAATAATAGATATAAAATAAAAGACATTACATTATCCCCACCATAGGGATTTACATCCCCGAAAATCCAAAACAAAAGGCTACTCAAATAGATGTGGGTAATCAGCATGAATCAGACCTTCCCACTCCCATATTGATGCCTTAGAGATTCATGTGCTTCCACCAGGAAAACATTAGGGGAACCCCTCACCCATGAAGGACCCTCTTTGGTCAATCCTTAATCTCCACTAAGTACTCTGAAAAGGTCTCTCCATCCTCGATGTCCAGCTCTCATCAGTAAATGATGTGTGATGGGTCATGAACGTACTTCCTCATCTATGACATGTGGCATACATCATGTACCCAGTGAAACTACAGGGGTAGAGAAAGGCAGTATGCCAACTCGCCAACACTGCACAGTATCTAAAAAGTATTGGTGAACCAATGAGACAACATGCCACCCCACCCAATACTCACCAACCCTTGATGAGGTCAGACCCAAATAAAGACATATCCCCCTCCTCCAAATCCAATGGTCTCTATTGTATGTCATTATAAGACTCCATCCAACTCTGTTTAGTCTTCATCCACTACATGTTTATCTGAACCTTCTTGGTGGTAGCTCGCACCAACTTTATACCCATGAGTGTTGACTCTCCAGGTTCGTTCTAGAAAATCGGTAACCGACATTGTCACCCTTATAAAGCCACAAAAAGTTACATACTAATGGTGGAGAGGTATCTGTTGTTGTACGTGAACTCCACTAGTGGTAGGTGTTCTTCGAACTGTTACTAAAATCTAAGATACATGCCCACAACATATCATCCATAAACCGAATGGTCCTCTCCATCTAACCATTGGCCTAGGGATGGAACACTTAGCCCAAGCGTAGCTGAGTCCCAAAATACTCCTGCAATCCCTTCCACAACTGGGATGTGAAAAGAGCATCGCAATCTGGGACGATCATCAAAGGGAATCCATGAAGCTGAATTATCTTGTAATGTCCCAGTTCTAGGATCCGTCCAAAGGTTCCCCATACCCGGTAGGTCACATGGCCTCAAGAGCATTTCCCCAAACTCTAGAGGCCGATAAATAGTAGTGAGGTCATTGGGGGTGATATTGGGGAAACTATGCCCTCATTGGAAGAGTAATGCATCAGAAATAAACATATAACAATAGCAGAAGCAGTAATAACCTGCCATAAGTAAACTGGAGAAGACCGAAGAAATAAACAACTGGAGAACATATATAAATTATGCATGATACACATGTAAAATAATGAATCCAAACAAGTCACAATGCTGGAATATATTACTAAACCAAAGTAAAAAAGAAATTAAAGTAAACAGCTCCAAAACATTACAAGCCTCATCTTGGTTTCATACTCCCCATCTCCACCATAATCTAGTACATGATGCAGAATGGTGATTTCCCATATCTAGACCAATAGCAATATAATATTTTTGGGCCGAAAATCTTGACCCAAATAGGGTTTGAGATGAATCCCAGTAGGAAACCACCCAATGATGTATGCCTAATAGTTAGTGAATATATATGGCAGGAAATAATCGAAAAGTAGGAGTAAACAAGAATGTACCCAAATGTAAAGAATCCTACAGTTTCAATTACATCCATTTTCATTTATTAGTTATGAAACCAACAAAAATAAGTAATCCTCTGGGAATTACTCACAGCCTAACCCCTCTGGTTAAACTAAGAAAGCACAAGCAACATTCTAGGAAGTTCTCACATCCTATCCCCTATGATTCAACCTATCAACCACGAGAAACACTCTGGTAAGTACTCACAGTCTTACCCCTATGGTTCGGCTTTAGAAAATGACACTTTGAGGAAGCACTCACCGTTAATTCCCACTATCGTCTTTTATCGTTAAAATAAAGACACTCTAGGGAACCACTCAATGTCCAATTCCTCAAGTGGTCTTGCAATATGGAACTAAATACACTTTGAGGGAGCACTCACGTCCATCCCCCCTATGTTCTCTCAACGTGAAAAGTAAACAAACACTATAGAGAATCCCTCAACATCCATTCTCCCTATGGTCTACTACACTAGATTCCTATATCAATATGTAAGTCAATTATGCGCAAACCATATATATCAGCCAATATAATCCACAAAAACTACTTGGATAAATAGTCTACAGTATCTGACAGCATGTCAGATAAATCCCCTCCATCCTAACAATACTAGACATGGAAAACAAAGCATCCAAATAGGAAAAGCTAGACAAAATGATCAAAATCAAGAAAACATGGGAAAATCATCCATAGAAAGGTGAATAACCCAATTTACAACAATAAAACCTCTACTCAAGCACACAAGGCATAGAAGAAGGAACAACTCACTGATGTGATTCCAACGCAACCGACGAAGTTCGATTCCGAGAACAGACAGCGTGTTAGGGGCTTGGAGAAGACTTGGTATTCGTGTTCCCTTCTAGACAAGATGGATGGAGAAGAAGGGTGTTCTATCGATTATATGTGACCTTGGTCCATTTAATTAAATAAAATGAAAGTACACGGCATGTTCTTCAAGGGTACATGGCGTGTACTTTCTTTAACTGGCCTCCACATTTGGTCATCTCCAAGTCACCCCACACAGCCATGTGCTTGGCATTTACACATCCATTACATGGTCACTCGTGGAAACTGGGTACATGGTATGTTATAAGTACATCGCGTGTACTCCTATAATTTACATAAACTCCTCTTTTTCTAAAAAAACCAAAAAAGAAAGACATACCTAAAAAAGATCTGGGTTCTTACAAACATCCCCCCTTAAGAAACTTTTCCACAAACATCGCTAGTATGGAGGCATAGAGGAAGAAACCTTGAACAGCTCTAGACACTACAATCATACACCAGCCTCCCTCTCCCACGCCTCTTCATTTACTCACCCATGTTGTCATATCACTCGTACCTTAGGAACAGACCAGCCCTAGAGAACCTTTACACTATGATCAACAATCCAGATATGATGCTCCTCTAATGATGCATCCACCTCTAACTCAACCACCTCAGGTTGAAAGACATGACATGGGTATGAGAAGTAAATCCGTAGCTGAGAGATGTGGATGATTTCATGCATAGCCCGGTACCTATGAGGTAACTATAGCCGAAATGCAACTATCTCGACACTCTCCAAAACCTCAAATGGTCTAACATATCTTATTGAAAGCTTTCCATGTATCCTAATTATTCTATGTCGCAACTTTGGTGTGACACACAAGAAAACCTAATCTCCAACCTTGATCTTTAGAGGTCGTCTTCTTCGATCAGTATAAGACTTCTGTTGTAATGCCGCGACCCTAGATTTCTAGAGTTGGTGCATTATTTTAATACATTTTCATGTTTACAAGGAATCATGTCTCGAAAGACCGATCAGTTTAGTGGTCTTGGAAAATAGATTACATGCATGAATGTTACATTACACTTTCTAACATACAACACAAAAAAATCCTTTGAGAATGCCATTGTTCCCTTAGATTACCCCAACATCTCAAACATAAAACACTTCTTGGGATCCAGGGAAAATAAAACATAAGAAAGGGGTGATCTCAGATGCACAGTAAGGATAACAATATAGTAGAAACTTTCATAAATAAGTATAAACATTTAAGGAAATGTATAGAACTAAAACAAAATCCTTTTCAAAATAAACTTCATCATAATATGGAAAATTTTAATCAAAATAATTCCATTTATATACTCACATGGATATTCTACTAGTTGAATAATCACATGCAATATCAATAACCATTTTCATAATGATGGAATGCATAATGTCAGACTTTCATAACCACATATGCAAGGCCTTGTGCCAAGACTACAAAAAAGATTTTTTCATGGCCTTGGACCAAGAAACTAGTCTGTCTCATGAGACCCACCGATGCATTGAGGAGCTATATCGGGCTCCACCAATCACATACTAAGTCCAATTCATTATTCATATGAAAATGTTGAAACATAACATAAACATTCATATTAAAACTAGCATACGAAATTTCAATACATTATCCATAATCCATGAATGGTATAAAAATAACACATCCATAGTCAAACATATCACAAAACCTTCATCATAATATTGAAGATTTTTATCATAATAATTTAACTTCAAACAAGATTACAATCCATCATAGGATGTTGACATAGATGAAAATGATATGTAAAACTCTTTGAGAGAAGTATCACTTTTCCATGAAAACATTTAAAAGATACACAATTTATAAAAGAGTTAATTTAAAGATATTTTTTAATAAAAGTGTACCATACGACTTTGAATCTTTTAAAAGTAATTAAAATTTTAAAAACATTAATTTCTATATAGAAAAATCCTTAAAAACCATTTCAAAATCATGGACATTAGTGAGAATTATTTAGAAGAATAAATATATAAAATGTTTAAAATTATGATTTAGTAAAAAATTACCTTAAAAATAATCCCTTTGAAAACTCTTTTATGAAACATGGACATGTATAGTAAATATGTTCCAGTAGATACTTATGTAAAAACAACCTCGGATAATAAACACATTGTAAAATTGACCCTTACCTTGCACTTTCCTTTGGTCGAGGGTACATTTAACCTCATGTATAATGACCATTTTATGTTATTAGATTATACTAGAACCATATTCATATCTATTATATCATACATCATTCATTTATGGCTTTATAATACCCATTTAATAATTATTTTCATGTTAGATTAACATTTTGGGTAATAATCGCTTTCTTTATCCTATGTGTTTTAACTTGTTATTCTTGATCGTATCATTTAGATCATGATTTAAATGATTAGAGAATTTAAACCTTGATTTATATATCATATATATTTGAATATAAATATTTATAATATATGTATATATGAAATAGAAGGCACCATTTTTGGAGACGGTAGGCCGTACGTACGCATAAACGATGTTTCTGTTTTCATATCGTATTGAACAGAAGTAAGTGAATAAGGTATATGTAAGTACATACATACATACATACACATATATATATTTATCTCCATTAGTAAAATATTACATACTTATTAATAATATATATTTTTATAATCATCGTTGAATGGTGAACATGGAAATGAATCTCATCGTGTCGTTGAGACGGTAATCCGTACATACGTACAAGCGATAAAATCATTATTTTGATTTAAAATCATATGTAAATAGATGTTATATAATATATAAAGAATAATTAACATGTTATATTTATTATTTACATCAATTATACATCATTATTATAACCATCCAGATAATAATGTACTGAATAACAACTACTCCACGACGTGGAGACGGCAATCCGTACGTACGCACGTATGTTGACGTGTCATTCATAGGATGGATAAAATAATTAATATGGTTTTGCCATATTTATAATAACATAACAGTATATAGAAGATACTAGATTTATTATTTTATAATAGAAACAACAAAGAAATAGGAAGTGGAAGAAGAAAAGAACTTGAAAGAGGTGATGAAATATTTACCTCTTCTCCGGGTACTTAATTTTGATTTGATCAAAAGGGATCTGTTGGTTAGATTTATGACAAATGGGACACCTCTATGATAAAGGGAGGATTTTTTGGAAGATATTTGGGCAGGTTTTGGCTGATCAAAATGTATTTGGAGGAGTGAATTTGAGAGAAGGGGAAGTGCCCTTTTATAAGAGGGGTGAGGGGAACCTTGGGAAAAGCTAGAAATATTATTTTATAATAAAATTATTTTAGACTTATAATTGTTCCAAAAGGAAATATTTAAATTTTAGGGTGGGTATTGGTTGATAACCACTCAAAAAATAGGTTTTATACAGGTTTGGGTCACTATATTAACCTTATGTTTTAGATTTAACTCTCAGTTAAATAGTTTGACATTTACCATGTCTCTTTGTATTTTTATATTATATAGTTAATAAATTTACTATAAAAATCATAGAGAACCCCAAATGGTTCATTAATGATACACCTATCATTATATAAGTCTTTTGGCTGAACCGTAGATTTTTTAAAATATAATATCAATTAATAATATAATATTTGTTTTAAATACTATTCTATGTCAATTTTGACACTACTCGGTATTTGGTTTTTGCTAAATTCATAACATCATTATTACTTAAAAAAAAATTCATCTAACCAACCCTAATAGGTCATATTAACTTATAAAATTAGTGGAATTTATAAAAAGTATCAAATTACATTTATTTGGATATTTATAATATCAATTATTTTAATATTTCATTAATTAGGTAATTACTACAACATCATTGTGTCATAAATAAATTAAATTATTTAATGTCTAAAAAATATAAATAAAATACCATTATTTAAAAAATCTTTTTATATTTCAAATTAATATTTATAGTAGAGTTTATCTTATCTGTAACCTCATATTAGAAATTGTTTTGTTATTAAACATTGAATTTAACACTTTTAACTCTATTTTGAATTAAATAATTATAAATGTCCTAATCTAATCGAAGTGGACCAAAGAGGTTCATATTTTATTCCTAAGGTTTTTTTTAGTCTAATAATACTTATCCAATAGAATTAGGACATGTGTTAGGGTAATAATAATTTCATTTTTACCCTTAATTACCGTATTTTCTTTTAATTGTGGTAAATAAAATTAAAAAGTTACTATTCACAAAAAATTACTTTCATCTTATTGAACTGAATTTTACTCCTTGATATTAAATGTGTCTCTTTTATTTTTGAAATTCAACTCACAGAAGTGGGAAAATTATGTTTTATGTAAATTTGAAAATGCTCATAGGAGGTGGGTAAAAGAGGTTAAAAAGTTCAATAAAATTTTTATATATATAAAATTATTATAAACTGACTCCAATGAATTAAATTGAACTTATATAGGTATTATGTATCTATTTGGACATAAAATAAATTTTAATAAATAATTATTTTAATAAAAAGTCGATTTTAACCAATAACTCAGTGTTTTTCACTATTCATCAAAAATTGAAAGTTTTCAGAAAAATACCAAAATTTCACCCAAATCTAATTTTGATATTTTAAATTCAAAAATTAAGTCTATTTTAAAAAATTCAAAACATATAATTTTCGTTTATTAATTTAAAATTAATATCCATGGTAAAACCAAAAAACGTGTTTTTAACAAAAAATAACTTACAAAATAATGATACTTGTTTATGTTCAATTTCAAAGTTAAATTATTTACATTAAATAAAATTGGATTAAATGGTAATAATATAATCTATGTATACTCCCAAATCATTAAAATTTATAATTCTACACTATAAATTATTTTTATTAATAAAGTTGTTTTCAATTAAGACATAGTATTTTCACTATTCACACAAATATGAAAGTTATCATAAAAACACCATAATTTTATTGAAACTAAATTATTATTTCCTTATTCTAAATTAGAAGTTTATTTTGTCAAATTGAATATATAAATGTTTCAAATACTGGATTTAAAAAGTGTTCACCATTAAAAGGCGGTAAAATTTCATTTTTTGAGAAATACTTCTTTTATCTGTAAATAATGAAGTTGTTCTTACATTATGTCTTAGAAACCAATAATGTGGATTCCAAAATTTTAAGGATTATATAATGTTCAAAATTCAGTTAATACTATTCATAACCGCTTTTGAATGGCTAGTTTGGTAAGTTGTGGTGCGCTTGAACTCAGTGTTGCGTGTAGTGCAAGTTATTGAATTAATTTGAAGAAATATCATGCTATGAAATCTTGGGGTGTTACATTCTTTCCTACTTAAATAAATTGTTACCTCAAAATTTAAAATTGTTCTTCAAAAATAAAAGGTTTAAAAAAGAAAATACCTTTGGGGGAAAACCCTCATCAGAAATTTGGTTAATAAAATTAAGTCTTAATTAGAGGAAAAGGGGAATAAAAAAGCCATCACCAAATTATGATCTCGATTAGGAGAACAATGTTGGAAATTATAGACACATAATTGGAGGAAAAACGTAAATATTTATAGGGAGTGATTGAGGTCATCAGTCACAAACAATTATAGAATTGAGGGACTCAAAGCCATCAATCTATGATGATTTAAAATATCATCAGTTCAAAAAAACATAAGGTATTAGGATAACACATTTTATTTTTAAGATCCCTTACCTAATGTTTAAGAATTAATTTCTTCATAGAATAAGATAAGAAGAAAAAATATATAATTTACATTTAGAGTTCCATCCTTTAACTAATTTCTACGAAAAAATCATCTTTCACTCTAAAAGATAATAGAACTAAAAAAATATTTTATTTATCCTATTCTTATAGGGTTACAAAAAAAATAATTTTATAATTCATCTAACAAACCTTTTAGAAAAACTACACTATTCAATCCCGGACATCACGTGGGCCAGTGGTAGGAGATACACCCTTGTCGCCCTTCGGTTGTGGGTTCAAGTTTCACGGCCCTGCCGGATGCGACGGGTTGCCACCCGACCTCTGGGTTGTCCTTTATATGGAAATCCAAAAATAATTTCAAACTTGAATTATACATCTGTCCAAACTCACACTCCAAAATTTATGAGAAAGGTAAACACAATAAAGATTCTTTTTCCACGTAATTACATGTGAACACCTACATCATGTATTATTTTAAAACACTAAAAAATCCTGGATTACCATAAAACCTTATGGATTACATTCATTCTCCCTTATTCCTTATAGAATACTGGATATACTCCTTCTATCCAAACATGTTGTAAACTCCAACAATGATGGAATATACAAATCATTAATCAGTTTCAAGGTATTCAAGAATATCCAATATAATTTATCCAAATCAATCATGTATTATTCCAAAAATGACTACCTCAATATCAAAACCATATTATGGTTTATATTTCTCTCAACCATATATTTTCCAAAACTTTAACCTTCTTTTGAGTCAATTTTCTTGGTCCCAGACAATCTCAAGTCCTTAATGAAATAGTATTGCAGTACGATCCTTATATACTCTATAATTCTTATAACATGTACATCATTAATACAATACACAAATTACACAATCCTTTAATAATAACATAATAAATCTAATAATTCCTCTTCATCTTTCATAGTATCATAACTTTATTATTATCCAATAGCAGCAATTGGGGTATACTCTGATGATTTGGAAATTGATTCGCGTAGTGTCCCAACTCCTTGCAGATGAAGCATTGTACATTTGAAACTTTTTTCATACCCTTGCAATCAGGTACTTGGTGTCCTTTTTCTACAAACATATAACAAAATCCTATTCCCTTAAAGATTTTAAAATGGTTATTCTTTTCATAGTTATCACATATGTGAAAATACTTCTTTTACCTCTTCCCTTTATCCAAATTTCTCTCTTATATCCTTTTCTTCTCATGATTACCTTCAAAGACATAGGTCATAGATAATTATTTACTTATCATATTGACACATGATACTATTTCTTCTTGAGAATATGTGGGAGACTATTTCCCTTATAAATGTTGGCTCAATACCATGAATGATATAATCTTTCTTACTCTTTGGATCAAACGTATTGATGTAGTTCTCATTCCATCTATTGGGCACCATTTCTTAACAATGGAATACACTAGGAGAGTTTATGAATCACAATTCGTAATTCCAAACTTGTAAAACACATAACGTAAATTGAACAGTTTATGGATATAATCCATAATCATAAAAATGTTTTCATTGATGAATTATTTACTCATAAATACTTCTTAATGGCTTGAAATGAAAATGTGAATTATCCTATGCATATCCCCCGGAAGTGTCGTAACCAAGCATGCAAAAAGACCCATTGTCTTGCACCAGTTCCCGTTAGAGTCTAGATCAAAGCGGTGTTTTTGGGTTTTACACCTAGGTATATATGTGCCAGATCCACCTCTACCTGCACGTATCCAGACAGGGACGTATTTCATGGAAAACTCACAAAATCTATACCTTACCTAAATTATAGGAATTTTTTCTATACTAATCCTCAAATTCTATCTTAGGATAATGTGCTCTAATCAGTGTTTATAAAAATATAGTTTTCAAGGTTATTTATAAACCTCCTCTGATACCAACTGTAGTGCCCCGGCCCTAGATTTTCAGATTCGGTGGATTATTTTAATACATTGGAATGATTACAAGGAATCATGTCCCAAAAGACCGATCAGTTTAGCAGCCTTTGAAAATAGATTACATGCATGAACGTTACATTACACTTTCTAACATATGACTCAAAAAATCCATTTAGAATACCATTGATCCCTTAGATTAACCCTATATCTCAAACATAAAACACCTCTTGGTATCCTGGGAAAATAAAACATAAGAAAGGGGTGATCTCAGATTCTCATTAAATATAACAATATAGCAGAAACATTCATAAATAAGCATAAAAATTTAAGGCAATGTATAGAACTAAAAAAAAAGACTTTTCAAAATAAACTTCATCATTATATGGAAAATATAAATCAAAATAATTCCATTTACTTACTCACATGGATATTCTACTAGTCGAATAATCACATGCAATATAAGTAGCCACTATCATAATGATGGAATGCATAATGCCAGACTTTCATAACTGCATAGTCAAGGCCTTGTGCCAAGACTACAAATAAGATTTTGTCAAGGCCTTATTCCAAGGCAGTGGTTTGTCTCATGAGACCTAATGATGTATCGAGGAGCTATAGCAGGCTCCAGCCGTCACATACCAAGTCCAATGCATTCCTCATATAAAAAATTTTAAACATAACATAAACATTCTTATTAAAACTAGCATACAAAATGTCAATAATTTATCTATAAACCATGAATGGTATAAAAATAACACATCCAAAGTCATAAATATCACAAAACATTCATTATAATATGGATGATTTGTATCATAATAACTCAACTTCAAACAAGTTTAAAATCCATCAAAGGATGTTGACATAGAAAAAATGATTTGTAAAACTCATTGTGAAAAGTATCCCTTTTTTATGAAAACATTTAAAAGTCACAAAATTTAGAAAAGAATACATTTAAATGAATTTTTGAATCATAGTGTCACATACCACATTGAAACTTTTGAGAGTAATTAACATTTTAAAAACATTAATGCCCATATAGATAAATCCTTAAAAACCATTTCAAAAACATGGACATTAATGAGAATTATTTAGAAGAATAAATATTTAAAACATTTAAAAATATGTTTTAGTAAAAAATCCCTTTAGAAGTAATACCTTGGTAAACTCTTTTGTGAAATATGGACATGTATATTAAATATGTCCTAGTAGATACTTACATAAAAACAACCTCGGATAATAAAGAGATTGTGAAATTAACCCTTACCTTGCACTTTTCTTTGGTCGAGGGTACGTTTATCCTCCTGTATAATGACCATTGTATGTTATTAGATTATACAAGAACGATATTGATATCTTTTATATCATACATGATTCATTTATGACTTTATTTTTCCCATTTAATAATTATTGTCCTGTTAAGTTAACATTTTTGGTAATAATCGCTTTCTTTATCGTATGTGCTTAAACTTGTTATTATTGATCACATCGTTTAGATCATGATTTAAATGATTCCAGTATATAATACTTGATTTATATATCATATATATTGAGAATATAAACATTTATAATAGATTTATATATGAAATGGAAGGAACTATTTATGAAGACGGTAAGTCGTACGTATGCATAAACATTGTTTCTGTTATCATATAATATTGAACAGAAGTAAGTGAATATGATACATGTAAGTACATACATACATACTTAAATATATATATATATCTAGTAGACATATATTACATACTTATTAAAAATATATATTTTTATAATCATCGTTGAATGGTGAACATGGAAATGAATCTCATCGCGTCGTGGAGACGGTAATCCGTACATACACATGAGAGATACTATCATTATTTTTATTTAAAATCATATTTAAATAGATGTTATATAATATCTACAGAATCATTAACATGTTATATTTATTATTTACATCAATTATTCATCATTATTATACCCATTAAAATAATAATGTATTAAATAACAACTACACCATGACATCGAGATGGTAAGATGAACGTACGCACGTATGGTGACATTTCATTCATAGGATGGATAAAATGATGAATACAGTTCTACCATATTTATAATAAAATAAAAGTATATATAAGATACTGAATTTATCATTTTATAATGGAGACAATAAAGAAAGAGGAAGTGGGAGAAGAAAAGAACTTGAAAGAGGTGATGAAATATTTACCTCTTCTTTGGGTTCTTCCTTTTGATTTGATCAAAAGGGATCCTTAGGTTGGCTTTATGACTAAAGTAAGGCCTTTAAGATAAAAGGGGGATAGTTGGGAGGATTTTATGGTAGGTTTTGGCAGAGAAAAATGGCTTTGGGGTGTGAATTTGAGAGAAGGGGATGTTCCCTTTTATAAGAGGGTGAGGGGAACCTTAGGGAAAGCTAGAAATATTATTTTATAATAAAATTATTTTCGGTTTCAAATGGCTCAAAAATGAATTATTTAAATGATATGGTGGGTATGGGTCTAAAGAAACTCATACAATAGGTTTTATATAGGTTTAGGTCACTATATTATCCTTATGTTTTAGATTTAACTCTTAGTTAAATAGTTTTACATTTACCATGTCTCTTTGTATTTTTATATTATATGGTTAATAAATTTTCTATATACTTCCAATAGAACCCCAAGTGGTTTATTAATGATAAAAATATCATTATATAAGTCTTTTTGATGAACCTAAGATTTTAAGGAATAGAATATCAATTAATAATATAATATTTGTTTTAAAAACTCTTTTATGTCAATTTTGATACTATTTGGTATTTTGTTTTTTTTTCTAAATTCATAAAAGCATTATTACTTAATAAAAAAATCATCTAACCAACCCTAATATGTCATATTAGCCAATAAAATTATTTTAATTCATAAAAATTCTCAATTACATTTATTATGATATTTATTATATCCAATTTTTTAATATTTCATTAATTAGGTAATTACTACAACATCATTTTTTCATAAATAAATTAAATTATTTAATGTCTAAAAAATATAAATAAAAACCATTATTTATTAAATATATTTATCTTTCTAATGAATATTTTTAATCGAATTTATCTTATGTGTAACCCCATATTAAAAGTGGTTTAGTTATTAAACATTAAATTTAACACTTTTAACTCTTCTTTGAATTAAATAATAATAAATTTCCTAATCTAATCCAAGTGGACCAAAGAGGTTAATATTTTATTCCTAAGGTTATTTTGGTTGAAATATACTTATCCAATAGAATTAGGACATGTGTTATGGTAATAATAATATCATTTTTACCCTTATATACCATATTTACTTTTAACCGTGGTAAATAAAAGAAAAAAGTTATTATTCACCCAAAATTATTTTCATCTTACTGAACCAAATTTTAATCCTTAATATTAACCGTGTCTCTCAGATTTTTGAAATTCAACTCACAGAAGCGGTAAAATTATGTTTTATGTAAATTTGAAAATGCTCCTAAGAGGTGGGTAAAAGACGGTAAAAAGTTTAATAAACTTTTTATATATCTAGAATTTTTATAAACTGACTCCAATGAATTAAATTGAAATTATATAGGTATTATGTATCTATTTTTTCCTAAAATAAATTTTAATAAATAATTATTTAAATAAAATGTCGGTTTTAACTAATAACTCGGTGTTTTCACTATTCATAAAAAATTGAATGTTTTTAGAAAATACAAAAATTTCACCCAAATATATTTTTGATATTATGAATTAAAAAAATATGTCTATTTTACCAAATTAAAAACATAGAAGTTGAATTTATTAATTTAAAATTAATTTCCATGGTAAAACAAAAAAACCTGTTTTTAAGAAATAATAACTAACAAAAGATTGATACTTGTTTATGTTCAATTTCAAAGTATAATTATTTAAAACGAATAAAATTAGATTAAATGGTAAAATTATAATCTATTTATACTTAAAAATCAATAAAATTTTTAATTTTACACTATAAATAATTTTGAATAAAAATGTTTCTTTCAGTTAAAATATTGTATTTTTCACTATTCACCCAAATATGAAAGTTATCATAAAAACACTAAAAGTTTATTGAAACTATATTCTTAAGTACCTATTTTGAAGAAGAAGTTTATTTTGTCAAATTGAATATATAAAAGTTTCAAATATTGGATTTAAAAAGGGTTCTCCGTTAAAAGGAGGTAAAATTGCATTTTTTGAAAAATACTTCTTTTATCTGGTAAAAATGAATTTGTTTTTACATTATGTCTAAGAAACCAATAATATGTGTTCTAAAATGATAAGGATTATATAATGTTCAATATTCAGTTAATACTATTCATAACTGCTTTTGAACGACTAGTATGGTAAGTTGTGGTGTACTTAAACTCAGGGTTGCGTGTAGTGCAAGTTATTGAATTACTTTGAAAAAATAACATACTATGAAATCTCGGGGTTTTACATCTGTCATGAATATGTATTATCCATCCTTTTTTGAATCAACTCTATCTATTCCATTGTCTCCTAAAAAATATGAGGTCATAGCATAGCTGCCTCTCCTACCTCTAACCAACATATAGGTGATCGACATGACCTACTGTATAAAGCCTCAACAGGTTCCATCTGAATAGTTACTTGAAAACTATTATTGTAGGAACACTACACAAGAGGTGTTTCCTTCTCCCAATAAACACCAAAATCTAGGACACATCCTCGAAGCATATCATCAAGAACCTGAATCTTATGCTCAGACTGGCCATCAATCTGGTGATGGTAAGCCATACTCAGAAGTACATGTATACGAAAATCCCTATATAGTCCCTGCCATACCCAAGAAGTAAAACGTGCATCCTTATCTAAAACAATGGAGTGTGGAACCCCATGTATAAGTACAATCTCTCGTTTGTACAACCTTCCCTTTCCCATCAACACTGATGGTCTCCTTGATCGGAAATAAGGGAGAAACTTTCATGAGTCTATCAATGACAACCCAAACTGCATCATTTTCTTGAGGTGACCTCAGTAAACCTGTAACAAAGTCCACCGTGACATCATTTTTCTTCCACTCTGGAATGAGAAACTTTAACAAAAGTTATTTTGGTCGCTGTTTCTCTGATGTCTCCTACTTACAGGTGAAACAACTCATGACAAAACCAACATCATCTCTCTTCATACATGGCCACTAATACTGACACTGTATATCACGATACATCTTGGTGACACAATGATGAACTTACCAAACCGAGGAATGAAAGTCCCACATCATCTCCTCGTATATGTCTGCTGACATCCATACACATCCATAAAAATTCAAGATCTCATCCATGCCTACTTTCTATCCATGAATAGGGTCCTCTCCTGACATTCTCTCCAATAGAACAATGACATCAACATCTAATAGTTGCCTCATTTTCACTCGATCATGTAGGGTATAGATGACAGCTACATAATAAAGGAAATCCTACCCATGTCTATCATGAACCTCGAAATTCATTTTTGAGAATCGATCCATAAGTTCCCACTCACTATTATCCTCCTAAACTACATGTATCTAAGTCCTCATGATTAGTGCATTAGCCACTACATTTTCCTTCCCATGCATGTAGGCATGCTTGAAGTCAAAGGACTCAAGGTGCTCAACCCGCCTTCGCTATCTCAAATTAAGATCACGCTGAGCGAAGATATATACTTGAGACTTTTTTGGTAAGTGAAAACCAAAAAATGCTCTCCCAGAACATAATGTATCCAACATCATAATGCGTGAACAACTATATCCAAATAAATATCATGCATCAGGAAATTATTCTCATTTGGCCTCAACTATCGAGACCCATACGCAATTAATCCTTATCCATGTTTAAGAACTACTCCCATCCTGATACATGATGCATCACAGTAAACTATATAGCTCTTTCCTGGCTCCGGAAATAATAGTATCAGTTCTGAATTCAACCTCCATTTATTCTCCTGAAATGATGACTCGAAAGAATTTGATGACAAGTACTTCACACCTTTATTAGTCAAGACCATCAGGGGCGTTGATAAGCATAAAAAGTCCTTTATAAAACGTATTTATTATCCAGGAATCCCTAGAATAATCCATTCCTCAAATACATTCTTATGCTAATCCCAGGAAACTACTGCTCTCACTTTCTCTGGGTCTATGGATACTCCTTTCTCTGAGATAACATGACCCAATAAGTGAATTTGGTCCATCCAAAAGTGACATTTTGAGAGCCTAGAAAATAACTTATGCTATATCAGTGTACTCAAACTGATCTCAAGATAGGTAACATGGCCATGTTGAGTGTGATAGTACACCAAGATTTCATCTATGAAGACTTCCACGAAAGAATCCAAGAATGAATGAAACACTCAATTCATCAGTGTTGTGATAACAATAGGCGTGTTCGTGAGACCGAACGGAATAAATAAATACTCATATAGACCATACCTGCTCCATAAGGCTGTAAGAGTTATATCTGATTGTCGAACACGCTAATGATTATAATCGGATCTCAAGTAAATCTTCGAGAACACCCAGGATCCTCGAAGCTGATCAAAGAGGTCATTGATCTATTGAAAGTGATATTGGTTCTTGACCGTCAACTGGTTAAAATTCCTATAATCCACACAAATTTGGAGGGTATCGTTCACCTTTGTCATAAATAAGAATGTTGAACCCCAAGGAGAAGTAATGGGTAAGATGAAACCCTTTTCCTGCAACTTCTAGAACTACTTCTAGAGATCCTACAAATATGGTGTAGCCATCCTATACGAAGTAATGCACACTAGTGCCGCCCCTGGAACAAGCTCAATAGAAAAGTCTACCACTCACACCTGAGGAAAACCTAAAAATATCTATAGAAAGAAATCTCTAAAATGATCCAACACTAGAGAAAAATCCATTTTTGAAGTCCCCTGGTCATCTAGATATAGACTATCAATCTGGGCGGTAATTCCTCCCAACACATGAAGCTCGTGTCCTACTCTGCTTTCTTGGACATCCCATATGACCTTATGAAGAAAAGATCCACCCTCTGGTGACGTGGAACTCACCCTACGGAGATAATAGTTGATAACATCCTGGAAGGGAACTAACTAATAAATTCTGAGAATGACATCATAGCCTGTCATCTATAAGACCTAGAGGTCACATAATTAGTGACACCCGCCAACCTCTATAGGGCACTCCTTGCATTGTCACACTCTACCGTTCTTGTTCTTAACGGAGTGTCTAGTGTCAAGAAATCTGTAGAAGAAAAGATACAGATCCCAAGGATCTCCAAAACAATAACATATATGAAACTACGTGAAGCCCATGTATCGCAAAGTGTATAATATAAAACTGAGGAAACTAGGATCATACCTCGAACTATGGAGGTACCACGATCCTGCTCATGTGGGGTCTGCTCCACTGCAATATTCTGGCTTGTACCATGGCCCTATGACCCTGCCTAACCACCTTGAGCTGATCAAACTTGTTGTTACTGAAAGCTTTCCAATTGTCTACCATGGTTGCGACCTTCACTTCGGCATGAATAGCCATAAAAACTCGAGTTCCCAAACTGATGAGAAACTGGTGGTGCTGCTTCTGAACGAGGATTCATAGAGGAACCCCGGTCACCAGCTGCCAATGTAAAAAACTAATAGAACCATAATGATGGACCATCTTGACACATTATCGGCACTCCACTGGGTCACTAGAGCAATGTTGTCATGTATGGCCGCCCTTCTCACACTGGTAGCATACCACCTGGCTACCTGATGGTGTCTCTCGTCTACTCGGATCTCAACGGTTAGACTCCCTATGGCACTTCATGCGGTCATTCGTAGTGGTACCAACTCTAGATGTCGAGCCGCCCATGTTCATAGCTCCAGAATCCCTCATATTGTGCTACGTGATCATCGCCTGGTTGACTATAGATGTGATGGAAGTCAACCTGAACATTTTCACCTGATATTGGATGTCATGCCTAAGGCCATCCTCAAACTTCCTCCCCAAAAATAACTCATCGCCTTTTATAATGAGTGTAAATATCTGCAATTTTGTTAATTGAGAAGAGAACAACATGATTGAGAGAGTACCCTACTCTAGACTCATGAACTCTCAGGCTTGATCAGACCTCAAATTCTTCGGGTAGAAATAGTAATAGAAGGCTTACAGGAACTCAACCCAATCCATGACCTTCTAGCGTCCCACCTATGAGATCACATCCCACCATATATTGGAAGAGTCTTGAATCATATATGTAGTGAGAATCACCCTTCTCTCTGGAGGTGTCTCTAGATGCTTGAAGATAGATATCATGGATTCTAACCACAACTCAGCTACCTGACGTCCGCCTTCCCATGTGAAGGTGGGAGGATGTTCCTGCTAGAAAATTCATGTCAGCTTTTCCATAGAATGGGTAGGATGCGGTACTCCTCATATTTTTTTCATGAACCTCATGAATCCCTCTTAGAAAATTGAATTTTCACCTGTATCCGAGATAACGGTTGGTGCCAATATGGAGATGAATGGAGAATCTACTGGCAGTTTCTGATATGCCATTTCTGGTTTTTGGTCACTACACTGTAACTGGTGTACAACCGGAGGATGTCTTGGTGCCATGACTCTACAAGGTCAAGCACACAAAATATATTATGATTATAAAGGATTGAAACATAGAAGTGTAATAAGGGAACATGGAAAGAAACCATTCAATATTTTCAAAATAGGGATACATGACGTGTATCACCAAGACATGACATATACTTGAATCGTGTCCCTTTCCCTACATCATTTTCACAACTGTCCCACACAGTTCTCTTTGAACCAGAATACACAACGGGTCTGTGCCAGACACGACATGTACTAGATGAACTTCACCGACCCGTGTTTTTAGTCAGGCGTTGGGTTACATAGATGAATCTATATAGAATGTTTGTTCCAGACATGATGGGTACTAACTACCCATTATCCACTTATATAGTTGGTCACACAGCTGGACACATGGTCTATACCCACTGTGTGTGCTTTAGGTATACGACGCATATTACCAAAGATTTTCCAAACCCGTGTCTCATTCCACACAAGCAGTAACATGGTTAGGGACTACACAACATGTACATATAGTACATGGCGTGTACTTAATAAAAACAGTTCCTTACCAAACAGAAGGATACATGGCATGTATTTAACATTAAAATCTGGGTGTTATGGGTCTTTCTAGATAGTGATCCTCATAAACTACACTGAAACCCAAAAAAACTGAAACGAACATTAAAGTTCCAAATTCCGATCAATAAAGGTCCATACTCGCCACAAATCAAAGCTTGGCATCTTTTACATGTCATATACAACATAAAAGATCATTAATCCACCCAATTTCGGTCCATGAGGGCCCATAACACCTCAAGAACCAAATTTTTGTGTTCTTTAAAATAAATCCTTACACAATTAAACATCCTATAAAAATTTAGGTATTCTATCAAGGCATTTATCACAACAGCATGCATATCTATCCTAACATCTTTCAAAAAAACATGAAATCAGTAATGCACACTAAATGGCATGACATGTGATCTCTAACAAGTGACTATATGATGCATAAGATGGCATACCCTCATCGCATTGGGTTTCAGTAGAAGTAGAAACTCAATAATATCAACACTAACAGCACAAACACATGTGAATCACCCAATGGTGAAATCAAGTCAACTGTAGTAATTGAATACCCATAAAAGTGCAATAGTCTAGGAAAATTAGCTTTTCCAAGTACCCAGGTTAGCTACTCCTGGACACAGCTTATTACCAATTACCGATTCTTTATTATCCCTGACTCTAGGCTCCAAAAAAATTTCAAGAAGAAAAACCCCTCTAATACCACTTTGTAACATCCTAGTTTTGGGATCTTCCATGTTCCATGTTGGTCACATGGCCTTAAGTGCATTCCCCCAAACTGTAGAGGCTTCAGACTAGCAGTGAGGGCCTTGGGAGTGAAAGTGGGTAAACTACTCCCTTATTGGTAGAGTAATGCAATGGAAATAAATAGATAATAATAGTAAATGCAGTAATAACATGCAATAAGTAAAAAACCAAACACTGAAGAAATAAACAATTGGAGCCCATATATAAATTTTACATGACACATTTGTCCAGGAAAGCATCTAAACAAGTCACAATGCAAAAATATAGTACTAAAACAAAGTAAAAAAAGAAAACCAAGTAAACAGCTCCACAACATCACAAACCTCAGCTTTTTCCCATGCTCCCAAGCACTATAGCAATCTAGTACCCAAATTAGATGGGCGATTTCCCTTATCTAGACCTACAACAATATAATCTGTTTGGGGCCAAAACCATAACCCAAATAGGGTGTGAGATTAATCTTAGTAGGAAACCACCCAAAGTTCAATGCCTAATAGTTAGAAAATATTTATGGTAGGCAACAAACAAAAATAAGAAGTAAACAAGGAAGTGCCCAAAAGTAAACAACCCTTCCATTTCAATAAAATTCATTTTCCATTATAAGTTAGGAAACCAACCAACATAGGTAACCCATTGGGAAGTAATCACAACCTAACTCCTCCAGTTCAACCAAACAAACACAAGAAATACTCTAGGAATTAATCAGAGCCTATCCCCTCTGGTTCAACCTATCAAACACAAGAAACCCTACGTGAAGTACTCACAGTGTAACCCCTCTAGTTTGGCTTTATCAAAGACACTCTCAAGAAGCACTCACCATCAATTCCCCTTTGTGGTCTTTTATTCGTATAATACAGAAACTCTATGGAAGCACTCAATGTATAATTACCCTTGTGGTCTCGCAATGTGAAACTACAGAAACTCTGAGGGAGCACTCACATCCATCCCCCATATCGTCACGCAACGTGAAAAGTAAAAAAAGATACTTTGGAGAAGGCCTCAACATCCATTCACTCAATGGTCTACTAAACCAGGTTCCCATGACCCTGTGTATGTCAATTGTGCACAAACGGTATATGGAAGCCAAAGTAAACCAAAAGAACTACTTGGATACATATTCTATAGTATCTCCTAGCATGTCAGATAAATTCACTGCATCCTTACAATACTAGGCATGAAAAAAAAAGAAACATAAAAGGAAAAGCTATACCAAATAGTTAAAATCAAACAAACATGGGAAACACATGCATAGAAAGGCGAATAACCCAATTTACAATCATAAAACATCTACTCAAGCACACAGGGAATAACAGGAAAATATAGGGCTAAGAACCATAAACATGCAATACCCCAAATAAGGTTATTGGTCACGTTTTCACATATAACTCAAATAATATCTACGCAAAGGGACATACCACCTACATCAGTGTTGTACGATCGATATACATGAGCCTCAGGTCTTGAATTTCCCTAGAACATAGTAGATATAAAAAAACTATAAAAATTTTCAGCTAAGAATATCTCATGAATAGGAGAAATGAATATTTTAGGTTATTGAAAAAGGAAGTAAAGACCGATGAAATTCCAATGCAACTGACGAAGTTCTATTCGGAGAACGAATGGCGATTCGGGGGCTCGGAGTAGAATCGGCAGTCTCGTTTGCTCCTGGATAAGACAGGAGAAGAAGAAGGGTGTTCAGTCAATTAGATGTGACCCCGATCCATTAAATGAAATAAAAAGAATATACATGGAATGTTCTTAAAGTGTACATGGCATTTACATTCTTTAGCTGCACTCCACCTTAAACGGCCTCCAGGTCACCCCACACGGCCATGTGCTTGGCCATTACATGGCCAGTACACGGTCACCCGCGGCAACCGGGTACACGGTATGTACATAAAAGTACATGGTGTATACTCCTAAAATTTCTAGAAACTCCAGTATTTATAAAAGAAACCATAAAATAAAGACATACCTAAATAGAAGATCTGGGTTCTTACATATCTCCTGCATGTAGAGGCATCCCAAGATCCGTACAGAACTCTACTCCCTGATTTCTAGGAAGTGGGCAGACATGGTGAGGCAGTCTACGATAACCTAAATAGAATCAGGTCCATTATACGTTTTTGGAAAATCCTTCATGAAATCCATGGATATTCCATCCCACCTCTACTC
Source organism: Viscum album (assembly GCA_963277665.1). Taxonomy (NCBI): domain Eukaryota; kingdom Viridiplantae; phylum Streptophyta; class Magnoliopsida; order Santalales; family Viscaceae; genus Viscum; species Viscum album. The sequence goes on along the minus strand of OY728119.1, from coordinate 1,968,815,431 downwards.
TGTCACTTCCAGGGGAGATCTAACCCTGCTAGGACCTGGTGCTCAGCCTTCACATGCTAGCACGTATGGCATCAAAAAACGAACTATGCTATTATCTTCTTTATACCAGTATACCAGAAATGACACCGGAGGTCTTGCTAGGTTTTTTCTACTCCATGATGTACCGGTAAGGGGGATGTATGAAAATCCCTCAGGACCTCATATCACAATGCAACTTGTACAATTGTATTCCCTCTAAAACTGACTATGTGCTCCCCACCTTATGAATATCCATTTGGAGAATGTCATGTGGATAACTGGGCAGTTAACGTATCATAGTCTCCATCCCCTAGTTGTGCCTCCTAGAATATATATAAGAGTGGAGGGGTGACAAGCATTGACTACAGATAAGCTACATCATCGCAATCTATGAAGTATTGTTTAAGGGAGGCCAACTGCTTTGATGCCTCTCTCAGTAGCTGCGAACTCGATCTCCAACTGAGATCATCCGCCACAACATTCCCCTTCTCAAGAGAATAGACAATATCGAATTCATAATCCTAGAAGAACTCTATCCATCTCCTCTACCTCAGATTTAAATATTTCTGCAAGAATATGTAATTGTGGATCTTGTGGTTAAAGTAGATGAAAAATCATTCGCCCATCTGGTAGTGTTGCCGCATATTCAACGCGAGTACTACCACAACCAACTCAAGATCATGGGCCGTATAGTTCCACTCATGTGGCCTTAGCTGATTTGAACCATACGCAATAACTTCATGCCTCTGCATCAGGACACAACTATGCCCAGTCCCTGAAACATCACAGAAAACTATGTACTCGACACCCTCTTATGGAAATTTCATGATTTTTTCCCTCGTAAAATTCTTCCTCAACTACTGGATAGTATGTTGGAACTTCTCCATCCATACAAAAGGATAACCCTTTCAAGTCAACGATATCATTGGTGATGATATCTAGTAAAAATCAAGGATAAATCTCTGGTAGTATCCTGCCACCCCATGGAATCTGCACACCTCTATCATGCCCCAGGGTGGCTCCCATGATAACACAACCTTGACCTTGGGTAGGTCCACTACTACTCCATCTACTAAGTTATCTTGTACTAGAATTTGGACCTCCTATATCCAGAACTAACACTTAGAGAGCTTCTCATAAAGCTGGTGCACTTAGATTACGTCTAGAACCATCTGCAGGTGTCTTGTGTGCTCTTCCTTAGACACCAAGTACACATGGATGAAGTGAATTCAGACCACTATAAACTAGTATAATTATGTCTAGAAGATCCATTTCATAAGTTTCATGAATACTGTAGGGAATTTTACCATGCCATAGGGCATGACCATGTACTCGTAGTGACCATAGAAGCATCTGAAAGCTGTCTTTGGCACGTCCTCTTCTCATACTCGAAGCTTGTGATAACCCAACCTAGGGTCATTCTTTGGGATCCAACGTGCCCCTTTCAACTTATTGAAGAGGTCATCGATCTTTTGAAAGGGGTACTTTTTTTTCACCATCACTTGGATTAGGTGTTGGTAATCCACGCACAACCTAAAACTAACATATCTGTTCATGGAAAACAAAACATGGGATTATTTGGGTGAAACATTGGGTCTTACAAAGACCTTACTATAAAAAACCTCCAACTAGACCCCTAGATAGCGATGCTCTATGGGAGCCATCCGATACACTGGTGAGGATATCGGTGTTGTCCCGGGGTAAATGTTGGTACCAAAGTCAATCACCCAGTGGGGAGGTAATCCCGTAACATCTTCTAGAAGGACATCCCCGTACACCTCCACTACTACTGGGAAGTGGAAGATCACAAAAACTGTTTCTCTAAGGGTAAGGCTAGCCAAATAATGAGTGATCAGTTACACCCTCCTATGTACCAACTCATTTTGTGTTGTCTGGGTTTCCCTTCCACCAACAAATGAAAACATCCTTCCATAAATGTTGACACACCTCACTCTTCACCTAGAGTGGTCAATATGGACATAGACCAATGATAACTAGTACATACTGAAAATGATGTCGTAAGGATTTGACACCAAAACCAAGAGGATCCAACCAAAACTCTCACCTCCAAGGGAAATATCACACTTTCTGAAAAGATGTGTGATGATCATGTCTCCTCCTGTAGGTGTCTCCAAGAGCAAGGGTTGAGTCAACGGCTCTACCAGAATCTCATTGTTTCACACAAGACATATGCCGAGTAATGAATGAATGGAACCTGTGTCTGTAATTATAGAATCTATGGTATAAAATACATTGATCATACCTCGAATCATACATGGAGTCCCTTGTTTGTACGCCTCAACCTCACACATTTTCCCCCTCCCATGTCCCCAGATCCTTGATCCTGGTGTTGCCCTCTTGGGGGGTTGCGATGGAAGTATATCAATGCGCCTTTAGCCACCTGTAGCTCTCCTTGCTCTTCTTCCACATTCTCCACTTGTTGGGTCTACCTTCTCCACTCTCTACCTATTCCTTAGTGGTCTATCATTTACCTCCCAATAAGCAGCTCGACGGGATGGATAGTCTCTAGCAAGATGTCCTCTACTATCACACTACTTTCATCACCTCTCCCTAGGGTGACTGGATCCATCCTACATTCTCTAGAAAGTCGATCCCCTAAAATGGGTCCTCCTATGAAGTCTCACATGCACTGGTCCATGTGCATGATGTCAGCTCACTGCTGAAAAGTTCTTAGAACCTGTCTGCCGACTAATGACAGGCACTAGATGCCTCTGTTCCACCAAGAAGCTCTCAATCAGCAAGGCATGGTCTCACACTCCAACATAAGTCAAAATTCATAGAGGCACAACGCTACCATAGATGTCCCTTTGTAGACCTCATTAAAAGGTCTGATCTCTGAAGTACTGACCCCTGAACATATCAATCATGTACCTAGCGTGGTTAGGGAACATTGATGAATAGTCATCCACCATCAGACTGCCCTTTTGAAGATGAATAATATCTTGGATATTTATTTCTATTATCATAACTGGAGAGAACTCCCCCTAAAGAGTCGCTTGAGCTCTGTCCTCTAAAGAGTCTCCTCATCGTGAGTTTTCATGGTCAAACACCACTATTTTCCCACTAAACCCCGAAGAATGCTCTCTCATATGACCACCATCTAGTATACTGGTGCCCTCACTAGATGAACAACTCTAGTCACTGCCTCAAGCAAGTCCACAGTGGCCTGAGGGTCAGTCTCAGCTCAAAACCTAACGAGGCTATATCTTTGAAACTCATGGAGTATGCTTAGCATGTTCCCCTCATCTACTGGTACGGCAGGTAATACGTGTTTCTCCACAGTTGGTGGTATAATAGGTGCACCACATGAAGGTAACACCTAGGTAAATGGTCCATGTATCGAAGCCTCATTACTGAGGAGGTCATCCTCATGATCGAGATGATGAATCCTATTGGGTATGTGTCATAGGGGCATCCGTTATGGAAACAAGATGTACCATAGTCAATGAGTATATCTGGATTTCTAATACAAATGGTCTTGAAATCACAACCCATTCTTATATGATTCATGTACCATTTTTTCATTTCCCAGAAACTACTATTTTCATGTACCGATTCGAAAAGAAGTTTATCAATGTCATAGTGTATGTATATGTTCGTGTATCGTACTAATACTAGAGTCCCTAGCCAGAAATTCGAGCTCAAAACAATTAACACTATTTCCTCAAACCAATCTCAGAGACTCTTGGTCCTAAGGTAGAACTGACCACATCATATACCACTCAGTAACGACATGTCTTAGAGCGTCCTGCGATGTGACTCCCCAAGCCCACCTCAAATAGGCCAAGCGCCAGTGACAAGAATAGAATAAACATATCACTAACATGGGATGCATTTACTAAGTAACTATACACACAAAAACACATCTCTAAACCCACAATTACTGAAAGGTAAAAACCACTATGGAAAAAATGCAAGCATACAACTAAAATCAACCAACAAAGTACAATGGAAAGTAAATTGCACAATGTAAATAGGTCCAGAATATAACCCCACCAAAACCAAGAGTCTACAATCTAAAAAGTCCTACATGTATGCACAAAGAAGTACTAGGACTGCTTCACATAGCTATTGGAACACCTAAACCTGTAAGGAACTCAAAAGACTTGATCCAGTCCTGGTCTGCAGTAGACTCTGTAAAAAGGCCACTCATCTTCACAAAACAAGACATGTTTGGGAAAAGCCAGTGCTGGGGTGAGTATAAAAATTCTTAGTAGGGGACCCCGAAAACCAAAAAGCAATACCCAAAGTAATGGTACTGTCATCTCTACAAATTACATGTCTATTGAACATATAGCAAGAAAAACACATCCAGATATACTAAAAACCCAAACCCATAGTCCATAATGACTGAATATCCATGCCAGCAATTCAGTTTGAATATTCCAAAGGCACTCATCTGGGAGAACTCACTCCACAAATCTGATTACTCTGATGATGTCCGTAAAAGATGTACTATTCATCGGGAGAATCCATGAGAGAGATAGATGCACTGATAGATCTGAAGATAGAACATATATGATCATTCAAGTAGAACACACTCCTGGTGGGGAAAGATCACAATACATGAATGAGAATCACTTCTAGGGCCATTTCAGTTACTGCGACTCACCCAAGTTCACATGGTATGTTGAGGATTGATTTCATGTTTGATCGGTCACATTGATACCTGACTCCATCTAGCGACATGAATGGATAGAGGATATCACTCTAATCATCTCGGAGATATATCTGACTTAATCTTGGAAATTCCTATTGAAGGGATCATACTCTTGTGGATAGAAATGATACCTGAACTTAAGGGAATGAGAATAGGGGCACTAAACCAAAAAAAATTGTTTAAGAACTGGTGAAAAATGGACCAAGACATGTACTGAGAAGTACACGGCATGTAGGAGGGTCACACGCCATGCCCACTGACCCCAGGTAATTCTGGTGTACAACAATCCATGTCATAAGGCTTAACGTGTAGAAGATGGTATACATAGTGTGTAAAATAACAACACACCGTGTTCCACTATTCGGGGAGGACTCCGTGTATGTTGTCCATGTTATCGTACACAGATTCAACCTATGTGTCCCAGACCATGTATCGGTACACATGGTAGCCAATGTATCTAGCCATGTCTTCTCATGTGGTGGAGTACATGTCATGTACTCTACCATTTGTTCATGTATCTTCTGAGATACATGCCAAGTCCATGAAAGGTCCCACACACCATGTGATGATGGTCACGCATCGTGTTGGTGATTTCTCTCTCTCGGAACTCAAACTTCCGCTGGGTGGGGTCTACACATTGTGTCTTCTCGGGATCATGTCATGTTCTACGCTGTGTATAGCACATAAACCCAAACCACTGCCATGCTGACCCCATATGATGCGTTCTTTGGAGAACATTCCTTGTACTTCTGGATTTTATAGAACACATTGTTCTTCATCACCGCACCATGGGTGATCCTTTATTCTTCGATCCAGCCTCCCATTCATATTAAAACTCATTGTTTGAGGACTCCCTTGGACCACGAAGCTAATTTAAATTTTTTAGACCTCTGATCATCCCCAAAAACAAGTATTGATCCACTTGCTCAAATAACACTCAAAGAATGATCTCCCTTAATCAAAGCCAATTCGTCGTCTATCATCGTTGTCACCCCACTGCTAGGTCATGGCGATGTCAGATCTCTTATTTGGGACTATTTCATTGTGAAATTTGTTTTCAATGATCTGTTTCTCATAACCACAAAGAGAATGTGATGAACGCGAGGTTAAAATGGGAGAATAAATCCAAAAAAAGAGGAACACACCTCCGCCGTCATTCTTCATGACATCTATCTGCTCTCATTAGTATGTCAAACATAAAATCAAACGATAATCCACCAATTATCATAAACAGATCAAATCCAAAATCAAAACCCTAATGAAACTGAAAATAAACACCCTCCTACATGAATAGATGATATGTGGATCAACCTGTTTGTGTATTGATCTACATTATTCATTTAATCCAAGAAAATGAAAAATAAATCAAACAGAACCCCTACCTCGATTTAGTTGAAGAATTATTTCTGCATCATGATCATTGGCAATGTTCATCGAATCCAAGATTCATCAATCGATCGATCCATCATTGTCCGCCAATAGGGTCTCCTCCAAGATTTGATGGCAATCGTCAACTTGTAGGGTTATGCGGCTAACCCAACGAATTTTCCGTAATTCGGTATTGATTGTGGATGATTGGATCATTGCGTTAAGGAAAAAATTTAAAATAAAATAAATTTTTTTATTAATAAAATTTCCTTTAAAACATCCAAAAATTTTCTTCTACAGCCGACCTGCACTAGACAATGATGGACCCCTCCAAAGACAAATTCACTACTTTGAATGCAACAATGCCTTCAGAATTGAGATTCAGGCACCTATTTTATTGTTATTCAACCATTATGGGAAAAAATTTCACACATTCTATTTATAGATTAATTTATTTCCAAAATTTATTCCAGGAACTTTGGGCCTCAAAATCGCATGTCGTTTCAAAGCATGGTCTCGAAATAATTCCATATAATATTTAAAAATAATTCATGGAAAATATGAGACATTACACTTTACATTTGATAAAATATATTTTAAAATAAATTAAATTATAAAAAAACTAGGAAGAAATATTATATTGTAAATGGATGAAAATATGGAGGTATGTATTCTCAAAAAAAAATAATAATATTGATTGAAGAGGAATTGATGTTAAAAATGATAAAAAGGAACATTATTTTCAGCATTTTGTAATTAAATCCAATATAAATAAAAAATTGTCTCATATTGAAAACATAAAAAAGGTTTATTTAATTTTTGTATAAATACAATCAAATACAATTGATAATGAAATTAATAAATAATTTAATTTGAGATAATAACATATATAATTTTTTTAATAATTATGGATTTGAGGAAAAATATTTCCCATTGAAAAAAGAGATAATGTATGATCCACTTACAAATATTTTTTGGTCATATTTTGTTCCATAGGAATGTGAAATTGTATGAAGGCATAAAACCCCCTGATATAACCATCATAGGATAAAATAGATTGGATCTTAGTGATAAAGAACAAAAAACTTACCCCAATGGATTTGAAACATAAACACTCTCTATTTCAAATTGATATTGGAAAATTGAAACTTACCTTTACTTTTGACTTCCACAAAAGTTATTTATCCTCTTTAATGAATTCAATCCATATTGAAACATGTTCATTTAGAATGAAGCAGTAATGAATAACTATTGAAAACCTAATCTATGAAACATATTTTCAGTATTTAGGATATGAAATTGGGTTTATATTCATGATATATTTGATGGAAAATTGTGTTTTGTAAGGGACAAGGGAGGGGTTCACTTATTTGTGAGTTTTGAGTGGAATTTATATAAATATTAATAAATTATTTTATATTGTTGTTGTTTTAAAATGAAAGTTTATAAATGGTGATAATTAATGAATATTGGTTATATATGGCCTCATATAAACAATTATAGATACGGTCCAATATATTTAAAGAATTTATTACATAGTATAAAACATCTATCTTATTTTACCTATATCATGTAAACTCAATTTTTAACTTGGTAACATATTTGTATGAATAACGATGAAATTAAAATTCTTAACTAATTTTGATGTATTGATTAAAAAATTAGACACCACTCATTTTAATTCAATTTATAAATAGGATAAATTTTAATTTTGAATGAAAACATAATATATATATATATTTAAAAATTCTATTTTTATAAGAAAATAACATTAAGATATTAAGTGTTATTAATCCTATTTAATATCAATTATATATTGATTCTTTGTTGATTTATTTGTTTAAAGATAAAATCATTTAATTTTATTTAAAATTAAAAATTAATCAATTTAATTGTTTATGATAAATATAAAAAAACACATTTAAAACCGTTCTATTCAATATATCCCTATTTTAACAGTAAATAATTGTAGTCATGTTCATTTAATATTAATTTATTATGATTTGAACATTAAATTTTATAAATAAAATTATGTTATAATATTTATTTTAATTTATTAAATATATCAATTCATTATAGAACAATAATAATATAATTACTCATAAAATTATTTTTTATAATACAATATTTTAATAAAATATTATCTATTCATTTCATTTGAGATTTATGAATTATTTTTGAATTATATTATTTTCTATTTTTAAATAAATATTACAAAACATCAATATATATTGGATATATTAATACCCATTGACTATATATCTGACAACCATGTTTCCAATAACAATATTTTCAACTTTTATATATCTAATGGTCATATCTATAACACTCATATTTCATTACAATATATATCCTTAAAAAAATATGATCATTCATCATTTTATAATTCTCTCTCAAAATGTATTTTATATTTTAATTTTTCTGCTATTATTATAGTTTCGATCTGGGTGATAATACTCATAAAAAATCACCAGGATAATGATTTTATGTTACTTTTTTTATTTACATTTGGATTAATTCAAATTATACTTTAATTAATGATGTTTTGTATTATATTCTAGTAATGTATTAATTTTTATCTTACATTATAATATTGTATCTCAAAAAAATAACATCATTCATTTTAGTTCATTATTGTTTGTGGAACAATATATTCAATAGAGAATTAATTTAATGGGAAATTTATACTAAATTCTTGGGTTATTTCATTCGATGGAGTAGTGGACAACTAGTGTGTCTATTACTATACTCTTCTCAGTGTCGATAATTAAGGTTAGGGTCTAAATTTGATATTCTGCATGAGGTGTGATGGAATGAATGGTTATTTGATTTTGATCACTCTCTAGAGTCAGTGGAATACCCCTTATCGAGAGGGAGGTTACCTTGTGAGAATATGAGTCTATAATGTGGGCCTATACAGGTGCATCATAAATATTCCCTTATCCCTTCATCAAGGAAATGACCTCCAAATAGTGTTGGGTAGAAGTATCATCATGATAATCCTATGTTTCCTAGAATTTCAACGATCAAGGAGTCTATTGAAATGTGTTCTGGGAAAAAATTAGTGAGCTACACTTCTTAGAATATAGTTATGATGGGTGTGAAGGATCATAAAAATGATTAGAATTGAATTTTTCTATGGTTTGGACGAGGGGATAAGAAATGGTATATAGTTTTTTGGGGTATTTTCAGTTCCTCAAACAGAAATCCAATCCAACAATAATATATTGTTGAATGGTCATTAAAAACTAATTTTTTCCTAAAGATTCATTACATACCTCTAGTGGATGGATCATGTTAGGGGAGGAAATGGGTCTAAAACCAATCTCTCTAGAGGTGCTTAAAGTCATTTGGTGACATAGGAGAATCTATACTCACCATCATGAGTTTTTGAAAATATGGTATACTCATAGGTCCAATCATAATGATCTATATTTTTTCTAAACCTGATCAATTATTTTAGAAAAATGAAATCAAGCAACATAAAATTTAAAAGAGTACAATGAGTGTGAAAGAAAAAGTAAAATTTCAAATGTTTTTTCAAATGTGTAATAATTTTACTACCAACGATCATCCCTTTTTTATTACTTTAGGGCTCATTATATAGAAAATCATGAGGAGGAAATTTAAATTGTCTTTTAATATAGATAAAATATAAAATGTGAATATGAAACATTCTCAAGGAACCCTATTAATAACCTTTTACCATCAACTTATGGGTGTTCGCTCAATTGATAATCCACATGAGAGTTTTATTAATCTGATTTCTCCTTTTCATTGGAGCATCATTTCTTACTATCGGGTTACATCTATGAACATGCGCATATCTTGCACATGGTCCTAACTAGGTTTGATATCCAACTCCATATGGATTAGTATAAGGATTAACATGTCACTATATTTTAAAATACTAATTTAATAGTTTACAAATGATATATTCTAGTCCATCCATCCCAATTTAATCATTATATAATTCACTCCTCGCCCACAATTTATCATGAAATCCAGTTTCAATTCCCTAAAATTATTCTCCCTCAGCTAAATGATATTATAAAAATTCAATTACCCAAGGGTCACTAGACATTGACCTAAAAACCTATCTACTACATCCCCAATAAATCTACAATCGTATTTTTCTTTTGAATTTTCCACTATAGTTTTTACATCCTCCTGTAGAGATAATATTTGGTCATATAATGGCATTTATGATGGTTTTCTAAGGATACATGATAATATTTGAAATGGAATTGGGATGGGAATGTTGTATGAGAATGGGGTGTACTAAGAGTGAGTTCTTGGTAGAATCATGTGATGGGGTAGTATATTTATTCCTTCAGGACATGGTACATTTCTCATGTTGTACTTACAATTTTTTTGGGTTTTATATTTGGATGTGGGTTTAGTTTTAGATGGGTTTTTCATTTTAAGATAACGTTTATGGGTAGAGGGTGAGGATGAAGAAGTGTAATATGGGGATGGGGATACAAAATTCATTTATTTCACTATGGTGGAAGGTTTTTAATGGGGTTTATAAAGAAATGTTGGTTATCATTTTGGTGTTTGGTTGAGGGTTTAATAAAACTAGGTGTTGGGTGATGATTTGATAAATTAGAAAATAAAAAAGCTATGAATATTAATATAAGTTGGGTAGAATAACTGATAAGTTAGATGAAAATATGTTTTCCATGTCCCAAATCCAGCTTAATAATGGGTTTTATAGTATGGGGTTTTTAACCAATGGGAGATACGAAATATTGTGGCAAGGGGTTGAATTATTTTTTAAGGGTTTCAGTAATATATTTATATTTATTTAATTCATTTTGGAGTAGCTGTAAAATATTATGGTTTGTTGATTCTGATATTCCCACATAAAAATATTATTGGATTAATCATCCCACTAAATTATATTATGTGTATATAGATATTAAAACATGAATACATGAAGTAATTTCCTGAGTGTTATCCTTGTGCAATGATGTGGAAATTTAACCAAGATATGAATTGAGATTACTTTAGGCCTGAAATATTATGTCTGGGTTATTTGGAATATGTATGAGTATTTGTATCATACATGATAAATTTTATCTTCCATTCATTAATTGGTCATAGGATAATGGTATATCCCTATGGATATGGTGTGATGTTTAAGAGTTAATATTAGAAGTTTTCCTCTTGTTGTTGCCACATAGAATGGCCCATGTGTTTTGGCATGGGGTTCAAAAATATCTATTACGGCCAAATTTATTCTCTCAAGCAACATGGATCTAGTTTTCTGTGTATTGACTACATTTCGGCCACCATAATGTTTAGATTTATATATTTTCCATTTCTTCATAACATACCCTTTATGACCTAACATGTTGATTATAGCAAGGCATGTTGACTATAGATTTATTCACCATGCATTTTAATATTCATCATTATACTGTATTTAGTATGTCTAAGAACCTTAGTATAATTAAGTATATATCCCCCCATTTTTTAGGGAGGATTGCGATTCATAATGATGACTTATTAAGGAACACTTTATATCTATGGAGAATGACTCTATGACCCCATATATATATATATATATATATATTCTACAAAATGAAAATAAAAAAATCACAACTAAAATAGAAAACACAACTCGTTTTCCTCTCAATCCTTGATTTATTTATACCCAAAGGTTAAAATTACAGGGATCCTCTTTCAATGATGATTATATAATAAATGGACCAATTGGGATATGAACTTCATTTAGAAGTGGGGAATCAATGTTGGTTATTCATAATCTAATAAAAACTTTAACATTTATCCATTTTCAATTTTACTATATCACTAGTAATGGTGAAAAACTACTAGTGTTATTTGTATCCTTTCTCTATTACAACACAACCAAATAAGAAATGACAAGGAATAGAATAAATTATATTGTTTTTCACTCAATATATGATATCTAGTCCTTGGGTTGAACACGATTCCTATTATATAATGCAACCTACTAGATCCCTCATATGAGAGAAAACAAGAAGTGTATAACCTTGAGACTCATGTTTACACATCTACCAAAACTTTAATTTGGTACATCTTATACGTAGGTTCCTCCCACACCTTACAATGATAAACATTTCTATAGGAATAAGATGTTCATATGCCAATATATAGTTTTATCATATTATATATCTGATTCTTCGTACTTTTTCTTCTTTAAATTGAACTATATGATGTAAGGAATTCTTATATTTAATGATTTTTAGCACACACACCCTTCCACATTAATGGTATAATACAAATTTCATTGAATTTCTTATACTAGTTGTAATGTTTCCCTTTTTCTTCTTTATTGGATAATCACTTTTTCATAAACTTTATTCCTTTATTTTTCTATTCTTCTCTTATATTACATCAATGCAGAGAAATACTTCACTTTCTTCTTTCATCTCCCTACATTTTACTAATTTTAATATAGTAAAATTGTTTCTATTAATCCTTATTACCCATGTATTTCCTCAATTTAGAATAGGTATTTGATTTTTTTCATCGATACTAATAGGATTTCTCCTTTATATTTATTTATCATATATCCTCTATTCATTATTAATTTTATTATCCACACTATTATGTGTGATTATATCATACATATACGACTCTTTATTCAACATCAAATTAAAATTTCAATTTTAATTTAAAATCTAAATCCCCTTATTAAATCACAACCCCTGGATAATATATCAGATTAAATGTGAATATTAAATGTGAATAGGTATATATAACAGTTTCTAATAACTACAAAAAAAATTATATGAATCCAAATTAGGATGTATGTTCAAACTACAATGAAGATTAAAAAAACCCATTTCTATAGAGCATCATTTTTCATTAATGTGTGAGGTGTAATTTTAAATCATTTATCTTTTAACTATATGAACATATCTCAATTTGATAGATATTCAGTAAAATAGAGGTATAACATTTTTTATATCCATAAAATACAAATCCAACCTCCTTCATGGTTTAGGATACCACTATCATGTGGTCCTCAACATTTCCACATAATAGTAGAGTTGAATATGATCTCTATCATGAAGGTTACAAACTCTCGAGGAGTACCTAATATCATGGTTATCATGAATTGTATAATGTACCATCACTACATAGTGAAGGTCTTTAACTTCATAGGTCCATATTTTACTTCTGGTGAAAAAAGCTTCACTATGACATGTGAACTCATATCAATCAACCATGTAGTGTACTCACTCATCCTACTATGTGATGTCATGTATATAGTTTTGTATCCCATTTCCTAATTTGATATATCCATGACAAGGAAAATATGTTTTCAGGTGATGCTCCATTCAATTATATTTATACGGTGTTTTACCTGGTTTATGATATAGAAAACCTTCTCAAATCAACTTCTACGATACAACACCATGCTTTGTGGAATGGAACTCATTCTACAGCTCCATTTAATCTTATATAATACTGAACTCTTCTCACAGTATACAAACAATTTGAACCATCATAAATATCATGTAAATTAGTTTTCACATCATCATCAAATAATTCCTTTATCATAACATTTTTATCTTCACTATTTTTCCTAAAACTATTGGAAACTCTAATGTTCTAATCACTTTTCCCTTTAATATATCATGTTCATCCTAGAAAATAATTCCCACCATATTTTAAACTAATCTAATAGATTTTTTCATCCAATATGTAGAAATATTTTTCCTCTAATATAATAATTATTTATAAGGATTACAACATCAGAATAAATCTTAAAATTTTAGTTTTTTTAATCAATAAATGCCACAAAATGTTACATAATTATTAGGACCATATTCATCTTCTTCAACTGGATTTGATTCCTCAACATTATTTAAAATAAAATTATTCTTCACTATATCTCCAATATATTTCCCTAAATGAAATACATATTCCTTAATAACCATGGAAATATATTAGGAACAAAGAAAACTCACAAAAGGTATGAACAATCATTTCCCTCTTTGAATTTATTTGAAATACCCATTTAAAATGATTTTTTAATATTGATATTTGTATCTAACATCTTATTCACTTTTATAATAATCATAATAACATCTTTCATACCCTATTCATTAAGTATTTAATTTCATTGTCTCACCTATTCTCATCAATATTTTCATTTTAATTTTTCTCCCCATTGTTGAATATAAATGTAATGAACTAGGGAAATGGTATGAAATCATACTTAGGAAAGTTTTACCAACCCTACCAGTATAATTATACTAGTCCATTCTTGGTTTAAAAAATAATAATGGTTTATTTATATAAATAAGTAGTGTCTAGTAAATTGAAATGATCCTAATTGAAATGATAATAGACAAAATATATCATCAAGGACTCTATAAAAAATTACAGGATATCCCAAATGATGCCAATTGATATAAAAATTTCATGAAACATATAATCTTATATTTATTACACAACTTTACTAAATTTTTAATTTTTAAATAAATTATAAATGGTAGAATACAATGGCTTTGGAACCCCATAAAAAAACTCCACTTTTCTGTCCTTGATAAAATGTAATTTCTCTTCCTTTAAGTTAAAATACAATTTGTGTTATCATTAATTCGATATAAAGAATTTATACCTATTAAATGGAATTTTTATCAAGAACCAATCAAAACATTTTTATTTTCATGAGATAACAGTTCTGGTATCTTCTTCTACATTCTTTATTTATATCCCCCTCTAAGAGACACTCCTCGTGATCTTTACAATGTTTAATCTCATTAATATAAATGATTCAAAATTTCAATGATGGAAATAATAAAAAATTTACATTTTTAAATGGGTATCCGAGTTGGGAAACATCCACATCGTTACAAATGATAATCAATTTAATGTATTCTATTTGAAATAACAACTTATGAAATCAATCTAAGATAGTGTTATCATATTCTTGTTTTCAAGTATTGGAAGAAAATTATTTAAATTCATCAATGATTATTCTAAATCGTGTATTTTTGAATACTAATTAGAGAATAATTCAAGGATAGTGATTTTTTCATTTTTTATACATAATTTATAGCACTCACACTTCTCATGTTCTTACCTTGATATCATGATTCTTCTTTTATTCCCTACATCGTAATTATAAATATAGTACCCATATGTTAATGGAAAAAATAGATTATCCATTTCATCAATGTGAACAAAAAGGGTGAGAAACTTTTTTTAACCATGTTTCTCCATTATTCAAGCTTCAACATTTTCTTCTCTCATCTGATTTGGATTGTGGTAGCATAGTATTTTTCAAATACCCGTTGTTTGGATATATACATTATTATTTTTCCTTTATTCCAAACTAATTTTCAAATGTAGTCTTTATGTGGGCATTAAGAATATTCAAAAACTGTTTAGGTTTATTTAAACACA
This sequence comes from Viscum album, assembly GCA_963277665.1. Taxonomy (NCBI): domain Eukaryota; kingdom Viridiplantae; phylum Streptophyta; class Magnoliopsida; order Santalales; family Viscaceae; genus Viscum; species Viscum album. The sequence goes on along the minus strand of OY728119.1, from coordinate 1,968,799,950 downwards.
TACTACAACTCTCATGAAAATAATTTTTATGATTAGAGTTATCATTTGTTCACAACCTATCCTGATGTTTTTATCATTTTTCTATAATATTATTATTTCCCATTGATAGTAATTTATATTTTTATTCTTGTATATTACTTTCATTCTCTTATCTAGGTATCAAAATAAATAAAATATAAATATATATGTTAGCGTCCTTCTTAATGTTTTCACATGACTTATCATAAATGACTTTATTCCCATCTATCCGTTGAGATGTAACATATATCTAAATATTGTTAGGCTTGTTTTTAATCTGAACATACCTCTTTTTATTTTCCATGGGTGGATCACATTTCTTATAAAACATCTAAGGATAATTATGACATGATAAAACATTCATTTTTCATCCTAAATTTACTTTTTCTTTATTAAACATCTTTTGTGGTATTCTCTTCTGATTTCTAGTAGAATAAATTTGATAAAAACAAGATACACTTTCTTGACTACAAAAATTACACATATAATATATATCAACATATTTTCAAACATATTTGATATAGAGAGGTTCTTATGAATATTTAAATGTTTCATATTCTCTGTATTGTTTCTACTACAATTTCACTTACATTTTTCTTTTGAAATGATTTAATTATACCAATAATCCATTACACAATGTCCAAGCCAGTTCCAACATGAACGAAGACCCAAAACCATAATCTTCTCTTAAAAGATACTCACTGAAGGGAATTTATATATATTTTGACTCACCTTTTTTTATAATTTCCAACTACATGTTGGGATAGTATTAGGGAATCATTACTAAATCTACTTATTATATCCACCATTTATGTAGTGATTTAGTCCTTGTTAATTTAAAAGTCTTCTTTTTGACTTCTATATCATGTTTTGGAAATCACAAATGCATTCTATCATATTTTGGAAATTACATTTGTCTTCTATCATGTTTATCGTATCGTACAATACTGATCGTACTGACTCTTTCGTACTGACTCTGTCAATCATATCGTACTGACTCTGTCAATCGTATCATACTGACTCTGTCAATCGTATCGTACTGACTCTGTCAATCGTATCGTACTGACTCTGTCAATCGTACCATACTGACTCTGTCAATCGTATCGTACTGACTCTGCTATTCAGATGTTCATTATTTGTTTTGGTACTTAGTCAAAAACACTCACTACATATGAATCGTACTCATGTTTTTCATTTCTATATATCTCTTGTCCTAACAAAACGATGTCATTGAGTTAGTTACAAACTAATCAAAATGATGTCATGCTTTCTGTTTTAATATGACCGTTGGAGGAAATATGACCGTTGGAACCCGAGGCCTATAAATAGGAGGTCATTTGAAGCTGAGAGGATGATGATGAACGTAGAGAACGAATAAAGAGACTCTGTGAACTATCAAGATTCTTGAGAGAGACACTGTGACTTCTCTCATCTGCCTTGTGCGTCCGATCATTGTATCGAGGGCTTTCAAGTAATTGAAAGACAGAGGTGACGATTACCTACAAAATCGAGGGCTGCCGGGGATAGGCAGACAGACGTGCCGATCATCGTATCGAGGGCTGCCGGGGATAAGCAGATAGACGTGCCGATCATCGTATCGAGGGCTGCCAGGGATAGGCAGACAGATGTGCCGATCATCGTATCGAGGGCTCACCAAGGTGTTGGTGAGATAGACCTTTTATCCTAGGTGAAAGGATAACCCTTCTCTTTGGGCTAAAAGATTTGTATTACTTTTACATTTCCGCTGTTACTTGTATTAGAAAGGGATTTGTATTATTTCCTTTCTTCTTTACATATTCAATTGTAATTGTTTCAATTAAAATCATTCTATTACTTTTTGTATTGATTGATTCTATACGCTTTAAGGTAGAATCATTCATCTTTGTATTACTCTGATTATTGTGTTCACCTTGAATACAATTGTTTTACTTTACATTAGTATTACAATACATCATACCTTTTATATTCAATACAATTGTGGGTGTTTGTATTTGTATTAGTTTAAGATCATTTAAACTAATCTCTTTGTTGCTAAAACTCAAAGGTTTTTAAACCTACAATTCACCCCCCTCTTGTATTGTTCCATCTAATAGACATATATATATATCTACTATTCGATCCAACAATTGGTATCAAAGGAGGTTTTCCACTGATTTTTATTACTAGATTTATTTCTTATTACTATCTTGAATACTTACTACACTAACGTGTGGAGTGGAAAAGTTGTTTTTGTTGTATTAGATGGCATGAATGAATATCGGGTCAAAAGATAATCTGAATCCTTCTAGACCACCAATCTTTGATGGGAATGATTATGAGTATTGGAGAGATCGTATGAAGACTTTCGTTATCAATACTAGTGTAGACAATTTTATTATGCTTACTGGGGGTTACAAAATTCCTGACAAAGAAGTTAGTACTTTCACCAACCAAGAAAAGCAAGAATATCAACTGAATTACAAGGTACACAATACTTTATTATTCTCTATGACCAGGAATATATATAGTCAGATATCTTCATGTGAAGCATCCAACTGTATTTGGAAGAAATTAGAAGTTACTCATTTTGGTACATCCAAGGTTATAGAAACAAGGAGAGCAATGCTTCGAGCAGAGTATCATGGATTTGTTTTTCCTTATGGAGGGCCAGTATGTAAAGTGCAAAAAAGGTTTATGAAAATTGTAAACAGCTTACAATCTATGTGAGAAAAAGGTCTTGATGATGAAGCTCTTGTTGATAAGATTATAGATATTATTCCAAATGAATGGTAGTAAAAAAAACAGCTATTGATGAGAATAGAAAAGTTTCCCAGATTACTCTTGATGAAATTTTTGGAACTCTTCTACAGCATGAGACAAGAATGAAGAGAGATGCTGATTTCAACAAGAAGAAGAATGGGAATGGAAGTGTAGCTTTTGCATCTAAAGATAAAACACCTGAAAGGATTACAAGGTCTAAATCCAAGAAAATTGTTATATCTGATTCAAGTGACTGTAATCTTCCGGATAATGAGTTAGCCAATCTTGCTCGAAGGATGAACAAGATTGCGGGAAAGAAAGATTTTCAATATAGATTCAAAAAGAAAGATAGGAAAGATTCAGAGGTAACTTGTTATGAATGCAAGAAAGCAGGACATATAAGGCATGATTGTCCTGTACTGAAGAGGAAAGATAGAAAGGAGAAAAACTCTGAAAGAAACAAGAAAAGGTTTTATAAGAAAAATAAAGTCTTGAAAGCAAATTATACGTGGAGTGCAAGTGGTAGTGATTACTCAGATGATTCTTCAGAATATGAGACATCCGGACAAAGGAATATTGGACTCTTAGCCAGATTACCAATTCAAGATCACTGTCTCATGGCTAAGGTACATAATGCTGAAGCTATTACAAATGTCTATTTGAATGCAAATTGTACTGATAATAGATATTATGAATCTTCAAATGATGAATCCTCATCATCAGAGGATGATACATTACCTTTTTTTGAAGAGGTCTCTAGATTTGCTAAGTTACTTGAAAATGAAAATTCTAAACTCAAAAAGAGATTTGAAAAAGCAAATTCTAGAATTTCTATTTTGACTAAAGAAGTATCAGATCTTTCTAAAGATATTGATGTGAAAACTTCTGATTTTGAAAGTATTTTAAAAACCCTTGAGAAAGTTAAATCTGATAAGGATAAACTTTCTAAGGATCTTGAAAATGTAATTTCGAAGAAAAATATTTTAGAGTCTAACTCTAGTTCAAATTCAAATGTTTTAGAAAATAAGAATTTGGTTTTAAAACTAAAGTCAGAGATTTTATCTTTGAAGAAATGTTTGTCAAACTTTACTCATGGAAAAGAAAACTTTTATAGGATGTATTCTCAAATTATACCTTTGAGAAATCGTTCTGGTCTTGGTTATACTTATTCCAAACCTGTTTTTAGCAATAACTATTTTGTTCCTCAAAAAACCATTTTCTTTTCTAAGTGTCAATGTGGTGGACACTGGAGAAGAGATTGTTCTCTTAAAAAAACTCAATCTTTAGGATTTCATAAAGCTCATTTTGCAAAACAAATGTGGATTCCTAAAATTCTTTTATCTAACCCTTCTGGATCCAAACAAGTTTGGATTCTGAAAATCTAATTGCTTCTTTTTCAGGAAAACGAGAAGTGTACCAATAAGAACATTTGGTACATGGATAGTGGTTGTTCTCGACATATGACTGGAAACAAAGATCTCTTTGAAAAGGTTATCAAAACAAAAGGTGGAAAAGTTACCTTCAGAGATAATTCTCAAGGAATGATTGTTGGTATATGTAATATTGTTTCAAATTTTTTTTTGTAAAAGGAGATATTGTTTTACAATTCATCGGAACGCATGAACAACTTGCTGAAATTTTTACAAAGCCTTTACCTTCCGATAGATTTGAATATATAAAACTGAAGCTAGGAATGATTACAATAAAATAATCATTCATATCTACTTCCTGTTTTACATCTCTCCTAATAGTAAGAAACTCCTCGTAGAAAGGGGGAGGACATTTCTTTCTGTCTTTATGTTTCTTTTTATCTTATGTTCTTTAACTATTTACTCTTTGTATTGTGTATTTTTTCCCTTCTGTTTATCGTATTGACAGTTTTTATCGTATCATTCATTTTTTCCCTTCTATTTATCGTATTGACAGTTTTATCGTTTCGTTCATTTTTCCTGTTTATCGTATTGACAGTTTTATAGTATCATTTACTAACGACCGATGATGGTATTGAATTTCTTTTCCATCGTACCAATCAATCAATAGTATTGAATCGACCGATGATGGTATTGAATTTCTTTTCCATCGTACCAATCAATCAATAGTATTGAATCGACCGATGATGGTATTTAATTTCTTTTCCATCGTATCAATCGTTTTGTATCGACCGATGATGGTAATGATTTTCTTTTCTATTGAATCGACCGATGATGGTATTGAGATTGTTTTCCATCGTACTGTCAGTTCATGGTAACGAGACTGTTTTCCATCGTATTGTCAGTTCATGGTAACAAGATTGTTTTCTATCGTATAGTCAGTTCATAGTAATGACTTTGTTTTCCATCGGCATGATGATGTTTTTTTCCTTACGATTGTATTTTCTTTTGATTTCTATCAAAACCAACAATTACCTTACATTCTCCGACATGTATTTTTTTCCATTTTTTTTAATTTTTTTTCTTATTTTAATCCTAACCATTGATCTGGTTTTCTCTAATATTGATCGTATAAGATCAACGGTCACCTCTTTATCGCCTATAAATAGCCCCCCTCCCCTCCCCAAACCCACATTGTTTTTTTTTCAGGATTTCAGGTGAAGCTCTGCTCCACCAGCTATAAATCATCGTACGATCTTCTCATCGGCAGAACCTTTATGTCTCAATCCTCTGCTAATACTCCCGCTGAAATGTCTTCAAAGACTTTTACAGAAAAAGACTTTAACAGAGAAAGGTTAGTATCTCGAGATTTTTTCGGTACGTACGATTCTACAATCAGGAGGATCATTTTGTTTCAAGGATGGGAACATCTGTGTGTTGAAAAGCCTGATTCTCAAGATCCGGTTCTTTTTGATGAAGTTTGTCAGTTTTACAAAACCGTTTCTTTCGACAAAGAAATGACTATAAACTTTTCTGTGTACGATAGAAAATTGTCTGTGTCTGTGAAACAAGCGGCACATTTTCTGAATGTTTCTGTAGAAGGGGATTCTTTCTGTCCATCGCACAAACTACCAGAGGAAGTTGGTACGTTTAATAGAGAAAGTGCTGAAAAGACTTTGTTTGTTATTAATGAAGAAAAGAGAAAAGTGTCTCATATTTCTCCGGACAATCGTTTTGTCACTTTATGGATGCAAGGTTTTCTTATCCCAAGGAAAGGGGATAGAGAAACTCTGAAAGTTTCTGATATCTTTATGCTTGACTATCTTATGAATATGAGAAAAGTAAATCTCATGGGATATGTTTTTGAAACAATTAAGAATCTCAAGACAGGAGGGATTAAGTCCCAGATGATTATGTATCCAGCTATCCTTACGAAGTTCATTCTTGAGAGTATGAAGTTTTGTAACATTCCTTTGAAAGGAAAACCCATGGATTTGAACCCCTCATGGATTAGTAAGAGTACGATGAAAAATCTGAATGTTTGTTTTGATCCGAATTCAAAACTTTTTGTCAGAGATGTAGAAGCTGAATTGGATCAGAATCAATCGGCACCTATGCCAGCCAAAGACATTTAATCTACCAGTGTTACTCAAAAGTCTGATCCGCAAACCAGTTCAAAGCCGAAGAAGAAGCCAAGGTACAGTAAGGAGGTTGTAGAAAAATGGAGAAAGGATAAGGAACAGAGAAAGGAAGGTGATCCGAAGTTTGGTCTTGACCCTGCTGAGGCTTTTGCAGAAAGAGTAAGGGTAGAAGAAATCCTTCAGGCTAAAAAGAAGAAGAAGGTTCTTTTAAAAAGAAAGGCTCAGAACTTTGATATCTCTAAAGTCTTGAAAGCGGTTGAGGATGCCAGTGCCCAACTAACAGAAGAAGTGCATCAAGAGCCCATCGTACAAAGTCTCCCTGAGAAAGAAAAACAAAAACAAGTGATGGAAGAGATTGAAGAAGTGGAAGAAGAAGAAGGAGACTTTCTTTTAGAATTTATTCAATGTTCAAAGACGAGTAGAGAGGAATCGGTTCAAAAGCTGAGTGAAGGTGTTCAACAAACTCCTCATGCCGATCAGGCACGATATCCGGACAGAATGTCATCTCAAGAAAATCAAGGTACTCAATCCTCTCACTTTGATAAAGTTGTTATCATTAGTGAAAAAGTGGAAGAAGAAAGAAAGCAGAAAGAAAAAGCAAAAGGAAAACAGCCAGTTGTTGACTCAAGCAGATTGTATGAACTAGCATCGTACGATGAAGATACTGATTCAGAGCATACAATCTCTCTCAAGAAAAGTGATTACATTCTTCATGTTTTGAGAAGGGTTAAGAAGACTATTCCCTATTTCCTGAGGCTGTAAGGGAAGATTGATTTTATTACTAACAATCAAAAGAAGAAGTTTGGCTCTGTAAAAGAATTGAGGAAGAAAGTTTTGTCAGTAGAAGCCGATTTGAAAGTTCTATCAGAAAGTTCGGTTGCTCATAAGAAGGCATGCAATAAAATGACCAAGTGGTCGTACAAAACAGAGAGCTCAATCAATGATCATGAAATTGCTATTGAAGATATAAGAAGGTTATCAAATGAGCTTGCAATTGCTTTCAACAAGCTTGACAGAGAAATGATTGAAAGGTTGAACCTTTTGTCTTCTCAAAGAGCCGATGTTCCTTCAGTGAAAGATTTGCAAGGGAGAATGAATGTTTTTCAATCTGAATTCTCGAATGTTTCGTCTTTCAAGGATGAAATGGTCTTGCTGAAGAATCAAAATTCTATGTTGTCCAAAGATAACAAGAATCTGCAAAACAGAATTGATACCCTTGAAGAAGTAATCAGAGTCCTGGAGGAGACTATTAGAAATCAAGATCAGATTTTTGCGGACCAACAAGAGATTCTCAAAACTCAGGGAGAATCAATTTCTGAAGACAAGAAAGAGATCAAGAAGATGAAATCTGTTCTTCATGAGATTATAAAGAAAGAGAAGGAAATAGAAAACAAATTATTGTTGTATTTGTTTTCTTTTGGAACTTGTCTTTGTTTTGTAATGACTCTTATGATCCTTTTCTTTTATCCTTTGTCTTGTATTGCTTTACTAACTCCTTCAGACAATTCAAGACTACTCCTTTCTTTTTGTAAATCACAAAGGGGGAGAATGTTTACAAAGGGGAGAATGTTTTATAAAGGGGAAGAATGCTTTACAAGGAAAATCTACGAATACAATCCTTAGGAAAGTCCATACCTAAGGGGGAGTTAGTTGTATTGAATTTCTTATTCAGAAGAGTTTTCAATAACTCAGGGGGAGATAATTATTTCTTGTTACATTTACTTTGTGTGTTGTGCTTTCCAAAAAGGGGGAGATTGTTAAGTCAAAAGTCTTCTTTTTGACTTCTATATCATGTTTTGGAAATCACAAATGAATTCTATCATATTTTGGAAATTACATTTGTCTTCTATCATGTTTATCGTATCGTACAATACTGATCGTACTGACTCTTTCATACTGACTCTGTCAATCGTATCGTACTGACTCTGTCAATCGTATCGTACTGACTCTGTCAATCGTATCGTACTGACTCTGTCAATCGTATCGTACTGACTCTGTCAATCGTACCATACTGACTCTGTCAATCGTATCATACTGACTCTGCTATTTAGATGTTCATTATTTGTTTTGGTACTTAGTCAAAAACACTCACTACATATGAATCGTACTCATGTTTTTCATTTCTATATATCTCTTATCCTAACAAAACGATGTCGTTGAGTTAGTTACAAACTAATCAAAACGATGTCGTGCTTTCTGTTTCAATATGACCGTTAGAGGAAATATGACCGTTGGAACCCGAGGCCTATAAATAGGAGGTCATTTGAAGCTGAGAGGATAATGATGAACGAAGAGAACGAATAAAGAGACTCTGTGAACTATCAAGATTATAGAGAGAGACAATGTGACTTCTCTCATCTGCCTTGTGCGTCCGATCATCGTATCGAGGGCTTTCAAGTAATTGAAAGACAGAGGTGCCGATTACCTACAAAATTGAGGGCTGCCGGAGATAGGCAGACAGACGTGTCGATCATCGTATCGAGGGCTGTCGGGGATAGGCAGACAGACGTGCCGATCATCGTATCGAGGGCTGCCAGGGATAGGCAGACAGATGTTCTGATCATCGTATCGAGGGCTCACCAAGGTGTTGGTGAGACCGACCTTTTATCCTAGGTGAAAGGATAACCCTTCTCTTTGGGCTAAAAGATTTGTATTACTTTTACATTTCCGCTATTACATGTATTAGAAAGGGATTTGTATTGTTTCCTTTCTTCTTTACATATTCAATTGTGATTGTTTCAATTACAATCATTCTATTACTTTTTGTATTGATTGATTCTATACGCTTTAAGGTAGAATCATTCATCTTTTTATTACTCTGATTATTGTGTTCACCTTGAATACAATTGTTTTACTTTACATTAGTATTACAATACATCATACCTTTTATATTCAATACAACTGTGGGTGTTTGTATTTTTATTAGTTTAAGATCATTTAAACTAATCTCTTTGTTGCTAAAACTCAACGGTTTTTAAACCTACAATTCACCCCCCCTCTTGTATTGTTCCATCTAATAGACATATATATCTACTATTCGATCCAACAGTCCTCTCTATTTATCCCCATATATATATATATATACAATTTATCTTTAACCAATACTTTTTATAGCAATGGATTTTAAAAAAAAATTACACTAATAATTGTATAGAACCTATTTCTTCACATATTTTTATGGAAGACCATAAAATTATTCCATGATATTCATATAATGTAATACTAGTAATTTAACATAAGAAACCACCTTATAATTGATTGGGAAAATAAATCCTTTTTCCTTCAATTACAAAGACACAATATTTTCTATTTCATGATTGAATAATTGCATCATAATTCAAGATACTTTATATTGAGTGAGTTATCATGGTCATGAATCATTAAAACTATCTCCTCACAATACTTAATAATATTCTCAACATCCTCTTCATATTCCTTAACCTTGTATTTTATCAATGATACAAGTTCCTTTTTCATATTCTATTTCAAATCTAATTTCAAATCCATGGAATTATTATTATTCTTCAATTTGTTTTATAATACATATGACATCAGGTAAAATTATTTAACTGGCTTATTATTTTACAATATTTCACTTATACACTATTCATAAAACTTATATAACATATCTATAAGAAAAAAATTCTAGGTCTTTTTATCCAACTTTTTTTAGATTCTTACATAAGAAAAAATGTTTATTGTAATAGCTTTTACTAATATTTTTAAATATTTTTATACTTTAGTGATATCTTTTTACTTACATTCAATGACCCTATAAGTAAATTTAATAATAAATTTGGGAAAATAATGTGTCATATCCATTAATGGTTTAATAGAATAATCTATTTAAATATGATGATGCCCACTTTAATCGTCTTCTTGAGGATAGTTTATTAAAGATACTTCACATTCATTAATATCACTTTTATTTGTTGACCCCTTTGAGGTAGAAATTATATCCATATTATTTTTGTTATATCAAAAAAATTATTATCCATCCCAAAAAGATATATGTTTAATTAATAGAGAACTATAATCATCTTCTACTTTGGATAAGAGGGATATATTCTTTATCTTCTTCATCAATTTTGTTTTCCTGGTGATCAAATTCTTGGTAGAAATAATGTTCTAAGCTGATATAGAATGCCTTTTTTATAAAAAATCTCATTATTATAATTTTTTGAATGAATATTCTTGTCATTAAGGAGTATAATATTATATTGAGAATATAATAGAGGTTAACATGTCTATGATACCAATTTAGGTTTCTGATTAAGATTTCAACTACTCTGAGAAGGGGTGAATCATTATTTACGAGTCATAATCTAATTAAAACATTAGCTTTTCTCACTTCTCAATTATCCTCTATCACATTTTTGGGTGAATGAATCTCTCTTATCCTCTCAATACTCTCTATAACTCTTTATTTCTTTTACCATAACTGAAAAAACTCACACCCAACGACCACCTTAATTTATAAGTTTCAATGCTCAATGTGATATGGATACCCTTGGTGTGAATGACATTCCTCCAAGATCACAATCCCATAAGATTTATCTTATGAGCTATAATGAGTTGTGTATAGCCGTGAGGATACTATATTCATTTTACTCGACTCTACTTTCATACATCATATATAGAGGTGAATCTCACACCTTACAATGATAAACATTTAGATAACTATAAGGGATTTTGATACCATTATATAATTATATATTTAATTTGATATGTTTCATCTTTATTATTCTTATTTCATTTTACTGGAAGAAAGTAAGGAATTATTCTATTTAAAAATAATTAATAGACATGTCTTTCCTATATCATTACTGAAATTAAATTTCACTACCTTTTATTCACTGGTTGAATGACTTATCTACCTCGTATTCAATAGAAAATCAATTTTTCACAGAACCTCTTATTCTTTTTTAGAGCCTTCTATTATTTTACATATATTTATATAAATAATGAATGAGGTTCTTATCTACCACCATCTATATTCTTATTCAGTGTAATATAGAAACGCTAAACCTGTTCATCTTAAATACCAATGTATTTATTCAACTCTAAAGTAGTTTTTGGATCTATTAATTGATAAAAAAATGATTTATTCGATTTTTTTGTATCATAGAAATTCCATTATCTATTTATATTATTTTTTATATTTTTATGTGTGAATATAATAGGAATAGATGACCCCTTATTCAACATCTAATGAAAATTCGAATATGAATTTTAAATTGAAATCCAATTCTTCAATCACAACTTTTGGATCATCTACCATATTAATGTTAACTATTAAATTAAATTTTTTTGTTATAATATGTATGGAAAACCCCAAAAATGTTAATATAAATCCAGATTAGATAGTTGTTATAATTTCCCAATATTTACATGAAAAACCACTCATATAGTGAATCTTACTTCATTTCGATAAGAGGTGGTTCTTAAAACTAGTTATTTTTTAACATCCCAAACGAATTATGATGTGAAATATCATTTTTGGTATAGAGGTATTGAAATTTATGGATCTATAAAAAACAATCTTGCCTATTTTGTGGTGTAGGATTCTACTATAGCATGGTCCAATATATTTTCCCTTGATAGTAGTATGTAACATGATTTGCGATATGGAGGTCACAATTTTTGTAGGAAGACAAAAAAATCCCACATAGCTTTATTTTCAGCATAGACATTCACTACGACATGGAGGTCCAAAATTTTTAGGGCCATATGATTCTTTAAGAATAATCAGTTTTACTATGGAATTGAGTCCTCTGATCAAACCACCCCTTTGGAATAGTCACTCACTATTTGCTATTATTTCCTAGAGACTATACTTCATCCCAGTAGTTAATTTTGTATCTCCACACCATGGAAATTATACTACAATAGGATCCTTATTTAGAATTCATTTCCATGGAATGGTTCTTGGGTTATAGTGTAGCACATTTTCTCTAATCAACTTCTATGGTGAAACCCTTGATTTTAAGCATGGAAATCCTTCTACTAGTCCCCCTAAACGTTTAGTTTCATAAACTCTTCTCATGATATATAAACATTATGAACTATATAAAAAACATAATTTCTCACTAAACCTTCTTAAAATTACTCCTATATCTTAGAGATTGATACGTTTAAAACAAATCATAAAACCCCATGAAACATCAATCATCAAACCACTTTTTCCTCAATATATATATTATTTCCAATTAAATAACCTCAACCAAAATTAAAAAATATTCCATGGATAGTAATCCAATCATTATTCATTTTTTCCTATAATATAACATCTATTTTCAAGGATCAAATCTTCATAACCAATATTCTATGGCATATGTGTTTAAATTATTAAACAATATACCAAGTAACATAATTCTTATTATATTCTTGAACTACTTCATCCATATTAGAAGGTTCAAATAGACTTTAAGAAACTTATTATTTATGAAATCTATAATATATAGGAATCAAATAAATCACAATTCATTAAAAAATTTGGAAAAAAAATATAAACTAGGATCAATAAAAGAAAACTCTAAACATAAGATTTGTTAATTTATGGTTTTAGGAAATTTCCATTAATTTTGAATAATATCTATTTATCCATTTCAGTATCTACATATCTTTGTAGAAACACTTGTATGATAATGAATAGAATTGACTATATTGACTATATCCACCATGGAAATAATAATAATCGTGCATTAAATTAAATTACCTTATATATAGATTATATCTCATTCCTCTTGATGTGTTTCCCATGACATATCTATTGGTTGTCATTATAAATCACAATGTGAAAATAAGTATCCCTAAGGTTCTCTTAGAAATCAAACAATTCTTGAGAATATCTTCCTTCCATATTTATCCTCCATCCCATTAATATCCTTGAGCCCCCAAAATGATATGTGGGAGAGCACCACCAATCGGTAGCATGGTTTCTTATAACAATACCATGATTTTATTCTATAATTTTCCATTAAATAAACATTTTATTGATAAATTTTTTCACACACAAATCCTAACACAAACAAGTCCTGAGATATTCAATGAATATTATAATTAAATTTCAATACTAATAAAACTAAAATTAAATAAATATAATTTTATCAATTTAAATTTCATTGAACATAGGATTTAAAACACATAATGTTATAAACATGCATTTTTCTATAAAATCATAATTCCTTTATTTATAATTTTTTTTAAAATATCAGTTAAAAAAAATTACATTTTAATTTGTAAAAATTAACTTAATTTATGGGTTCATCATTTAAATATATTCTTAGGATGAATTTTTCTTATTTTTCCAAAATGATAATTTATTAGATGGACAGTGAAAAATACTGATTTAACTAATACCATCGGTTTAATGAACTTATATTAATTTAATAATGACTTAAAAATTTTAAACCTTTTAGAATAGAAATATAAATTTATAAATTAAAATTGATCATTTAAAAATACTATAAAACCCTTGTTTATCATTTTTTTAACTTAAGTAATATTTTACTTTGAAAAAAATTTAACTATATTAAAAATTATTTTTTATATCTTATGGACACTATATATATAAAATCGAAACCATATTTTAAATTTAATTGTTCTTATTATTTAACATTTTAAATTTCATTTTAATCTAAATGTATATGATTTTTATTATTAAAATTAATGGCCATCATAATGATCAAAGGGTAATTTTCAAAGAATTAATTTATTAATGTTGTGTAATATTTATCTAATAAAATAAATTTATATATATTCTATAATGAATTTAATATATATTTTTACACATATATATGAATATATCATCCCTCATTAAATTGGTAATTAATGTTTCATATGATTAATAACAAATGATGGTGAAAATTAAATTTTTCTACAAATTAGTTATTCCATATAATAAATCATTTATATTTTTTAAAATTATTTAGATTATATAATTATTAAATTAACATTTAGATCGTAAAAATTTATTAATAAGTGTTTCCATATATTATTAATAAAATATAAATTACATGGGTAAAAATTATTCAGTAAGGTAAAAGCCAAAATGGTTAAATATAAAAAATTCAAGTTGTAACAGACATGAATCATTATTAAAAAATGTGTGAATGTAAATGCTATAAGATTTGTAAACATTATAACCCCCCACAATGTTTTTCTCACTTTTTGATCCATTGACACTTGAATAGTGTCATTCCATCATTGAAAAATGTACTGGTTGTTTACTAAAATTGAATTTTCTTCACTTATAAAAAGAGATCACTTACTCCAAATTTCTCCACCCATTAAAAATACCTAGATCAAACAACATATAGCCTGTTATTTATTATACTCATCCCCCACTTCCTATAATCATTTCACTTTCAAAAAGTACCATTCAATGGAGACATATATGTTTTCCCAAGGGAGAACATCCAAAGGGAGAGGTAATGTTCTAAACCATTATCCCTTATTTATATTCTTATTCTACCAAAAAAACTATTCTATTCAAAAAAAAATTCATAACCTAAATATTATTAATATTGTAAAATTTTATTATGAAAATTTAATATTCATTTTCTAACCTCATCCCAGCCAACAAAAAATGGGAATGTCGCTTCTATTACGTGTGGACTACCTCCCCCTAAGATATGTGATCAATTTTTTCATAGATAACTTGATAGACTAGTTAATATAGTGTATTTAATGAATAAATATTATATTTAAAGAATTATTAATATATTTATTAGGTAAACCAATTCCTATGAACCTTACATTCTATGTAATCAAATGTGTAACTTGTTTGTATGTGTAGACTACAATTCCATAAAAGATAAATATTTTGTTTTTCAATATAGTTTTCCTTATTTATCTAACAGGATTATATCTTAATTCAAAAAATAAAAAAATATTAATAATATCATTATTATTCTATAATAATGATATTGTTACAAAAAAATCACACTCTTAACCAAACTAACGCATATATTATTGTCTGTTCTTGTTTGTGTTGTTTTAAACACCAACATGAAAATTTATATAAATTCCTATCATATTTGACTATAGAAACCTGATTACTTGTGATATTAGAAAATAAGTGGAAAATAATTATTTTACGGTTCTGTGAATATTATATTAATATTTAACTTTTTATTAATGTCACTATATTTGTTAAATTAATTACAGAAAAGGAATTCCAATAACTTTATCATCATAAATCACAACCATAATACTTAATACATGAAATTATAACCATATAAACAATTATAAACTATATATTATAATTCCAAGAAGGATCATTTAAGAATTGACTCCTATATAGGCCTGCATAATAATTATTTTTTTGGCGTGTACTATTCTTACAAAAACAAAAATTCATTTTTATTACAATTGTAAAAAATTGTTTCAAGGTGATAATGTAAGGATGAAATTTTAATCCTTAAATAATAATAAAAACCACCATATTGAATCTATAATGAAATAAACAATTAATGAGAAAACATATAATAAAATATAACTAATATATTTTTAGTAAAATATTTCAAATGAAGTTTTTATAAGGTAATAGGTTTGAATAAGGTTATAAAATTGGTAATTTGGATAGATATTTTTATAATACAGTACGATTTATTATGTTAAGTTAGTTGATATTAAATTTAAGGGTTATTTTTATCTATTTTTAATTCTATAACACATGTTTTAGGTTGCACAACAATATTGTTTTCCTTTAGTTGAAAAACTACCCAATTTCATTTAAAAATAATTAATATTGTTCATTTCCTAGTATTTTAATTTCAATTTAATGTAAACCCTCTTCTGTTCCTTTGATTCTTATGTTACCACTATCCTAATGGTTTTTCTCTAATTTTTTCTTTATTGATATATCTTTTATGTTAACCACAACTTTCCTTTTCTTGTGTATATTTTGATAATGGATTTATCATATTATAATATTCATTAAGTATGAGGTATTTAAAAAATATATCACGAATTATATATTTCCTATAATTTTTATTCAAAAGAAACCAAATTTTTTAGGTTTTTTATTAAAACAACTCACAAAATTATGTTAAAATTGATCTTCTTTGACTTATCCCATATAGGATTACATTCATCCACATTAAGAATCTATTTCATATTAACTTATCTACCCAGATAAGTTAAAATAAATTTTTAATCATTATATTTTACATTGATTAACTTTCTCCTCCTATTGTATGTCATTGATTTTAATAAATATCATCCTATTTTATGAAGGATTCCCCTGATTGTCCATTTTTTCTTTTCCACCAATGTTATCCTTTATATATGGAAACCTAATATGTATTATCTCATTTGAACTTCACATTTATCTTTTCCTCTATTCAAAAAGATGTTTTTATACCTTTTTATGATGATTGTTTCAAAAAAATTAATTTAAAATATTTAAATGTATTTTCATCCATGATCATTTGATTAATCATCCAATTAATATTTACTAAGGATAACATTTATGTAATTTATTCAAGTCTCTATTAATTATGATTTTTTTATAAAAATGTTTCAGAATTTTTCACATCATATTTTTCAAGAAACACATTTAATGTGTCTTAAAACATCTTCATTATAAATAAAGTTATAAAAATTCTAATAAACCTCATATGGTTTCACTACATTTTTACTACTCCCAAAATGGACATAATTTTTCATAAATTATTTTACAAGAATTATAATCAAATAAATCATATCTATTTTCATATGAGAGACCAAGTGAACCAGTGTAAAGACCAGAGGGGGGGGGGAATTCGATGTTCACTACATTTTAAAAAAAATTCTAACATCCAAAATTCCCTTTCAAATTTGAACCATGTAATCATTTAGTGCCTATGAGAATATTTTTTTTCAATTAAAGATTCAAAACAATATCCATGTCAATAAATTAGATAAAATACATATATTATTATTAAAAGGTTCTATATAATGACCTACTTCTTGTTTTCATTCGTTATTCCCACAATGATGGGTTCTAAACTATAATCAAATGTTGATAATAGCGGTTGGTTTTTCCAAAACCTAAAATACTATCATATGAATGGAATTATATCTTATAATTCACAAAAAACATCCAACAATATCATTTCACAACATTTATTGAGTCACATGATGGTTATGTTTTACAATTTAAGTTTCAAAGGTTCCATGGACTCCCACCATATATGTGCAAGAGATTCTCATGATGTTCATCCAATAATATATCTTCAGTTCTATATAGGATGATTCTACTCCAGTGACATAGAAATTATTTAACTCGAAGTATAGTCTTATACAACATTTTCATATTCTAAATAGACTAATTTATTCTCAAATGTACCAAAGATCATATTTAAAGTTCTCTAATAGATTTACTCACCTCTCTTGATTTCTACTCAATAACTTCATCTCCCTAGAAAAGATTCTCATATTAATGGTTGGATCCTATTCTTATTCATATATACATTATGAAATTTATAATTCCAATATTCTTCCTTAATATGTATTCTAATTTCACATAACAGTTCAAATCTTGGACTCTAGACCATTAAAGACACTATAGTAGTACTTGTTTATTCTCCTTTTTTATTTTCTTCATTGAGATTTATAACTTCACACATTCATGGGTGGATTAAATTAATATAACTAAATTAATTCATTAATAATTAGATACCTCAAATTAAAAAACCAATAGACATTTTAGGATTCTAATATAAATCTCGATTATTAAATTTCTATTTTTTAATTTCCTTGATTTTCCATTAACAACTCAAAAATATATCCCTTGTGAAATTTAGTTTCACAACACATTAAATTTGATGATCAAAATCCCCTTGTGAATAAATTAAAAGAAATAATTTCTTCCTCATATATAATATATAATATTATAAGAAAACATATATTCATATTGATCTATAATCGGCTTGACTATCCCTGTTTTTTAAGATATCTCGGCTGAAATTTCACACAATAAATTATAATATGAGATATATAAAAACCCACCAAAACAATATATGTGTGGCATGGAACTCATTTCATGATTGGGTGGTTTCCTATTATTAATTATATTTTCTTCTCGAACACTCAAATAACTTTATATCAATATCATTTAAGAAAAACTAAATAGTTGATCAATCTTTAATTTTTCTTCATCTACAGTATTCATAAAAACTCATGATACATTTTTCAGAATAAAAAAATATATGGAGTGGTTTGAATAAATTTTTTAAAATACAAAATTATCAAGCTTTGGATTAAATAATCTTCCTTATATTTTGAACATAGATATATATCACAAGCATCATAGGAATTGATTTCATTAAAATTATAGAATTTGGAAACCTTTATATCACATTTCTCATCGGAATTCCATTTCAATGGATGTAGATGATATTATATTAATTCTAAAAGATTAAATAACACATCATTCAAGGATTTTGTGGTGTTTTTATCCATGAATAAATGATTTAGATTCAACAAAGACGATTTTATTTTTTAGAATATGAAATATGGAAATATATAGAATATCACCTAGTATGAATGTACAGTTACTTTACATGAATCCTAGAGTGGAATTAAAAAATATGGATATCATGTATGTGGGAATATTCTTATGTTGTCTTAAATTCCATTACGAAATCCTTAATTTCCCACGTGGCTTAGGCTATGCATCATTCATCTACATAGAACTGTATTTAGATATATAGATATTAATTTCTGATATGCAACATTATTTGGTTATCTTATATTAATAAACATCCTTGAAATTCCTTATGTGTATAATTGATATACATCTATGGATTATTCTATTTTTATCTTAATTCACATAAATGATTTATGAGTTTATGTAGACATGTGATTTCGGTTATACAGATCTACATACACGAGATATTTGGCTACATGGATTTAGCTATGCCTAAATACAACATCAAAGGGACTCATTTACACTAGAATTAATGTTTGTGGAATCTGTACTTATCCAATTTTCATGATTTCAATTCATTAAAAACCAAGCCTCTGCCACATCAACTTCCGAAAATATAAGCAATTCATAAACTCACCAAAATAACTTTTTCAATTTATGCACCATACTCATCACTTCAATTCTAATTCACAAGGATTTATCATTAAATGAAACATCACCTCTTAATGTTTTTAAATTTAATGAATTTCACGGTGTATTTTAGAAAATATGAACATTTTGTTTTATTCTTCATCTACGTGTTACACCATAGTTATCAGCAGTTGCATACATTGGCACAAAATTATGACATTCCTATGACTCATGGGTTATAAAAGTCCAATAAACAATCCATATTACAACTTATTATAGAATATATTTAAGATTTTCATTATATATACCACTATTACAATTAAGACCTTTTTTAGATAGTATAGAAAATCCTCCTTCAACACTAGTCATCTTTTTCCACAATGATCATCTCATCAATCTTACGATTTATGGTCCAACAACATGAATATATCTAGCCATGTATTCAATCATTTATAATTCTTTAATAAAAATTACCTATTGTGTATGATTTGTGACTAAAATTAATTGATTGTGTGAATAATTAAATCCATCACCCATTTAATCACATTTTCATTAATGACATTAATAGTGAAATTAGGAATTTGTGAACAAATGAAACCATCAACCCAAAGGCACATCAATATCTCCCATTGTATTTGTTTTCAATTCCTTATTTAATCTAACACTAAATGTAATTTTTCCCCTAATTGAATATAAATGCAAAGTATAGAGAAAATTATCCCCCTTCATGTAAGGTTTCTCTCATCCACTTAAAATTATAATTAATAATCACATTATATTTGAATCATATTAGAGGTGGAAAGAACCATAGACTTTATATAATTGGTCGATTATTTAATCACTCTAAATCTACATTGTAAAACCTCATGTAGAAAACTCGATTTTATTACTAATAAAAAAAATATTTCCATTACGTTTCTTAATATACTGTCAAGAGTTATTTTTCGACAATCAAGGGTTTTTCAAGTAATATATTAAAAAAATTACATAAACCAGAATTGATCTTGAAAAACATATAAAAATTCTCAAGTTCAAGAAGATAATTCACCATCTTTGTTAGACAAACACTCTTTATTAACAAATACAATAAGAAAATATCTTGACAAGAAAAGGATACATTATATAATATGTCATACTTCTTAAATTTTTGGGTTTTATTGATTTAATTTTTTCTAAATTTAGTAACATTCTTGTAGAATTTTATTTTTTATTAATCTCCTTTAAGGGATACTCTCCATTATTCATTACCTAATATTACCAAAATTGAAAACCCTTCAACTAAATTTTGAAAGAGGGTGGAACATTCAATACCTCAATTATAGCACTTAGGATAGAATTATTCTTCCATTCAAGAACATCAGTCCTTGTATTTCTAAGATATATAATCCACTTCTTTCTTTCTTTATCATTTGGTATACCTCTTTTTACACCTTTATAAATCATGTTCATCATTACAGTTTCAAATCTTTCCATAGCTAAATAAAAACATGTAAACCACCACACATAGTGTAGTAATATTCTTTTAATATTTATCTATATTTAGATACAATTACAATTTGCCTTTTTGTATGGTAATACAACCTTTGGACACATGATCATGCATTCCTTCTTTTTAGTTTAAGGTTTAAAACATGTTCTCAGTATATCATTCCTATTTTCTCATCATCTCTTCTTATAGGGGAATATAAGTCACACATATGATAGCACTATGGATTGTATTTTTCCACTTCCCACATATATATTCATCAACTTGGATTGTGTCCCTTTTGTGTATCCTCTCATACTCTTCACAATGAGTTTCAAAAAACATACCAATTTTATTATCTCCCTACTAAATTAGTTCCCTTTAATTTTTTTGATTGATCCTATCTTTCTTATGGAATATATAATTATTAAAATAGTCAATGTTGGGTCCACTATTTCCATAGTAGAATAATTTTCCTATAATTTTAACCTCCTAGTTTAATTTATTCATTGGTCATATGAGATTATTTCTCTTTGATGATTTCATCGTGTGATTAACCAAGGAATATTCACTTTAAATATTCTCATTATTATCACTCTATTTTGGTTATTTTTCGTTATTAGTCCTTCTGGGGAACATGGTAGGATTTTACAATCATTCATCATAAAAATTAACACCATTATTACATATATCGTAGATATTTCTTAGTGATTAAAATATGTTCTCTATGGATAGATTATTAATCATTTGTACTTCCTACATTACTTCAGAAGGTTATATAATTTATTTAACACTTATCACATTTATATAAGGATTATTTAGTATCCACATTGTACTATATTATTCTAGAAATCAATATCCCTTTGATTAAATCTCTGGTAGGACCAACACCTTCCAATTAGCCTTGTTCTTGTCAAATTTGTTGTTGGTTTTACACCAAATAAATCATGCTGTTTTTAGACTAGAACACCATGTTTCTGTGAACCTTTCAGTGTATTATATTAGGGAATAGACATACCTGCACCCTTGATTAATTGGTATTTTTTCCATCATATTTAATCTTCTTTAGCTGTATATATTTTTATTTGTCCTTATATTTTCATAAATAAATAATTTATTACAAAACACATTATTTCCATATTGGATTACCTTTTTCCTAAAGCATGAGGTAGAGTATTAACAACCTTATCTCACTAGTTATCCTTCCCTAATATAGGACTCACCACTATAATTTGTTTGATAGTACTCATTTTCTAAAATGATTGGAAATATTGAGATTTATCATCCATATTTTTTAGTTTGACTATTCACTCTCAATATTTCAAGATGAACGTGTCTTTTTATATTATAATAACCTCAAAACATCTTTCCATTAATTATTATACTTCTAAATTTAACCCTAATTCATTCTTTGAATCTCAATTATGGAACTATCAATATATTTCCCATCATTGAATTAACTTCTAGATAGGATGTTTTGAAATCCATGGAGGCTTTGGGAATATTATTCAATACATAGAATGTATCCTACAAAATATTATAAATGACATTAATCTGAAATTTTCCACTCTTTAATTCAACATTTACTATAATGACTATTTAATTTCAACGAAATGTATATTCATTGATGGATCTTAATATATTAGTAAGAGTGTTATAGGAGCTTATCTTACTTTCCCATAATTATTCCACTATAGTAGACTCTAACTAAAAAAATGAATTTTAATTATAAATTTACCTGATAAATTGTATCATATATATAACTTCATTAAATTGGTAAATTATTCATACTGGAATTAAACTATTGATAGAGGCAATCAAACATTTTAATTTAGTCATCACCAATTTTTCTGCGGAATTTACGAGTGGAATAAAAAAATAGATTTAATAATCATATCATTTCCACCCAAATAATTTTTAATTGATGGTATTTCATATTGCATCTTTGACATCTTTAATTTATTTCTGGGGATCTATGTTATTCTTTTTTTATTCATTAATTGAAAAATCGCATTTATTGCTAACATGGATGAATATTAATTCTCTCATCTAAGGTGTTTCATCAGACATCAAAAATATACAATTCACCAAACCAAATGATATTTAGTGCGCATTCCATATAGATCTAATAAGATTTTACATTTTCTTTGATATTAATTGAGGGACCTAGTAGACCAGTGAAGACCCCTAATATGGGGAAAATCAGGTGGAGATTATTTTTTTCCTAAATTCCAAAATTTATTAAAACCCTTTGAAATTTAAACCATTTAATTGATTAGTGAAAATGGATATGTTTTAATTCAACCAATCATTATTCAAGTGTGTGAAATAAAATAAAATTTATATTTTGATAAAAATATTTTCACAAAATTTGGTATAAATTCTTAATCAATTCCATGGTTTTTTATTCTCCCCAATCATATATTCTACAATATAATCAAATATTTCTAACAGTGTGTTATGTTTACCAAACCTATATTTCTATCATCTAAATAGAAATATATTTATTTCATCCCATAAGACATCATATAAAATCCTCATAATATATTCAGTGAGGTATATTTTTTCCTTTTTACAAGCACTAAGACACAGAAGTTCTATGGTATCCCACTATTGTGTCAAAAATAAATTCATGGAATATCAAAATAATTTTGTACATTTAAAAATTATAGAATAAATCAATCAATGGATTTAATAAAGATTAAAATTATTCAAGGATTTTAAGATGAAAATGAATTTTTTTCCCATATATCATGGTCGTTATACAGTTATCACTCCCCATAAGTCCCCCAAAAATGAAAATATATTTATCGTCTAGATTCATTTTTCTACATAGGAAACTTAAAAATAAAAATTCTTTTGTGGTCTAAGAAATAATCTTTAGGAATCCTACAAATGAAATTTCATTTATGGGGTAGGGATTATAATATTTACCTCTCATAAATGAAACTTTTTTTTGGGTTGATGTATCACTTTTTCCCCGTTAAATGAAATTTCATTTTTACATTGATGTGTTGTATTTAGTAAGATCGAAAACCATAATCCTTCATGAGTGGTGGTTTTATATTTCTCCTGGTAAACCTGGGAATTGATACATCCATAACTCTACAAAAAACCCCACACAGTGATGGATGAGAACTCACAAAAACACTAATAAATAGGTCGAACAAGCCATTTTAGAGGGTAATCACTTACCCCATATCACAAATTTTTAAAGGGAGATGCCGAACACTTTTAAAGGGGTGGCCACTCACAAGAATCCATCCACATAAAAAAATATTTTTTAAAAAATTTCCATATATAAATCCATTTCATATAGCCATATGCGTCACCAAATCCTACAAAGATAGTCATTTTGTGAAACTAATAAGGGTGGAGTCTTTATGGACAACCATCCTGCATAGAAAACAATACGACAAATAGATTCCTTTAGTCTTGGTACCACCATTTCACATAGAATTCAGTTTCACATCATCACCTCCATGAACTATCCAAATAACTCTCTCTTGAAACCTCTAATATGATGATCTAGGCAATATATTTTACCCTTCACGAACTACGATATAGTATCATCAACTAAGGCCTCTAAACATGCATAGATAAGGAAAATGAAACAATATTTTGTATCCCTTTTGTTTTGTATCCCCTTAGTAATGATTTTCCTGCACTTATCCTATATAATGGGTATGGTCCTAGGTATGTTTACAATGGATCATCCCCTCGGTAATGAGGAACCCATCCTTAGTGTTTGTGCCAAAGACCTCCCCATTTCAGATGGACTAGGGAACCACTTTCCATTCACATTGATGAGGGAGATTGTCATATCATTCTCTCGTATTCTATAAAATCTGGGTTAGGGAATCCCAATTTGTAACACCTCCATATTTTATGTCATGACTCTTTGTAAATTTAATTTCTTCGACAACATGGGTTTTATAGAACATCAAGCTTAAACGAACACTATTACAAAATTAAATATGACTATTTTAAAACCATTATTATAACCAAGCCGTCATATTTTCCAGAATCAATACTACTATCCAAATTATAAAATTTATATATTAAATATTTAACCAAATAATTTTACATTCATCCAAATGATTTTATAGGCATTAGATACCAAGTAATCCAATTTTATGCATTAAAACTATATATTTTTTCTATAGGTAGTTTTACTGCATTTTAATGGCACACTTGCTTTAAGAAAAATTGGAATCATTTATAAATTATATAAGATAAATTAACTTTTTTTTAAATTTTTTAATGTTAAAATTAGATTTGGGAGGAATATGGGTATTTTTTTTGAAAATATTTCTTTTTCAGTGAACAGTGAAAAATTATGATTTCTATAATACTATAAATTTCATTATATTAATATTATATTTATGATTTTAATATAAACCATAGATATTAAATTATAAATAAAATTTCTTTATCTTATCAATGATAATATAAAATATTTATATCATGAAATAGTTAAATAATGGTTTTAAAAATGATAAATTAAGTGTTGATATATTTGGGTAACATAAATGTTTATATTCAATATTATAATTAATAAAAAAAATTAAGATAAGATTTATTTTTCTAAAATATGTTCATAATTTAATATTTAGATTTATTATAGTTATTATAATATTTTATGAGGCTTTAATTATGTTTTGAATGTGTCCCAAAATCGGTTATAATATTAAAATATGTATTTCTTGAATAAGTGATGGTTTTATTTAAAAATAAAATTTCTCATATTTGGAGAAAAAAATTCAATAAATGGAGTTTATATTTTCTTTCTACAAGTCATCAAATTATTATGGTGAGTTTATAGGATTTTTTTGAAATAACTGAATTTTTTATGAATAGTGAAATATGGTCATTTATGTTATTAGCTAAATACATGAATTAGCGATTCATGGATGATATATGTGTGATGTATAAACAATTAGTTAGAAATTACATGTACTAGTTACTATATTTAGTCATAATAATGAATACTATTTATAGACATCATCCAATAAAATAAAATAATGAATAAAATAATCAAAAAACACATCTCTCTCCTCCATTATAAATAACACCCCACACCACCTCTTCTCCACACACCACTACAGTCATTAATCATGCCCAATATCTACCCAATTCCTCTCCCAAAAC
Source organism: Viscum album (assembly GCA_963277665.1). Classification (NCBI taxonomy): domain Eukaryota; kingdom Viridiplantae; phylum Streptophyta; class Magnoliopsida; order Santalales; family Viscaceae; genus Viscum; species Viscum album. The sequence continues at coordinate 1,968,774,018 of OY728119.1, read as the reverse complement.
AATTACCCAAAAAATGGTCTTTTTTGTATCACCCAAAATACCATTTCAATGTTCCATTAAGAGGTACTCAATGAGTGGAATTCAAGAGGTAAAATCTCCATTCACACTTTTAATTTTAATTCATTTTATTTTATTTTCATACCATTTTGTTAACACCTATATATAAACATGTATTATAACATCATTATAAAAAATATACTGTAATATTTTTATGATAATAGAATATCCACCATCATTTATGTTCTCTTCGCCTTTTTATTCTAAATATAAAAGCATCATTTGTGAGGGGCCAATTTACGACCTTTATGGATGATGAGTTTTCATTTTTCAATTATGAAATCAAGGATAGTAATAAAAACATTTTTTTAATAGACCTAAAAATATGTAATTCATCCTATTTAAATTTATGAAACAATTATATATATTATTATTAATTCTTAAAAAAAACTAACATGTGATGATAAAAAATGCCAAAATAATTTAAATTGTTATCATCAAAGTTTTATCTAATGAATCATCACAATATATGGAAAAATGATATATAAGACCATTAAATATTTTATATGATCATTAATAAATATAATTTTAATTGTGGATAACTATTCCCATTTCACATTATCTTTCGCACATGTATACCAGTGATCTAATCATGAAAACCAAGGAAACTAACACTTTTTATCGATGAAATTGAATCTTATAACTCATCAAAAAACCATAAATGATCTCAAAAAAATTATAGTAAAAAAACATGTTTAATATTTTCTGAATAATATTACTGAAGAATCTAATTTCATTATCCAAGATATTAAATTCTTGTGATGAACACTTTCGAACCTAAGGTAAGGGTTTTCTCATCCCACTTTTATTTCTGTGGGATATGCCTTATTAACAATTATTTATTTATTTTGGTGTGTATATACTGACCAATGATGTATCATATCATGAATTTATTTATTTGATGTTATTAAATGACATATATTATGATCATTAAATTATTGGGGTATATGATTTGACTATTTGCAAAGTGGTAAGGGATTCTCCTCGAACCACAATTTTTTTTGTTCGGGTTACATTTTCTCTCTTTATTCCACTGTAATTTGTAATTATAAATATATATAACATATAAATAATGTGTATATTTTCCAAAATCATGTTTTCATGTCATTTTATATTTCATTGATGTATGAATACAGCTTTTAAAAAAATCTATTTCTAATTCCTCCAAATAAAATAGTCCACTTAAGGGAAACATCCAAATTTCCTGTCCATTTTTAAATACACACCATAATCTATTTTAAGAAATCGATATATTTATAAAAATATTCCCTTTATTAAGAAAAAAATCTTTTATCTATTTTATGGTTATATAGTTGCAATTAATACTTCATCTGCTTTAATGAATCTTTTATATTTTCCCTTAAACCGCATTGAAGTGGGCCATTTCTAAAGATTCTAATATACTCTTATTTACATTTATTCACTATAGTTGGAAATTATTTATCCATAAAACATAATTTCATTTTCCATACATTTTCTTTTTTACGATATACATTTTTAAAAAATTATTTTTATTAAAAATACTAATGATTTTACAAAAGAACTATTCTTTTCAATGAAAAATGGTATTTTTCTTAATAATTTTCAAATATTTTATTAGAGTATATTCATCAATGATTATGATTCAATACATTCAACGTGGTACGGGTCCCTATAATTAAATATATCATATTATTCTATATATGAGTAATTCATTAGACTTAGTGAGTGATGGGAGAAGCCTTCTATATCCCTTCAATGAATTTTTATGTCTCATGAGACAAAGTATATTGGGTTCTTAACCAATTATCTATAGTTTCATGGAAGAAGCCATGATTATTTGTTTATAATTTATAGAATTAATACCTCCCTCATTATGATATTATTAATTGATATCCCATGTGATTATTATACTATTAGAATATCCATGGATAAGCTTCATTCTCATTGGATTATTTATATGGTATTATTTATTCATATTTTATTCCTTCCATATTATGATAAAGATTATGTTTTCCTGAAATGTGGTTTTACATATTGAAAATGAATTATCGTTTTTGTTTTTTATGATATATTCTACATTTTTTTTAATATTATTAAAAATATGGGCTCATCTCTTTCTTATGTTTTATTTTTTCCCTAGGATATAAAGAGGTATATTATGAATGAATTACAGAGATAATATATACTTTATAGATTTTTCCATTTGAGTTTCTATGTTGTTTTCCTTTCATGTTGTAATTTTAAACTTATGTTTTTTCTAGTTTCTAAAATATACTAAATTATAGGATTCTTTGGGATGAAAACACTTATTTATAGTAATAATGTAATAAAGTAAGGCACCAATTCTGGGGTACTAGGGTTGGGGTCATTACATTTTTCATCAGAGTATCATTATTATAACCCTTCAAAAATATATTTTGAAAATATACATTAGGGAAAATATCCCTATGATAGACATTGGGGACAAGAATAGAAGAAAATCCTAAAATTTTGGAAATGTATAGATTGTGTGGGTATTATTAGAAATACATCCTTTTCTGCATACTGAAAGTGGATATGGTTCTAGCGTTGATATACAAAGGGTTAAAAACTCTGTTGAGGTGCATTGTGCATAACTCGGTGTAACTTGGTACATAAAAATATGCCTTACATCACACTTGGTTTGAAAATCCTAGGGGATATTCTTAGAATAATTCAAATATTCTATATAGACTATTATGTAGGATTTAAAATTAAATATTCTTCCAAATAAACCGTGTTTATGATTATGGAATTAGATATATATAAATTATCTATTTTTATTTTGAGTTTTTTATAGAACAAGATTATGAATTATGATTCATAACCTAATTTAGATATACCTTTATTTAGAAATTTAACCTAGAAGAATGTCTATGAACCTCATCAATGCACCTGATCTAAAGAGTAATAATGATAACGTCTTTTATGAGCTTACTAAAATCTTTCAAAATTAAGTAGTCTCCAAAATTTTCTCATCATTCGAAAAAATAAAAACATATTCTAACAAAAAAGTGAAATAATTATCTAAGTATTTTGAATTTAGAGGGAGGAAAGAGAATAAGAGGATATCTAGAGGAAATATAGATAAAGGGATGTAAGGAATGAAATATTTTCCCTTATATGATACTTTTTGAATGAAACACCTTGGTATATACTTAATATGAAAAGGAGTTTACTTTAAATGTGGTGAAAAGTCCACCATGCACAGAATTACAAGCGAAGGAATGAATTTTCAATTATTCAATGTTTCAACATTAATAATATGGGGTAATTTGAAAATCAATTTCCCAATCTTCAAGGGAATATAGCTCCGATGAAGCAAAGGGATTCATAAAAAGCTTATGCTACTACTTCAGATGAAGAGGAATGATTAATATGCCTGTTTTTGGATTAAACGATTATGTTATCTGAGTATTTTATCAATAATGATTTATTTTTAGGATTAATGAGATATATATGGATTGTATTTTATTACTACTTATTTAGGGAATTGGAATCATGTGATGAATATGGCCAGTAATCAAGAGAAGTGATTCTATTATAGGTTGACAATTCTAAAAACACATTTATTGGCAATGATAACCATAAATATGTGCTTGATTATAGATATAATATTAAATATATTTTTATTGGATAATATTGGTGACTATTAAGGTGGTTATTGAACTAGTGGTTTATGTTATGCTCAAATTATTACATGTTTTTATTTATGAAAAACATGATAATTTAATCATGGAATCATGCATGTTTTATAAAGTTTATAAGGTGAAAAAGTTAATAATATATTTTTTATGTAAAGATAAGATATAAATTATGATTTTTTGAGGAAAATATCGTGTTATGCAACATTTCATCTAAATCTTTAGTAGTTGAATTTTGAAAAACATATTTTGGATGAGTCTTAAGATTAAATACTTATGGAATGGATTAAGGATATTTTTGATTAAGATTACTATAAGATTTATCATATTGGATTACATGTGCTAACCATTTTGGATTCATAATACATTAAAAGGCATAAGGAATGAAATAAAAACCATTATATTCATTTAATGTTCTTTAGGCATTAAATATTCATATGAACATTCATTTCCAAGTGTACGGGATGATGCGAAAATACATTAAACAAGCAAAGGATGATATTATTCTTATGAATTTAAAAGTAATCAAGTATGTTTATCTTCAAAAGTGATTTAATAGATAGTAATATAAACCCTCAACTCTTGGAAAAGAATTTTTCACAAAAAAATGTTATCATTTTACTCTTATTTTTGAGAAATAGATGGTCTTATAACCGATCACAGATAAGTGGTTTTGTGAGGGTAAGCCTTATAATGACCATGTTTTCTATCCCTCTCCGTGAGAACATTTTAGTCAAACTCTACTTCCATGTCCATTTTATTACTCTCTATTAATTATATCCTATCCAAAATCTTAGTTCTGTGGTGACCTTTTCTCTTCAATTTCTCTACTATTAAATAGATATTTTATTACCCTATTTCTCGTATGGGTTTCCCATAATGGAATTTTGAAGTATCAACATTTTATTTTTGATGTGCAATTTTAAATTTTGAGGATCTAATTTATTCCATTAGGGTAGAATGTAACACCTAAATAATTTAGGGTATGTCTCAGTTAAAAATAAAATTGTTCTAAAGCATAGGTTTCACACAACACCAATCATAATTGAATAATGGTATACAGTTAAATATCATTATTTTAAAAAATTGTTACAACTTAGTTATCAAATTATTAAAAATAAATTGTATCATCCATATTATGAAATTTTTATATTATATATTTAATCAAACGTTTTTACATTCATCCGGATGATTTTATAAACATAATAAATCAATGAATCCAATTTTACACATTTAAAGTAAATATTTTTTCTAAAAGTTGTTCTACCAACTTTTAATGGAGTGATTGAATTAAAAAAATGAAACTTTTATAAATTATATTGAACAAAATAAATATCATTTATATAATTTTTAATTCAAATTTATATTAGGGAGAACTTTTGGATTTTTTTTGAAAATATTTATTTTCCAGTGAATAGTGAAAAACACGCTTTTTATAAAAGTATCATTTTCATTATATTAATAGTATATTAATGATTTGAAATAAAGAATAAACTATGAAATTTTAAATTAAATTTTGGTATTTTATCAATGATTATATAAAATATTTATATCATTAAATTAGTATATTAATGTTTTAAAAACAATAAATTAAATGGTGATATATTTGTGATAGGAAAATGATTATTTACCATTTAATAATTCATATAATGATTTAAAATATATTTTGTTTTCATAAAATATTTTAATAATTTAAAATATTTTTTATTATTATTTTAATATAATTTTATAATATCTTAATGAAATTTTGAATGTCTCATAAAAGCATTTACAATATTAAAATCAGAATTTTTCAAATAAATGATGATTTAATTTAAAATTTCTATTTCAGGTATTTAGAAAATTATTTTCATAATACCATGTCCCGGTTTGAGTTATAAATGTCAAAAAAAATATTATGGTTAATATTTTGGATTTTTGTAAATTAGTTGAATTTTTTTAATAGTGAAATAGGGTAATTTACATTATTAGCTAAATACATTAATTATTGAGTCACGAATGATGTGTGGATGATATGGAAAACATTTTTTCAAACACACATGAACTAGTTAATATATTTAGTCACAATAACCATTACTATTGAAATTCATAATCCAAAATCATAAACTAATAATTAAAATAATCAAAAAACACCTCTCTCCTCTCCTATAAATAACACCCCTCGCCAACTCTTCTCCTCAGACCTCCAAATCCGTAAAGATTATCCATTTTATTCCCAATCCCCCACCAAAACCACTACCCCATGATTTGGTTTTTTTCATCTCACCAAAATACCATTTCAATGTTCCTTCAGGAGGTTCTCAAGGAGAAGAATTCAACAGGTAAAATCCCCTTTCACTCTTTTAATTTTATTTCAATTTTTTAATTTAATACCATTTACATATATTCCACATAGAAACATGAATTATAATTATAGTATCATATATTTAGTGTAATTTTACTATGATAATTTGATATACACCATAAATTCTGTTCCCTTCGCCTTTTAATTCTAAAAATGAAAATGCCATCTGTGAGGTCCCTATTTACTACCTTCGCGGGCGATGAGTTTTCATTTTTCAATTACTACTTCATGTATGGTCATAAATTTTTTTTTGGTTAAACCATAATTCAATATATGTAATAAAAAGTATTTTATGTTTTATAACTAGTATATATATACATACTATTTGTTCATAAAACAATAATAGAGTGTGATTATCGAAAAAACCCCAAAATTATCTGAACGGTTATCGTTAATGTTTAATTTATTAAATCATCATCATGTAAGGAAGAAAATTATATATAATACCAATAAATCATATCAATGTTCATTGAAAACCTTTAATTTCAATTTTGGATAAATATTCCCATTTCACATTATATTTCATACATGTATACTAGTGAACCAGTCTTGACAACCTAGGAAACAAACACTTCCGAATGATGAAATTTAATCTTATAACTCTTCAAAACAACCATAAATGAACTTAATGAAATTATAATAAATAAAATATATTATTTAAAGGTTCTTATTTAAATTATTAATTAATCAAATTTCACTATCTAGGATTTTATGTGATACTTTATAATGCTTTCAGATATAAGGTAAGGGTTTTGTCATCCCACTTGTATTTCCATAAGATATGCCTTATTCATAACTATTTCAAATTTTTGGGGTATATATACATCCCATTTTTTTATAATATCATGAATTTTTTTACTTTCAAGGTAATAAATTTTTTATTTGATTATCATAAATTTTATGGGGAATATGGTTCGACTATTTGGAAAGTCTTAAGGGATTCCCCACAAACTTCCATTTATCATTTAGGTTATTTTTTCTCTCTCTTTACAACAATGTAATTCATTATTTATTTTTATATACTACTTATAAATTTTTTATATATTCCAAAATAATTTTTATAGATTAGTTCATCTTCATTTTTTGGATAAATACACGTGTTATAATATTTACTTTTCAATTCAATATGATAAGCAAGCCTGATTACGGGGGACATCCAAATTTCATACCTTTTTTAAGCACACTCCACAATCTATATTAAGACACTAGTATTTTCCTAAAATTAATAATTTTATCATTAAAAACTATCTTTGTTATTTTTTTTAGTTTTATGAAAACAATTAATCCTTAATCTTCTTTAAAAGATCTTTTATAGTTTCTATTCAACCACATTGAAGTTTCCCATTTATAACGTTTCTAAAAAACTCTATTTAAATTTTTTCACTTCAGTTGGAAAACTTTTATTACTAAAAATTGATATCATTTTCCATTCCTTTTATTTTCTAGGATATAAATTCTTAAAATATTATATTTAAAAAAAACACAAATGAATTTCCAAAATAACACTTCATTTCAAAGAAATAGGGTATTTCTCGCAATAAATTCAAAATTATTTTTTAGAGTAATTTCATCTTTGATTATGATTAAAATATTATAAAGTGGCATGGAACACTTTTATATAAATATATATTTTTATTTGACATATTAGGAATGAATTGTATTTCGTTAGTTATAGGTGGGGCTTGTTATAGCCCCTCGATGCATAGGTATGTCTCATGACACAAACTAGACCATCTTTTTACCCAATTACGTATGGTTTCTTGGAAAAATATTTGAAGGAATGTTTACTAAGTTTTAAATTATTTATTTACTACTTACAATGTTAATAATTTATATCCCCTGTGATTATTTTACTATTATAATTTCCATGGATAGGTTTAATTCTCATTTGATTATTTACATGGAATTATTTGGTCATCTTTTATTCCTGCCTTATTATACACAAGATTAGGTTTAAGTGGAATGTATATTTATTTTTTCAACTTTACGTATTGTTTAAGTTTATTTATGATAGCTTCCACTGTATTTTTTACCTTTATTGACCATCTGATCTCATCCCATTATTTTGTTTTATTTTTCCCCAAGACGTGAAGATGTTTATTATGAATAACTTAAAAAGACAATCTAGGAGTTTATGATTGCTCCCAATGTTGTTGATCTATTTTTGTTTTCATTCAAGTTTTAATGTAAAATGTGTCTTTTCATATGGTTTCCAATACTACTAAACTATTAGGTCCTTTAGGATAAAGACACTTGTTCAAAGTGATAATATAGTAATGTAAGGCCTCGACTACAGTCTACTGGTGTCATTGTCATTACTATATATTAGTAAGAACCTAATAATTAATTATGTATGACATAACCCTCCTACCTTATAACCCTAGGATTTCAAAAAGAAATTGAGGATATGGAACATAAAATCCTTTTAACTCTCTTGAAGCCCTAGCCTCATCAGTCAATGGACGAAGGATAATGTGTATTTTTTAGATCTTTCATACCCTCTTGTTTCTCACACCATATTTTAATCATTTATGATAAAAGGTTAGTGATAATCATGAAAGATTCATGATCAAATACCTATCTTGAGAGAATATTCCCTTAACATATTTTCTTCTCGCTAGCACCATAGCCCTCACATTCTGTATAATCCTGAACCATGATATCACCACCTAAAACTGACTTATTCCAGATGAGGCGCATGGGCCTCCCATTTAGAGTAAACCACAACCATGTTATCAGCACCTCAAAGGACATATTCCAAATGAGGCACAAGGGCCTCTTATTTTGTATAAGTCAAAACCATTCGATCACCATGCCAAAGGTCCATATTCTTAATGAGGTAGATGGTACTCCCATTCATTATTATCCTAAAACATGTTATCACCAATTCAAAATTCCATATTCTTAATTATGCACATGGGACTACCATTCTGTATATGCCCCAAACATGTTATCCCAACCAGGAATTTACATATTCTTGATGAGGCACATGGGTCTTCAATTCAATAAAAGCACCATCCATGTTATAACCACCTCAAAATGACATAATCCTTATGAGGTATATGTCCCTAATATTCCGAATATTCCCTAGACATGTTACCATAATGTAAAAAAGTAACATTCCTCATGAGGAAAATCATCAAAGCACCATATTCTTAATTATTCTACCATGGTCCTCCTCCTTTGGTGTCATCCAAAGTCATTTTAAACTATGGGTATTTGATTCGCATCCAAATGGGATATGTCGTAATCCTTGCAAATGTTTATACTCTAGTACCCCAAATTCTCCCTAACATTACTGTATGAACCCGAATCTTATTTTTAGGTATGTTTTCCTTTTATGGTCATTTTTTAGAAAAAGAGGAATTTTTGGATATTTTTGAAGTACATGCCATGTACTTTATGAGTACACATCGTGTACTCGGTTACCGCAGGTAGCCGTGTGCTGTCCATGTAGTGGTCGTGCACATGGCCATGTGGGTGGCCTAGAAGCCGCCTAAAGTGAGGCTCAGTAATAGAAAGTACACATCCTATAATTTAAAAGTACACACCGTGTACTTTCTTTTTTTCATTAAACGTACCAGGGTCACGTCTGACAGATAGAACTTCCTTTTAGATCTAGCTCTTTGGATAAAACTTGTATGGAGACGATCTTTCCCCATGCCCTCAACTGAGCTCCTATACTCCAAATTGACTGTCATCAATCATGTTGGGACAACAACGGTAAGCTCTTCCTTCTTCTTGAGCTTCATTTCCTTATTCCTCCTCTTTCTAAATTTATCCTCTGTTGAACATTTTAGGGGTTTTTATAGATCTACCATGTTCTTGGGTGAATCAAGGCTTGAGGATCATGTATAGAGATCCCCCAACACTGATGTAGGTGGTTTGTGCCTTTCAAGAGATAGTCATTGAGTTTTATGTGTAAAATTTCCCAAAACCCTTGAATGAGGTTTTTGTATTTATAGTATTATCCTTGTTAATTAGATAATATGATTATATTCTTAAGTAGAGGTTTATTTCATATGAATGGGGTTAATTTCTATGCCTTGGGAGGTTTTTCCCTCATTGCTCATTTTGGTCGTTTGGTCTAGTTCTGGTTTTTAGGATGTTGTTTGTTTTCCATGCCTAGTATTGTAGGATGAAGTGTTTTATCTTTTCTCACATAATGATATGTTGTATGTTGTTAGCCAAGTAGTCTTAGGGGTTCAGTTTGGCTATTTCTCACTGTTTGTCCAGGTTTTCTTTACACGGGGTTACAGGAAGCTGTTGTAGTGGGACGATAGGGGAAATTAACACTGAGGGATTTCCCATAGTGTTTGTCATAATTATCACACTACGAGACCATAGGGGGGATTGACATTGAGTGCTCCCTCAGAGGGTCTGTAGATATGTTATGAGGCCACAAGAGGAATTGGTGTTGAGTGCTTCCTCAGAGTGCCTGTAGTTACCATTGAAAGACTATAGGGGGAATTGATGGTGAGTGCTTCCTTTGAGAGTCTTTGAATCACACATGACTATAGGGGGAATTAATAGTGAGTGATTACTCCTAGAGTCTTGGGAGTATCTATCCTTGTTTTGGTTGAACTAGAGGGGTTAGGCTGAGAGTACTACCCATAGGGTTACCTTATTTGATTAGTTGTTGTTTGATATATGAAACTGAATGCATTGAAACTGTTGACTGTTTACTAAAGAGTACTTCCTTGTTGCTGCTTCCTTTTACTTGATACCTACCATATATTCACATACTATTAGGCACAAATCTTGTGGTGGTTGCCTACCAGGATTTAGTCTCAGACCCTATTTGGTCCATTATTTTGGGCCCAAACATATTATATTGTTTCATGTATAGATAAGGGAAAGCTCCCTTCTACTTCAGGTACTTGATTGTTTTAGAGCTGGAGAAATTGGGACCATGATTAGGCTTGAGACGCTGAGGAGCTTTTTATCTATTTTATTTTGTAATTTAGTTTAGTACAATTTTTTATTCCAAAATTGTGAATTGTTTGGTTTCTTTCCTAGACATATATATCATGCATCATTCATATGTATGTGGGCTCCAGTTTATTAATTCAAGCCTTCCATTATTTACATTTTCATGGATTATTAATGCTTCCTCTATTTTCTTTTTTCTTACTTTCACGGTGTTACTCTTCCAATGCAGGCATATTTTTCCCACTTTCACACCCATGGCCCTCGCTACTAGTCCGCAGCCTCTGGATTTCAAGGAAATTCTCATGAGGCCTTGTGACCAACCGGGTACGGGGCACCTCTAGGCGGATTCTAGAACTAGAACATTATAAAGTGGTATCCAAGGGGTCTTTTCTTCTTGACTTACTTTTTAGATCCTATATTTAGGGATAGTATGGAATACATACTTGGTAATAATTTGTTCCTGGGTGTAGCTAACCCATGTACATGGAAAAGAAAATTTACCTCGCATTGCAATTTTTTTGGTTTTACAATTTTACTGCTGATTTGATTTTCACCATTGGGAGAATCACATGTATTGCGCTGTTATTATTGATGTTCTTATGGTTCAATTTTTTGTTACAACTCATTGTGATAAGGGTATTTCATCTCAGGCATCATATAGGCACTTTCTAGAATCACATGTTGTGCATTCTTGTCATGCCATTTAGGTTGCATTAGCGTTTTCACGTTGTTTTGATCGATATTGTGTTAGAAAAACATGCCATTATGATAGATGCCTTAAAATAATACCTAATTTTTTTGTTAGATCATTGATTGTTAAAGGTTTTGTTTGAATGAATACCAAACTTTGGTTCTTGAGGTGTTTGGGCCCTCATGAACCAGAATTTGGTGGATCATTGCACTGTTACCTTTGTTTATAACATGTATAAGATTCAATGCTTTGATTCTCAGGTAGTATGGGCCCTCAAAGATCGGAATTTGAAACTTTAAGGTTTGTTTTATTGTTTATTTGGGTTCCAGAGTAGTTTCTGAGGCTTGCTTTCTGGAAAAAACTAGAATACACGCCATGTAATGTTAAATACACGCCATGTGTTCTTCTGTTTAGGAAGAAACTATTTTTCTTAAGTACATGCTATGTACCTTATGTACACATTGTGTAGTTCATAACTGTGTCTCAGACTATGTGGGTGGAGGAATGGGTCAGTTGAGTCTTTTCTAATACACATTGTGTCTGTCTGGAACATTCCGTGTAGTGTAACCCAAGTACCCAACTGTGTAATGAACAACACGGTTCGGAAAAACCTTCTTAATACACGTCATGTCCATCTGGAGCACGCAGTGTAGTGTGATCCATGCATTTGACCGTGTCATTAACAACACGGGTCAGTGAAGCTCGTCTAGTGCACATTGTGTCTTGCATAAACACGTCGTGTAGTATTCTTCTAGGAGAACTATGTAGCTTATCCGTGTAAGAGAACTAGGGAAGGGGAAGAGGAATCAAGTACATGTCGTGTAGTGGACATAGATGTTGTGTATCCCTATTTTGTGAAACATGACAGCTTTATTTTTTTCGTTCCCTTTTTACACTTCTAGTTTTCAGTCCCTGATAATCATGATCTTAGTTGTGCATTTGACCTTGCAGAGTCATGCCACAAAGACATCCTCTGGTTGTACGCCAGTTTCAATGTGGTGATCAGACACCAGACATGGCTGATCAGGGACTTCCAATAGATCCTCTGGTCGTGATAGTCTTGACACCAGTTGTTATACCTGACACAGGTGTTGATATATAGTTCAGAGAGAGATTTATGATTATGATGCAGACCTTTCAGGGAGAACCACCTCATGCCCCATCGATGGACGAATTGATGCAGGTCTTTCAGCTGCAGCATACTCCCTCTTTCTCAGGGGATGGAGGAACTCAGGATGTAGAGTCATGGCTAGAATATATGATGATGATCCTTGAGCATATGGAGATACCTCAAGAAAGGAGGGTGAAGTTCAGTACGTACATGCTTCGGGATTCCGCCAAGAGCTGGTAGGGAGTGATCTCATAGGCGGGGCGCCATCAGGTTATGGTGTGGGAGGAGATTCAGCTTACCTTCTATGATTACTTCTATCCAGATACTTTGAGAGATCCTTGAGCTCTAGATTTTATGAGTATATAGTTGGGTACTCTTTCCATTATGGTTTATTACTCTCTCTCCACCGATCTGAAACGCTTTACACCCTTTCTAGGGGGATATGAGTTTTTTCTAGCAAGGAAGTTTGAGAATGGTCTCGGGCAGGACAATCAGGATTAGGTGAACATCTTCATGTTGACTTCGATATCTTCTATCATCAACCAAGCGCTGACCACTGAATGTAATCTAAGGGAATCTGGAGCTGTGGGCTAGGGTGGTTCTGCATCTAGAGTTAGTGCTTTTCCAGCTGATAGCAGGAAGCGCCGCAGGGAGACTACGTGTGGAGATCCGAGTAGGCGATATGTACCTTCAGGTAGACTGGTGGTATGCTACCAGTGTGGGAAGGTTGGGCATAAAAGGCCACATTTCCTGAGAGACCCAGTGGAGTGCCGATGATGAGGCAAGATGGGTCACCTTCAGCACTTCTATCAGATATTTTCACCAGCAGCAGGTGACATGGGTTCTTCTAGGACTCCTCGTTCAGGAGCAGCATCACCAGTTTCTCATCAGTCAGAGAACTGGAGTTCTTCCAGCCATTCGGGTCGAGGTGGAGGTTGTGGTTATGGTAGCCAGTCACCCGGCTTTCAGTGACTACTGGGTGGATCAGCACAGAGTGGTGAATCAGGGTCACAGGGTCGCAATGTAGGTTGGACTTTTGCAGTGGAGTAGACACAAGAGAAGTAGGATCTCGGACCCTCTACAGTTCAAGGTACGATCTTAGTAGACTCAGTTTTAGCATTTGGTCTTTTCGATACAAGGGATTCCCATAGCTTTATATATGTTTCTGTTGTGGAGAGCCTTGGGCTCTACATCTTTTCTTCGACTGATATCTTTATTCTAGACACTCCGTCGGGGACTAGAATGACTATTGTGCGACAGTGCAAGGAATTCCCTCTATAAGTTGGTGGGATTCACTTCTTATGGGACCTTTATGTACTAGATATGATAGGATATTATTTCATTCCCGAAATGGAATGGTTAGGTCCATTCTAATAATTTTTCAACTCTTATCATCATAGGGTGAGTTTCACATCATTAGAAGGTGGATCTTTTCTTCATAAGGGTGAATGGGATGTTTATGTGAGCAGAGCGGGACTCGGTCATCATGGGTTGGGAAGAGATACAACCAAGATTCCTAGTCTATATCTGGATGGCCAGGGTTATTCATAGTTATAATTTCCTCCAGTGGCATATCATTTCAGATATGTCCATCCAAACGACTTTTCAAGGTTGCCTTCATAGCGAGAGGTGTAATTTTCTATTGATCTTATTCCAGAAGAGGCACAAGTGTCCATTCCATCTAATAGGATGGCTACACCAGAGTTATAGGAGATAAAGAAGCTATTGGAGGAGTTGTAGGAAGAGGGTTTCATCCAACCTAGTACTTCTCTTTGGGGTTCACCTATCCTATTTTTGAAGAAGGCAGACGGTACCTGCATGCTTTTTGGGGAATATCGGAAGTTGAACCAGTTGACGGTTAAGAATTGATATCCCTTACTAAGGATTGATGATCTATTTGATCAGATTCGAGGATTCTAGGAGTTCTAGAAGATTGTGTTGAGATCCAATTATCATCAGTTGCATGTTATACCATCTGATATACCTCTCACAGCCTTCCAACACAGGTATAGTCTGTACGAGTATGTGGTTATGCCATTCGGTCTCACGAACGCGCCAACAATTTTCATGGTACTGATGAACCGAGTGGTCCACCCATTCTAGGATTCTTTCATGGTTGTCTTCGTGGACAATATCTTGGTGTACTCTCACACTCGATGTGACCAGGCTACCCATCTAGAGATCATTATGAGTACACTGAGAGAGCATCATTTATATGCTAATCTCTCAATATGAAACTTTTAGATGAACCAGATTCACTTCTTGGGTCATGTTATCTAAAATACAAGAGTATCAGTCGACCCAGAGAAAGTGAGGGAAGTAGTTTCCTGGGAGCATCTATGGAATTTCATTGAGTTAAGGAGTTTTCAAGGGCTGACTGGATACTATAGATGCTTCATACAGGACATTTCATGCTTAGAATCACCACAAATGGGTC
Organism: Viscum album; assembly: GCA_963277665.1. Classification (NCBI taxonomy): domain Eukaryota; kingdom Viridiplantae; phylum Streptophyta; class Magnoliopsida; order Santalales; family Viscaceae; genus Viscum; species Viscum album. The sequence continues at coordinate 1,968,758,802 of OY728119.1, read as the reverse complement.
TGATTAAGATGGGTGTAAAGATATTGTGGTCTGATTATTGTGAGTCAGCCTTTCAGGAGTTGAAAGAGAGGTTGACTTCAGCACCGATATTAGTTTTCCCAGAACTGGGAATGGTCTGTATAGTGTATTGTGATTCTTCAGGTATTGAGTTGGGGTTTGTGCTATGTAGGAAGGAGTCATTGTGTGCGGGTCTCAGCAGTTGAGGCCACATGAGAGGAATTACCTGACGCATGATCTAGAGATTGGGTCAGTTGTTCATGCCTTACGCTGTTGGAGATATTATCTACATGGAGAGAATTTTGTGGTTTTCACCGACCACAAAAGTCTCAAGTATATCTTCACTGATCATGACATGAATTTGAGGCAGTGAAGGTGGGTTGAGTACCATCAGTCTTTTGACTTCGAGCTTTCCTACATGCCTGGGAGAGGCAACGTTTTGGATGATGCGCTGAGCAGGAGGACTCAGATACAAGAAGTTCAGGAGGCTAGCAGCGAGTGGAAGATTCTGGCTCTATTCTCTGAGATGAATTTGGAGATGCACGACAAACAGGGTAAGATGTTTCTTTCATCTGTAGCAGTTACATCTACTCTTCTTGATCGATTTTGAATAAGGATACAATATGTTTCTGAGGACCTGGTCCTATGGGAAAGTGTATTAGGATAGTACCTTATTCCTAGATGTACCATAGGCAAGGATGAGATCTTTCATTTCTAGGGGTGCGTATGGGTGCCAGCAGACATACGAGAGGAGCTGATGTAGGAATTTCAATCCTTAGATTGGGATGTTCATCCTACTATCACCAATATGTATCATGACCTACACTGTCAGTATGGGTTTCCAGGTATGAAGAGAGATTTTTTTGGTTTCATCATGAGGTGTTCCACCTGTCAGTAGGTGAAGTCGGAGCATCAGTGACCAACACGGATTTTGCAGCAGTTACACATTCCCAAGTAGAAGTGTAATGATGTTGTGATGGAATTTTTTACTGTAAGAACCTAGTTATTTCTATAAAAGACTTTTGAAAAATCTTGATGTTATTCCAGAGTAGGGATTTCCGACGGCGTGTGATTCCAAGCCCTAGTGTGGCTGAAATTAAGTTTTAAGTGAATTCACACTAGACATGCCAAATAAACAGAATAAATCCTAAACTGTTGCTCGGATGGGAACACTGAGTGCACTATTGAGTCTAGAATGTGTCGTTTACTCTAGAAGGGGTATAACTTTCGTGGGCGTGACCCTTGTGTGAAAAACTCCACCAGGGGCGTTTTTATAATTCGGCGGCCTCGAGCATTGAATTTATAACATTCTAAAGGAGCCTTGGATTGATATTCTGATACCTCCTTCATGCTCGGGAGGTGGCGTTTACCCTAGGGGAGGCTTAACCTCGACCCCACCGAGAGTTCGGGTACATGACTTCTAGTGGGTAACAAAAAAATTAATAAATGTTTATTTTATTTCATTACTTAAGCCATAACCCACTCCACCCTTCATCCCCATTTCACTTCCTCTTGTGAAAACCTCTTAAGGGAAGCTCAATATCTCATCCTCCCTCTCCAATCAAGGATATCTCTGCTACAGCGATGGTGGATCCCTCATAAAGCGACGGGCTATGCCCAACATGTTAGGATCATGCATATTTCGTTTAAAACATCCGCACCTTCTTTGAATTTACATATATGTGTCAAATTGCTGTTATCATGTAGAGAGAATACCATAGATGTGTAGGATAGGATCTAATCATTCTGATGCATTTTTCGGATTTAAAATCCATGTCCCGAGGTGACCGCAACAGTCCGATGAAGTTTCGGGTGGTTTTCCAGTGGTTCTGGCCGGTCCGGCAGCGGCTCGGCTAAGGCGGCGCAACAACAGACGGCGGCTCAGAGTGGCGTTCGGTGGAGGTATCAGAGAGGTGTTCGGCTGTGGGTGGTCCAAGATGGTGGGCGGTGGTCGTGGGTGAGCGTAATCGACCGTGAAGATCGGCCGGCTGTCGGCCGGTCGGCGAGGAAAATTGGGGCCAGCAACCTCGGTCGACGGACAACGGACAGCGGACCCGCCCTTTGTGGGTCCCCGTGTGGATGGAAGACTGGCATCCGGGCCGGTCCAGATTGGTGGACCACAGTCCGCGTGGGCGAGCCGCTGGCTGCAGCGGCTCATCCGGCTGAGCCGCGGGCCGGTCCAGGTGGTGTGGACTGGCCGGACCGGTCCGGTCCACCCCCATTTGCGTCCAATTACGTTTAAATTGGCGTAACTCTTAAACCGGATGTCAGATTTACATACCGTAAATGGAGACACGTTCCTTGGATCGAGAATAATGTTTTTAAATGGAGTTGGGAATTTTTAATTCCTGAGACGGGGGGGGGTCGGTGGCGCTACACATCCATTAAGTAGTTTAGCGTTTTCATTCTGAGATTCTTCTTTCTGTATGCACGGGCACATCCGAAGTCCGATTTGGGCGCTGTAAGCATAGTTGGGACCCTGGAGTCGAGATGGAGTTTTCAAGGGTAGTTTCAGGCATTGAAACAGGAGTCTTGGCATGGGCCCCATGGCCCGTCATTCGAGATGTACACAACAATTTTAAGCTTTTTCATTGGACATCCATTCGGGGCGTGCAAGAAATCGATTCTGGGTGTTTTTACGAGGTCATTACAATGCCACAACTCGACCACTTTAATTCAGCATGGTGTTGCGGGCCCCATGACTGTCATTTTTGGCGTTGATGATGAATTCCATCTTTATCACTGGGTGTCTGTTTTGGACAAGTGATTAGTCAATCTTGTGTACTTTTCTGAGAGGATCGCAAAGGTGCGATCCTTTTGTGGTGTTTCAGGACTATGATGCGGGTCCACGTAGCACCGCTCATGTGTGGTGTGGTGAAATGCATCTTCTTCTCTGGACATCCGTTCCACACGTGTAAGCAGTCAGTTTGACGTGTTTTTCCGAGGGGATCGCAATAGTGCGATGCGCCTGACTGTTTTCGAGACCGAGGCTCAGGACCACGGAAAGTCGTTCGGGTGTAAAGCGGTGTTGGACAACTTTTTCATCGAATATCCATTTGAGGCGATTTGATAGTCTATCTCGTGTGTTTTTTCGTGAGGATTACAACGGTGAGATCCGTTTGGATGTGTGAAGCCTCATTCTATATCTCATTAAATCTGGAGGCATGAAAGGTGTACGGGCGGAGGTTCTTCCCACGCTGACTGTATAAAACCCTTTGCATGTGATTGTGATCACTCCTGTGAGAGTGAAGTAAATGTTTGAATAAGTGTGGTTGGCCATACTAGGGCCGTGGTGGAAGCAAGTTGCAAAAATTATGTTTTCTCCCTATTTGGGTGGACATTGGACATCAAGTGCATGATAGCCTTTGGGATGGAAATGTGGTATACTCTGGGAGTATATGGGTTTTCCTGGAGGTACATGTTGTAGTTGTACAGGAGAATGTTTGTGTGTGTGGTTTGGAGATGAGATAGGGCCACATGTCGTGAGGGCCTCGTGTGCGTACCGTGTTCTAGTTTACTTACCTTTGACCACTCGTGACGCAGAGGGTCCTTCTATTAATGATGGTTTAGACCAGAAGGGTTGTAACACCTCGAGATTCCACGATACGCTTCTCTTTCAATAATGCAATAGTTTGCATTGTACGCAAGTTCGAGATTCTAACACACCACGACCAATCAAAATAGCCATTATGAATAGTAATACCAACTTTTTGAAATTATATATATTTTATATTTCAAAATGGACTTCAGTTTTGGATTATGAATATCGAAATTAGCCTATGTTGAATTTTTGGTAATTTTCTGAGAACTTCCAATTTTTTATGAATAGTGAAAAATACATAAAAACAAATTTTTTAATTAGAATAATTTATAGTGATAAATTATACTATTGAGTGGTTTTAAAATGTAATTAGAATATATTTTTACCATTTTATCCAATGGTGGTCATTATAATTAATTTCACTTTTAAATTAGACATAAACAATTGTCAATCTTTTGATAAATATTATTTCTTAAAAACACGCTATTTATTGTGATAACGAGAATTAATTATAAAAATAATTAATGAAACATATATGTTTGGAATTTTTTAAAACAGTAATCATTTTTGAATTCAGAATGTCAATTACACCTTAGGGTGAAATTTTGGCATTGTTATGAAAAAGTTCAATTTTTGATGAATAGTGAAACCACTAAGTGGTAGTTAAAAAATTGATTTTTTCATTTAAATGAAATGTTACCGCTTCTATGAATTGAATTTCAAAAATCCAACATACATGGTTTTCATTAGGAAGTAAAATGTGGTTCAATGGGATTAAAATAATTTTTTGGTGAATAGTAACTTTTAAGTTTAATTAATCGTGATTAAAGGTAATTAGTGAAATTTAAGGTAAAAATGATATTATAAAAATATGAAAATACTTTTATTCTTGTACTACCCATATTGGATGAGTCATGGCCGACCAAAAAAATCCATGGGTCAACTTGTGGACCCCACGGAGCCACATTGGTTGGAAAATGAAATTAAAAACTTTTTATTTAATGTTAAAATAAAATTGTCACAAACATGAGTTGTTTTACTAAAAAAAAATTAAATGGGGTTATAAAAGTCATATTTTTTACTATAAATATTAATTAGAAAGGAAAAAATATTTCCTAAATCATGATAATTTTTATAATTTTTATACATTAAATAAATTAAATTATTTATGACACCATGATGATGCAGCGATTACCTCGTTAATGAACGACTTAAATAAAATAAAAATATAATGTAAAATCTAAGACTTAAACTTGTCAAAAAAACTATTTGATGAGTATATTTCAAACCCTTATCACCTTATCCTCGAAATATATAAGTTTTAGACCTTTAAAATCCGAAACTCATTATATAATAAGGTAACATTTCATGACTTTCCAAGAGTGTCCCTCCTCTCCTCTTATAAAAGGCCCCCACCACTACCACCTTACTCACACCTTCAAAGCCTTTTGGCTCGGCCAAACTCTGCCCAAATACTCTCTCAACATACCTCTCTTACTCCTAGAAGCATCAATTTGGGCATAATTCCTCCCAAGGAAGCCTTTGCCTCAAATCAAAAAAGAGTTACCCGATTTTAAGGTAATGTCTTCTCTTATGCTATTTTGTTTTATTTTGCTTCTCCAACCCCCTAAACTATTTTTATTCATTTCTTTTGCAACAACACCAGTATAATAAATATACTAGGATGTTGTTATAATAATTATTCTAGCTACACTTACACACACCTACATCTAATGGTTAAAGAACATACTGTTTCTGTGGATGGAGAATTTCTGCCTCACGAAACGATGATTGTTCAACACTCATATAAAACCTTCAAAGGTGGCCATTAAGAGGTCACTATATTTATATATGATATAAAATATTTTCATGTTTTACTTAAGCTTCTGTATTTTTAATTTATGGCATACCTTTATGGTTTCCATTATGGGTAAACACGATATTTTCATTTTAGGAAGTGCGGACTACCGCAACCTCAAAATGATTTGAATCGTTAATGCCATATGTGGGATGTATAAAGGATGGAGTAAATGGTATTATACATTATATTATAATGGAATTATATTATACCTTTATATAATTATAACTTCATTCCATTAAATATGAAATAGAAATGAAAGTAGCGTTCATGCGTACGTACGACTTACCATCTCCATGAACGATGCATTTGATTTCTTAACTCTAAATGTTATGTAATATTATAAATGAATGTATATACTGGATATATATGATTTATATGATATCTACATCATGAATATAATTATGGATATAATGGATATTTTACCACATGAACAAAGTGTAATTATAAGAAGTTTATTTTTGACTCAAGTACCTAAGATCGACAAAACAACCGTTATTAACTTAAATAATTAAATAATGTTCATAACATGTTAATAAGTGATATAAAATGAATAATGAACTTGAAAAGGGTTCTTAAGTAGGTAGATATTAACTCTAGTTTATTATTCAGGAGGTTAAAGAGCGGTCGAGTCATGTCGGACACGAGGTAGGGGAACTTCTTAACCCAATTTCCATTCTTTGGGTTAATCTCCTACTTTAAAATTATGTCATGATATTATTAAGTTCAATCTTGTATTTATACTTTCTTTATTTTTACATATAGTGAATACACATAATAGATCTATTTTATTTAAAAAATGATATTTGTAAGGGACTTCGTCTCAATCTCCATTCATTGAGGCATATTTTGTTTTATACACAAATTTCTTTTATACGGTGTATAAACCCCTTTGAATTTTACGTTTATTCAAAAGGAATATTTTTATACGAATCATTTTACTAAATGACAAAAATAAATTTTTTTTCTTTTCATATGTATGCGGCGAAAACGACTTCTCCGCCGCCATGACAATTATTTGAGTTTCGGCTTCCACTACAAGCCATACCATTTTCTTAAATGAAAAATAAATACCATGTTTTAATATTCTTTTATTTTGGTATTGGAAATGGTTTTGATAATGTTTTTATTATATCAATGTGTTGTATTGATATCTTTTGATTGAAATGTTGAAAGTTTATGTTTCCATTATGCATGTTTTATGTGATACAATTATGTTATGTTTTATGATATGTTTAAACCTATTCATATGAGGAATGAATTGGACTTAACAAGTGACAGGTGGAGCCCGCTATAGCTCCTCGATGCATCGGTAGGTCTCATTAGACAAACTAGTGTCTTGGCACGAGGCCTTGAAAAAATCATATTTGTAGTCTTGGCACGAGGCCTTGGATACGTGGTTATTATAGTCTGGCATTATGCATTCCATCATTATGAAAGTGGTTATTGATATTTCATGTGATTATTCGACCAGTATAATATCCATGTGAATATGTAAATGGAATTATCTCATTTTACTTTTTCCATATTATGTTGAAGTTCAAGTTTAAAAGGCTTTTGTTTTAGTCATACATTTCCTTAAATGTTTATGTTTATTTATGAATGCTTCCTCTATATTGTTATCCTTACTGAGAATCTCATCTCACCACTTTCAATGTTTTAATATTTTCCAGGACGTGAAGAAGTATTTTATGAATGACCTGCAGGGATAGTCAGAAGAGGATATGAGTGTGGACTATGGAGACTTTGTAATTGTATTTTTTCACTTTATGATGTAATGTAACATTTATGAATGTATCTAGTGTTTCCAAGGCTACTAAACTAATCAGTCTTTTGAGACTTGATCTTTTGTGATCATGCCAATGTTACGAAATAATGCACCGACTCTGGGTAACTGGGGTCGGGGCGTTACAGTTGGTATCAGAGTCGGTTTAGTACTAACCCTGGATTCTAGATTTAGATAAAATTTGATTAGAGCACATAGCCCAAAGATAGAATTTGAGGATTAGTATAGAAGAACTTCCTAAAATTTTGGTATTATAAGGATTTTGTGAGTTTTCCGAGCAATACATCCCTGTCTGGATACGAGCAGGTAGAGGCGGCTCTGGCACATATGTACCTATGGGTAAAACCCGAAAACACCGCTTTGAGCTAGACTCGAACGGGAACTGGTGCATGACAACGGGCCTTGCTGGGCTCTTGGTTACGACACTCCCAGGGGATATGCTTAGTATAATTATCATTTTATTTACAAACCATTATGAAGCGCTTATGAGTATTTACTTCCTCAAACAATTTTTTTTATGATTATGGATTATATCCATAAACTGTTCAATTTACATTATGTATTTTACAAGTTTGGAATTATTCATTGCAATTCATAAACTAACCTAGTTTATGCCATTGTATAGAAATGGCACCCAGTAGAAGGAATGTGAACTCCATCAATACGTATGATCCAAAGAGTAAGAAGGACCATATCTTTCATGGTATTAAGCCAAAATTTAGAAGGGAAATGGTCTCCCATGTGTTCTCAACATATGAAGAAATAGTATCATGTGTTAATAAGATAAGTAAAGAATTCTCTGAGACTTATGGATTTGAAGGGAATAAAGAGAAGAAAAGGATGGAAGATAGAATGATGGATAAAGGGACGAGGGAAAAGAAGAATTTTCCAATATGTGATAATTGTGGGAAGAAACACCTTGGAACTTTCCTGAAGGGAATGTGAGTTTGTTATAAGTGTGGAGAAAAAGGACACCAAGTGCGTGACTGCAAGTGTAAGAAAAAGGTTTCAAATGTACAATGCTTCATCTACAAGGAGTGGGGACACTACACAAACCAATGTCCAAATCATCAGAGTATGCCCCAAATGATGTTATTAGATAATAATCAAGTTGTGATACTACCATAGATGAGGAGGAATGATTAGATTTCTTATATTGTTATTAAAGAATTTTTTCATTTGAGTGTTGTATCAATGATGTACTGGTTATAATAATTATGGAGTATATAAAGATTGTACTGCAGTACTATTTCATCAAGGACTTGTGATTGTGTGGAACCAAGAAAAGTGACTCCACAACAGGCTAAATTTTTGGAAAATATATGGTTGAGAGAAAGATAAACCATAATATGGTCTTGATACCAAGATATTGATTTTGGAATAAGACATGATTGATTTGGATAAATTATATTGGATATTCTTAACTTCCTTGAAACAGATTACTTATTTGTATAAATTTTTGGATAGAAGGAGTATATCTAGTATTCTATAAGGAATAAGGGATCATGAATGTAATCAATAAGGATTTATGGTAATTCAGGATGTTGCAGTGTTTTAAAAGAATACATGATGAAGGTGTTCACATGTTGTTACGCGAAAAAAAAGATCTTCATTATGTTTACCTTCCATATAAAATTTGGACTGTGAGTTGGACAGAAGTATTTTGCATAACTATAAAGGTTGGAATGGATTAATTTGAACCATGGATAGCATTTTTTAAGGTTAAAACATTTCTGAATATTATTTTTGGAATATTATAATACTATAGTTTTCGAAAAAGGACAACCTATAGGTCGAGGGATAACCTGTCACTTCAGACAAAGCTGTAGGAATCGAACCCACAACCATAGTGCGACAGGCCTTTATTACCTAACACTATCCTACAGGATGTCCCTGGTTATTACAAAATAGTTTTCTTAATCTAAATGGTATGTTTTAATATTTGGAACCTTGTAGGATTAGGATAAATATAATATCTTTGAGTTCTATAATATTTTTGAGTGAAAGATTGGTTTGTGGCAAAATTTTATTAAAGAATGAAATTCTACATAACAAGTAAGTATATGTCCTTACCTTCTTAGTAAATATCTTAAATAAATTCCTCAACTTTATGAAAGGTAACTTAAAAAAATGTTGTTGGTTAACTTTTCCAACTCGGGATCTAATGGTTGTTTAACCAATCACAAGTTTGTGGTTTTCTTATGGTTAACTTTCTCCTGATCCTATTTTCTACAACTCTCCATCAGACCTTGATGGTTTGTTTTTCCTCCATATCCATATTTTCATAGAATCCAAGAATGGGCTATCTCGTGTGACCTTTGTACTTCTCTTTATTTATTTTAAAGTTATATTTTTATTAACCTTATTTCCGATGTGGGTTTTCCACAAAGGTATTTTCTATTTTCAACCTTTTATTTTCAATGAAAATTTTCAAATTGCGAGGAAGAAATTTATTGAAGGAGGGGAGAATGTAACACCCCGATCATCCACGATATGCTTCTCTTTCAATAATTTAATAGCTTTCATTGTACGCAAGTTTGAGATTCTAACACACCGCGACCAATCAAAATAGTCATTATGAATAGTAATACCCACTTTTTGAAATTATATATATTTTATATTTCAAAATGGACTTCATTTTTAGATTCTGAATATCTAAATTAGCCTATGTTGAATTTTTGGAATTTTTCTGAGAACTTCCAATTTTTTATGAATAGTGAAAAATACTTAAAACAAAAGTTTTTTAATAAAAATAATTTATAGTGATAAATTATACTATTTTGAGGTTTTAAAGAGTAATTAGAATATATTTTTACCATTTTATGCAATTGTGGTCATTATAATTAATTTCACTTTGAAATTGGACATAAACAATTGCCAATCTTTTTATAAATATTGTTTCTTAAAAACATGCTATTTGTTGTGATAGCGGGAATTAAATATAAAATTAATTAATGAAACTTATATGTTTGTAATTTTGTAAAATATAAATCATTTTTGAATTTGGAATATCAATTATACCTTAGGGTGAAATTTTGGCATTGTTCTGAAAAACTTCAATTTTTGATGAATAGTGAAACCACTAAGTGGTAGTTAAAAAACTGATTTTTTTCATTTAAATGAAACTTTACCGCTTCTATGAATTTAATTTCAAAAATCAGACATACATGGTTTTCATTAGGAAGTAAAATGTGGTTCAATGGGATTAAAATACTTTTTTGGTGAATAGTAACTTTTAAGTTTAATTAATCGTGATTAAAGGTAATTAGTGAAATTTAAGGTAAAATGATATTATAAAAATATGAAAATACCTTTACACTTGTCATATCCCTATTGGATGAGTCATGGACGACCAAGAAAATCAATGAGTCAACTTTGGGACCCCATTGATCCACATTGGTAGGAAAATGACATTAAAAACTTTTTATTTAATGTTAAAATAAAAATGTCACAAACATGAGTTGTTTTACTAAAACAATTTTCAAATGGGGTTATAAAAGTCATATTTTTGACTATAAATATTCATTATAAAGATAAAAATATTTACTACATCATGATAATTTTTTTAATTTTTAGACATTAATTAAATTAAATTATTTATGACACCATGATGATGCAGGGATTACCTCATTAATTAATGATTTAAATAAAATAAGAAGGTAAGGTAAAATCTAAGACATACACTTGTCAAAAACCTATTGGATGAGTATATTGAGAACCCTTATAACCTTATCCTCAAAATATATATGTTTGGGACCTTTAAAATCCGAAACTCATTATATAATAAAGTAACATTTCATGACTTTCCAAGAGTGCCTCTCCTCTCCTCATATAAAAGGCCCCCACCACTACCACCTTACTCACACCATAAAAGCCTTTTGGCTCGGCCAAACTCTGCCCAAATACTCTCTCAACATCCCTCTATTACTCCTACAAGCCTCACTTTGGGCATAATTCTTCCCAAGGAAGCCTTTGGCTCAAATCAAAAAAGAGTTACCCGATTTTAAGGTAATGTCTTCTCTTATGCTATTTTGTTTTATTTTTCTTCTCCAACCCCCTAAACTCTTATTATTCATTTATTTTGTAACAAAACCAGAATCCCCAATATAATAGGATGTTTTAATAAGATTTATTAGAGCTACACTTAAACACACCTACATTTAATGGTTAAAGAACATACTGTTTCTGTGGATGGAGAATTTCTGCCTCACAAAACGATGATTGTTCAACACTCATATAACACCTTAAAAGGTGGCCATTAAGATGTCAATATATTTATATATGATATATAATATGTTTATGTTTTACTTAAGCTTCTGTATTTTTAATTTATGGAATACCTTTATGGTTTCCATTAAGGGTAAACGCGATATTTTCATTTTAGGAAGTGCGGACTACCGCCCCCTCAAAATGATTTGAATCGTTAATGCCATATGTGGGATGTATAAAGGATGGAGTAAATGGTATTATACATTATATTATACTGGAATTATACTATACCTTTATATAATTATAACTTCATTCCATTAAATATGAAATAGAAATGAAAGTAGTGTTCATGCGTACGTACGGCTTACCGTCTCCATGAACGGTACATTTCATTTCTTACCTCTAATTGTTATGTAATATTATAAATGAATGTATATACTGGATATATATGATGTATATGATATATACATCATGAATATAATTATGGATATAATTAATATTTTACCACATGAACAAATTGTAGTTATAAGAAGTTTATTTTTGACTCAAGTACCTAAGATCGACAAAACAACCGTTATTAACTTAAATAATTACATAATGTTCATAACATGTTAATAAGTGATATAAAAGGAATAATGAACTTGAAAAAGGTTCTTAAGCAGGTAGATATTAACTCTAGTTTATTATTAAGGAGTTTAAAGAGCGGTCGAGTCAAGTCGGACACGAGGTAAGGGAACTTCTTAACCCAATTTCCATTCTTTGGGTTAATCTCATACTTTAAAATTATGTCATGATATTATTAAGTCCTATCTTGTATTTATACTTTATTTATTTGTACATATAGTGAATACACATAATAGATCTATTTTATTTAAAAAATGATATTTTTAAGGGACTTCGTCTCAATCTCCATTCATTAAGGCATATTTTGTTTTATACACAAATTTCTTTCATATAGTGTATAAACCCCTTTGACTTTTACGTTTATTCAAAAGGAATATTTTTATAAGAAGCGTTTTACTAAATGAAAAAAAGAAATGTTTTTCTTGTCGTACGTTGTGGTGACAATGACTTCTCCTCCACTGTGACTATTATTTGAGTTTCGGCTTCCTCTACAAGCCATAACCTTTTTTTTAAATGAAAAATAAATTCCATGTTTTAATATTGTTTTATTTTGGTATTGAAAATGGTTTTGATAATGTTTTTATTATATAAATGTTTTGTATTGATATCTTTTGATTGAAATGTGGAAATGTTATGTTTCCATTATGAATGTTTTATGTGATATGATTATGTTATGGTTTATGATATGTTTAAACCTGTTCATATGAGGAATGAATTGGATTTAACAAGTGATGGGTAGAGCCCGTTATAGCTTCTCGATGCATCGGTAGGTCTCATGAGACAAACTAGTGTCTTGGAACGAGGCCTTGAAAACATCTTATTTGTAGTCTTGGCATGAGGCCTTGGCTACGTGGTTATGATAGTCTGGCATTATGCATTCCATCATTATAAAAGTGGTTTTTGATATTGCATGTGATTAATTGACCAGTAGAATATCCATGTGAATAAGTAAATGGAATTATATCATTTTACTTTTTCCATATTGAAATGCATGACCGATTGTCTCCTATCTACCGATCAAGGTTCCGGTGCTCTGCTAATGTGTATAGCAGCACTCGGGTCGAATCCTCGACGATGATACTTTGTAATAGTCGTTTGTTTTTAGTTAATTGTATTCTGATTGGGGGGTCTGTTTGTAGAGATTATGAAATAATTTATGTATGATGTTTGATTTAACAAATTGATAAATATTGGGGTGAGTTCATCATTATGTAGTTAATCTTGTGATATCCTTGAGCGTTTCTTTATATTGCATTAAATTAACACCCATGTCACAAGATGATTTTGATCGGAATTACCAAGTGTTAAAGATTTAATACAATCCGTAACTTAAATTAGGTTTCTAATAATTACCATTACTTGTTTATGGTAGTGTATTTCTGGTTCCAATAATCCATGTAATCCACATATTAAACAAAACATGTCATTAATCCATGACATATAAAGTTCAACATACACAATACTAATTTAAAGAACATTCGTCGAGCAAATGCTCTCAATCACTTAACATAACTATATTATAACTCACCCCAATTAAAGATTTACCCAGCCATTAAAATGATTACTAATCTGGTTATAATGATTATGGTGATGAATTATAAAGAGAAGAAAAAGAAAGGGACAAGATAAGAGTAGTGCGCCGAACACACACACAAACAATGAAGAAAATTAAAAATGGATTTTCGAATGAATGAGGAAGAAGAAGAAGGGAAGGGGATTCAACTGAATTTAAACTATTTTAAGAAAATAAAAATTAAACTAAATAAGTTGGATGAGAATAAGAGATATTGAATAAGTAACTTGCATTAAAACATAATTACAAAGAATGAGACTTACAAAATTATAAAAATGAAGAACACGAAATTAAGTGGAGACAAAGAGAGGAGGAAAGGTCTCTCAAGTGAAAAATTGAGTATGGAAGATCCTCTCAAGCCTTTTTCAAGGCCTTGGTCGTTCCAATATGTTCTCCTCTCTTCTTAAATTCCAACCCCTCTCAAGGAGAGAAGGGGAGAGTATTTATAGCCCAAGGAGTGGACTGTTTACATTCCAGCAATACCCCTCCACTTGGCTCGCAGTTATGGACATCATGACAAATGAATCTCGAGAAATATCCTTCTTCAAAGTTGTAGATAATAAAGTTGGACGATTACTCTCAACATTTGGAGTCATTTTGACTTATGTATAAAATGTTATGGCCGGTTGATTAAACAAAGTAAAACTGTCCATTTCAATCCAGTCTTTTTGAAGTCCATAATGTGAAAGGTTTTTTTAATATGAATATGCCTTCAAATATGAATGTGTTCTCAAACAATGTATGCCACCTATATCCCCTATTTTACTATGAAAAATATCATCTAGATTTGATTCCTACATCATGAGATATGTCATGCATACTATACTGATTTTAATTCTCATCTAGAATGGTGGGATGGAATTCAAAGCTTCATTTGGGCCCCTTGTACTTGGATTTCGGCCTTGAAATTTTTATCCAAGATGAAATGTAGTGTCCCACGAATTATGGTGTAGATTTAATGTTTTTGGATGTCTGGATTGAGCCCAATAAATCAATATTCAAGGCTGGTCCAGTTTGTTCACAGATTCTTTGGTATTGTTTGTGAGGACCATATGACCCTTCAAATGGCAGAATTGGATCATCGTACCTTCTAATGAAATGTTTTATATTGAATATATAATCCTACAAAACAATAAAAACACAATTAATATCATTATAGTGACAGTTATTATTGAAGAATTAAACTTACTCAATTGGACTACTTCTAAAAATGCTCAAAAATTATACTTAATATTAAAACATTAATATTTCACACAAATTATGCACATTTCATATAAAATCAGTAATGGGGGAATATAATAAGTCATGAAAATATTAATAACATCAACTCCCCCACACTTAGTTTTGTGCATGTCCTCATGTGCAATAAATATAAAAACATGACAAAATCATTTTTACTCACCAACAGATTTTAAAATTTTGTTTTCTCCAATCAGGGGAGTTTTAGACTATTTCACTCATCCATTTTGAATTCCACCACAAGTTTTTATAGAAACAATGTTACAAAAATAATTCATTTTTTCATTATAAAATTTAGAAATAGAAAATGTGGACACTCAAAACTCACACCTCTCAAGATGATAAAATTCATTTGTGGAGGTTCACTATTTCACCAACCAAAAGTGAAAATCTTAGTGTTTGAAAAGATCTCTCAGATTCCATTCCCTATCCAAAGTGAACAATAATCAAGAGGTATTTTATGGGGTTTTTTTGTGGCTATGGGACGGTAGGAATATAATGTCCAAGAGAGAGAAGAAGAGGGTTAAAATACCAACATAGAAAAAGCAATGCACATTTTTTTGAAATAAAACATGGAAGGAAATGAGAACACATATTTACAAGGGAATTATTGTGTGAAGAAAGACACAACGGAGGAAGAAAATATGAAGGTAATGAGAAGGTGAAATATTTAAAAAACACAAAACTTCTCCCAAAAAGAATATAATTCAAGTGTTCATTTTTTTTTCTTTTTTTTTCGGAAGTTGAACTTGGAAAAGATCTCACACTCATAACCCAACCCATTATTGATCTCCTCAAAACACTAATTGTAATAGTTTTAACAAGATCAAAGGTTGTGGAAGAGTTATTTTTGACCTACCTAAGACAGAACCCATTTTTTCATCATTTTTTTTGATTTTTTTTGATTTTTTTTTTCCATTTTTTTGAACACTTGTCAATAACATTTAAAAAATTACATAAATGGATGTTCATTACATTTCCCAAAACAAACTTAATGAAAACCTCTCCCCCACACTGAAATGTATGCTTGTCCTCAAGCAGATGATAACACACCAGAAAGTAAGGAAATGATACCCAAAAATGAAATCCATTCCCCCCCACACTTAAATTTCAAAAACTTATGCAATGAAAATCCATGTTGATATTGGGTGGGATAAGGTATTGGGATTGTAATGTGGCTATCAAAGAAAACGTTTTCATAGGCTTGAAGGGGCTTCCAAAAGGAGGAATAATGTAAGGGAAATTGGAGGCTATTTGGCTATTGTGATTCTCATGTGGTTCAGAAAATGCCTCTATCATATTAATACACACCGAGGTAGGAAATTCAGCTCGAATGTCCACAAACTCAAGACTCACAAATGGGGGTGAAAACACACATTTTGAAAAGATGGCCATAGGTTTCCTTGGCATGAAAGCAATTGTTTGTTCTCATGGTTTGGGAAACACATTTTCCAAATAAAAAATTGAGCATTCAAAATTTGTTAATTTTGACACAAAATTATTTAGCCAAAGTCATGATGAAAATACTAAATTTTTTAGATGAAAACATGTTTGTTAACTCCCCAAAATGGTTGGACAAATTTTCAAAACTCGATGGTGAGTAAGCATGACTCTTTATTTTAATTTTTTAAGTGATTTTTTTTTTGTTTTTTTTTCGTTTTTGAGGTTTTTTTTAAAATAAAAACCCTCACAAGAAAGAGAAAAAAAGGGTTTGAAAAAAAAGTGGTAAAAAAATGAAGGAGATAATAATAAGAATAAAGAGGTAGAGAGATTAAGAGATAGAGAGAGAGTTAAAGGTAAAGAGGTTCCCCCTGGTTTGGATTTGGCGGGTCGCCATCTCTATATAGTGGTTGGTCGATTGGAGAAGTTGGAGATCCAGGGGAAGTCTATGTTGATCCAGGATTGTGCATCCTCTCATGGTGATGCTTTAACCGATGTCTATTAACCATTAATGTCCTTTTGGAAGAGGGGTGTTGGAATTGCACTGCACCAAATGGGTAAACATTAGTAATACCAAAAGGACCTTCCCAACGAGAATTAAGCATACCTGGGTGA
The DNA here is from genome assembly GCA_963277665.1 of Viscum album. NCBI lineage: Eukaryota > Viridiplantae > Streptophyta > Magnoliopsida > Santalales > Viscaceae > Viscum > Viscum album. The sequence goes on along the minus strand of OY728119.1, from coordinate 1,968,741,920 downwards.
AGCCGAAATCGAGAATTGAAGAGAATTACCTTTTCACTTTCATGAAATACCTTTCTCAGGATGTTTTTGTCATGGAGTTCCTTAGATTTTTCTTTGTAGAGATTATAATTATCATAAGAATCAAGTTGAATCTCCTCCAGTTTAGCCAATTGCAACAGACTTTCGTCACCAGATTTTTCACAATCAAAATTATAGGTTTTCACAGCCCAAAAAGAATTATGTTGGATTTCAACAGGTAAGTGACACGCTTTACCGAAAACTATCCTAAAAAGAGACATCCCAATGGGTGTTTTATAGGCAGTTCGATAAGCCCAAAGGGCTTCACCAAGTCTCTCAGGACAGTCTTTTCTGGTGGGCTTAACAATTCACTCAAGTACCCTTTTCACTTCTCTATTGTAGAGTTCAGCCAAGCCATTTGTTTGGGGGTGATATGCAGTTGAAGTTTTATGTACAACCCCATTCTTTTTCAGAATATCATCCATGGTTCTATTACAAAAATGGGTTCCTAAGTCTCTGATCAAGGAATGTGGTGAGATAAATCTTTGGAAGATGTGGGTCTTCAGTAACTCACTAATAGTATGAGCACCATCCTTCCTAGTGGGTTTGGCCTCAACCCACCTTGAAACATAATCGACTGCAAGAAGATTGTATGAGAATCCATTGGAAGGGGAAATGGTCCCGTGAAATTGATGCCCCAAACATCGAATATTTCACAAAAGATTAAGGGCTTTTGGGGCATTTCATTTATTTTGGAGATTTTTCCGAACTTTTGGCAAGTGGGACATGATTGACAGAACTCATGTGAGTCCTTGAAGAGTGAAGGCCAGAAGAATGCAGAGTCTAGGACCTTTTGGGAGGTCCTTTGTGGTCCAAAGTGGCCACCTCCGGGAAGTGAGTGACAGAATTCTAAGATGGAAGAATGCTCATTTTCTTTCACTCATCTCCTAACTACCTCAAGGATGAGTGGATTGAGTCTTATTTATGGTTGTCTAATTGGTTTGGATGACTCTTCAAGATGGATGTGATGCATGAAAAGGGTAGGGATGATTCTTGGTATGTCATCTAGGGTCCTACCTAAGGCCTTTTTGTTTTCCTCTAACACTTGAACAAGTTTGGACTCCTCTATTTTAGTAAGTGTGGAAGAGATAATTATAGGATATGAGTGATCATGGAAGAGGAATGCATATTTCAGGTGTATAGGAAGAGGTTTTAGATCAGTCTCATCTTTCACTTTTGGGCTCGACAACTCAGGAATGGAAGAAGGGACTTCAGTTGCATTGGGTTCATTTTTCTTAATATTGTCCAAGGTTGAGCAATAGAGATCAGAGTTGATATGGGATTCAAGAGAGTTTTCAAGATCCTCTAAATTGATGGAGTCTATGAATGAAAGGTCCACATCAACTTCACCATTTATGATTCTGTTAGTAATGGTGCAGATTTCACAAGATCCTTTATCATTAGAACATGAAGAACATGGTGGATTGGGGTTCTATTGACTCTTAGAAGTGTCCTCAGAAGCATGTATTGGGATTGTAGAGTGATCCTCAGATGGGTATCACATGGCTTGGAAAATGTTGAACTTGACCTGTTGGTCACCAAATTCCATGGATAAGATACCTGAACAGACATCAATCTTGGTTCTCGCAGTCATGAGGAATGGTCTTCCTATAATTAGGGGAGATCGAGAAGAGTTCATCTCACCTTCCATGTCAAGAACATAGAAATCAGCAGGGAAGATAAGATCATTGACTCAGACAAGGACATCCTCAATTATTCCCTCAAGACTGGCAGTGCTTCGATTGGCTAACTGAATGCCAACACCTGTTAGATGTAAGGGACCTAGAACAAGGTTGGAGAAGGTGGATTTGGGCATGACATTAATTGAGGCTCCTAGGTCTATGAGTGAATCATCAAAGTTGGAACTTCCAATTTGGCATAGGACTGTAAAGGTACCTGGATCTTTGCACTTAATGGGTATGGACTGCTGGGTGGAAACATTTTCAAAGGTCCTAAGTTGCCTCTTGTGGGTGCACAATTCCTTAAGAAACATGGCATACTTAGGAATTTTTTATGGAATCTAAGAGTGCAATGTTGACTTCAAAATGTATAAACATGTCGAGAATTTCAGGATCAGGTTCAAAGGGCTTCCTTGGTTTAGAAACGGCTTGAGGAAAAGGAATTAGGTTCCTAAGTGGAATTGAAGTAGGTGAGGGAATGGATTCAGATTCCTTTTAAATTTTCTTTGTCATTTCAATTTTTAGGTCTGCATTCAAAGGAGGGATATAGGACTTATCTTGAGGCATAACAATGTTCTTTATCGATTTAAGTGAAATTTCACTTACATTACCCTTGGGGTTGGGTAATGGTTGAGCTGGGAGTTGGGAATAATTTCATTTTTGTTGCTGGCTCAGGTGGGATGCAAGTTGACCTATTTGAGTTTCAATGTTTTTAAGGCTAGAACGGGTGAAGGAGGCAAGATCATCCACTGCACTTTCCCATGGTTGCTTGGAAGATGAGGCTTGTCCCGGATTGGGATTGCCTTGATTTTGGTTCTTGGGAAATCAATTGTATTGGTTTTGGAATTGGGAAGGCTCACTAGGTTAATGGAATCTAGGAGGAGGATTGTTCCTTTGAGGTTGAAGAACAAAAGGATAAGGTTGATGGAAGGTACCACCACCTTGAAGATATTGGAATTGGTTTGGGTTTTGATCAGGGAATTGAGGGGGATGAGAGACGGGATTACCATACCTCAATCCTTGGTTAATGTTAGAGGAGAAGGGCTCAGAGTGAGGTTGGTTGAAGTTTCTAAAAAACTGACATGATAGTTGAGGATTGGTGTTCCGCTGAGCATATGCTGCATTGAGCTCCATTGGTCCAGATTAATCAGATTGATCCTCTTGATGTTGTGGACAAGTGTCAGTTGGATGAGATGGACAGTTGCAGATTCCACAGTTTTTGATTGGTCCAGGAAACATTGATTGCGGAGAAGACGAGGTTGGGGATTTGGTGGCCACAGCTAGCTGTCGCACAAGACCTGTAAGTTCACTCATCCACTCAGTCATTTTGTTCGGCTCAATTGATTGATTATCTTGGGCTTGTTTGACTTGAGCATGTGCTCGAGTATGTAATTGTTGTGTGTTTTCAGCCATGTTACTTATGAGATCTCTCGCAGCTGCAGGAGTTTTATTAACCAGAGCATCACAACTTGCGGCATCAATGAGAGTTCTCTCCATAGCCAATAACCCCTCATAGAAGTATTGGATCAAGAGTTGGTCAGGGATTTGATGATGTGGGTAGGTTTCCACAATCTTTTTGAACCTCTCCCAGTACTCATGGAGTGATTCACTTGGGAATAGACGAATGCCACTTATTTCCTTTCAGATAGAAGCAGTACGAGAAGCAGGAAAGAATTTATCTAAGAATAGTCGCTTCATGTCATTCCATGTAGTTATGGAACCAGGAGGTAGGTAGTAGACCCATGACTTAGCAGTGTCAGCTAGGGAAAAAGGGAATGCTCGGAGTTTGATTTGTTCTTCAGAAACCCCTTAAGGCTTCATGGTAGAGCATACTACTTGGAAATCTTTAAGGTGAAGATGTGGATCCTCACCGGCTAGCCCGTGAAAATGAGGGAGAAGATGAATCAAACCTGGTTTGAGTTCAAATTCAGCTTCTATGTTTGGATATTGAATACCAAGAGGTTGGTAATTCATATCAGGGGCAGCGAGTTCTTTTAGGGTTTGTTCCCTAGGATTGGCCATTTCAATTTCAACTAGTTGGATGAGGATTGGTTCTTGAGTTATTTGAGTATCTCTTATGTTCCTCCTAAGTTGGCGAAGTTTTTGCTCAATTTAAGGGTCAAACAAATCCGAGGGATTGTTTGGGAGGCTATTGGGAATTCAGAGAGATTTTGGAAGAAAGAGGAAGATGGGTTTTTCTTTGTGATTTTTTTCAATTTTTTTTTTAAATTTTGTTTTTTTTTGGTTTTTTTGACAATAACCAGAAACTAATGAATACTTAAAGCACCATCCCCGGAAATGGTTCCATTTGAAATGCACGTCCGATTGTCGCATATCGACCAGTCAAGGTTCCGGTGCTCTGCTAATGTGTATAACAGCACTCAGGTCGAATCCTCGGCGATGATACTTTGTAATAGTCGTTTGTTTTTAGTTAATTGTATTCTGATTGGTGGGTTTTTTTGCAGATCTTATGAAATAATTTATGTATGATGTTTGATTTAAAAAATTGATAATTATTGGGGTGAGTTCATCATTAGGTAGTTAAGCTTGTGATATCTTTGAGCTTTTCTTTATATTGCATTAAATTAACACCCATGTCCCAAGATGATTTGATCGGAATTCCCATGTGTTAACGATTTAATCCAAGACGTAACTTAACTTAGGTTTCTAATCATTACCATTAATTGTTTATGGTAGTGTATTTGTGGTTCCAATAATCCATGGAATCCACATATTAAACAAAACATGTCATTAATCCATGACATATAAAGTTCAACATACACAATATTAGTTTAAAGAACATTCGTCGAGCAAAAGCTCTCAGTCACGTAACATACCTAAATTATAACTCACCCCAATTGAAAATTTACCCAGCCATTAAAATGATTACTAATCTGGTTGTAATGATTATGGTGATGAATTATAAAGAGAAGAAAAATAAAGGGACAAGATAAGAGTAGTGCGCCGAACACACACACAAACGATGAAGAAAATTAAAAAAGGATTTTCGATTGAATGAGGAAGCAGAAGAAGGGAAGGGGATTCAACTGAATTTAAACTATTTTAAGAACATAAATATTAAACTAAAGAAGGTGGATGAGAATAATAGATATTGAATTAGTAACTTTCATTAAAACAGAATTATAAAGAAAGAGACTTACAAAATTACAAAAACAAAGAACACGAAATTAAGTGAAAACAAAGAGAGGAGGAAAGGTCTCTCAAGTGAAAACATGAGTATGACAGATCCTCCCAAGCCTTTGGAAAGGACGTTTTCGTGCCAATATGTTCTCTTATCTTATGAAATTACAACCCCTCTCAAGGAGAGACGAGGAGAGTATTTATATCCCAAGGAGTGGACTGTTTACATTCCAGCAATACCCCTCCACATGGATCGCAGATATGGACATCATGACAGCCGAATATCGATAAATCACCTTCTTAAAAGTTGTAGATAATAAATTTGGACGACTACTCTCAATATTTTATGTCATTTGGACTTAACGATCAAAAGGTATGGACGGTTGATTAAACAAAGTAAAACTGTCCATTTCAATCCAGTATTTTTGAAGTCCATAATGTGAAAGGTTTGTTTAATATGAAGATGCCTTCAAATCCGAATGGGTTATTCAACAAAGTCGGCCGCCTATATCTCCTCTTTCACAATGAAAAATATCAGCTCGATTTGATGATTATATCATGAGATATGTCATGCATACTATACTAATTTTAATTCTCGTCCTGAATGGTGGGCTGGAATTCAAAGCTTCATTTGGGCCCATTGAACTTGAATTTGGGCCTTGAAATTTTTATCCAAGATGCCATGTTTTGTCCCCTCTAGTTATGGTGGAGATTTAATGTTTTTGGACTTCTGGATTGATCCCAGTAAATCAATATTCAAGGCTGGTCCAGTTTGTTCACAGATTCTTTGGTCTTGTTTGTGAGGACCATATGACCCTTCAAATGGTAGAATTGGCTCATGGTACCTTCTAATGAAATGTTGTATGTTGAATCTAGAATCCTAAAAAACAATAACCACACATTGTGGATTAGTATATAGATAGTTATTATTAAAACATTAAACATACTCAATTGGACTACTTCTAAAAATGCTCAAAAATTATACTTAATATTAAAACATTAATATTTCACACAAATTACGCACCTTTCATATAAAATCAGTAAAGGGGGAATATAATAAGTCATGGAAATATTAATAACATCACATATTATGTTGATGTTCAAGTTTAAAAGGCTTTTGTTTTAGTCATACATTGCCTTAAATGTTTATGTTTATTTATGAAAGATTCTGCTATATTGTTATCCTTACTGAGCATCTGAGCTCACCCCTTTCAATGTTTTAATATTTTCCAGGATGTGAAGAAGTATTTTATGAATTACCTATAGGGATAGTCATAAGAGGATATGAGTGTGGACTATGGAGACTTTGTTATTTTAGTTTTTCACTTTATGATGTCATGTAACATTTATGAATGTATCTAGTGTTTCTAAGGCTACTAAACTAATCGGCCTTTCGAGACTTGATCATTTGTGATAATTCCAATGTTACACAATAATGCACCGACTCTGGGTAACTGGGGTCGGGGCGTTACAAGGGTGGAGTTGTTTCCCATGGTTCTGTTCTTGACGTTTTAATCAGTGGAGTTGTTTAGGTTCCCTTGTTCTTTTAGCTGTGTGGGATTTCATTATCACATCCCTTCATATTCCCAGGTATAGTTTTCTAGGATTCGGTGTGACCAATACATTGCGTGGGCAGTGATCTTCTACCCATGAGGTTGTTTCCAGTAGAGTACGTATCCCTAGTGAGCTTGGGTGCATATTCTCTAGCTGAGTATCAAGATCATATCCTCATTCCATGATCTACAATGACATGTTTCCCTAGGCAGAGCTCCAGGTATCGGTGTGACCCACACTACACGGGCGCTGAACCTCTACTAGGTGAATTGTTCTAGAGTTGGGTGGTCACACGATACCCACTCCGAGTTCTGTGGGCCAGAGTTGTGCCATCCAGTAGGGATGGCCAGAGTAGTTCCGGGTTTACCCTCTAGTGGGTCTGGGTAGTGGGTTGCTTATAGACTTCTTCGGGTTTACCCTCCAGTGGTGCTGGGCAGTGGGTTTCTCATTGACTTCTTAGGGTTTACCCTCCAGTAGAGACTGGGAAGTGGGTTTCCAAACGACCTCTTAGGGTTTACCCTCTAGTAGAGACTGGGCAGTGGGTTACCCGACAACCTCTTAGGGTTTACCCTCCAAGAGAGACTGGGCAGTGGGTTACCCAACGACCTCTTAGGGTTTACCATCCAGTAGAGACTGGGTAGTGGGATACCCGACGACCTCTTAGGGTTTACTCTCTAGTAGATAATGCGCAATGTGTTACCTGATGACCTCTTTTGGTTTACACTCTAGTGGGGCTTGGCAATGGGTTACCTGATGACTTCATTTAAACTCAGTCGTTTCTACTAGGCTAGTCTGTGGCTTTTCTCTCTGACTACCGGAGTAGGACCCTTGGCTGTACAGGTCAGTGATGTGACAACTTTGACTTTGAGAAGACCTATCGAATGTGTGATAGTTAATATGTGTGGTTTGACATTCCCCAAAACTCTCAAGAATGAGGGGAACTTTACCCACCAAGACGCGTCCTTGTGATGCAACCTAAAACTGTACGGGCGAGTCAGTGCCGCACAAAGAGGATAGTGTCTTGGTGCAATGATTTGAGCCCCTTGGCTTCCAGTTCAGTGAAGATGCGCAGGATGTTGGGCATCGATGGTGGTTATTTATGGGACTGTTGGCTACTCACTTTCTTGGGCTGAGCTACAGGATAGAGATCCCCTTACAATCTCATTCAGTTTTCTTGATTGAGCATATTGATATGTATATACCTTATTCCAGTTCCCACTCCTTGGGTTTGGTTACTCTCCTTCCAGAAGAGGCGAAGATGCATGGGGTATGCCACGTGCTTTCCTTGTTTTGCTTCTCATGGTTGGATGAGTCTACTCTCCTAATATAGGTAGCGAAGACACAATGGGAATTTTTATCTTCTCGTCATTTCTAGATCCTTGTGTTTGGGCGAGTCTACTTCTTTTCTCTAATTGGGATGAGATGTTACTCTACTTTACTCTTTACTATACTCTCTATCATTCTCCTTTACTATACCCTGTTTGATCTACTGATCACCTCTTCAGTACCTCATTTGTTGCTCCCTCGAGCCTTCGGGGTATCCTACTGAGTATTTTTATACTCACCCCTGCTTGGGCTTTGCCCGCACTTGGTGTGACCTTGCAGACGACAGACATGCCGATCATGATGTCGGAGGATCTTAGGAGTTTGGGAGCTTGGACCGCGTAGAGTGGTCGTATTCAGGTTCTAGGTGAGGGACCCTACCATCTATTGTACTTATGTTTACCTGTTGTTGGGTTGTGGCACTTTTCTGGTTGGGCACGTGTTTTCCCCTTTTTCTTTACAGTTTACCTTCAGTATTTACTTTGTACTGTTTAGAGGTCGATGCACTTTTGTGGTTGTTTATAGTAGTTAGTACTTAACTTTTCCTTTTACTCTGCACTTCTTCATTGAGTGGGTTGCATGTGTGTGTGTGTACAGGTACTGAGGAAAAGGCCTCCACGTGTTTTTTAGCCTTTGTCACTTATCTCCAGCCGCTGGCCTAGGAGGCAGGCTTGGGGTATATTTGGCTCGAGCCCGGGTAGAGTCGGGTCTTGACAAAGTGGTATCAGAGGTGCTTCGTTCATTGGGATGTTGTTCAGATGTCCCTAAAAAGGAATTGGTTGGGATCTAGGGCAACAATGTCAATGTGTCTCAAGAGTGGATCTCAGGCCATGGAATCTAGCGATGGTGTGGCAGTCGACGTATCCATTCACCAGGACCCTGATAACCCACTTGTCGACTCGGCATGCTGAGACACCCGTTGCAGGAAAAATTGGTTTGTGCATCAGATAGTATTAATTTTTTAAATGTAATTATTAAGTCATCTCCCCATTTTTGTTACTGTCATATACATATATGATGATCTGATCATGGTGCTCCTTGATAACATTCAGGTTGCCTCCGCGAAGACAGCCAGCCAGGATACCAGCTTTGTTTTGTGACGACGATCCTATGAGCGATGAGACCTCAGTCCAGGACCCATCATGTGAGTCCCTTTCTCTGGGTGGGCTGGTACCAGAACCCCCGCCTAGGGAGTAGTAGATAGCATCAGTAGAGCAGACTGATCTTAAGTGCGGGTTGAGCATGCTCCATGAGTTCCAGCATTAGAGACCTCTAAGGTTCAGCGGTGAGCCATACCCTCAGACAGGAGAGGTTTGTCTAGAGACATTGGTTCGCCTCTTTAGGCTTGTGCATACACCAACAGATCTTATGGTGGATCTGGCCGCCAGCCTTTTCCATGGAGCAGCTGAGCATTGGTGGATTCTGGTGACACAGTTACTCGATGAGTCGTCACTTTCATTGGATGACTTTCAGCTGCAATTTCGTTAGGATTTTTACTCCTCCTGCTTATGATCCATTCGGATCCAGGAGCTCTTGCAGTTTCAGCAGGGAGGGATGACGGTGAATGAGTACACGACTAGGTTCACGGACCGTCCATGATTTTACCCATACATGGTCCATAATGGAAACTTCTGAGCGTAGATGTTCGAGAAGGGTCTCCGTATAGAGATTTGTTCCATCATCGTACCCTTGTGAATCCCCACTTATGAAGAGGTTCTAGAGTAGGCTCTAATGACAGAGAGATTCCTGTCACGTTTTACAGTTGGTTGTGGCAGTAGGAACGACATGGACGAGACATTTTCCACAGCTAGTAGGCACCGGATGACAAAACCTCGATGCAGGTGGACTTCCCACCGCCGGTTTCGGGGACGTAGTCGTGCACCACTATGGTAGAAAAGCGCAGGCCCATAGCTGAGGATACCCTTCTGTGAGTGGTCTCTGGGATGTGGTCGTACATTGTAGTGTCGCCGGAGGGCACCAGGGAAACCCAGAGAGCGTCAGTGCTATTCTTGTGATGGGCGAGGTCACTTGGCACGGGACTGCCTGATCAGGTATGCTGTGAACTTTGGTCAGGTAGCAGGTGCACCACAACGGCAGAGGCATCACTGTGATTGGAGTAGTTCCTAGAGAGGTGGTGCTATCAGAGGAGCACGAGGAGCTATAAGTGGGTGAATACATTACAAGGTCTTCCCATCACCACCAGGAGATCCACGTTAGGCTTCGGGAGCTGACACTTGGGACCACAGACAACCGCGAGAATTGAATGTCTACGATCCTGTAGAGCATGAGGTGATAAAATGTATTCTCTACAGTTCTCCTACTTTTGTAGTAGAATTTTTAGACTCTGTATGTGAAATTATTTTCTCCCTACTCCTTGTTTGAGGTGTTACCAGGGTGACATGGGGCATTGGTATAACCATGTGTCAGTAGAGTTGAAGAGGTGGAACCTTTTCTTTAGTCGATGGTATCGACCGCTTCGCCTTCCGAGCGTGTAAGAGTGTCTTGGTCCTGGGACATCGACTATGAAACCTTGGGTGACCGGATATCCTTGGGTGTTTCACCATATGGATATTATAAAGCAGGGAATCACCAGGCTTTTTCCCAAGTCCAAATAGTGATTCCAGTCATGGTGTACAATGTGGGGGTTCGACCGGGGAGGTGAGCTACCCTCGAGGGCCTTCAGGCCATTTGAGACCATGTGAAGGGATAGAGAGGTTGTCTACCGCCTTTCCCTAACCCCTTAAAGTCTGGAGTGGGTGAACGACACCTCCCACATGGCATACCTAGGGATATGTGTGTGTTCTATTATGCACGACATTGGTGAGGGAAAACCTCGCATGAACGGATCAAATCCCTTGTGTGCGGTTACGCAGAACTGTGCAACAGTTTTCTTGGGTACGGGAGAGCTAGGTGTGGGAATAGTACCCTATGTTGTTCCCTGGTTTTGATTTTCGAGGAAGAAAATCTTGAAGGATGGAATTATTTAAGAACCTGGGTTTTTTATAAAATTCTATGGAAAATTCTTGATGTTATTCCAGAGCAGGGCGTTCAGATGGCGTGTCATTCCAAGCCCGGTGTGGCCAAAATTAATTTTTATGTGAGTTCACAATAGACACGCCAAATATATAGAATAACTCCTAAAGGTTAGCTCATATGGGAAAAACAAGGGGACCATTGAGTCCATAACGTTCCATTTACCCTAGGAGGGGTATATCTTTCGTGGGCGTGACCTTTCTGTGAAAAACGCCACCAGAGGCGTTTTTGTAATTTAACGGACTCTGGTGTTTAATTTATAACTTTCGAACGGAGCCTCGGATTGAAATTCCAAGACCGTTGTTGTTCTCTGGAGGTGGTTTTTTACCCTAGGGGAGGCTTAACCTTAACCCCACCGAGAGTTTGGGTACGGGACTTCTAGTTGGTATTAAAAAAATTAATAAAATTTGATTTTATTTCCTTACTTAAGCCATAACCCACTCCACCCTTCTTCCCCATTTCACTTCCTCTGGAGAAACCCTCTCAAGGGAAGCTCAAGACCTCATCCACCATCTCCATTCAAGGAGATCTTGTCTACGACGACGACAGATCCCTCGTGAAGTGACGGGTTATTCCTAACAAGGTAGGATCGTGTGTATTTTGTTTAAAACTTCCACACCTTCTATAAATTCATATATATGCATAAAATTACCATTATCATGTCGAGATAAGACCATATATGTGTTGGATTTGTTCTATTCTTTTATATTCATTTTTCGAAATTAAAATCTGAGTACCGAGGTGACCGCAGCGGTCCGATGAAGTTCCGGGGGTTTTTCAGTTGTTTTTCGGCGGTTCCGGCCGGTCCGGCGGCGGCTCGGCTCAAGTGGCATGGAAGTGGACGGTGGCTCGGAGTGGCGGTCGGTGGCGGCTTCAGCGAGGAGTTTATATGCGGGCAGTCCGAGATGGGGAACGGTGGTTGCGGGCGAGCGCAGTCGAGCGTGAAGACCGACCAGCTGTCCGACGGTCGGCGAAGAAGACCTAGGTCAGCGACCCTGGCTATCGGACAGCGGACCCACCCTTTTTTTGGGTCCCCACATGGAAAGAAGACCAACCTCTGGGCTGGTCCAGATCGGGGGACTACGGTCCGCACGGGCGAGCTGCGTGCCGGCCGGCTTGGGCTGGTCCAGGGGGTATGGACCGGTCGGACCAGTCCGGTCCACCCCCACTTGCATCCGATGACGTTTAAGCTGGCATAACTCATAAACCGGGTGTTGGATTCATGTACTGTCTACTGCGACACATTCCATGGATCGCGAATAATGTTTCGAGATGGTCTCAAGAATTTTTAATTCCTAAGAAGGGGGGGCTCGGTGGCGCTACACATTCGTTAAGTAGTTTAGCGTTTTCTTTCCGAGTTTCTTCATTCGGTCGGCACGGGCACATCCGAAGTCCGATTTGGGCTCCGTCAGCGGCGTTGGGACCCTGGCGTCGAGGCGGAGTTTTCATGGGGGGGTGCCAGGTGTTGAAACTGGAGTTTAGGCATTGTCCCCATGGCCCATCTTTTGAGCTGTACGCAGCAATTTGCAGCTTTTTCATCGGACGTCCGTTCGGGGCATGCGAGCAGTCAGTCCTGGGTGTTTTTCCGAGGGCATTGCAATGGCGTTACCTATCCGCTTTAATTAAGCACGGTGTTGTGGGCCCCACAAGGGACATTTTTTCATTGATGTTGAATTCCATCTTTATCACCGGGTGTCCGTTTTGGAAAAGTGATTACTCAATCTTGTGTACTTTTCTAAGAGGATCGCAACAGTGTGATCCTTTTGTTGCGTTTATGGACTGTGATGCGGGTCCCACATAGCACCGCTTGTGTGTTGTGCGGTGAAATGCATCTTCTTCTCCAGACATCGGTTCCACGCATGTAAGCAGTCAACTTGATGTGTTTTTCCAAGGGGATCACAATGGTACGATGTGTTCGACTATTTTCGGGACCGAGGCTCGGGACAACGGGACGTCGTTCGGGCGTAAAGCGGTGTTGGACAACTTTTCTGTTAGATATCCATTTAAGGCGAGTGGATAGTCTATCTCGCGTGTTTTTCTGTGACGATTAAAACGGTACTATTTGTTTGGATGTGTGGATCCTCATTCGAGATCTCATCAAATGTTGAGGAATGAAAGGTTTACGGTTGGAGGTTCTTCCCACGGTGACTTCAGAGAACCCATGGCATGTGATTGTGAGCACTCATGTGAGAGTGAAGTAAATTATTGAAGATGTGTGGTTGGTCGTACTAGGGCCATGGTGGAAGCATGTTGGAGAACATAAGTTTTCTACCTCTTTGTGTGGGTGTTGGACATCGTGTGGACGATAGCCTTTGGGCTAGAGATGTGGTATACTCAGGGAGTATACGGGTTTTCCTGGATGTACATGTTACAATTGTACCCAAGAATGTTTGTGTATGTGGTTTGAAGATGTGATAGGGCCACACATCGTGAGGGCCCCATGCGCGTAACATGTTCTAATTTACGTATCGTTGACCTCTCATGATGCAGAGGGTCCTTCTGTTAATGATGGTTTAGACCAACTGGGTGGAGTGGTTTCCCCTGGTTCTATTCTCGACGGTTTGATCATCGGAGTTTTTTGGGTTCCCCTCTTCCTTTATCCATGTGGGCTTTCAGTGCCACATCCCTTAAAGTTTCCTGGTAGAGTTTTTGTGGATTTGGTGTGACCAATACATTGCGCGGGCACCGATCCTCTACCCAGGAGGTTGTTTCCAGTAGTGTACAGAGCCCCAGTGAGCCTGGCCGTAGATTCCCTAGCCGATTATCGAGATCATATCCTCCTTGAGCGATCTACTGTGATGTGTTTCTCGAGGCAGAGCTCCAGGTATCGGTGTGACCCACAGTACACGGGCACTGAACCTCTACTAGGTGAATTGTTCTGGAGTTGGGTGGTCGCGCGATACCCACTAAGTGTTTTGTTGGCCAGTGTTGTACCATCCAGTAGGGATGGAAAGAGAAGTTCCGGGTTTACCCTCTATTGGGGCTGGGTAGTGGGTTGCTCATTGACTTCATCGGGTTTACCCTCTAGTGGGGCTGGGCAGTGGGTTGCTCATTGACTTCTTTAAGTTTACCCACCTGTGGAGACTGGGAAGTTGGTTACCCGAAAACCTCTTAGGGTTTACCCTCCTGTAGAGACTGGGAAGTGGGTTACCCGATGACCTCTTAGGGTTTACCCTCCACTAGAGACTGAGCAGTGGGTTACCTGATGAACTCCTAGGGTTTACCCTCCACTAAAGACTGGGAAGTGGGTTACCCGACAACCTCTTAGGGTTTACCCTCTAGTAGAGACTTGGCAGTGGGTTACCCGATGACCTCTCAGGGTTTACCCTCCAGCGGGGCTGGGCAGTGGGTTACCTGAATACTTCTTTCAGACTCAGTCTTTTCTACTAGGCTAGTCTATGGCTTTTCCCCGTGACTACTAGAGCAGGACCCCTGGTTGTACGGGTCAGTGATGTGGAAACTTTGACTTTGAGAAGACCTCTCGACTGTGTGATAGTGAAGAGGTGTGGTTTGACTTTCTCCATAACACTCCAGTACAAGGGGCACTTTCCCCACCAAGACGCGTCCTTGTGACGCGACCTAAAACCATGCGGGCGAGTCAGTGCCATCCAAAGCAGATAGTGACAGGGTGTGGTGATTTGATCCACTTGGCTTGCTGTTCGGGGCACACATGTAGGATGCTGGGAAACGATGGTGGTTACTTCTGGGACTGTTGGATAATCAATTTCTTGGGCTGAGTTATGGGATATAGATCCCCATACGATCTCTTTCAGGTTTCTTGATTGAGCATATAGATATGTATATTCCTTGTTCCAGTACCCACTCCTTGGGTTTGGTTACTCTCATTCAAGGAGAGGCAAAGTTCCACGGGGTATGCCTCATTCTTTCCTTGTCTAGTTTCTCATGGTTGGATGAGTCTACTCTCCTAATATAGGTAGCAAAGACTAGATGAGAAGTTTCCACTTCTCATTGTTTCTAGCTCCTTGTGTTTGGGAGAGTCTACTTCCTTTCTCTTGTTGGGTTGAGCTGTTACTCTACTGTACTCTTTATTGCACTCTCTGTCATTATCCTTTACTATTACCTATTCGATCTATTGTTCACCTCTTCATGACCTCCTTTTTTGCTTCCTCAAGCCTTCGGGGTATCCTACTGAGTATTTTTAAACTCACCCCTACTTGGGGTTTTCCCGCACTTGGTGTGACCTTGCAGACGATGGACAGGTCGATCGTGACATCAAAGGAGCTTAGGAGTTCAGAAGATTAGACCGCGTATGGTGGTCATAGTCAGGTTCCAGGTGAGGGACCTCCCAGCTTTTGTACTTTTGTTTACCTATTGCCCTGTTGTGGCAGTTTTCTGGTTGGGCACGTGTTTTTTCCTTTTTCATTACAGTTTACCTTTAGCATTTACATTGTACTATTTAGAGGTTGATGCACTTTTTTGGTTGTTTATAGCAGTTAGTACTTTACTTTTCCATTTACTCTGCACTTCTGCATTGAGTGGGATTTATGTGTGTATATAGGTACTCAGGAAAAGGCCTCCCCAAGTTTTTTATCCTTCGACGCTTGTTACTAGCCCCTGGCCTATGGAGGCGGGCTTGGGGTAGTTGAGGCTCGAGCCCAGGTAGGGTCGGGTTGTGATAGTGACAGGTTTGCTGAGGTCACCTCGAGGGAAAGATGCATTATGGGTTGTCATTGATAGACTCACGAAGGTTTCTCACTTCATGCTAATCAAGGAGTCCTTCAGTGTTGATGAGATGAGACTGTTTTACATCCGTGAGATTGTACATCTGCATGGAGTTCCGCACTGCATTTTTTCAGACTGGGACACTCGTTTTACTTCTCGGGACTGGTAGGGGCTTCAGAAGGCTTTTTGTACACATGTACTTTTGAGTACAACTTTCCTTCACCATATATATGGCTAGTCCGACCATATGATTTAGGTGCTTGAGGACATGCTCTAAGAATGCATCCTGGATTTTGGAGGTTCTTAGGAGAAGAACATACCTCTTGTGGAGTTTTCCTACAATAATATTTTTCAATAAAATATTCATATGACACCTTATAAGGCTCTATATGATAGTCCATGATGATCACCCTTATGTTGGCTAGAGGGAGGAGAGGCATCTATACTTGGACCTCATCTTGTTCAAGAGACCTCAGAGAAGATAGAGTTGATTCAGAAGAGGATGGATACTACACAGTCTCAACAGAAATCTTATGAGGATTAGCAGAGATGACCTATAGAGTTTGAGGTCTAAGATTAGGATTTACTAAATGACACACTGAGGTTGGGATACATAAGAATTAGGAGATCGGGTAGTCTTTCACCGAGGTATGTTGGGTCGTTTGAGCTGTTGGAGAGAGTTGGGCCGGTTTCCCGTCGGTTGCAGTTACCTCAGAGGTACCAGGCTGTACATGCCGTCTTCCATGTTTCATAGCATCGGCGTTACTTCTCAGACCCGTATCATGTTCTTAAACATAAGGAGGTTGTGTTAGAGGTGGATGCCTCATTCAAGGATCATCCTATCCAGATTGTTGATCAAAGTACAAAGGTTCTCCGTGGCCAATTTGTTCTCTATTACGAGTGCTATGGCAGCACAGGCGAGTGTAGTACAAGACATGGGAGAGGGAGGCCGATGTAAAATCACAGTTGTCAGAGTTATTCGACATTTATTCTTCTATTCCACCATGCTATGTAAATTCAGGGACGAATTTCTTTAATGGGGGAAGTTTATAAGAATCTGGATTTTCTTTTCTGGAATGTTTTCCTTTTCTTGTATTTTTTGAGAAAAAGATGAGTTTCTATAATTTTTAGAATTACATGCCGTGTACTTTATGAGTACACGCTGTGTACTCGGTTACCATGGTTAGCCGTGTGTTGGACATATAGTGGCGATTCACACAACCATGTGGGTAACCTGGAGGCCACCTAAAGTGGGGCACAGTAACGGCAAGTACACGTCGTGTACTTAAAAAGTACACATCGTGTACTTCAAAAGTACATGTCATGTACTTTTTTTCATTAAACGTATCGGGGTCACGTCTGACGGACATAACCTCCTTCTTCTAGGTCTGGTTAGTTTAAGAGAACCCGTATGGTTACAAGCTTTCCCTGATCCCCTAATCGAGCACCTGTACTCCGAATCGACTATCGTCAATTGCGTTGGGACAACAACAGTAAGCTTTTCCTTCTGCTTGAGCTTCGTTTCTTGATTCCTCCACATTCTCAAGTTATCCTCTGTTGAACATTTTAGGCGTTTTTGTAGATCTACCTTATTATGGGGAAATTCAAGGCTTGAGGTTCATGTATAGTGATCTCCCAACACCGAGGTAGGTGGTTTGTGCCTTTCCATTATTGGTCTTCGAGTTTTATGTGCAAACATACCCAAAACCCATGAATAGGGTTTTTCATATTTACAGTCTTAGACTTGTATATTTCTTGATATGGTTGTATTCTTTAGTAGAGGTTGATTTAATATAAATGGGTTTAATTTCTAGGCCTTATAGGTTTTACCTCATTGCTCATTTTGACTATTTGGTATAGTTCTGCCATTTAGGGTACTATTTGTTTTCTATGACTAGTATTGTAAGATGAAGTATTTTATCATTTCTGACATGATTATGTGCTTTAGATTGTTATCCATGTAGTATTAGGGGTTCACTTAGGCTATTGTCCATCGTTTGTGCATGTTTTCATTACACAGGGTTGCAGGAAACTGTTGTAGTGGGACCATAAGAGAAATTGACGTTGAGGGATTTCCCAGAGCATCTGTCATAATTATCACGCTTCAAGACCATAGGGGGATTGACATTGAGTTCTCCATAAGAGGGTTTATAAATATTTTACAAGGTCATATGAGGAATTGACGTTGAGTGCTTCCTTAGAGTGTATGTAGTTACCGCTGAAAGACTATATGGGGAATTGATGGTGAGTTCTTCTTCATAGAGTCTTGGGAATATCTATCCTTCTTTTGATTGAAACATATGGGTTAGGATAAGAGTACTAACGAGAGGGTTACCTACTTTGATTAGATGTTTTTTGATATATGAAACTGCATGCATTGAAACTATGGATTTTTTACTACTGAGTACATCATTGTTATTGCTTTCTTTTACTTATTACCTGCCATATAGTCACTGAATATTAGGCATGGTTCATGTGGTGGTTTACAACTAGGATTTAGTCTCACACCCTGTTTGGGCCATGTTTTGGGGCCCAAACAGATTATATTGTTGCATGTATAGATAAGGACAAGCACCCTTCTACTTCAGCTACTTGATTGTTGTGGAGCTAGAGAGCATGGGACCAAGCTTAGGCTTGCAATGCTGAGGAGTTGTTTAGTTTTTTTCTTTTTTACTTTGCTTTAGTACAATTTTCTATTCCGGTATTGTGATTTGTTTGGCTACTTTCCTAGACATATGTATCATGCATCATTCATATGTATGTGTGCTCTAGTTTATTATTTCCAGTTTTCTGTTGTTTACTTTTGTATGGATTATTACTGCTTCCGATATTGTAATTTTGCATACCGTGAATGTGTTACTATAACAATGAGGGATTTTTTCCCCACTATCACATCCAAGGCCATCGCAGCTAGTCGGCAGCCTCTGGTGTTTAGGGAAATACACTTGAGGCCTTGCGACCAACCTGGTTCAGGGCACCTCTGGGTGTCTTTTGAAACTGGGACTTTAGATTCTGTATGATATATTCCTAGTAGGGTCACATCCAACCTAGGAAATAATATCTCTTTTAGGTCTCTGAGGCCACTTCGGCATAATTCACATAGCATCCCTTAACTCGGAATATTTCTCCAATATTTACTTTTCATGTGACAATAATCTACATGGGTTGGTCATTGTCACATGACCTTAAAAGTTATGATGTGTCCCATTAAGTGGCACTGAACTATGTCAGTTCTGATTCCCCTAACAATGATATAATGGAAGCCTATCCCATCGGCCTACTATTGACATAAGAAACACTTATTTCTTCCAAGATGATGATAAATACTAAATCACCCCTTAGAGTGGCTTAAAACTAGAATCATGATAGTAAGATATATTTGAATTTAAAATCCATTAATTAAAGGGTATCACCAATAGAGAACTTCAGATACATGAAAATGAATTCATTGATGAATAGCCTCAAATACATATAAATGATTCTAAATCCAATACATGATAATAGTTGGTTGATAATATAAGGGTGACTAAATTTATAATTATAATTTACTAAAGGATTATCATATATGACATAAATCTATAAGTGTTATAGAGTAGGAAATAAGTCTCCTAAAAAGTTTGTGATGATCATAACTAACCATCCTCTTGGACAAACTATTTTTTAAGATATCTTTGGAAAAATACAAGTGACTCCCGACATTTGGAAAGAAGGTCTGCATCAACTCGAAATGAGTGTGTGTGTGTGAAAAACCTCACCAACAAAAAATGGTGAACCCTTTGTGAATCCTTAATAAATATGCATGTTTCACCAACTGATAAGGTTCCCTTATGGAAAAAATGAAATATAGAAACCCAAGTATCCAAAATAGTCGATTATGTATGTGTTCATTTATTAACATTCATCTTTGAGGGGTTTTCTTATTTTTTTTTATATTTATCCAGGAACATCTTCCAAGAGATAAAATGAATACAATGGTATCCATAGGACTAACCTGAACATATGAATCAATTGTTGCATAAGCAGTGTCATAATCAAATCAGAGGACACTTTCACTGACTCAACACCAACGTCACCTATTCTCAAATGCGCTCTTTGGGAGCACCATCGTAATAGTATTTTACCAATCGTAGAGGCTATAAAAAATCCTACTGCTTGAAATGAACCACTAAACATAAACTCTATGATATCCAATGGACCAGAAGAAGACAACACCAGTTTTCATTTTTAATCATTTCAAGAGCCTATCCCCGAAATGTTGTAGAAAGTTCCTCCGTTGACATAGATTTTCATATCAACAGGTAACTAATAGCCTCATCTATAAAAACAAGGGTCCCCCAATGGGATCTTACCATCTTACACCAATTCCAATTCAATAAGTAAATGAATAATAATCATGAAAAGTGTGCTTCCCTTAGGAGTCCAACATATGTCATTCATACCCAGGCACTCAAGACATCCCATCGAGGGTAGTGACCATTCAACAGGGAATATGACCCTACTATTATCCCCTAAAGATAATCCTTCCAATCAAATATGTTTTAAAAACATGAGAAATAACACATACTTACCCATACACACCAATACCTATAATATATATTAGAAAAATCTGGAGAAACTATCTGAAAAATCCTAAACATGAATAGGGGTAGACACATATATGTGCCCCCACCCAGGATGATTTTCGATATATGAAAGTAATAAAAGGTGTACATGAGCCTGAATTAATTACTTATCCAACTATATAATGGAAAATTATTCATGTTATATCTTTAGAATTTACCACATACATTATTAAAATAATGGAGGGACATGACTTTCTTCATGTGCACATTCTTCATGTTTTCTAGGACAAAATGATTGCATCAGAGGTGACTATATGTTTAGAACACAACCCCAAATACACATTCAAAATGTTTCATAAACATAAAATCTTGGTCCCTCAATAGTAGACACATATTCATTCTCCCGTCTAGGTTGTTGAAGGGGAACCCCAAGGATAATGGACAATCGGATCATGCCAATATCAATGTTCGGACAAAAGGCCATTAGTCTACCCATGTGGTCACTCAAAGGTAGGAACATATCCTTAATCAAATTCTAGAAACCTATTAGAAAATTCTAATAGTGACAGAAAATATAATTAAATAGGAATCCATATATGGAAGTCTTCACCCACAACATGTGGCCCCAATCACCATAAATAATGCATCTAAAAAAAGCTAACAAAAGATGATTGGAAAATGAAGATTTGATCAAGGAAATGTTCTACTGAATGTTGGGGTTTTTGAAGCCCTAATATGATTATATATTGAGGATAAAGATCTTACACCTATGTTACCCAATTTTAGATATGGTGTTTGCAATTGTTAAGGTCTTACCTACAAGATTCCCTCGAGTAGTTCTGTATTTCCTCCTCATACATCTTACCATGAATTCCTACTTTTTATCTAGAATCTAATAAATCATGAGATACCATATCTCAATTAGAACCCTAGTAACCATACTCATGCATAAATATCACACAATAATAAGTTTCTCCCATCTATAATGATCACCCTAAAGATCCTTCCCTTAGTATACACTGTAAACATTCTCTATGGTGTCAAAAATCATGCAATGATGGTATTCTTCCCCAATATGGAATTCACTATGAAGTTCCTCCCCATAGTGACACATCATTTCATCAAGAACATCTGACCCTCAAAAATAAAATTCTGATAAATCCCTCCTATCTTGAGGCACTTTGGTAAAAAGAGTCCATTCATTCTTGATTACTTGTCATTAACATAAAATTTTATTTCTCAACTGGAAGATAGATGAGGAAAAATGTAATTCTCTAAACCACCCATGGATCTCATTCCTTATAGTATGAGAGGGTAAATCCATACCAACCTCTTTTTATTTTATAAATAAATGGAGAAGTATCTACATTAGTTAGATCAAGATTAGGATCATTATACGAATAATGAAGAATACAAATTACTAAAGGGGAGGTAGTTGGATGAGGTCAAAATAACAATAATTTTTTTTCCTTTAGCCACTCCCCAATTAATAATTCCCAAGGCATTGTCAGAAGAATGTGTTCACAACATTCACTTGAATATATAGATCACATGTCATCAATTAAATACAAAATTATATCCATATGTTGAATATCTAATTCATGTCATGGTAATAAAATAGATGCAACATCAAATTGAAATATATTCCCACCTATCTATGCGAAACTTTAATTAGGAACACATCATGGATCCCTATAGTGAGAAATTATCAGTTCATAAAATTAGTTATATCATATGGTCATGGATTCCCTATACATTTCTTATAACTGATAATGGGGAGAACAAGTGGTGTTGAATTTCAACCCAACCACCAGTTATAAAAACGCTCAAAAAGTGACATCATGTATTTTAATATCATTTGGATAACTGTGAGAAAGAGACTCTACTAGAAATAGATGGTATGTTTTAAACGAACTAGCCCATAAAAACTCTAAAATCCATCAGGCTATAAGAAAGTGATCAATTGAAAGAATCTTGCATCAAGTATCTGAAAATATTGAGTAAACCTCCTTCTTAAGGGAAGACAAACATCAATAAGCAGAAATATCATTGTAACTGGGTGTATCATGTGTTAATTATGAAATGAACACAACCCATATGAAAAAAAAGATCCAAAAAATTAGAAGATCATTGACAAATGCTACATATGTTGAAGTACAAGATAATCTCCACCCCATAGGGCTAGGGTTTTTTAACATAAACAATTAAGTTGAAATATCAGGACTTAAATGTTGTGAAAATGGAAGATGATAACCTGCATCTTATAGGGATGGGAAATTTTTAACTCACCTTTAGTGAAATTAAATATTTTTTTTGGATGGGAGGACTTCCCCTAAAGTATTATTCCCAATTTATCACATCATGTGATACATATTCATCATTAGCTATGAGAGAAACAAATTTCTTGATGTTCCCTTAATATCACACTTAACTATATGGATTCAAATAGATCCTTGAAATAAAGTTTGATTTTCATTCATAGTACCAAAAAATTACTTTTTAAGAGCACAACTGCTCCAAGGAATCATACCTCCTCTTATGGATTCTCTTGGATAAAAAATTTCTCCCATTATTTAAAGATTTATGAAATGGTTGAGATGAAGATAACATCAGTAGAGGTCAATATTCCAATTCAAAATACAATATCCACCAAAATTACAGACAGATTGAGTACTATAAATTATAGAATTACCCAAAATTTGGGAACTCCTTAGAATGATCCATTTCCTCATCCTCAATTGGATTTTTCATATGAAAAGGGTAAATATAAAATTCAATCTCATCTATTTCATGTGGGTATAAAACCCCTCACACTCATGAATATATTTTCTTAGTTTGTTATAGAAATGAGGTAATGGAGATGAATTAATTATAAACAACTCATCGATAGTATTCCTACTACTTTTTTTCAAACATAACCTCAGTTTACTCCCCCAACTAATGCCTATTAACTAGAATATTCCAAAGTTCTAGTGAATTTTGATTCACAATATACACTAAATTAAGGATAAATGAAAAAAATATAACCAGTGATAACCGAATATTGAGACTTCCCTCTATTTGATAAAAAACCATACCAATGTATGTAAGGTTATGATCACCCATCTCTAGAAGAAGTGTATATAGGTCCAACACATCTTGTTAACCTTATTGTTCCCCCTTCTCTAGTCCCATCTTAATTGGTCATTCCCATGGGATTTTTTTGACACTATTGAATCAATAATAGTCTAGATGGATGCTATAGTTGGAAAATGCATTTCAGTGTAGCCCAAAAAAAAGCCTTACCTCAAATCAGTATACGTGGCACTTCCCCACCAGAATTTTGAATATACTATGGTACTAAAATATGATGGTTCGTGATATCTGGAGAAACATATGATGTATTATGTATCTTATTGTGGCCCCAAAATGATAAAATTTTTCAAAAATAATCTTCCAAACTCTGGTGTTATGTACACACCAGACAAGATCCGACCATCAAATGGTACAGTAGATTACCCATAGGATCAATTAAAGGTTTGGAAGACCTCTACCAAATCATTAATTATCATTTCATCTCAAAATTGTGAAATGAAAAGGTCCTCAACCTCATGATCTAATAATAGGGAGAAAGTGAGAGAGTCTTAAACATAAATTCCCAGATTAATATGCTATCTTACTCCCTGAATTTTCAATTTCTATACGATGATTTGTTGGATCATTTCATATAAATAATACATGATGATTTGTGAACACCACTCATTCCCATCAAATACATGGGTGGGTTCCAAGACCATGAGACCGTGGAAAATTTATTGAAATACTCTATCTTATAAACTGGATAAAAATTAAGATTAGTAATAGAAACACAGGTGATGATTGTGTGGATTTCTTGAATTATTACCCCTTTAGTTGAATATTGGGGCACACCATCTAGGACTTTTTCATTTTCAATGATTTCATATGTAATATAGTTCATTGTGATAAATTATTACTTAGTAAAACTTCAGCATATGTAGTGTGTTTTTCCACCATCAATTTGGAAGAAGAGGGTGAATGGCTGGAAGATACCAACATGAATTCATAGAATTTCATTGATTAGATGACTAGAGAAACAATAACCGAAAATCATTTTTCCCTATAAGAATAGTTAAAACAAAAAATTACACCCTCCATTGACTATTCTATGGAAAAAATATCTCATTTAACTATACATCCCTCTAAAAGACAATATTCTAAGAAATGGAATGTAGAAAATGGTAGGAAGAAAATGTAGAAAGATAAACCTTCACCTAGGCGAAAATTATCCTTGACTCTCTCATACTTCCTGACTTCAGACAAAAGAGAACTGGTGTTTCCCCACCAAATATTACAATGGATATGCCCTACCAAAAGGTATCATAAGAACTATCCCATCAAATTTAGTTCACATTAAATTATTAATTTCTCATTAGATCCGTTAATTTAGTTAATTTTATGTATCCCTTATATGACGATGAATTATATTATGAAACTCAGAATCCCATACCAAATTAGGGAGACTTGAATATAGTATATATGAGACATGGAATAGTGGGATGTGAAACCATGAAAGAAAAAAATATACTGGTCATACACCTGCTAGAGATATCTATACTACACAAAGTCTTGGTAAATCCCTTTTACAAGCCCACTATGAAGAGTATGATTCTACCGTACATATATGAAATCTTTTGGAACTAAACATTTCAGATGATAAGTTATTGAATTAGTGAAAACATGAATGGACCAAGAAAGTGGGATGGACATGGAGGCTCCATCTAAAATAAAACAAAATTACATCCACATATTCTTGACAACATGACTTATCTTTCCTAGATAGGTAATCTCAAAAAATTCCTTTTAGGGAAAATTTTACCAAGAGGAAACACAAACCGTTGACAAAAAATTATTACATAAATATGTAATTGGACATAATTTTACAATATATTTCAATTCATGACTCTCTTAATCTATAAAAGGCTCTATAATAAGAAATTTTAGAATTTATATTTTTCTCTCATGATTTCAATGTTGATGCTATTTTCAATAAGGTATAAAGTGTAGAGGTTGACCCTTCATAATGTCATGTAGTTTTCTATTTCACTGAGGAGGACATAGATGATGTTATATTGGGACACATCAAGACTATGTACCGTTCTAGAAGATATAATGGCATTGAAATCTAGTGATATTTCATTGACAATGGATTAGGAGTCAACCAAATTATTTTTAGAATTCTTCATCAACTTAGATACACTGATGATAATTTATTCCATTCCACATTAGAACATAAAGGGTATAATAAAAGTGAAAGAAAACCCTCAGCCACATTAATACCCGATCTTAGTTTAGAAATCATTTGTTCGACTCAAATTTTGTTGCAATATTAAAAGATTCAGCTTTCAATGTAATGCTAGGAAGGAATTAGTTGTATTAGAAATAATATATTCCTTCATCATAGAATAAATGCCTTAAATACAATAAAAATTGATAGATTAGTAAATTACAGGGTGAACAATATTTTCATGAGCCTTTGAAATTTCAATATTTTGATGTATTATTATATTGAAGAGAAGGAAATAAACCCATAGATGATAGAGTTCCATGGGTTACCACTCTAAATGGTATTAAATGACCCCATCTAACCCATTTAAATATTTTTACGATAAATTTCTAATTCCAATCAATTAGGTCAAAGTCATCACTTTATATTCATATATGTGCTAGTTGGTATTCAAAATATCATCCATGTTTGTTTAGCCTTAGGTAATTGAAGAAATATTTGACCCCTATATTGGGGTTGAAACCAGAAATGAAAAATATACAATATTATCCTCATAATTTTAGCAAGTGACTACTTAATATGATAAACCAGAAGAAGTCATGATATCAATGGTAGAATTTATCTCTAGGGATAGTGGAATCTCCCCTAAACATAATGATTCTCCTTTATCTGTCATCCATACTAAAATGGATATAAAGGAATAACATGATACATATGAATAATAATATGAAAATGACCTCATAGATGATCCTCTAGCATTTTAAGAATGAGTCTCCACCACTATCAATGAACTATGGTAGATAAATATGGATATATAAGAGGATTCATGACCAATGTTAATAAACTCAACTATACCCCTTAACAAGAAGAAAATTTACATATACTTTATGAAGAATAACAAGGACATGTTTTATTGGAAATAAAAATGGAATCCAATAATTGATCCAAATGTTTCTACGCATAACATAGGATTTATATATGATCACCAGGATTAGATAAATAAATATAGAACATCGCATTTAATCTGGCTTAAAAAGTTGAAGAAGAAATTGAAAAACCCATCAAAGATAAATTCATTTGGGAGGTATAATATCTTAAATTTCTCACCAACATTTTCCCAATTAAGTAAAATAGTGGGTAGAATAGGATTTTCATTGATTTCAAAATCCCAACCAGCACTGCCAAACTATGACTTCTCTATTTTGATTACAAAACATCTTATCAATGAATTATATGAATATCAATCCATCTTTATCATGGATGTATATTCATGGTAAAATAAAATATGAATGGACCTTGAAAATAAAAAATCCACTGCCTTTGAACCCACCATGGGGTATTCTATTACGGGGTGATGCATTTATGTTTAAAGAATATTGGAACTATATATAAATATTTCATGCCTCAAATATTTAGACACTTCTTTGGAAAATCAATCAAATGGTATGTTGACGATTTGCGGGGTAAAATCATGGAAGTATTCTAATCACCTTATAGATATGAAAATAATTTTAAAAAAACTTTAAAAACATAGTTCGAAGATGGATCCAAGGAAATTAAATTCTAGTGTTACTTTAGGAAGAATTTATTACTTTATCTTATTCCATCATTTCTTCTAAGAGGATCCTATTATGACTACGGAAATTCTAGTAATTTCACCCCTTGATTCCTCAAATATTTGAGAGTATGAAATGGGAACCCTTCCTACATTTGATTCTTCATAGAAAACATCATAGACAATTATTTCCCCTTCACTAAGTTGATAATGAAAGGGGTTTTTAGTGGAATAGTGATTTCCAATATGCATTCGACAACCTCAAGATATATCTCTTGATCCCCCCAATATTTATACCTACAATAAAATTAAATATATTAAGAATATTTGTGAAAACCCTGGAACGGTAGCTGGGTTCCATAATTCCATATAAAAGTTCAGTGGGTAGCGAAAAAAACTTTTATTATTTCAGTAACACCATGATCGAAAGTGAGAATAGATATTCAGATATTAAGAAGAAATATTTGGAAATTATTGTTTTGGTTCAAAAATTAAGGCATTACCTGTAACACCATGAGGACCATTTTTTCTCTTGAAATTAACCAATAAAATATATCCTCAATCATCCAATGTTGATTGGAAATTTGGCATAATGGATGGTAATTCAGAAATAGTTTTATATCTGGTTCATAAATTAGAAGATGATAAAAAAGGAAGGCCTTAGAAAATGTATTGTATGAACATCCCTCTATATAATTATTTTTGACGAGTACCAATGTTCTAGATGAGAAAATCCTCTTCGTTTAAGAACCTACTCCAATTTTGGAAATATACTTTGATGTTAAATCATAATTCACAACTAAAAATATAATAAAGTACCCTAAGATCAATATATTTGGGATGAGAATCATTCTTATTTCTCAAAAAAATGATGATTTATGTTTCTCCATTCTACTATTAGGAGGTTCCATAACAATGAGTCCGAATAACAATCCCATATTGTAGGCTTGGAGCTATCCTAGAAAATACTAATGATTCATCAAAAAATAAAAGGTGATTCTAAGTTGGTAATTATGTAAATAAATGGTGTTTATGCCATCAGGAAAGAATAATTGATCACCCTTCATAATCATGTTTTAGTGTTTATGGAAGAATTCCTGTACACTCCAACACTAACTCACATCCTGCTTTCCAAAATTTCTCAGGTAAATTAATTATAAAATGATTCCATTTCCTTGGATGTTCTAGATTGGTATGGAACAAGTCATCATAAACACCCATAATTGAATTGAATTTCATTTTTTCAAAGTGTAGCGGAAGAGCTCAAAAAGATCAATTCTACCCCTAAACCAGCTAGTTCTCTAATGAAGCAGATGAAACCCATTATAAAATACCTCCGAATTGGGTTACTCTCTAGACAGAGCTGGAAAAGAAAAAATCTAATAATGGGAAGCAAATTACACACTTTATTTTTGTTCAAGTCATCATATGGTTCTATATAAGTTAATAATTGATGGAATTATCCTTATTTGCATTGATACAAGGGAAATTCCTACCACCATGGAGGAAGATAATGCTATCAGTTGTGGTAACTATAAATCATGAAACATTTTTCTCGCCAAATAAAGAGGAATTGGAATTACTATCCTTTGATGATAGAGGATTGCTCAAAATTCATCCTAAATTTTCATCCCATCTATGTATGTTATAACTTAATCTATCCACCCCCATAGTTACTTGTTCAAGGTAAATACTTATAGTCATTCACTATGATGAAAATGGATGTTGTTGGGCCACATCCACCAGATATAACAAAAAAATTCTAAAACATCCTTATCGGTACTGATATTTTCTCTAAATGTGATGAGGCAATACCTATTAATGAAGTGAGAACCAAAAGAATCATCAATTTAATGAAGTTAAACATTATCACCATATTTGGTGTCCCTCTCACAATATTTATGAACAACATCACAAACATATATTCTCTTTAATTGAAGATTTTTTACTAGGTGTACAACATTAAATCCAAGAAAACATTCAACTACCATATAGTTCAATATTAACTTATGGAGGATTCAATAAAACTCTATCAAACATTCCCCAAAAAATGGTTGCTAGAGAAATGAAATCATGAACTGATAAGTCTATGAACACCTTGTGGGTCTACTAAACTAATACATGCTACACTACTCATAAATCCCCATATTCACTTGATTACAGAAAATTGGTTGTTCTTACCATTATGGTATAATTTACCTCACTTATAATAGATATTTTTGGAAAAGTATATGATTATGAACTATTAGAGAAGCAATTTTATGAATTATAGTGACTTGATGAGAAAATGTTTTATACCCTACATAATTTGTAAGAATACATAAATCATAAATCTTGATTATTTAAAAATAAATTTCCTCACTTATAATTCCTTTAAGGAGAATAATTTTTGACTTTGAAGACTCTTATGATTCTAGATAAGAAACCCCAAAAGATTGATCAAAAGTGGGAAGTACCTTACATCATACATAAATTATATCCTAGTGGAGACTAATTGTTAATCACAATGGATGGGGAACAAACTATTCCCAATAACAATTAAATATTTATCAATAAAATACATTATTTGTAAAATTCATATATTTCATCATGGTTTCATGTTGTTAAACTTCATAGAATCAATAGTCCTATGTGCACCACCTTAAAATGTGAAAAATATTTCCTCGTTGAATTATGATAAAAGGTATGGAATGTGGTCATTTATGAACAACTATAAAAGAAATATATTATATCATTATCACACTATGATAAACTAAAAAAAATTCATCCTTTTCACATGATGATAAACTACACAACATCTAGTCCATGATGCATGGACATAAAATGAATGGTATATGGGTCCTAGTCATATGACCTAAAACTATAAGGCATTATAGTATGAGTTATATGAAACTAACCTAAATAGCATAACCTCCATGGCATAAGATACTAATCTTTACAACAACAACCTTAATATATGTTGTAAAATAGTATTGTTCACATCCGTACTAAATTACATAAAACTCCATAACACTTTTTTTAGGCTTGAGAAGATCACAACCATTGGTGTTGGTTACCTACCACACCTCTATCCAATAACATTGTGTTTATTTAATATCATCTTAATGGGATACATAGTGATTCATGGACATTATATCCTAGGCCCATAAATGAGTTAAATACCCCCCCATGCATAGAAACAAATACAAATTCAAGGGGATTGATATTACATGTCCAATGATGGTCCAAATACCTCCTTTGTGCTTGGAATAATTCTTTCTAGAGATCATACTCTTTATCGAGGGTAATTTATAATTTCCACAATGTTTCTTTGTCCAACAGTGATGGATGGTCTAATTATTAAGGACACATTTTTTTACTGCACCAAATATGTCTTATTTTGGCTATTTATAAGTAAACCTCGAAAGACTTATCAACTAGGGGGACATTAATTTTCAGGAGAAACCTGATATCAATCATAATTTCAATGACATCAGCTAACTATCATCCTTGATGAATGAAATTAAATAAAATGTTTTCCTAGAACAATGTATGGATTGATTCTCACCCATGTGAAGTACACAGAGACACATAAATTCTACATCCTAGTTCATCCACTACAATTTGAAAATATCACAATCCTTTTGTTGTTGTCTCAGTGTGGAGAAATAATCCTTATTCACTCATTATTTTTCATACAAAGAATAATAGATGTGGACTTAGGAGTTTTGGTAAAGGCATACCTACATGATCAAGTTATATCAGTTCATGTCTTGTTTAATGTGGTGTCACGGCCTGTCTTCGGGACCCGTGCCGTGACTACCCCAAGCCCACCTTACATAGGCCAAGGGATGGAGACTAGCACCCAAGGCGTCAATCCCGATAAAAGGGAAGGAATTTCCTTTAATAAGTAAACAAAAACAACAGAGTACACAACGTGAAGTAAACACTAAGTAAATTCTATATACAAAAGAATGTGCTGAAAGGAAAGGGACTGGAAATACAAGCCCAACAGTAAAGTACCGTACAACTAAAAAGATAGTACAACTACAGTAAAGTAAAACAGCAACTACTGAGTCATCCTACGGGAATCCCACCTGAAGGGTGGGTACAGATGGCCTCCTCACCACCCCGGGTTCATCCGTCCGCTCCATGTACGTCTCGCCAAGTGGTCCACCTCTGGGTACCATCCGGTCCTGGATCGCTCTCGACCTCCGTCAACGCTGTCCATCGTCTGCATCCAACACAATGAGGTGTGGGCATAGCCTATGCATGGGTGTGTATAACGATACTCAGTAGGGATCCCGAGACCCCCAAAGATCTCCTAGAATCCACGAAGGATAATTCACAAAAGGAAAGATACAATCACAATATATCAACCATCCCTACTTAGGTATATGAGTATACATATACCTAAGTTACCAATCTCAGTTTAGCTCCAACTCTCGAGCCCAAGAACATCCCATTCCATACAGTATGTAAAGTCCGTCACATCGATGATAATGATTGAAATTCAAGATTCAGCTCACACAGGTATACATCTTTCGTACAGCGATAGAGATGATCAGAAGTAGTCACTGATTCATCAAAGTTGTCTGACCCACAAAGGATAGAATACCAGCTAAGCTATCAGACCCACACAGGATACAAGACCAACTACTCTTTCAGACCCACCCAGGATACTAGTACAGGGGTGAAATTGCCAGACCCACAGAGGATACAAGAACAGTAGTCATCAATGTCGAACCCACTGAGGATTCTGGTACATTTTCCATCATCATAGAACCCACGGAGGATCCCAGTACGGTAGTTATCGTCGTCGAACCCGTGGAGGATCCCAGTACGGTAGACGTCGCAGTCACAGCCAGCTCTGGGGTTCCCGCACACAACCTGCTCAATTCCGGGAGGGTCTGCTTCTTGAGAAAAGGAGTCGATACATCAACTATCACAAATTCAAGATTTAATGTCTCCCAAAGCACCATCTCATCAAAAGAAACTCAACATGGTAGAAGGCGCGTCAATCAGACGCCCGGTCTGAAAGTTATTGGCTTTTACGTTCCAGGGGCCCGGTTGGAATTACGCTCGTACCACACCTATCCATTTTAAATGGTTGTCCAAAACTCACTGAGAGTATCGCAAAAGTACCATCTCATCACAAGGTTCCCAGTTCCATAGACGGCTCGTCGATCGGGCGCGCGGTCTAGAAGATATTCACGTATAAGCGAAACAGGCCCGTCCTGTCAAACCTAGTGGGCTGGCGGGTTGGCCCGACCCGGTAGGGGGTCGGCCCGGATTGGTGGAGAACGGCCCACCAAGGGAGCCGACTAGGCTGGTCCAACCCATTTGAGGGGTCGGCCCGGCCCGGTGGGGCGCGGCCCACCCGCGGACCCGGCCCGCAACCTCACCCGACGACACCATGTGGCGCCACCCTCCTTACTGCCCGGCCGGCCGAAGCCGGCCGTTTTTTTCCAGTTCATGTGGCCCGGACAGTGGGCCACTATTTCTCTGTAGCGCGGTGCCAGTAGGCACTGCGATTCCCTTCAACCCGGCCGACAGCCTGCCAGCCGGTTCGCCCGCTGAAGTGGCCCGTGGAGGTGGGTGGCAGTTCTCTGTATCGCGTCACCATGCGGAACCGCGGTCTCCTGCCCGGCCGGCTAAAGCCTTCCGGTTCTTCCTACCTGGCCGGTCATGAGATTGGCTGGTTCTTCTTCGGCCAAGAAGCCCGCAGTTGCAGCCCGCAGTTCTTCTACACACGGCCAATGCGTGGCCGCCACAACCTCTTGTCGCCGACGTCGCCGCCTCCTTCGTCCACGGTCCTTCTTCGGCACAGTGCGGCGACACTGCGCCCCCTTGACTTAGCCCCCATATCCAAAACAACAATTACCAACAGATGGTCTTCGGGGTGTGTTGGTTCAACCCACACCCTTTGTATTTGATGGCATCATTCAACCAAAGTCAAACCAAGGCATACATTGATAAAGAATGGTTTAATTTTTTTCCACTAAAATTAATCAAAACCCCCTCCCTCATATATGATGTTGCACGTCGATGAGCCGTGGAAGACGAGCGTCGCGATAGTCGGGTGTTGTTCCATCAACGTCTGGGAAAGTTGTTGTCATAGGCGGCGTCCTTTGCGTGCGTCCTCTTCTCCATTGTCACGGAGGAAGTGGAAGGAGGACATGTCGTCATTCTTCTATGGAAGAGGACATCGTTCATCATCGTCTTCATCAGAGAGGGTGAATTCTCCCAAAGCCTTTCCAGCAAAAAATTTCCAAGGAAAATGAAATAATAATAGGTTCCCCAAAATTATAATATTTCCATGCCTTTCAAATCAATTCAAATTAACAAATTAATCAATGGAGCTTAATTAATTAAATTGATGAGGTTGTCACAATTAATGGAGGGAGGTGGAAAGGCTCCTCCATTAAGTGGAAGTTCAAAAGTTTAAAAAAATGGGTTCATGGAAGTTAAAGGGGATGTGAAGAGTTAGATGCTCATGTGTTCCCCACACACATTATCCTCCAATGGGAGGTTATGTGGGGGTGGGACCCACCATCAACATCCCTTTGGAGATAATAACCACCAACTAAATAAATTGTGTAACACAGTAATTTATTTAATTTATTATGAATCCCCAAAATATAAATTCTACTCCCGACCAAACGCAACTGCGGTAAAGGTCTCATTCAGAGAATATCAGCACTACGAGTTCATTGGTGTCCTTGGATTTCAATTCCGAGCACCGGTTCAAAAGATAGAAAATCCCGCTCATACGTCTACTGAACGTACCTGAACAAAACTTCAGAAAATTATTCCGGGCACACCGGGCCTCGGAATCAGGTTCCATCAGAAACTGGGTACTCGTAAAATTCCAAATATTTTAAGAAAAAATTTCCCTTGAAATTTTTTGGTCATTACACGTTGTATTAGATTCAAGAACCTAAATGGAACACCAATATCCTTACCACATGATATAAAATAGCATGGTCCATGTCCTTGTTGTATGATTTAAAACTGTTTAACATTTAGAAATGTAATTGAGTTGACCACTATCAAGGGGATTAGTATCTCACCACACCTTTTTTCTAGAACTATGTGTTTATTGATTCTCACTTTGACAAAATATATAGTAACTCCAAAATACTACATCATGGTCCATCTGCAATATTAAAATTCCCAAACTCTCCTATGTATGAACCATATCATCATAGGAGGGTCCAGTATGGGTTCTCATCCTTCTAATGATCATATATTAAAAAAAATACATTCACTCCATATAAAAATTTGTTCATTGTGGGTAATTATTCATAGAACTACATCTGATTTGATTCTCAATTTGATGAGATATGCACTAATACCTGGATCCTATATCCTAGTCCATTCATAATATAAAAATTCCCCAACTCCCCTATTTATAATCTAGATCTACATAAGAGGTCCCTATATGGTTTCTTTCCCATATCATCAACTCAAATTAAAAGACAACCCCTTCAACATGAAAATTTGATCTATTTGTAGAATATTTTGAAGAAATGTTTGAGGAAAGATTCTCTCTTTGATGATATTAGTGTGATTCCTGGATCTCATATCATGGTCCATCTGAAATATAAAAAATAGCCCACACTCCAATTCATGAAAAATATCTACATATGAGGGTCCATTATGGGTCCTCACCTCGGTCGTGAGCCCATATTCAATGATATATACATCCCCTCTTAATTGAAATTTAATCAATGTGTCAAATATTTCCCAAAACAACTTCTGAATTTATTCTCTCTTTGATGAGTTATCTAGTGATGCCTGGACCCTATATCTCGAGCCTAGCCACAATAAAAAATCCCCTTCCCTTTCTATATGTTAGATATATGTATGAAACATTTTCCCCCATTGTTGAGTGGTTTTGAGAAGAAATAATAATTTTTTACTCTTAAACCATCCTTACACAAATCAAACTATGTGTCTAAAAAAATAGATCTTTATAATATTTCCCTATCCTTTAGTGATGGAATTTCTAATTCCTAAGGAATTTTTTTTAATTTGAATAAAATTCCCTAGTTTTCCTTTAGATAAGTCACCCTCAAAAGGATTTTCAACTATGGGAAAATTCATTATTTGGAGAAACCACTTCTATCACTACAAGAATCTAGAATATCATACAAGAAAACCTTTGTCAAAATGGTCCTTGTTCAACCATTGTAGACTTGCCCCATATAACTTTTTATATTCCAAAGACCCATATTTTTTATTATAACTTTACATCTTCAATCCTAAAAGATGATGGAACATGCTTGGACAAGTCACCGTGCAATAGAAAATATATAATATTTTAGTAAAATACACGTGACATTAAAATACAATAATCATACATCCCCACAAACTATGGTAGAACATCCAATCCTATCCCATATGTCACAAATTTTCTCACGTGGCCCATTTATTATAGTCTCCATCTTCCCTACCGATGAGTGATTTATCCATGTAAAATTCATTATCACATAAATCATTTATACCATAAAATATTAATACCTTATTTTATATGTATGAGTTTTATCCTCTAAAAATATTTTAAAACATGTTCTCTAGTATATGGATATGTGATAATAATAAATTTCTCACATCCCTGAATAAGAGTCATATTTATGTAGAGTGTTTTATATTCATGTAATGGAAGCCTCATTTTGTAATATTACTCTCATAAATACTAGTAAAATCTATTAGAACAAAAATCAATCTACATTGGTTGGTCTTACGAGAATATAAATTGTTAATGAAGAGATATTTAACACTCATCAATTTGAAAACTTTTAGATGGAGACATGAGAAAATTTTGATTCTCATATCTCAAGGCCATATGATCTATGAAAAAATTCTATCATCTTCAAGTTGTAATTATTGAAAATTTAACAAACAAGTACATGTAAATTCTGAAAAATGATCAATTTTCATTATTTCTATGAAAATTGCAAGGAAAAATCTGAGTAATGGGATAAATGATTGAGAACAAAACCCTTTTTCATTTCACATGTCAAGAAAAAAGCGAAGCATACATAAAATAAAGTATCTATATAGAAGTGAATAATAATTATTAAAATATTTTCTCATTAGATTCATATCTCTAAATGAAATCATGGTAAGAGTCCTCTACCCCTCAATGTATCTCTGATAATGTTTTAGCCTATGTTTTTGTATTATCTGGTAGAAATTTTCTATTCTACATAGTCTTTAGACTAGCCTTCTATGCCTCTTTCTAAAGATGATGATCTTAATTATCAAATTATTCAGTATGATACAATTCATTATTTTTCCAATATATCTTTTGAAACAGATATTCTATCAAGGTACTCCATTCTGAATCACAGATTTGGTGGTGGGTTCTGACTCGGACTGGTCCAGAGCCCCGTAGACTCTGCATTTTTGTGTTGATACAACAACGTTCTCTACCAAATACAACATTATCTACCTCTCATGGATAGAAACTACCAATTTCACCATGGTATTAATAGAGTTAAAGTAAAAAAAACACATAACCAATCATAGAGAACATGTGGAATAGTTTGGAAAACCATGATGGAATATTTTACAGAGGGGTCCAAGAAATATGTTTCTATATATCCCTCCAGACAATTTTTTTGTGATGCAGAAATCATCTAGGTTACCCTACTCTACATCATAATCACTCTCATATGGAAGAATGTATTTTGGGACATTGTCTACAAGCTAATTCATGTCATCGTTATTTTCAATATAAGAAGGCCTTGCAGCATCTGAAGACATGGAAACATCTATTTATTGGAAATTTGAAGCTTCTAGGATCATAAATACTTGTACCAATCTCCCAAAAATAGTTTATAATAAACCAATAACTAGATAATTAAGAAATTAATTATTTAATAAGTTAAGGTGTTTGCATTTATCTATTGAGGAACCAACCTACTTGTTCATCATCACTTCACTATTAGGAATTATATGTACTGCCTCTCCATCTTATAGGTTATACACAGGACATAACTCTAACAAGAATTCATGAAAAATGTGTGAATGTTTTTCCATGTATGTAACATCCAAAGGGAAACTCAAGGAAATCAATCCCATAAGTATAACGATTAGTGAGTTGGGATAAATAGTCAGTCTTAAAAATTATTGGGCCCATGTCACTGCTTCCCCCATTCATACACTATATATGGAGAGGAGGATAGTCGACCCTAAAGATAGAGAATTATCTCCCTCACCCTTCTCTCCATCATTGACACATGTTTGTCCCAGATATTCATTTAGTTCATATTTCTTTGGAACCATCATTCTCATTGCATTATTATCTAAATGTAAAGGGCATATAGGCTCTTGAATTATTAGGACCACTAGACATGTGGATCCTATAATAATTCATTAATAATATGAATCATGAACCCTAATAGACATATAACATTAACATTAATTAAAAATGATATAATTATTACTCATTTTAACAAATCAGATGTGAATTTTAAAATATGGTTCTTTTATAAAACTCATTATTTAAAATGAAGATAATCTCATAGGTAAAATATTAGGTGGAGGAGTGGGTGGGAATAATTCTATCGGGTCAGTAATCACAACATGAATATACAGGGTTTCCCAAGGATATCATTCTTCGATGACCCTTTCACCCATAAAAACATCCATTCCCACCATAGTTTGTCCCTATGTAAACTCTATAGAAGGAATAGTTGATGGATCATCCCTCACATCCTCAAAATTATTGGAGAGAGGACGTTTTTCAAAAATTAAAATGATAGAAAAAAATAAAATCAACATAACAACTCATTCTAACATTTCAACAGGATTTTTTTGTTTCATTCCTTATCTCCATAATTTTCCACACTATATCAGACCAATTGATCTATCTATTGAAGGAATTAAATTATATGTCTATCTATTCAAGATACACTACCCCCGGTTAATAACATTATCATGAAGAGATATGTTTAGTTTTGGTGGTTAGTCCATATCCAGGAAGGTCAATTTCCTTTCATTAGAGTACACCCCAATTTTCTTGGATAGTAACACTCCTTCTCCAAGAGTCCACTCACTCCAAGAATTGATGAATGCTACGAGGATAGGGATGGATAATGTAGGAGAG
This sequence comes from Viscum album, assembly GCA_963277665.1. Lineage (NCBI taxonomy): Eukaryota > Viridiplantae > Streptophyta > Magnoliopsida > Santalales > Viscaceae > Viscum > Viscum album. The sequence goes on along the minus strand of OY728119.1, from coordinate 1,968,703,951 downwards.
GTGGACCTCATAGGTGTTGTGGGATAATGTCACCACACTTATTTCCATAGCATATTTGTTATGACTCCTCTTGGATCAGTGTTCTTATCAAGCCCCAATTGGGAATAGAAATGAATATGTCCGCGCATAAATGGAACTAGAAAATCTACCTCATCAAACCCCTATGAATAAATACAATTATCCTCACTCTCTATTTCATATGGTCCCTACATTTCTGGTACCTGATTCTGAAATATGAATTAACCTCGGAGAAAATGAATGGTGGATTTAAGCTCCCTGATATAAGATTCCACCAATTCAAGATGGTATATATAAGAAATTATTTTGAGCGTAAATACAACACCATATCCTATCAAATTGATTTACTTCCACTAAAGAAGCACCAAATCACATCAAAAGGCATAAAATTCCTCTATTTCTCCTACTTCATCCAATATATTTTATATATTGCCAATGTGGGTAAGGACGCATGGGGAGATGTCTCACCATCTTGTTCATTGGGGGTGTAACTGGTAGTTTGATTGTCCGGACCCCAAATCCTCAACCCCTTCTTCTGAATTTCAAAAATTAGGGTTTTCCTCAATGAAATCCCATTATCTAGTCCAAATTAATCTATTTCATGCTCATATCCCTCTCTAGACTCATAAATAGTTATACCCTTGAAAATGGACACTTTATTTTACAATGGTCCATTTGGGTATTAGTGGATCTGACCTTCAACATAAGACATCACATACCCAATATTGATGTCTGTAGGAAGAAGGTCAATTCGATGGCTCTAGTATTTTTGTGTGAACATCAACAAAATTTGAAAAATGTCAATCTTATTATTTTCTTGTAATCATCGATTAATTGATATAGGGAACCTATTTTGGATACAATGTAATTGATTCCAAAATTGGTAGGGTAAATACCCTTCATTGATCATCATTACATCAGTTTTGGTAACCAAAACACCCTCCCATATGGAAATGAGGTATCTCATTAATAATTATCATTAGATGAATTGTTTACCAGGGTACTATGAGGAGAATAATAAGTTGTGTAAAAAATGGTCGTGATACTTCAGCATGTTAATCACATCACTTATCCCCATGTCAATGGATTCAAAACACTTATACACTTCAAGTAGGACCTAAATATACCGTCTATAATTCATTGGGTATTTATAAATTTGTAACACACCATATGACATACTATCCATCCAGCTAGAAATTTTAAGGGTCCTATGACCCTGTAAGGTGGCTACCCCTACAAATTCATCCTAGTAAATGATATTCCTATGTTAATACTAGGATTTTCATGTTGACGCATCTCCCAATTTCCAAATAGGCTTCTGTCACAAAGGATGCAAATTTTATGCCAGTGATTCATTAATATACTAGTAGAAACTATCCTTTAAAAAACATTTATAAAATCATGAAAAGAAAAAAAATTGTCGATGTTAGGGGAAATGTTACAAACCCACTTATCAAATAGACATTCCTCGGGCATCATCGATTATGTGTTCAAAATTATTTTAGTACTATGATTAGGACATGTACATAGACTCCACACATGATGATCATGACTGTTTAATTGGGAAAAGACAAGAATCCAATGTAAAATGTGATAAGTATCCTAGGGTGGGGCTCGACGTCATAAAGATTTTGTGATACATTGATAAATTCCCTCATAAGAGGATGGGTTCTCTCAGGGTGATCACAAAATGAATTTGGAGAATGTAATTTTTCACACATATCACTAATAATGGGTTCCCCCATGAACATTTGAAAATTCTAAAGACTAATAATGACTTTCTCAGGCACCGGGCGAAAATTATTGGTGTATGGGATCCACTGGCTAAGAAGGTGATCGATGATGGATTTTTTCGATGAGAAAATTTCTATAACATCCAAATATCTTCATACAATCATAATTCCTTCAATTATGCCTTATACTATTCACAGATTTGGAAAACCCAAAAAATCCCATCCCCATTTGAGACCAAATGAACCCTCATGGAGATGATACAATTTGGATGAGCACCCAAACGACTCATCTACCATCAATTTTCCCATAGTAGAATTATTATAATGGATGTATGATTCCTGTTCTTGTACTATATACTCTAAGGAAAAGGGGGTTTAATTCAAATAAAACCACTCTGAGTATGTCTCCTAGATAAAATTCCACTTCACTAATATATTCCCCTGAAGTGTGTTGTTGTATTAGATTATCTAGGCTAGTGGTTGATTTTTCTGACATAGTGCTGGGATATGGACATCTAATAGAATCTTGAATCCATAAATATGCCACTTATTTGAGAATGTATACACTGAAAGTAGAGCACCCATAAGTCCTTATTAAATTTGATGATGTGGGATGATTTAGTCTCTTTAATTATTCTCAGTGATTTTAACTATAGTGTTACACATTTAATTTCAACAGTATTTAGGTTTTGTAAGATCAATTAATAATCTTCTATGAAATTATAAATTAAAATTATGGATACAGACAATTTCTACAAAGCATAAAAGAAACCAAATAGAAATTTTCTAAACAATGAAGCATTATATGAGTGCTGCGAAGAGGATAAGTCATCATGTAGAATATTACATTTCTATTCATGAATAATTTGACCACAAAAAAGGTGATCATTTTTCAAAAAATATCAATTCTCATACAGTGATTCTTAAATATGCATTAAAATTCATCCACAAAGATAAATTCTATGGGATGAGATTTAGAAGACGATAGATCATATAGGATCACAAAATACTTGATTCACTAAGTGAAAAATTATTTTTAAACTTGGAACCTTTTATTGTTTTGGTCCCTCCTCTGGGTTCACATTAACCAAGAAAATCATTCAACCAGACATATTTCGTCCTCAGAATCGACTCCGCTTCAGGTCGAGTGGACACCATTCTGATGGGGGAAATTTATAACCTTGAAATGTTTAAATTAAATATGAGGAAGCTTTTATACATTTTTATGTCCCATAATAAATAAATATATCCATTTTATAAGGATTAAAAAATTTCAATGATGAAGATATGTAATAGAATTCTCTATTTTTTATATAGCACGATCGTTATGCGGGTAATTTCTCCATATCGGATCCCCATAAATGAAAAATCATTTTTTAGCTTGTTTTATCACTCTACAAAGGAACCATGATAACATAATTTCGTTTATAGGATAAGGAATCCCCTTTACAACTCTAAAAAATGGAATATCTTTTTGGGGTAGTGTGTCACCTTTTTTCACTTGTAAACAAAATTTTGCATGCATGGTGATGCTTCGAATCCCCCCCCCCGCTTTTTGGGGGTGTGGTGTTATCATTAGGTCTCCCACAAACCAAAATCCATCATGGAAAGTGGTTTTTTATTTCAACGAAATACCCTAGAATGGATACATCTATACCCCTATAAAAACCCCCCATGGGGACGGATGAGAACACACAAAAATTAAGGGAAATAGTTTGAGAAATAAATTTCAGAGGGTAATCACATTATTCATATAGAAATGTTATATAGGAAACTCACCCATCCAACCAAAAATGGGTGGCCTCTATCAAGAATACATCCACATAGAAAAATCCATTGTGGATATCCAGCAACACATAAAAGTACTTTGTAGAAAGGTATCTACATAGAAAAATCGATTGTGGAGCCCCATTCCTTGAACCATATGTTGATGTAGTCCTTATAGACCACTCTCCTGCATCGGTTACTATATAAGGGATGGATTCATTTAGTCTTGTTACCCTTCTTCTCGGCAGTGTTCATCATTACCACATCTCTATCATGAACTGTAAAAAAAATCTCTCTAATGACCTCTTCGGTGAAGCTTTAGGCCCCCTATTGGCCACTTTATGAACTACTTGACAGTATCACCTACTAATACCTCTGAAAATGCATTATTTTGGAAAATGACACATTATTGTATCTCCAATTTGATTTTGAATCTAAAATGTAAAAGTAATCCCACACTTATCTTACATAATGGGAAGGATGCTATGGATGTTGACAATTGTTCATCCCCATAGTAACAATGACCCTAGCCTTGGTGAAGTTCCAATGACCTCCCCATTTCAAATGTTAATGGGAACCACATTCCTTTCCTTTGGATAGAGGGTAGAAACATACAATTATCTCAAGTTTTAAAAAATAGTGGTTATCGAATCCAACCTAGAGTAGGACCATTGTTTTTGTCTTAGGGTCACAATCACCTCCTTCTTTCTACTCTCCAATGATATGAAGGAAAGGGGATATGGGAACATCAAATCCAATTCTCTCTCCTATATCCCCATCCACATCCACCAAAGGATGAAGGATATTTTTTGGTTTGTAAGATCATATAATTCCTCTTTTTTCTCAGACTGATCATGAATCACATGGGATTAGATTTTTGGGGTGATTATAACATCTTCATGACAAAATGACTGTCTGGGAAGAGATTCCATTTCTATAACATCATCACATAAACACCATGGGCCTTCCATTTGGTATAATCCCCAACCATGTTATCCCCACAAGAATGGGACATATTCTTGATGTAGAACATGGGCCTGTATAGGCCCCTACTATTTCATCCCCACCTAAAAATTCTTTATTATTCATGAGTTACATGGGCCTCCCATTTAGTAAAATCCGAATCTATGTTATCACCACCTTAAAATTCCATATTAATAATGTGGAACTTGTCTATAACATTCGATATAAATCCCACCCATGTTATCACCACCTTAAATGTCCATATTCCAAATGTGTCACGTGGGCCTCCCATTCAGTACAATCCCCAACCATGTTATCACTACCTCAAAATCCATATTTCTGATGATACACATTGTCATTCCTTTCGAAATAAGCCTCAACCATGTCATCACCCCCTCAAAAGGCCATATTCTAGATAAGGAATATGGACCTCCTATTTTATATTAGGCCAATCCATATAAAATACTCTCAATGGATATTATTTCCCATGATAAAAAACCTTCAAAGGGTCATATTATGTGCCTCTCCTATAGGTGTAAGTCCAAACCATTTTTAACTATTTTTTATTTGATTCCCATATAAATTGAATACGTATAAATCCCCCTAATGTCCAAAACCTGCTCAAAAAATTCACCCCACTCTTCTTTGTTTGACATTCCACGTGGTTTCACATCTGTCCAGGGGAGCTAAATATCTTCTAGGTATATAGGCTTCTTTGAAATAAGTCCCATACCATCCATTAACTAGGAACCTTTTTCCTATATGTCCCTATTTTTTTATGTTAAACTGCACAGTTTCTCCCATATCACATGACCGTAAATGGTATGATTTGTCCCATTAATTGGAACTAAGCTATGTCGATTCTGATTCCTTTCACAAGGATATGTGGGATTCTTGTATCATGGGACAAATCCCAGCATGAAAAAAATTCTATCTTCCAACGTGACAAAAAATTACAGAGTTCCCCATGGAGAATCTTAAAACTAGCACCATGATATTAAAGAATAGAATAATCTCCAATATATTCTTAAAAGGGTACCATCGATGGAGAATCGAGGATACATATAGATGTCTCCATTAATGAAGAACCTTATATAGATATAAAAGATTCTAAAGAAAATTCAAGCTATAAATTGATTGATAGTATATGTGATACCTATTTTATAATTTTAATTTCATAAAGGATTCAGAAAAAATTATTAAATTTATAATAGAGTCCCATGGTAGGTAATAACACACCCTAAAAGGGTGTGATGATCCAAAACTCACATCCTTTCAGACAACTCTTTTTCAAAGATTTCATTGGAAAAATAAAATTGACCACCTACCTTTCGAAAGATGGTTGACATCAACATGAAATAACTGCGGGTGTGAAATTCCTTAGAACCAACCACCATATGCATACAAGAGATTCCCATGAAGTTCTTATAGGTAGAAATCTTTCGATCTGCACAAGATACTTCCACCCCAATGAAATAGATATTATTTCACTCATAGTATACTCTTCACATTCCTTCAGATCTTCCAAATTAACTGAATGCAACTCGATATCTACTAAATATTGGCTTCACTATTTTTCAACATATATCCTCACCTGGATTCCACTCTACTTGATAAACTTGGATCTCCTAAATAAAATCACATATTGAGTGTCGAATAATATTATTAATCTTCTTTGCTAAAAAATTTAGTGATAACTACTCTTATTCTTCTTTAATTGGTCCTTTAATTTCAAAATATATCACATCCCTCTAACTATCAACCATAAATCAACCTCTAGAAGTATTTGTTTTTTTCTTTTCTTATTCTATGAATTCTACACCTTATCACATTCATGAAGGACTTAATTTAAGGTAATAAAATTTATTCCTTCATAATTAGATACCTAAAATAGAAAAATATGAAAAAATGATTATATATAGAAATTGTAATTATCCAATTACATGTTTTTTATTTCAATAATTTTCCATACGCAACTCAATAAAGTATCCTATGTGAAATTTGTTTTGTTATATATTAACTTATATTAATTAAATGACTTTATTAAGTTATTTGGAGAAATATTTTCTTCATCATTCTCTAGATAAAATATCATAGGAATATATATTCCCTAATCGATCTACATTTGGCTTGGCCCTATCATTTTTTCAATATATCTGAAATAAAATTAAGTACATAAAACATTCATAGTAGTTGTAAATGAAACATGATAAGAAAATTTTTTAGAGTGTAACTCAATTCATGAAAAGGTTTATTCACAACATACCTTCAAAATTTTTCTAAAACACTTGAACAACCTATGATCATGATAATATAAGGACAAGAAAAGATCTATTAAATCTTTTACGATTATTTATCTTCATTATTCATGAAATCTTATGAAACTTATTTTTAGAATCAATTGATATATGTTATGGATTTCCTAAATTTTTTAATTAAAATAATCTTGGATAAATGAATAAATAAAAATCATGTTTTTTTAATCAAATGCATAGTACAAGGATCAGCAAATTTGATTTCATCAAAATTGTACAATTCTAGACCATCAATTTTTAATTTAACTTTGATCGAACATTTCAATGGTTGAAGATCATATTCTCTTAATTCAAAATTTATGATAAATGAACAATTCAATGAGTTCATGATGTTTTAATCCATAAAGAGTAGCTTCTGCATCGAAATAATTCATTTCCTTCTTTAAAATTTGTATTTTAGGAATATGTAGAAAGTCACGAAGTATGTATCTATAATTATCTGATGTTAATACAAGTGTTTAATTCATAGTCATGGAATCTTTGAACATGGTTATCTTTTTATGTTGTCCCAAATTCACTTACAGAGTATATATATTCATGCATAGTTTTGGGTATGAAGTATTTCATTTACATGACACTATATTCAGGTATGAAAATATTGAATTCAGATATGAATAAGTATTTAAATAATTTATAGTAAGATGCACCATTGAAAAACCATACATGGAGAATTTTTCAATGTCACTAGATTTGGGTATACAGAGATTTTTTAACATATTTTATTTCAAAAAATTTATATGCAGTTGACTTTGGATCATAGGTTAACATATGTTGGATATTCAACTATGTGGATTCAGATATGCATAAATTTTATAATATAGAAATCCCCCTATAATGGAATTGAGAAGCATGACTGGTTGTCACCTATCGACCGGTCAATGTTCCGATGCTTTGATAATGTACTTAGTAGAACTCGGTTCGAATCCTCGGTGATGATACTTTTTAAAAGTCATTTGTTTTTAGATGATTTTATTTTGATTGGGGGGTTTGTTTGCAGATCTTATGAAATTATTGATTTATTAAGATTGATTTAACACATTTATAAATATTGGGGCCGGTTAATTTTTAGGGATTTAATCTTGTGATATCCTTGATCATTGATTTATATTACATTTAAATTAACAGCAACTTCAAAAGATAACGTTGATTGGAATTCCTATGTGTTAAGGTTTTAATCCAAGCCTTAACATAACATAGGGCTATAATCTAAATTAGATCTTGTTGATGGTAGTGTACTTATGGATGCAGTAATCCATGGAAGAAACGCGTTGAAAAAAACAAGTCATTAATCCATGACATGTTAAGTCCAACATACACAGTGTTAATTTGAAGAATATTCATCGAGAAAATACTCTCAATCACTTAACATACCTAAATTTTGACTCACCCAACTAATAGTCTTACTCAGAAATTAAGATATTTATTAATCTAGTAATATATGTTAATGGTGGTGAATTATAAATATAACAAAAAGGAATGGGATAAGAAAAGATTTGTGCGTCGAACACACACGCACATGAAGGGTGATGAGAATTAAAAATGAACTTTAGATTGAATTAGAAAGCGAAAGAAGGGAAGGGTATTCAACTATATTTAAAATATTTTATTAAAATAAATATGAAACTACATAATGTGGATGAGAATAAAAGATATTAAAGAAGAATATTTCATTAAAACATAATTAAAAAAAATACTTACAATATTACAAACAAAGAACAACACAAAATTAAATGAAAGGAAGAATGGAGGAATGGTTTCTCAAGTAAAAACATGATTATTGAAGATCCTCCGAAGCCTTTGGAAGAGTCTTGGTCGTGCAAAACTATCCTCCTTTTCTCTGAAATGCCAACTCGTTACAAGGAGAGGAGTGGGATGTATTTATAGCCCAATGTTGTGGGTTGTTTGCATTCCAAATCTGCCCCTCCACTAGGATTTCCAATTTGATAAATTATACAGCTGAATATCGAGATATGGTATTCATTCAAGTTGTAGACAAATATCTCCTCTGTCAACTCTGAAAAGTTGGTGACCATTGGACTTAAGGAGAAAACTTTATGTCCGGTTGATTAAGCAAAGATAATCTATCCAATTAAATCCAAACGTTTTGAATTCCACAATGTGAATGGGATTGTGAATAGGAATATTCCTTCAAATCCTATTGATTTATTCAAGAACATCACCCCCCTATACCTCCTCTGTCACGCTACAAAATATCAGCTTGGGTTGATGATTACATCATGATATCTGTCATGAATAGTGTCCGGATTTTAATTCCCAAACAAAATGGTGGATGGGACTTCAAAGCATTAGTTGGGCCCATTATTCTTGGATTTTGACCATCAAATTTTTATCCATTAATCCTTCCATTGTTACCCAATTTTTTGAGGAGAATTAATAAATTTTCACTTCTGGATTGAGCCTGGTAATTCAATCTTCTTGGATGGTCCAGTTTCCTCACTGATTCGGTGGGCCTTCTTATGTAGTCCATATGATCCATCAAATGGAAGAATTGGTTGTTGAAGCTCCTTTTCTATCACAGAGTCTAACGAATTGAATAGGGAAATAATTGGAACCCAAAGTGATTCATCCTTTGAAGAAACATCAAAAATTGACAAACGCATGAACTAAGATTCAAATGCACTTGGGTTGTGCACGTTCCACCAAGGTCGCACAAGTATACTTGCACGCCGCCCAATGGTCATGTAGGTGACTTGCGTGCCCCTTTTGAATTTCACCCAGAGTCCTCACCAGCCTATAAATACCCCTGGTGGCCCCCCCATTTCAGAGACGAAAAATTCAAGAAACTCAGATTTGAGCTCCTGGAACCCTAGTCTCTTATCAAAGCTTCGGAACACTTCTAAGGAAATTTCTTACGTAGAACAGAAGATCTAAAGAGTGGGGGGGGGGGGGCAGGACTAAGTGTTGAAACCAATCAACACTTGCGCGCCTAGGTTGCCAGCCCTTAAGGGAAATGGCTACACTTTCGCACCGCCTTACCCCTTCAACAGAACTTATGAGCCACTCTTCTGAAAGCATCTATGGATAGTACTAAGTGCTTGAGCCAGGCCTCGCCCAAGTTTAACTCTAAGTATTGACTGGCGCGCAAGTACTCATTTGTCACACAAGTGTACTTACGCGACCAGGACTTGCACGCCCATGCAGGACTTGTGCGCCACCTTCTTTTTGGGTGCCCTTCCTGCCTATTTCACCTCTCTTATGCCTATCCACCTATCCTCTTCAATATTAATCCTTCAGAACTCTCTCCAAAGACATACATGGCATGATTTTACCATTGGCTTCCTTATTTGAAGGCATTTTGTGGAAAATCTCTTAAATTCTATTGATTTACATATCTTTAGGTCACTAAGGTCATAAATTTCATTCATTCAACCTAATCCTTTAAGAATAGAGAATCTTTAACCTGGGCCTCCTTTTCAGGAGTAAGCCCAAGTCCAAGTTCTCTTAACCTAACCATCCTCCTTAGGAATAAGCCCCAAGTCCCCTAACCTGGGCATCCTCCTCAGGAGTAAGCCCCAGTCATATGTTCCTAAATCTGTGCATCCTCCTCAAGAGTAAGCCCCAATTTCCTAAATATGGACATCCTCCTTAAGAGTAAGCACCGTGTTCCTAAATCTGGGCCTCCTCCTTAGGAGTAAGCCCCAGGTTCCTAAATCTGGGCATCATCCTTAGGAGTAATCCCCAAGTTCCCAAACTGGGCCTCCTCCTCAGGAGTAATCCCCAGTTCTCAAATCCTTTAACCTGGGCCCCATTCCCAGGAATAAGCCCAAGTTCTCAAATCCTTTAACCTGGGCCTCCTTCTCAAGAATAAGCCCCAGTCATAATTTCTCTTAACCAGTCATAATTTAATTTTGATTTGGGCTTCCTACTCAGGAGTAAAACCCAATCATAATTCCCCTATTAATTTGGGAATCTTCCTCAGGAGTAAGCCCCAAGTTAGAGTATCTAAATCTCCATAATGTATATAGACCTTTATAGACCTTATTCCCAGGTTTCGTCCTTGAAGTAAAAATCCTAATCTTCATATATTCAGGCAGTCATACATACATAATCCCCACATCATTTCTTATGATGGCGCAATTGTCTGGTTTTACCAATACCTCTTGTTTCTCACACCTAGCATGACTCACATGAGCTTAGAGTGTAAAAGTAATTATGACATCTTTCCTTCAGCCATCAATCATGCATAAATATCATACTCCTTTACTCAAAATACATGGGTTCTGATTCCTTTTCTAAAACAAAGGATACGTAGGTAGCCCATCTATGGGTACAATCCCAACTCTGAAACAATCCATGTCCTTCTGAATGACAATAAACTTCATGTGCCCCGCTGAGTGGCTTTAAAACTAGTATGGTCATCATAATGACCAAGATACTTTTATATAATGTATTGAAGTATACCATTGACTAAGAATCTATAAACAAATACAGATGATTCTCTATCGATGAAGAACCTCGAATACTTATAAAAGATTCTCTAAATCTCATATATATATATTAATCATTGATTGTCAGATCTAAAGGAAAGATCATTTTCATACTTGTTAATGTAATAAGGATTCATGAAAATAACTTAAATCTATAAATAGAGTCCTGAAATATACAATAATTCCCCTCAAAAGTGTGGGATGAGTCTGACCTCCCATCCCCTCGACCAATTCAAATTCTTAAGCCTCATAAGTTCATAACTAATGAGTACCTACCTTTGGAAAGTATGTCCAAATGGATATGGAATCATTGGATGTTTCCAGTTCTACGTACTAACCCGTTAGAAACTGCTTGGAATGTTTCATCCTTAAATCAATGAGGTCATCCCCAATTCTAGAGGAAACAATAAATGGTGAACCCGATGTGAATCCTTAACCAAGTTAAAGTGATTTTTTACCTATTTTTTTACGCCACTATTTAAACTCAATGAGAGGGCCAACAAAATAATAAATAACATCTGTGCTCATCCAAAAGATGTAGTGGCTAGAATTATCTTGATCACATATGTTATATCAAATTGGCACCCTTTTCAAATATCTTCTGCATTACAGAAATGGATTCTCTTAAGATCACACCTATGAATACTTCTACTGTGAATGCCTCTACTATGAAGGCATCTGCTGCTACTCCTGTTGGATCGTCGTCCGCTCTGAGGATGACATCACCTACTCAGCGTCTTCAAGGCTGGGTATCAAATGCACTGGTTAAGGAGTACTGTCAAAATGGAACTATTCCGACTCTGGAGGCTTCCCGATAAGCCCTCCAAGTCAATAATTCACCATGGACATCCGGACAGTGATGACAAGCGATCAAGAAGCAGGTGGTTCCAACCACCGTCTCCAACCGTTTCGAGTCGTTATGCCCAGAAAACAATCACCAATAACTCCTGTATAATAAGGTGGTGAATGACCAGGTCCCTCAGGGCCTTAATTCAAGGAGACAGGAGTCCTTCCCAAGGGCTCCGATTAACAATTGCCGCCAGACTCGTGCATCAGTGCACCCTTAAAATGATGAGGGTATCGTCTCCAGGCGTTCGGCTTGGGTTCCTCGAACCCAAGCTGGAAATACGATCCACCAGAGGTGAAATCCGATCAACAGTGAGGAGGTTCTCATCTCTGCCATCTCCAGAGAAGTCCACCAACCTAACTTGGTGGCAAGAAATGAGTGGGCACACACACCCGTCCATTTTAATCCCGCTGTCCTGTAGACTCATCTGGAAGTAGCACGCCATTCCCTCCAAGAAATTCCGGTGGAGTACTATAGACAAGAACATACACCTGTTTATAATTCATCAGCTAGTTATCAGGCTCGTCTGACTACATACGATGAAACCCACCAACCAGATGTATTGACAACTGGTAAACATGCACATACACCTGCTTACACTCATCAATCCTGCCAGCAGCCTCATCTGTCAGTATTGAAGGAAGATCATCAACCACATTTGGTGGAGTGAAATCAGCAGGCACATACACCTTACAGTATTTATCAAGCCTACCAATAGTCTCATTTGGTAGCACCCGGAGAATTTAGTCGGAAACCTCCAGCGACAAACAGGAGGCAGACTCAACTCTCTGCCCACACACATGAGTACTGTCAGAATTCACTGTAAGGAAAAAGAGGACATGAGTAGGAACACACACATACTCTAAGCATGGAATGGACATATATTCCCGTTCCAGAAGATGAAGTCACCAAGAATATTCTATCAATGATGAAGGAGCAGAAGCAAATCTCTGCTCATATTCAGGATGCCTGCCAGGATATTATAATAGCTTCGGCAGCATCTCAGGGAAAGACACATAAATATATCCCTTCCAGTGGAGTGACACTTCAACAGTTCACTCCGGAACAGAAACACACCTCTGTTTCAGTCCAAGAGGGTTGTGGGGCATACTCCCCCATATCATACGGACAACCATGTCAAGAACATACACCTGATTTGAGTGGAGATAATCAGCCTAACCTGATCATTTCTCTTGATTAGGCACATACACCGTCCCATAATGACCACTTTTGTCAACAAGTGGTTCCTAAAGTGAGTAATAAGGCATCTAAGAAGAATACCTACCCATCACAGTCTAGAAATCAATGGACAATCTGTAACAAGGCCTTGCTCGGTGCTGGAGTTCTTGAAGTCCTCAGACAATTATCTGTTGGAATTCCGGATTCTACTCCCTCATTTCCCAATAGTGGGAACTTTAATTCCAAAGGTCTTCATCAGACACTTCCTCAGGAAGTCTTGCTTCATGATAATTCAGTCGATCTCAAAGTTTCATCTTCAGATGAGAGCCACATGAACCCTCTGTGTGGTCAAAAGACCAAGGAGAATAATGTTTCATCTTTTGCTGTAACCCACCATGGTGGTTCTCCCCATGAAGATGAATTTATCTGTGAAAGTCCTTTCCATAGTTATAATGCAGATTGCCAGGAAAATACTCCAATGGACAATGTAGTGACGAAAAATCCCTCTTATCTTGTGGCACTTGAAAATGTGAAGCCAATCATGTATGATGATTTACCACTAGCAGGTGAAATACTTTCTCAATCAGAAGATAGCATGGGGTGTAGGTCATTCTCCGAACCACCCCTGGGTCGTTCATTTTCTAGTTTGATCAAGGAATTCTCTACAGATATTATTGAATCCGATTAAGCAACAAGGAAGCACCATATTTGTTCTAATCAGGTAAAAGAATCTTCATTGAATGATAAAGAGGAAATACTGAATATGAGAAAATAGGTGGTGAAAGGTGAAGTTCCAGTCATGTTTTGGCCTTTGGGTGACTCTCAGTATGAAATTCCAGAGATGTTGACGGAAGATTGAATTCATGATATTCATCTCAACATATGGAAAACTATTTGTCAATTGAAAAAGAAAATATTATCTTATGATGAATATGAAAATCATGTCAAGATAATAGAAGGGTTACAATGCCAAATTACCATGGCCTTTCCCTCAGTTTCTCAATATCTGAATGCTAAAAAGCAGTAGAGAGCCCTTCAGCGTTCATGCCTTGGCACACAAATAAAATTGCGCAAGTTAATTACCAAGGCCCCATCTGATATTCATATTAGGGGATGAGGTGTTCACAGAGTACTACATTTCACTGTGCTCTCCAATCAGTAAAGCCCGCCGAAAATGGTCTCAGGCAATGTTATTGCTCATGGCCGGCCATAGTCAATGGGTTTTGCTTGTAATCAAAAGCTTGCCCAAGAACATGCTTCAACTAGTTCCTCTAAAAATCAAGTATACAAAGATAAAGTTTTTGAATTACTCCTGCATCAAGAAAACGAGAATATTGAACTGGGCTCTTGTTTGGAGCAAGCACAACACCAAGTGACAGAAGTGTCATAAATCATCCAACGGACTTTTGAGATGGGTGATAAAGGTGGATACAGGTTGATGCATCCAGCTAATTTCCGGACTAATGTCCACAATATCAGGAGAGCTTTCAAGAAAGTCTCAAACATAGCATGTCAATAACCACCGCAGCTTTCTAGACTGACGACTATTTTAACCCTACCCTCAGAATCAACAAATAGGATTCAATGAGTTGATTAGGAACAACCCCAATCCATTAGACTGGGTCCTTTTCAAATCATCAATCTCTTCCTCAGAGAAAATCAGCCTTCTCTCGATTAGGGAATAAGCCTCAAGAGGAACGAAGAGCCAAATTATCATGAGATTCCCTCCAAATTACGGTTCATCAAGAAGTTCTTGAGCGATCAAATCGACAAAAGGCAATGTCTCATCAGGGACATGGAAGATGACAATATCACATAAATGCTGATAGAAGGGATGCAATGCATTATGCATCAATTAATGTCATCAATTTTTTTGTTGCTGATCCACCAGATGAGGCTCATTCAGAGGGATCAGATGAAGAGGTTCCTGCTCAAGAGGTTGTATGCACAGACACAAATGAAGAAGGCGTGCATACACGAAATAAAAGGACTACCAAGAATCTAGGTAATCATTCAAGTAACCCACTTCCCCCTCTCAGAAAGGTTTCCAACAAAAGGAAATGAAAGAATCAGGTTACATACCCTTCCTCTGGATAAGGCCAATCTCTCCCACTAGAGAAATTATTTGCAGAACATGAGGAAGAAATAATGGAATTGAGGAGGATGAATGCAGAACTACTTCAGGGTAGTCTTCCTCCTAAGTGTTCTGAAGTCAGTCAGCCAAGGGAATTTTGTTGCGGCTACTAAGATGGATCAATAATATCCTCCTCTACCAGTACACCCTCACAGGTCTAATCCTATGTGTCAAGTGAAAAAACAATTGGCAATGCTACCATCAGTTGCAGTACCAGCCACCACATCTGTGCAAGTACAAGTTATTGCACCTATTCAGGTCCAAGCTCAACCAGATGTTTCTCAAAAGTTAATAACTACTGTTGAGTCATTAACAGCTCGGTTGGAAGCTATAGAGGGAAATAATGCTCAAATTCCACTAGAAAAGAGAGCTTACCCTGAATCGGTTGATGCAATTCCTCCACCATCAAATTTTTCAAGTACCACATTCCAAATCATTAATGGTTAGGGAGACCCAGAGCAACACTTAACAAATTTTGTTTCTCGTTGTGATCCTATGATGGGAACCCCTCAGCAACAGGATGAAATTAAGCTCAGGTGTTTTGTACAGTCATTACAAGGACATGATTTTGTCTGGTACACAAGCTTGCAATCCTGGTCAATTACCAGATGGGAGGATCTCCACCAACAATTCCTTCTTCAATTCAGCTCAACTTTTCCAAAGATAACAGTTTTTGATCTTACAAACTGTAAGAAAAGGGAGAATGAAAGGGTTTTAGATTTCATTGCTCGCTGGAAGGGATTAACATATTCCCTGAGTTTAGCACTCCCTCAAGAGGAATGGTTGCCAATCTATGTGAAAAATCTGTGTGACGAGTTACGCACGCCATTGATCCCTGTGAAATACACAGGAGGGTTTCCAGACCTTAATTCAATCGCTCAACAGATTGAGGATTCTCTTATGAAGACTAAGGATAAAGCTCGTGTAATTCCATCATCTCCAAGAAGGAGAATGGGTAAAGTAGATACTTTTATAGGTATGCTTAAACAAGCACATGTACCTGCTTCTAATTCAAAAACATAATCTTCTCGAAGGGCTCTACCTCCTGAGCACCAACAACAGAGGTCATTTTATTAAGATGATCAAAGAGATCAAAGACAGAAAAAATTTGAAGATTTGAGGAGCAAAGTTTACTCTTTCTGAAATGAACAAGTTCCTGGTTACATCATTTCGGCTCTGGAAAATAATTTGGTTCAATTTCAAAGGCCCAAAAGGCCGAACAGGGAAGGTGATGAAGACCATCTCAATTATTGCCCCTTCCATCAAAATGTTGGGGCATCATATCCTAGAGTTTTTTTTTCTTCAAGGACCTCCTGAAAAAAATGGTCGACTTGGGACCAGTCAAATTGAAAGGTTCTTCAGCTCAAGTAGAACGTGTTATTGCTACAAATCCAAAGGAGAAAAGGTGAGTGGAAAGAAGTCAAGAATAAAAATGCGCAAAAATATGATGATTGGATGGTTAGAAAAATGATCAACCGAACTCATGCCATTTTGTGAACACAATTGAAGAAACCTATAGTGTCATCTGACATTAATGTCACAGCAAAACCATCGTCATCAGAGGGAAAATACTAAAAGAAATAGCTTAATTCAAAGAAAGAATAGAAATTAGAAGAAGATGAAATCATTTCAAAGCCTAAGTTGTCTTTGACTCTGGAAGATTTTATGCCATCTAATTCGAATCAACGAGCACCGCCCCATCAAACGACATATCTTAAATTGGCTAGTCTGGAAAAGTATTCATCGGATGAAGATTTAATCTTCAGTTCTGTTAATATGATTCATTTAATAGATCCTTATTCTAGTCGCAGTTTTGATTTCAATGAGCCTGAGTTCCCTGCATCAAATAGTGGAATCAGAGGGAGTTCTAGAGGCTCAGGGTATAGGGGAAGACGTGGATCTTTCAGAGGCCACTATTCCAATTCTACCCATGCTAGAACTGTGTATGCGGAAGAAACTCATGGCAGATCCCTTCAATGAGATCAAAAAGAACAAGAAATTTCTTCCTCATAGGGAAGATTCAGTCCTGGAACATCTATTCTGGAAGATCGATTGGAGGTTCCACATTCTTCCTCTCAGCATATAAATAGAACTAATCAGTATAATCTTCCAAAGTCAGGAGTATTACCAACTCCTATCCTGATACAAGATGCATCTACTTCCAAAGCATCAACTTCTAAGGTACCTGAGAAACAACATGTTCCTATTGGGAAACAAAGACCTTTGGATCAAAAGTATGATGTATTGAAACACTTGGCCCAAGTACCGGCCAATTTATCAATTCTGGATGCCTTGAATTTATCAAAGGATCTTCGGGAGTCACTTATCGAGGCTCTGTCAAGTCCTCAGGAGTTTGAAACTGAAATTTCTGTGGTTGAAGTCTACCATGTTTGAATAATCTTGCAGAATGCCATGCAGTGATATCTTTCATAGATGATGATGAAGATGATGTCGTGCATGGAAATATTATACCTTAATACTTATCTGGAAAGGTCAATCGTGTAGATGTCTGAAGATCTTTCATTGATAATGGTTCAGGAGTCAACCTCATCCACATTCGTACACTTCGTCGATTGGGCCTCACGGAATATGATTTATCTCCTTCTACTATGATGTTACAAGAATATAATAAAAATTAACAAGAACCACTGGGCGAGATTTCACTCAGAATTCAGTTTGTAGATCTTGTATCCAATTCAGATTTCACGGTTGTTGATCAAGACTCAGACTTTAACATCTTGCTTGGAAGACACTAGCTACATCAATATGTGGTTATCCCTTCATCATATCATCAATGTCTCAAATATTGTTTCAAATGTCAAGTTGGGACATTTTATGGTGATAAGGCCTCGTTCAAGACATGTGAATCTCAATACAATGAGGTGGAATTCTACCATATGAAGGGTAATGATAAATCCACAATAAGGGAGATTACCAAAGTTAATGCTCCATATGGTTTGTAAAAAATTCCAGTAAACCCATTTACACATGTGAGTACAGATTATGTGTTTCCTATCAGTCAAATTGATAGGATAGACTCAAATCAAAATACTCTTATGGAAACTTCCATAATTTCAATT
Organism: Viscum album; assembly: GCA_963277665.1. Lineage (NCBI taxonomy): Eukaryota > Viridiplantae > Streptophyta > Magnoliopsida > Santalales > Viscaceae > Viscum > Viscum album. The sequence goes on along the minus strand of OY728119.1, from coordinate 1,968,685,467 downwards.
ACAACAATTAAGACAGACAACATGGGAGAAATTGGTGATTCACCAAGAAATGATGAAAGCTCAAATGGGGATGTCTTCATTTCATCTGCTGAAATCCAGCAAGTCTATACTTCACCAACCAGACCAGAAGAAGTTATAGCAATGTCAGAGGTGAACGTTGATGTCAATTCTCAATACATCATCTCCTCTTTATTACCCAATGAATTCCCTTCATCATCAATCAAGTCAGAAATGGAAGCTTCTTCTTCAATATGTTCAAATCATAACATCTCTTAAAATCATGAAAATTATACTTCATCATCTACTATGCAAGTAGAAACAAAATAAATAACACATGTTAAAGAAGAAGAGGAATATCTCAGGGATGCTCCTCTACTATTTGATGAAGTTATCTCTACCACCGTGGATGAACTCAGAGAAATAAATCTGGGTACAAAAGAAGATCTACACCCCAATTTAATTAGTGCGGCTATGACTCTTGAAGAGAAAGAGATGTATATTTATTTTTTAAAGAAAAGTCAAGATATATTTTCTTGGAACTATACAGAGATTCCAGGTCTTGATCCTAATGTTTCCACTCATCATTTGGGTTTTCTAGAAGAACATCGGGGGTTCAAACAAGCCACTAGAAGAACACACCCAACCTATGCTTCCAAAATTGAAGTTGAAGTGGATAATATTATCAAATCTAACTTCGTTAGAGAAGTTCAATATCCCAAATGGTTGGCTAATATTGTCACTGTGAAAAAGAAGAATGGACAAATTAGAGTTTTCATTGATTTCAGAGATCTTAATTGGCATTGTCCTAAGGATGATTTTCCAGTTCTGATTACAGAACTCTTAATTGAAGCAACAGCTGGCTATGAAGCATTTTCCTTCATGGATGGATATTATGGATATAATAAAATCTGAATGGCTCCAGAAGATGAAGAATCTATATCCTTCAGTGCCCCTCAGGGTGTGTTTTTCTATCAGGTAATTCCCTTTGTCATAAAGAATACATGCACAACATATCAGCGTGCCATACATCGTATCTTCAAACCATTTTATGGGAAATTTTTTAAATGTTATGTGGACGATTTGGTGGTCAAATAAAAACAACGTTCAAATCACTTGGCTGATTTGGGAGTCATATTCCACAAGCTTCAACAACATAATTTGAATATGAACCCCTTAAAATGTTCTTTTGGGGTAACCTCATAAAAATTCATCGGCTTTGTTGTACGCCACCATGGTATCGAAGTCGATCCTGAGAAGACAAAGTCAATATTTGGTATGTCACCTCCTCAAAATTTGAAATAATTGAGAGGACTTCAAGGAAACTTAGCCTATATTCGGCGTTTCAATGCCAATTTGGTAGGAAAAAGTTTACCCTTCACCAAATTAATGAATAAGGAATCACTTGCCAGTGGACTGAAGATTGTCAAGAAGCATTCGATATTCTCAAGAAGTATCTCTTGAGTCCACCGGTATTAATGCCACTTGTTGAAGGAAGACCACTTATCCTTTATGTGATAGCTTTAGAGCAATCATTGGGTTCCTTTCATGCTCGGAAGAATGATGATGGGAATGAAAACAGCCTCTACTATCTTAGTCAGACTATGCTTGATGTAGAAACCCAATACTCAAATATTGAGAAGTGCTGCCTAGCATTAATCTTTGTAGTTCAGAAGTTGTGACACTACTTGCAGCATCATGAGGTCCGACTGAATCTCACAATAACCCGCTCAAATTCATCCTTAGTCATCCAATGCTTATAGGACGTCTGGAAAGGTGGGCAGTTATTTTGCAGCAACTTGATATTCAATATGTGTCTCAAAAGGAAATAAAGGTCCAAGCTCTGGCTGATTTCCTTGATGAACATCCATCCGTAGAAGATACATCTTCAGATATTGAACTTCTTGATGAGGAAGTATTTTCTGTTCATGATAGTCTTCAAACATGGGAAATGTACATTGATGGTGCTTCCAAAAGTCCAATAGGGAGGAAAATGGAAAATCCTAAATTCAACAAATTTGGGTTAGGAGTTGTGCTCATTTCTTCAGAAAAGGAAATGTTTCCCTATTCATTATCATTGTTGGGAGGCGGAACATATAATGAAGCAGAATACCAAGCTCTAATCGCAGGATTGGAATTGGAACTTCAAGTACAAGTGAATCACTTAAAGATGAATGATGATTCACACCTGGTAATCAAACAAGTCAATGGGGATTATGAAATCAGAAAAGAAGAACTAATCCATTTGTATGATTAAGTTAGAGAGTTACTGGCGGAATTTCCTACAGAAATGACATTTTCTTATGTCCGACGATCACAAAATTCCCATGATGATGCACTGGCTAATATAGCTATAGCTCTAGTAGATCCAAATTGGGACAAGACAACCATCAGTGTTGCCCACCTTCGTACAATTTCACCTTATTTTCAAACTAGAATAGAGGAAATCAATGAAATTAGTCACATTCCTGAACCATATGGTCATAATACATGATGGATGACACATATCATGGAATACCTTCAAAATGGAACACTTCCACCTGATAGAGCCAGGAAAGAACAAATCTAGCGGAGTGTGGTAAATTTTACTCTTTATGATAGCCCAGATCACCTAGAGAAAATTCTCAACATGTGTGGTTTTGATGGAGTTCTCTTCAGATGAATTGATGGTGAAGAGACAATGGCTGTCATGAAAGAAGTGCATGGAGGAGTCTGTGGTTCCCACCAGTCTGGACATAGACAATCTGATCAAATTTGAAGGCATGGATAATTTTGGACTTCAATGATACAAGATTTTGTTGATTTCACAAAGTGGTGTCATTCTTTCCAAGTACATGCCAACGTCATTCATCAACCCCCAGAGTTGATTCATATAGCTAAATACTAAAGGCCATTTTCTACATGGGGAATGGATGTAGTTGGACCTTATCCTTCGGCTATAGCCAAGCAGTTGAAGTATATTCTTACTGCTACTCACTTCTTTTCCAAATGGGCACAGGAAATACCCCTCAAAGAAGTCAGTTCTCAATGCATTGTTATCTTTATCAAGTCTAACATCATTACCAAATTTGGTGTCCCTCATACCATATTCACAGACAATGGCACCAACTTCTGTTCATCCGAGGTGAGGAAGTTGTATCAAGAATAGAACATCAAACCCAATCATTCATCTCGGTATCATACAACGGCTAATGGCCAGATAAAATCTTTCAACAAGACTCTTTCTAACATACTACAAAAGATCGTGGATAAAGGTAAGAAGTCATGGCCTGATAAACTTTTTCATGCTTTATGGGCTTATCGAACCACCACCCGCACTACAACGTGGTCAACTCCATATTCATTGGTATATGGAACGGAAGCAGTCTTGGCCATTGAGGTTCAATTACCCTCGCTCAGAGTAGCCATTTGTGATCAATCATCTACAGATAAACAATATCCAAAGTGATTGGATGAATTGTAATGGTTAGATGAGAAAATATTGTGAACCCTGCACCACATGGAAGTCTATCAAAATCAAATAGCACAAGATTTCAACAAAAAAGTTCTTCTTCATTCATTCGTTCAGGGAGAATTGGTATTAGTTCTCAGAACTCCAATGATACCAAGAAAGAAACATCCCAAGCTTGAGCCAAAATGGGAAGGACCTTATTCAATACATAAGGTCTACTCCAATGGATCTTAGTCTTTAATCTCAATGGATGGAGAAATCATCACTACTCCAACCAATGCTAGATTTCTGAAGAAGTATTTTGTGTAACACAAATACGTTTTCGTCCAGCAAGATATTAAACTGCACCATCATTAGTCCATGCATATGACCTTAAACTATTTTCATCCTTATCGTCCAACATAATGCTAGACTGTATCGTCCCTTTTTGTCCAACATGAAATTAAACTGTGTCAACGTCCCGTAAGACATTAAACTACACCATCTACTGTCTATGCATATGACCTTAAACTATTCTCACCGTTGTCCAACATGACGTTAAATTGTGACGTCATGTCTACATGATGCTAAACATTACAGAAGTCCCTTACGTCCAGCAAGACATTAAAATGCATCATCAGTTTTGGTCCATGCATATAACCTTAAACTATTTGAATTACTTTAGTCCAACATGATGTTAAACTATGAAAAAGTCTCTAATATGTCCAACATGACGTTAAACTGTGTCCTTTTTTTCCTTACTTCATGACATTAAACTGCACAGTCCCCATTTCGTCCAATATGACGTCAAACTATATTTTCCCCATCGTCTTAGCTACAGGATTCTAAACTGTACAACACCCTTATTGTCCAACATGACGCAAAACTGTGTTCACGTCTAACACGACTTTAAACTATGTCCCTATATTTTTCTTACATGACGTTAAACTATATTTTGTCCCTGCTACATGACATTAAACTGTGCAGCACCAATAGTCCTCACTACAAGACTTTATATTGCGTAGTCCTTTCATATGTCCTACATGACATTAAACTGTGCATCATTAGGGTTGTTTCTACCTCTTGTTTCTCACACTCAGTATGAATCACGTGAGCTTAGATTAAACTTCAACCATAACACCCTCTTAGGGCCAATAACCACGTGTATGTCCCAACACCATTTTTTATGTCATTGTCCCCAAGAACAACTTGATCACTAATTCATTCATTAATTGAACTACATGGACTTTGATCCATACCTTCTATGCTGGGTACGTAGGAAACCTTCCAAGGTTCAAGCCCAAAACCAATATCTTCACATCAGTTCACCTCCATCTCATATGATGTTGATTCATGAAGACATCCCCGGAATCAAAAACATTACATTAGTTCACCTTTGTCCTTGCTATATGACATTAAACTATACAACACTTTTGTACTGTACGACCCTAAAAATCAAAATTCTTTGATATCTTCACCTGAGAGGGAACAATCATTTAAATCGATTTACAATCATGTTATATTCTAATGACTACGTGCATACATGGCAATGCCCGAACATTTTATCTTGGTTAAAACCATCATTGCACTAAAGTACCCTTTCACACTTCACATGTACAAACTAAATCTGTACATAGGGTATTTCAAGAACTACGCGTGGCTTGATTCCCATCCTTATGGGATACATAAAAACGTTCGAGTGTCCCTAAAATCCAGCCCCAAGTCTTTGGGAATAACCCCAAATTCCATTTTCAGTCTCCTGGCTGAAAATTCCCCATGAAAACACACATTGTGTATTCATTATTATTGTCCGAGCTCTATGACCTTAAACTAAGATCTCCCATACTTTCATCCCACACGATGTTAAACTATATTTTAAGAACTATGTATGGATTGATTCCCATCCTTATGAGATACATAGTGAAGTCCAACATTTCAATTCATGACCCTGCAACAACATGATTCTGGTTAGCATTGATCTGTGTATCTCTACATACATTGGACAATACCAATTTTTATGTGTCATAATCCTAACCGTAAATATTTTCAGATCTTCATAACCCTTTTCTTGACTTCTGGTCACAAAATGTCCAATTTCTGAGAGTTCTTTTGCCTCACTATACAGCTCGTGCCCTTAGTCGGCCTTGCATAAACATTCTACATAACAGACTTTTCAGCCAAAAGATACTATCAATTGACTATGCATCCAACGCCCTTAGGTGGCTCTATATAATTCAACCCGCTAACGGGTTTTTCAGATAATGGTAACTTCCTTCTTGGGAAGAAAACCTCTTTTGTCTTTATTGGTCTTATCAACAATATGTAAGGATCCGCAAAAAATATTCATCCTTAACATATTTCTCTCATGTTCTTTTTCATGATTTGAAAGTATTCAAGTCTATGGTTTATATATCTCTTCCCTACATTTGGTCAGACCTTCATACAAGTGACGTTCATCCAATTTTTAGACAATCTTGCTTGGAAATATCTTCTCCATATTCAAGTACCTCGCTCCATACAACAAACTCTATTCTTTTGAAAATTTGAATCTCCATAAACTTCTACTGGATTTTTAGCAGTAGAAAAGTAAATTTTGGAGAGTTCTTTTGCCGGACTATGCAGTGCGTGACCTTAGGCGGCCTTGCATAAACATTCTACATAACAGATGTGTCAGCCAAAAGATACTATTATTTGACTATGCAACCAATGCCCTTAGGTGGCCCTGTATAATTCAACCCCCTAACTGGTTTTTTAAATAATGGTAACTTCATTCTTGGGAACTACTTCTTCTAATTCCTTTTAGCCCTTTTTCGTAACATTCCTCAGATTCAAAATTTCTTAAGTCATAGTTTACAAGTTTTCCTTTATACTTGAGTGTGGAATAATGTTTTTAGATAAGTTTTCAAGGAATTTAGTCAATTTTAACCCATTCGGTCAAAGCTATTTCGACCTTAAACATTAGCCTTTTTAATGTATGATGTGCATGAATTTAAACTACCCACAAAAGACAAAGGAACTCTGAACAAAAGTCAAGTTCCTAGCTTACTAAACATACATTTCGTGTGGCTTAGGTAATATTGAGCAATAAAAAGATTCAAAGTTTGTAGGGTTATTTATAATAATCCTAGTAAAAATCAAACTATTCTTACTAGCCCCATTGGCTAACAAAAAATTTCAAAGAAGGTAGCAAAAGAAGGTATGAAAAAATGATTGAGGATGAAAGTGTTTTTCATTGATGTACAAGAGTTAAAAGGACATCCACATACTGGAGTCTGTTCTATTTTTCAGGAATTACAAAAGGATTTCAACATAACTCTTAATTTGATTTATGACATCTCGAGCTTCATCAGCTGCCACCTGGAATTCATTCAAATGGATACAATAAAAGATGCAGTGATACCAGCTCTTCTTGGAACAATTGTAATTGAATGTTCTTGAGTGCGGTTTGAGAAAATTTTCTGCTGATCAAACAGTGACTCTGTTTCTGTCCAAGGGACTTGGAAGATGGATACATGGATTTGAGAATGAAGCATTGGAAGTAAAGAGCCATTTGGAGAGAGTCCACTTTTCAGATATTGTTCTAATTCCTTGTTTGTGTTATCTCCACCAACCGGAAGTGAAAAACATCTCAGTCCAATGGTTTTCCATTTTCATATCTGCAAAAAAATGGCATGGAGAAATTTTTTGAAAGTTCAACCCATTTTTGTTGCTCTTAATCCACAACATAACCGAAATAGAGGAGTAGTAGTGCAGCTGCATATTAGGCATATAGTTCTTTGGATCTGAAACATTGACTTCTCGCAGATGACCATGACCATATAGAGGTAGATAAATGCTTTGTGGGAAGTCAAGATGATACTTCTTCAGGTACTTTTCCAAATCAGGAAGAGTCCTTTCACAGATAGTATAATAATCATGGCCAATGATGCTCATAAAATCATCAAATTTCTTGCTAGCCAGTTCATCAATCATTCTGATTCTCTTGAGAGCCATTTAATCTGCACAAAAGTTGAATAATTAACTATTAAGTTAGTTGATTTTTAATAAATTTTGTGATGAAAAGGGAAAAAATGGCTAAGGCATTAAGGCGCGCAAATCCCAAAATTGGCGTGCAAGTGTAAGTGTGTTGCGCAAGTCTTGGTGTGTAGGTATCACCATGCAAGTTCAAATACCTCTACAGCAGCGCGACAAGGATGAAATAGCGGAAAACATAGCAACCTGTGCGACGAAAGGAACTTGCGTGGCAAGAGCTCGAAATTTTGAAATTCAGTTCTTTGGGTGAGGAATGACCGCATATATGTAGGACAGGCCGTAACCCCGCACGCTTAAACTCCTGCGCGGCTCCAACTTGCGTGCCACAATCTGCACGCTCAACAGAACTTGTGTGCCGCATGTTCCTTGGTTTTGTTCTTTACCTCAGATTCACATCCTCACTTCTTTCGGATCAAACTCTGAGGGGGGGACTTTTGTTGACGCTCCATTTTCCTCACAGAGTATAATGAATTGAAAAGGGAAATACCTTGAACCCAAAGTGATTCATCCTTTGAAGAAAAATAAAAAATTGACAAAGGCATGAACAAAGATTCAAAAGCACTTGGGTCATGCTAGTTCCACAAAGGTCGTGAAAGTATACTTGCGCGCCACCCAATGGACGCATAGGTGAATTGCATGCCCTTTTTGAATTTCACCCAGAGTCTTCACCAGCCTATAAATACCCCCGGTGGGCCCCCCATTTTAGGGAAGAAGAATTCCAGAAACTCAGATTTGAGCTCCCGGCGCCCTAGTCTCTTCTCAAAGCTTCTGAACACTTCTAAGGTAATTTATTACCAAGAACAGAAGATCTAAAGAGGGGGGGGGGGCTAAGTGTTGAAACACATCAACACTTGCGCACCTAGGTGACCAGCCCTTAAGGGAAATGGCTACACTTTTGTTCCGCCTTGCCCCTTCAACAGAACTTGCACGCCACTCTTCTAAAAGCATCTATGGATATTACTAATGGCTTCAACCAGTCCTCTTCCATGTTTAACTCTAAGGATTGACCGGTGCGTAAGTACTCAATTGTCGCGCAAGTGTACTTGCACGACCAGGACTTGCGCGCCCACGTAGGACTTTAATGCCACCTTCTTTTTGGGTGCCCATCCTGCCTATTTCACCTATATTATGCCTATCCACCTATCATATTCAAGATTAAGCCTTCAAAACTTTCTCGAAAGCCATTCATGGCATGATTTTATAGTTGGCTTCCTTGTCTGAAATGAATTTTGTGAAACATATCTTAAAACCTAGTGATTTACATATCTTTATGTAACTAAGGTCAGAGATTTCATTCATTCAACCTCATCCTTTAAGATGATAGAATACTTAACCTAGGCCTCCTTTTCAAAAGTAAGCTCCATTCTAAGATCACTTAACCTGGGCATCCTCCTTAGGAGTAAGCCCCCAGTCCCCTAACCTGGGCATCCTCCTTAGGAGTAAGCCCCAGTCATAAGTTCCTAAATCCGGGCATCCTCCTCAAGAGTAAGCCCCATGTTCCTAAATCTGGGCATCCTCCATAGGAGTAAGCCTCAGGTTCCTAAATCTGGGCATCCTCCTTAGGAGTAAGCCCCAGGTTCCTAAATATGGGCATCCTCCTTAAGAGGAATCCCCATGTTCCCAAACTGGTCCTCCTACTCAGGAGTAAGCCCCAGTTCTCAAATCCTTTAACCTGGGCCTCCTTCTCAGGAATAATCCCCAGTTCTCAAGTCCTTTAACATGGGCCTCCTTCTCAGGAATAAGCCACAGTTCTCAAATCCTTTAACCTGGGCCTCCTTCTCAGGAATAAACCTTAGTCATAATTTCCCTTAACGAGTCTTAATTTACTTTTGATTTGGGCTTCCTTCTTAGGAGCAAAACCCAATCACAAGTCCCCTCCTAATTTGGGCATCTTCCTTAGGAGTAAGCCCCAAGTTAGAGTATCTAAATCTCCATAAAGTACATATACCTTTATGGACCTTTTTCCTGGGTTTCTTCCTTGATGTAAAATCCTAATCTTCATATTTTTGGGTAGTCATACATACATAATCCCCACAACATTTTTTATGATGACATAATTGTCTGGTTTTACCAATACCTCTTGTTTCTCACACCGAGCATGACTCACGTGAGATTAGAGTGTAAAAGTAATTATGAAATCTGTCTTTTAGCCATCAATCAAGCATAAATATCATACTCCTTTACTCGAACTACGTGGGTTCTGATTATTTTTCTAAAACAATGGATACGTAGGTAGCCCATCTGTGGGTATGATCCTAAATCTGAAATAATCCACGTCCTTCTGAATGACAATAAACTTCAAGTTCCCCACTGAGTGGCTTTAAAACCAGTATGGTCATCATAATGACCAAGTGAATTTTATATAATGTATTGAAGTATACCATTGACTAAGAATCTCTAAAAAAATACATATGATTCTCTATCGATGAAATACCTCGAATACTTATAAAAGATTCTCTAAATCTCATATAAATATATTAATCATTGATTGTCAGATCTAAAGCAAAGCTCATTTTCATACAAGGTAATGTAATAAGGTTTCACGAACATAACTTAAATCTATAAAGAGAGTCCTGGAATAGACAATAATTCCCCCCAAAAGGGTGTGATGAGTCTGACCTCCCATCCTCTCAACCAATGAAAATTCTTAAGCCTCATTAGTTCATAACTAGTGAGCACCTACCTTTGGAAGGTAGGTCCAAATGGATATGGAATCATTATATGTTTCTAGTTCTACGAACAAACCCGTTAGAAAACGCTTTGAATGTTTGAACCTTAAATCAATGAGGTCATCCCCAATTCCATAGGAAACATTGGCCCATGATCCCTTCTAATGAAATGTTGGATATTGAATTAGAGAATTCTAAAAAACTATAACTAAACAATTTGGATCAGTGGGGTCATAGTTATAATTAAAATAGTAAACTGACTCAATTGGACTACTTCTAAAAAAGCTCAAAAATTATACTTAGTATTAAAACATTAATATTTCACAAAAATTATGATCATTTCATATAAAATAAGTAAATGTAGTATATAATAAGTCATAAAAATATTAATTACATTAACTCCCCCATACTTAGTCTTGTGCATGTCCTCATGTGGAAAAAATATAATAACATAACAAAATCATTTTCACTCACCAAAAAATATTAAAATTTTGTTTTCTCCAATCAAGGGAGGTTTATACAATTTCACTCATCCATATGGAATTCCACCACAAGTTGTTACAGAAACAATGTTCCAAAAAAATTCATTTTTTCATGCTCAAATTTAGAAATGGAAAATGGTGGCACACACAACATACTTCTCTCAAGATGATAAAATTAATTTATGGAGATTCACTCATTCAACAACTAAAAGTGAAAATCTTAGAGTTTGAAAGATATCTCATCTTCCATTACCTATCCTAAAGTGCTCAAAAATCAAGAGGTTTTTTAGGGGTTTTTCTGTGGCTATGGGACGGTAGGTAGATGATATGCAAAAGATATGAAAAAGGGGGTAAAACACCAATATAGAAAAATCAATGCACATTTTATTTGAAATGAAACATGGAAGGAAATAAAAACACATAATTATAAGGGAATGATTGTGTGAAGAAAGACACAAGAGAGGAAGAAAAGTTTAAGGGGATGAGAAGATGTAATATTTACAAACCACAAGTCTTCTCCCAATGACATAAGTATATAACACAAGAGTTCTTTTTTTCATTCTTTTTTTTGAAAGATAAACATGGAAATGATCTCACACTCATATCCCGACCCATGATTGATCTCTTCAGTACACTAATTGTAATAGTTATAATAATATCAAAGGTGTAGAAATAGTGATTTTTGACCTACCCAAGACACAACTGAATTTTTTTTGACTTTTTTATTTTTTTATTTTTTTTTAAAAATTATCAATAAAATTTGAACAATATGTCATAAGAATATATATATATTCCCAAACCCCACTGATGGGAAACCTCTCCCCCATACTAAAATGGAGTCTTTCCTTCAGGCATATGATAATATGGTGAAATCAACAAAGGGTACCCAAAATAAAATCCATCCCCCCACACATAAATTTCAAAAAATTATGCAATGAAAATCCATGTTGATATTGGGTTGGAAAATGTATTGGGCTATTAATGTGGCTATCAAAGAAAAGATTTTCCTTAGATTGAAGGGGAATTCAGTAGGAGTATTAATGTAAGGGAAATGGGAGGCTATTTGGCCATTGTGATTCTCATGTGGTTCAGAAAAAGCCGTTATCATATTAATGCGCACTAAAGATGGAAATTCAGCTTGAAGGTACACAAACTCAAGATTCACAAATGGTGGTAAAGAAAATATTTTGAAAATATGGCCATAGTTATCCTTGACATGAAATAAAATGGTTTCTCTCACGGGTGGGGAAAATAATTTTCCAAATGAAAAAGTGAGCATTAAAAATTTATTGGTTTTGACAAAATATTCCTTATCCAAATATATGATGAAAACTCAAATTTTTTGAGATGTAACCATTCATTTTAACTCCCAAAAATGGTTGGAAAATATTTTCAAATTGGAAGGTGAGTAATCATGACTCTGGTTTTTCAATATTTTTTATGTAATATTTTTTTTTGTTTTTTAGGTTTTTAGTATAGTTTTTTATAAATACACACCCACACAAAAGAGAAAGAGTAAATAAAAGGGTTTGATAAAAAAGGTGGTAAAAAATGAAAGGGAGGGGAAGAAAAATAAATAGTGAGACACAGGAAGAGATAGAGAGAGTTAAATGGAAATAGGTGCCCCTTTGTATGGATTTGGTGGGTTTTCATCTCCATCCAGTGGTGGGTCGACTGCAGAAGATGGGGATTTGATGGAAGTTTATGTGGTTCCAGGATTGTGTGTCCTATCATGGTGATGCTTTAACCGATGTTCATTAACTGTGAATGTCCTTTTGGAAGAGGGTCTTGGACTTTCACTACACCAAACAGGTAAACATTAGTAATAACAAAAGGACCTTCCCAACAAGAATTAAGCTTACCTGGGTGAAGCCAAAATCGAGAATTGAAGAGAATTAAATTTTCACATTCATGAAATACCTTTATCGGGATTTTTTTTATCATGGAGTGCCTTGGATTCTTCATTTTATACATTATAATTCTCATAAGAATCAAGTTAAAGCTCCTCCAGTTCATCCAATTGCAACATTCTTTCTTCACCAAAATTTTCGTAATCAAAATTACATGTTTTCATAGGACAGAAATAATTATGTTGGAATTAAACTAGTAGATGACATGATTTACCAAAAACTTTCCAAAAATGAGACATCCCAATGGGTGTTTTATAGGCAGTTCGATAAGCCAAAAGTGCTTCACCAAGTATTTCAGGCCAGTCATTTCTGATGGGTTTTACAATTCTCTCAAGCAATCTTTTCACTTATCTATTAGAATGTTCATCCATGAAATTTGTTTTGGGGTGATATTCTATTGATGTTTTATGTACAACCCCATTCTTTTTCAAAAGAGATTCCATGGTTATATTACAAAAATGGGTTTTTAAGTCACTGATAAAGGCACGAGGCGTGTGAAATCTGTGGAAGATGTGTGTCTTTAAGAACTCACTAACAGTATGTGAATAATATTTTCTAGTGGGTTTGTCCTTGATCCACCTAGAAACATAATCAACTACAAGAAAAATTTATGGGAATCCATTGGAAGTGGGGAATGGTCCCATGAAATCGAGACCCCAAACATCGAAGATCTCACAGAAAATTAAAGGCATTTGGGGCATTTAATTTCACTTTTAAATTGTGGAAAACTTTTGGCAAGTGGGACATTATTGACATAACTCATGTGAGTCATTGATGAGTGAAGGCTAGGAGAATACAGAGTCTATGACCTTTCGAGAGGTCCTTTGTGGTCCAAAGTGGCCACCAGTAGGCATTGAGTGACATAATTCTGAGATTAAAGAATGTTCATTTTCATCAACATGTCTCTTTATTACCATGTCATCCCCAGTTTTCCAAAGATTATTTTATTACCAAAAATAGTATTTTGAATCACTGTTCAACTCCATTTTTTTGATCATTTGAAAAAATTTCAGAAAAAACACCAGACACTAAGTAATTTACGATTGGGTCATATCATTGTATTTTTTGAGTGAGAGATGAATGGTCCTCAGTGGGGAATTTAGGATCGATGATATCAGAATGTGAAGAATTAGAAATTCTACTCAACTGATCAGCCAGAGGGTTTTCTTTTCCTGGTCTATCACTTATTTCAAGTTTAAACTCTCGGAGCATTAGGATCCACCTGAATATCATTGGTTTGGAATCACATTTCTTGAGTATGAACATTATAGCAAAATGTTCTATGAAGATAATGATTTTGGCACCTAAGTGATAAGGAAAGAATTTATCTAAGGTAAAAACAACTTCTAAATGCTCTTTTTCAGTGATAGTGTAGTGAGATTTAGTTTCATCCAATGTTTTTGATGCATAATAGATAACATGAGGAATTGTTCCTCTTCTATGACCAAGAACAACCCCAACGGATCTATCAGAAGCATCACACATAAACTCAAAGGGTAAGGACCAATCTGGGGGTTGGATTATCGGGGCAGATGTAAGATCGGTTTTGAGTTAAAAAAGGCTATCTTTCAAACCTCTTCGAAATGGAATGTGACATCATTTTGGAGCAACCGAGTGAGTGGGAGGAAAATTTTACTGATGTTATGCATGAATCGCTGATAGAAACCAGCATGACCGAGGAATGAATGGATGTCTCGAACAGAGTTGGGTTCAGGAAGTGATTGGATCACTTCAATTTTTGCAGGATCAACATCAATACCCTCTTTTGAAACAATGTGCCCTAGAAAAATCCCATTCGCAACCATGAAGTGACATTTTTCAAAATTTAACATAAGGTTACACTTGAAACACTTTTGATGGGATGGAGATAGTGAATTCAAGCAAGATTAAAATGACTCACCATAAATGGTAAATTCATCCATGAAAACATCAATGAAGTGTTTAATTATTTCAAAAAATATACTCATCATACACCTCTGGAATGTTGCTAGATCATTTAAAAGTCCAAATGCATTCTCCTATATGCATATGTTTCAAAGGGGAAAGTAAAATTAGACTTTTCTTGGTCCTGAGGTGTGATTGGGATTTGGAAGTAGCTAGTGTATCCATCAATAAAGCAATAGTGTGACTTTCCCGCTAATCATTCAAGCATTTGATCAAGGAATGGAAGAGGGTAGTGATATTTTTTGTTTCAATATTCAATTTCATATAGTCAATGCACACATGACATTTATTCTTCACTCGAGTTGTGACTACCTCTATCTGATCATTTGTGACAACAGTTATGACACCCTTCTTAGGTACACCATGAATTGGAAAAAACAATTCACTATCAAAAATTAGTTAGAAAATACCAGCTTGAAGACGCTCTGTGATCTATTCCCTAACTACCTCAAGTATGAGTGGATTGAGTCTTCATTGTGTTTGTCTAATTTGTTTGGATGATTCCTCAAGATAGATGTGATGCATGCAAAGGGTAGGGTTGATTCCTGGTATGTCATATAGGGTCCACCCAAAGGTCCTTCTATTTTCCTATAACACTATAATGAGTTTGGAATCCTTAGTTTCAGTAAGTGAAGAAGATATAATGATAGGATAAGAGTGATCATGGAAAAGAAATGCATATTATAGGTGTTCAGGAAGTGGTTTCAGATCAGTCACATCATTCATTTGTGGATTGGAAAACTCATAAATGGAGGAAGGGATTTTAGTTGCTTCAGATTCATTCTCCTTAATGATGTCCAAGGAGGAGCATTAGAGATCAGAGTTGATGTGGGATTCAAGAGAGTTTTCAAGATCATCTGGATGGATAGAGTCTATGAATGAGAGGTCAACATCAAATTCCCCATTTATAAATTGGTTAATCATGGTACATATTTCACAAGATCCTTTATCATTTGAACATGAATAACATGATGGATTGGTGTTCAATTGACTCTTAGAAGTGTACTCAAAATCATGGATTGAGAATGCAGAGTGATCCTCAGATGAGTATCGCATGACTTGTAAAATGTTGAACATGACAAGTTGGTCACCAAATTCCATGGATAAGATTCCTGAATGGACATCAATCTTAGTTCTAGAAGTATTGAAGAATGTTCTTCATATAATTAGGGGATATCGAAAAGAGATCATCTCACCTTCCATGTCAAGGACATAGAAATCAGCAGGGAAGATAAAACTATTAACACCAACAAGGACATCCCCAATTATATGCTCAGGAAAAGCAGTGCTTCGATTAGCCAACTGAGTAACAACACCCGTTGGATGTAAGGTACCTAGACCAAGATTGGAGAAGATATATTTGGTCATGAAATTAATTGGGTCTCCTAGATCTATGAGTACATCATCGATTTGGGAACTTCCAATTTGGCATGGAACTGTAACGGTCCCTGGATCTTTTCACATTATGGGAATAGACTGTTTGGTTGAAACATTTTCAAAGGTCCTAAGTTGCCTCTAGTTGGTGGAAAATTCCTTAAGAAACATGGAATTCTTAGGGATATGTATAATGGCATCAAAGAGGGGAATGTTCACTTCAAAACATCTAAACATGTCGATCATTTTAGGATCGGGTTCAAATGTCTTCTTTGAATTAGAAACAGCTTGAGGAAAAGGAATCAGTTTCCTAAGTGGAATGGAAGGAGGTGAGGGAATGACATAAGATTCATTTCCAAGTTTATTTTTCTTTTCATTTTCTATGTCAACATTTAAATGGGGGTTGGAGGACTTATCATGAGGCATATCAATTTTCTTTCCCAATCTAAGTGCAATTGCACTTACATAGCCCTTTGGATTGGGTAATATTTGAGTTGGGAGTTGGGAAGAATTTGATTGTTGTTGCTGGAATAAGTGGGATGAAAGATGACCAATTTGGGTTTCAATATTTTTGAGGAAGGAATGGGTGAAAGAGGCACGATCTTCCACTTAACATTCCCATGGTTTCATGGAAGAAGAGGTTTTTCCAGGATTGGGATTGCCTTGATTCTGGTTCATGGGAAATTGATTGTATTGTTTTTTTAATTGAGAAGGATCACTAGGATAGTGGAATACATGAGGATGATTGTTCTTTTGTTGTTGAGGAACCAAAAAAATAATGTTATTGGAAGTTACCAACACCTTGACCATATTGAAACTGTTTAGGGTTTTCAGGAGGGAATTGATAGGGATGGGAGACGGTATTACCATACCTCAGGCCTTGGTTATAGGAAGAAGAGTAGGGCTCAGAGTGAGGTTGGATGAAATTTCTAATGAACTGACCGGATTTTGGAGTGTTGGAGTTCCTCTGAGCATATGATGCATTGAGCTCCATTGGTCCAGATGAATCAGATTGATCCTCTTGAATTTATGGACATGTGTTAGTTGGATGAGATGGAGAGTTCCATATTCCACGGTTTTTGAATGGTCCGGGAAACATTGATTGTGGAGAAGATGATGTTGGGGCTTTAGTATCCATAGATGGTTGTCACACAGGACCTGTAAGTTCACTCATCCACTCTATCATCTTATTCGGCTCTATCGACTTACTATCTAGGGGTTGTTTGACTTGAGAATGTTCTTGAGTATGGAATTGTTGTGTGCTCGTAGCTATGATTCTTATGATATCTCTTGCGACTGCAAAATTTTTATCAATAAGAGCACCGCTACTTTTAGTATCAATGATGGTTCTCTCCACATCCAATAACCCCTCATAGAAGTATTGGATCAAGAGTTGATCAAGGATTTGGTGGTGTGGGCAGGTTGCAACAAGCTTTTTGAACCTCTCCCAGTACTCATGGAGTGATTCATTTGTGAATTGATGAATACCACTTATTTCCTTTTGGATAGAACCAGTACGAGAAGCCTGAATGAATTACTCTAAAAATACTAGCTTCATGTCATTCCATGGGGTTATGGAACCAGGAGTGAGGTACTAGAGCCATGACTTAGCAGTGTCATCTTGGGAGAAAGGGAATTCTTGGATTTTGATTTATTCCTCAAAAACCCCTTGACGCTTCATGGAAGAGCACACCATTTGGAACTCTTTAAGATGAAGATATTGAACCTCATTGGCTAGCCTGTGGAAGTGAGGGAGAAGATGAATCAAACCCGATTTGAGTTTCAAGTCAGCCTCAATGTTTGGATATGGAATACCAAGAGGTTAGTAATTCATATCAGGGGCAGCAAGTTATTCAAGTTTTTGTTCCCTAGGATTAGCCATATCTAATTCAATTGGTTAGACAAGGACTTGTTTTTGAATTATTTTATTATCTCTTAAGTTCCTCCTATGTTATTGAAGTTTTCGCTCAATTTCAGGGTCAAAAAAATATAAGGGATTTTTTGGGAGGCTATAGGGCATTCAGAGAAATTTGGAAAAAGATTAAGACAATTTTATTTCTTTGTGTTTTCTGTTTATGATTTTTATGAGGAAGGCGGGTTTTTCTATGTGTTTTTAATTCACTTTTTTTAGATTTTTTTTGTTTATTTTAAATAACTAGAAACTAATGACTACATAATTGAACCATCCCCAGAAATGATGCCATTTGGGAAGCATGTCCAATTTTCACCTATCGACTGGTCAAAGTTCATAAGCTCTGCTAATGTGTATAAGAGCACTCAGGTCGAATCCTTGGTGATGATACATTTTAATAGTCATTTATTTTTAATTGATTATATTCGGATTGGGGGGTTTTATTTTTATAGATAATAAAATGATTGATTGATTAATATTGATTTAACAAATTTATAATGATTATGTTGAGTTCATTTTTAGGGAGTTAAGCTTTTGATATCCTTGATCTTTGCTTTATATTTCATTTAAATTAACACCCACTTCACAAGATAACGTTGATGGGAATTCGTAATTATTAAGGCTTTAATCCAGGCCCTAAGATAACTTAGGGTTCTAATATCAATTAGATCTTATTGATGGTAGTTTATTTGTGGTTCCAATAATCTATCAAACCACACATTAATCAAAACAAGTCATTAATCCATGACATGTTAAGTCCAACATACATAATGTTAATTTGAAGAATATTAATCGAGCAAACAATCTCAATCACTTAACATCCCTAAATTTTCACTCACCCCAATAATAGTCTCACTTATCCATTAATATAGCTATTAATCTGGTAATATATTTTAATGGTGATGAATTATAAACAGAACAAAAAGAACAGGATAAGAAAATATTTGTGCGTGGAACACACACACACGTAAAGGGTGATCAGAATTAAAAATAAAAATTAGATTGAGTTAGAATGAAAAAAGAGGGAAGGGGATTCAACTGTATTTAAACTATTTTAAGAAAATTAATATGAAACTACAGAAGGTGGATCAGAATAAGAGATATTGAAGAATAAACATTCATTAAAAAAGAATTACAAAAAAGGACTTACAATATTACAAATGAAGAACACCACAAAAGTAAATGAAATGATGTAAGGAGGAATGGTTTATCAAGTAAAAACATGAGTATGTAAGATCCTCCCAATCCTTTGGAAGAGCCTTGTTCATGCCAACCTATCCTCCTTTTCTCTGAAATTCCCACTCTTTTCAAAAAGAGGAGGGGGGGGTATTTATAGCCCAATGTTGTGGGATGTTTGCATTCCAAAAACTTCTCTTCAACTTGCATATCCAATTTGATAAATTAGATAGACGAATATTGAGATACGATCTTCTTACAAGTTTTAGATGAATATCTCGTCTTTCTACTCTGAAAATTTGGTGGCCATTGGACTTTAGGTGCAATGGTTATGGCGTGTGGACTAAACAAAGTTAATTTGTCCATTTCAATACAAACTTTTGGAAGTCCAAAATGTGAATGGGTTTTTGAATAGGAATATGCCTTCAAATCTGAATGATTTATTCAAAAAAGTCATGCACCTATATTGTCTGATTTACACTACAAAATATTAGCTTGATTTGATGATTACGTCATGAGATATATTTTGAATAGTGTCTGGATTTAAATTCCCAGACAGAATGGTGGGTTGTACTTGAAAACATTAGTTGGGTCCCTTGTTCTTGGATTTGGGACGTGAAATTTTTATCCATTACCCCTTGAATTGTTATCCGAATGTCTGATGGGAATTAATAAATTTTCACTCTGGAGTGATCACAACAATCCAATATTCATGGAGGTTCCAGTTTCCTCACAGATTCTGTGGGCCTTATTTTCTAGTCCATATGAGCCTTCAAATGGAATAATTGGCCCATGATTCCTTCTAATGAATTGTTTTATACTGAATTAGGAATCCAAAAAAATGAGAACCACACAATTTGGATCATTAGGGTGAATGTTATAAATAAAATAGTAAACTGACTCAATTGGACTACTTCTAAAAATGCTCAGAAATTATAAATAGTATTAAAACATTAATAATTCACACAAATTATGCACATTTCATATAAAATAATTAAAAATAGTTTATAATTAGTCATGAAAATATTAATAACATCAAAAATTAAGATATAATAAATCTGGAAATAAAAATTTAGCATATTTTTATTCATTTCAAATTAGGCCTCCTCCACATAGACTTTAACTAATGCCATTCATTCATAATCTCCTCAAAATACATTTGGGTAATAATACTAATAAAAGGAAAAGAGATATTCATTTAAATTAAACCACTTTAAAATTAATCTCTTGTAATTATTCCATATCATGAATTTCACTTCCAAATTCATGTAGCCTAATATTTCCCTTTCTTACTTCAAATGTGTGTCACATCATCATTGCTAGTAGTCACATACAACAGAACACAAGTATGGACTTTTCCCAACATGTGGGTCTCTAAACTCTAATCAGTTGACAATGATACCACTAATCATAACATCTATTTCAGATTTTCACTTTATCCATCACTCATTCTATTCAAAACTATTATATATATTAAGGTAATTCCTCTCATACCATATTTCACGTTCTTACATGAATATCATATCATTAATTGTACGATGTATTGTTTATCCACTTGAATCGGTTCATCCATGTATTCAAGGGGATCCTACACTTCACCCCTTCACTATAGAGTACATAAATAAACTCTTTTTCATTTAATGGGTGTATACTTAAAACCATCACCCATTTCATCATCTTTGAATAATTCCATTGACAATTAAATCAATAATATGTGAACACAAATTCTAATATCAACCCAAACTCACTTCATTGGGGATTAAACGCATGGAAAACCAATAATTGTTTTCATTCTGAATCATCCTCTATTTATTAATATCATTTTCATCCAATTCATTTCGTATGTAAACACTCTATATTTCATTCCTTTTATTGAAGTGGACCCTATAAAATTTTTTATCAGTATATTTTAAATACGATATACTTCATTATATTTATTGAATGGTATTTAACTAGATTATTACTGAATATCATTGGATATCTATATTTTATCCAAAATTTTATCATTTTTCTATCATTGATGGAATTATAAATTATTTTTTTATTTGATTCCATTATAAAAGGATATGAATCCTTTTTCATTCCATCGGTCCATTATAAAATGATTAATGATTTGTTTCTATGGGTACACATATGTATCAATGATTGATGGGTGAGGTCCTATAGGACCCTCCAATGAATTGGTTAAATATTTACTTCCTAGGGATTACCTAAGTGTTCCTCTTTCTCTTGGACAAATCCACACCCACCATTTTGATGTTCTATATGGTGGTTCTTCATGGAATATAGAACATCATGACCTCTATTATTTGGGATTTCTATTATGATGGAAGATTTCATTGGGATTCCAAGAGCAAGTAAGGTAAAACCTCTACTAAAGGTGGCATCAATGTAACGATTCATACAGAAATAATTCACTTATTACAATGTAAAATGACATCGGAAGTGATTCACGGCTGCTCCCATTTGGAAAATTTATCATTAGAAAATATGGAAGTGACTTGAACTCCCCTATAGGTAAAACCTCCCTTCTTTGGAATATTCTCTAAGGAAACATCCAGAATCTTCAAAATCTATCGTGATCAATTTTTTGGAGGGGATATCAGAATAAGGAAAATAATTGATTGGGCTCTATGCTAGGCTGCTTAAGATGTCGGAACCTAGAAGTGTCCTTCGGGGAAGCCATCTGTCATCCTTTCATAATTAAGACTATGTTAGACCACACCCAATTTTTTTTATATAATTACTATAGTGGACACGAATGAATCATGTATATTCATGAGCTCCACACTGGTCACCTTTTCTGCTAAGAATAACATTTGGTCACCTAATGTATATCATAACCATGATTTCTGTGGTGAAATACTTTGGTGAAAAGAAACTCTAATAAAGTATGGATTCATGATCTAGAAAATTCACAATGAGGAAATCTCTATCGATGTGGAATCTAAAGGAATGGGTATTTTCATCATATCCAGCTACTTATGTTTCTAGGTCTATAAGGAGTAATCAATCATAAACTTATTCTTTCAAAACAACTATGTGATCAGGATATCAAAGATGTTATGTATTTTCATAGTTTTCACCAATCCTACAAACTACATTGACGTTTTCCTTCATATATTATTCAAAAGAGTGGGTTTGAACACTATTGAGAGGAAGGTTCTATCTATTCTTTTTGTGGTAGGTTTTGGGTGTATCTTGGATTCTAGGGACCTGGTCCGACAATATGATTGCCCCTCCTCTAGAACAGATTTTATCACCAGGTCTAGATGCCTCACCTCAGATATCTTTCAACTTAATAAGTTATATCATGAGGCTCCCAAGGTTATTAATATTGTGTTGAATAATGGTTATTTTCCTCCTTTAATCAACACCTCCCAAGACCATTCAGTTTTCTAGATCCCTCCCCAATGTGGACACATGATTAATACTAACAAATTTTTCTTTAGAGACAACATGTGGGATAGGGGTTGTCCTAGACCACAAGGGTTCTATGATAATTGGGTTTAGTTAATCCTATATCCATAGTGATTCTTTAGATACAGAGGGAAATTTTATCCTCTATGGTCATTTCATTTTCTATTCTATAGGAATCAACTTTGCATCGATTGAATCTGACTCCAATGTCATCTACGACTCTCTCAAATTCATCATTTACACTCTATGGAATATTAATTATTAAATAAAAAATTTAAATAAGTACATAAATTACATGGTGGATATTCATCAATCTTGGTTTAAGGGGAGTGGTGTTTTTGAGTTTCTCACCACAAGGGTTTCCATTGACTCCCCTCGCGTGTACTACTCTATCACAGGATCCCTACCTATGGATGTGTTCTTTATGTTATTGGGGATTACCTTAGCTTATATTATTATATTTAACCTTATTCCCCCCATATTAACCCCTCTGTGAATAAAATTTTTATTAT
The DNA here is from genome assembly GCA_963277665.1 of Viscum album. Classification (NCBI taxonomy): domain Eukaryota; kingdom Viridiplantae; phylum Streptophyta; class Magnoliopsida; order Santalales; family Viscaceae; genus Viscum; species Viscum album. Next base: position 1,968,662,609 of record OY728119.1, on the reverse strand, counting down.
GAATGAAATATAAAAGTGTTGGTTCATGTTCGTGAATCGGGAAAGAAATGTTTCCCCAAGCTAATTTATATGAAAAATTTATATGGTGTCCTAATGTAACAATATCATTGATCATATTTATATACTATTGTTTCCACATGATTTTGATTCATGTCTTATATTATACCTAGAATTATTCGATGACACATTCTTTTTAATCAGTTATATTTTTTTGTATGGTTATCATAGATTATGCAAATTTTCCATGATTATTCCCATATACTAATCTTATTCTAATTTAATATCATTAAATGTTATCACATAGTTTTAAAATGAACTAGGAATTTGATATCACCCAATTTCTTATATTTCTATTTACCCATGTTATGATGATGTGTGTAGTCTGATATTATTCAATAGTGGGGTCAATGTGGCTGAATTATTGAGATATTTTAACAACTGTAATTAAAAAGATTATTATGTAGATTATAATCAGGGACAATAAACATTGTTTATTACTATTTTAAAATTATTGTGATATATAATGATTAAATTATTTAAATTATTTAAAATATTGTTATTTTTATATTGGATCATCTGAATTTTTATCAAATATAGTGTTTAAATATGTTTATTTTAGCACCAAACCTGAGTGTTTGGGCTTGGGGTTCCTGGGATAGTATCCATGATTAGATTAGATATTTTATTATTAGTTTCCTTATTTTTAGAATTATTTTCTTTTCAATAGGATAAAAAATTATTTTAAAATATCTTATTTATATATCTAAGTGATAACTATAACTTCTTGATAACATTATGGAATTTTGGTGAAAATTTTAATATATTATTTTCCAAGAAATTGCATCCATGCATTGGTTTGGCTAAGTGGATGTGGTTGATAAATTTATTTACTTAGGGTTATTAAGCCCCAAAGATGATGATTTAGTATACAAATAATATACACTCAATGCAAAATTATTGAGCCTAAGACTACACATTTGTAAAGAACCTCCTAGAAGATAATCATTATTCAATAATATTATCATTATGAGAAATTATAATAGATTTTTTATGTTAAAGATTATAACATAACCCATCATAAAGAAACCAATATTATATTGATCATGATTTATGTTGAATTGAATACAAATGTGATGGTTTTTAAGGGTAAGACATTTCATAGCGGAGTTTCTCCAGAACACCATGTTTTATAATTTTAATGCAATGACAATTATTCATCACACATATTATACCATTTTGGTTTTAATAATGAAAAAAATATTATCATGAAATATTACTAATAATGTGAATATAGTATAACTACCAAACACACTAAAGAAGTGAAGGATGGATTCTAATTGAAGTTCAGTGGATGAAGATGATCAAGGAAAGAAGATTCAATTTCCTTAATGTCCAAAATTTAGGAAGAGTAACCCAATGGAATGTCTCAATGGAATGTGAATATGTTTAATTTTTCGGTAATGGATGACATCAATATTTAAACTATCAGTGAAAAATGAAGAGTTTTTAATATAATGGAGCGAAATAATGCTAATCATAGTGTGAATCTAATTGTTCAATGTATAAAATATAGAGTCCCATACTTATCAAACATAGATATTATATTTTATTTGATGAATATTCATTTCATTACATTACAATCCATTCCTAAATCGTATAGTTTTAGTATCATTAGAAATATAGACACGTAGAAAAAAAATTATAGGTGAACCAAATTATCTCCCCATAAGTTATACATAACTATAACCCTTATTAAACATATTTATCTTAATACCTTTCCATTTAACATAGAAAAATGAATCATAAAAAATAGTGATATCAAATGCTCAATATGGGTAAATATGGTAGAAATAAATTCTAACAACATACATAACATGAACAAAAGCGAATGATAATAGGAACATCAAATACAAAAACCACACCCTTTATATCAATGGTTTTATTCATGATTCATCGTATAAATCATGGTATTTCATAAGACATGAATCATAAATAAATCAAATAACTTGATCCATAAGACAATAACATTTTCATAAGACTAATGTTTAAGTCCTAATTATAAGTATGGAAAATCATTTCATCAATAGTTAATGAGAACTCCCAAGACAATCTGAGTGGATTGATATCACACTCCATTCCATCGTATTAGTCAAATATCACTCACATGAATATTATAGTCGAAAAATCACTTACTAAACTAGGTTTACTTCCCATTTTAGTATTATTTATCATCAATATGTCAATAATTACACAATTCACTAGGGTATATAAAATTATCATCCCTCCCATAACATAATGAAGATAAAATATATGGGTTTCATAAGATTATAAAATAATCATCATATTATTTCCCATTAAAATAAATTGTTTCATAAAAATTTCATATTGGAATAACCCCTGTAAAATAAATAGATTTCCTAATGATTTCATATATTAATCATACTATAAATCATAGAAAATAAATGAGTTTTTTAATACCCCAAGCTTCCATGGTACGCTTCTCTTTGAATAATAGTGTAGCGTGTGTTGTACGCAACCTCAAGTTCTAACACACCTAGACCAATCAAAGTAGCCATTATGAATAGTATTACCCACTTTTTGAAATTATATAAATTTTATTTTTCAAAATGGACTTCCTTTTTGTATTCGTAATATCGAAATTATCTTATGTTGAATTTTTTGTAATTTTCTTAGAACATCCAATTTTCTATGAATAGTAAAAAAATACTTAATAACAACTTTTTTAATCAAAATAATTTATAGTGAAAAATTATACTATTGAGTAGTTTTAAATAATAATTATAATATACTTTTACCATTTTTTCCAATGGTGTTCATTATAATTAATTTCACATTGAAATTGGACATAATCAATTGTCAATCTTTTGATTGATATTGTTTCTTAAAAACACGCTATTTATTTTGACAGAGGGAATTAATTATAAAATTAATTAATTAAACTTATATGTTGGGAATTTTGTGAAATAGACATCATTTTTGAATTCAGAATATCAATTATAGCTTATGGTGAATTTTTGGTATTTTTCTGAAAAACATTGATTTTTGATTAATAGTGAAACCACTTAGTGGTAGTTAAAAAATTGATTTTTCGTTTAAATGAAATTTTACCACCTCTGTGATTTGAATTTAAAAAATCTGACATATATCATTTTCATTATTAAGTAAAATGTGGTTCAATGTGATTAAAATAATTTTTGGTGAATAGTAACTTTTATGTTCTATTAATCGCGATTAAAGGTAATTAGTGTAATTTAAGGTAAATATAATGATATAATAATATGAAATTACCTTAACACTTGTCCTAAACATATTTTATGAGTCATGTCCGACCAATAAAATCCATGGGTCAACTTGGGGGCCCCATGGAGCCACTTGTGTAAGAAAATGGCATTAATAACTTTTTATTTAAAGTAAAATTAAAATTGTCAAAAACATGTGTTGTTTTACTAAAAAAAATTTAAAAGTGGTTATGCAAGTTATATTTTTGACTATAAATATTAATTTTAACCTAAAAATATTTCCTACATCATGATATTTGTTTTATAATTTTTAGACATTAAATAAATTAAATATTTTATGACACTATGATGATGCAGCGATTACCTCATTAATTAACAATTTAAATAAAATGAAAAGATAATGTAAAATATAAGACATAAACTTGTCAAAAACCTATTGGATGAGAATATTTAAAACCCCTATCACCTTATACTAGATTTATATAATTGTGGGACCTTTAAAATCTGAAACTCATTATGTAATAAAGTAACATTTCTTGACATTCCAAGAGTGGCCCTCCTCTCCTCTTATAAAAGGCCCCCACCTCTATCACCTTATTCACACATCAAAATCCATTTGGCTCAGCTAATCTCTGCCCAAATACTCTCTCAACTTACCTCTATTACTCCTAGAAGCCTCACTTTGGGCAGAAGCCTTCCCAAGGAAACCTTTGTCTCAAATCAAAAAGAGTTACCCAATTTTAAGGTAATGTCTTCTCTTATGTTCTGTTGTTTTATTTGGCTTCTCCAACCCCTTAAACTCTTTCTATTCCATTATTTTGTAAAAAAAACTGTATATTCAATATAAAAGAATGTTTTTATGATAAGTATTTGATTTAAACTTACACACACCGTCGTCTAATGGTTAAGGAACATACTATTTCTGTGGGTGGCGAATTACTACCTCGTGAAACGATGATTGTTCAATCCTATTTTAACTCTTTTCATGGTGGCCATTAAGATGTCACTATATTTATTTATGATATATATTATTTTTATGTTTTCCTTAGGCTTCTGGTTTTTTAATTTATGGCATGCCTTTATGATTTCCATTATGGGTAAACGTGATAATTTCATTTTAGGAAGTGCGAACTACCGCCCCCGCAAAGTGATTTGAACCGTTAATGCCATATGTGGGACATATAAAGGACGGAGTAAATGATATTATATATGATATTATACTATAATTATAATATACCTTTATATAATTTTGATTTCATTCCGTTAAATATGAAATTGAAATGAAAGTAGCGTTCATGCGTACGTACGGCTTACCGTCTCCATGAACGGTGCATTTCATTTCTTACCTCTAAATGTTATGTAATATTATCAATGCATGTATATACTGGATATGTATGATATAAATGATATCTACATCATGAATATAATTCGGTATATAATGGATATTTTACCACATGAACAACTTGTAATTATAAGAAGTTGATTTTTGACTCAAGTACCAGAGATCGACAAGACGACCGTTATTAACTTAAATAATTACATAATGTTCATAACATGGTAATAAGTGATATAAAAGGAATAATTAACTTGAAAAAGTTTCTTAAGTAAGTATAAATTAACTCTATTTTATTATTCAGGAGGTTAGAGAATAAACGAGTCAAGTCAGACAGGAGGTAAGGGACTTCGTCTCAATCTCCTTTCATTGAGGCATATTTTGTTTTATACACAACATTCTTTTATACAGTGTATAAACCCCTTTGACTTTTACTTCTATTCAAAAGGAATATTTTTATATGAAGTGTTTCTACTAAATGAAAAAAGGAATGTTTTTTCTTACGTATGTGGCGACAACAAATTCTCCGCCGTCGTGACCATTATTTGAGTTTCGACTTCCTCTACAAGCCATAACCTTTTTAAAATGAAAAATAAATACTACGTTTTAATTTTCCTTTATTTTTGTATTAAAAATTGTTTTTAAAGTGTTTTTATTATATCAATGTGATGTATTGATATCTTTTGATTTATATTTTGAAATATTATGTTTTCTTTATGCATGTTTTATGTGATAAGATTATGATATGGTTTATGATATGTTTAAACCTGTTCATATGAGGAATGCATTGGACTTAATAAGTGATTAATGGAGCCTGCTATAGCTCCTCGATGCATCGGTAGGTCTCATGAGTAAAAACTAGTGTCGTGGCACGAGGCCTTGAAAAAATATTATTTGTAGTCTTGGCACAAGGCCTTGGCTACGTGATTATGATAGTCTGGCATTATGCATTCCATCATTATGAAAGTGGATATTGATATTGCATGTGATTATTCGACCAGTAGAATATCCATGTGAATAAGTAAATGGAATTATTTCATTTTACTTTTTCCATATTATGGTAAAGTTCAAGTTTAAAAGGCTTTTGTTTTAGTTATACATTTCCTGAAATGTTTGTGTTTATTTATGAAAGCTTCTACTATATTGTTATCCTTACTGAGCATCTGAGCTCACCCCTTTCTATGTTTTATTTTTCCCAGGATCTGAAGAAATTTTTTATGACTGACCTGCAGGGATAGTCTGAAGGGGATATGTGTGTGGACTATGGAGACTATGTTATTGTATTTTTTCACTTTATGATGTAATGTAACATTTATAAATGTATCTAGTGTTTACAAGGCTACTAAACTAATTGGTCTTTCGAGAGATGATCTTTTGTGATCATGCCAATGTTACGTAATAATGCATCGACTCTATGTAACTGGGGTCAGGGCGTTACAAGTTTTATAAACAGGACTTCATTATAATAATACACAATATAGAAATATAATAAAGATGGTATCCCTAGATCACATCCCAATTAAATCTTCTGTAACATCAGAGTATTTCCCATTAGATGGAAATTCCATTAAAAGATAACTATGAATATTTCTTGAGGAAAATAATCTTTTCACTTTGAAATAAATTCATTAAAATGTAAAAATTTCCAAACTATTAATAAAAACAATTTATCTTAAAAAACTTGGAAATAGTAATGGAATCATAGATATATTGAGTGTTCATTATGTCATGATTTTTCTTCATGTCGTGTGTGTTAAAACAAAGATTCCTTTCACATTTTCGGTATAATGTAAAAAGTAACTCATTTATAAAATTATAAGAAGATTAATTTTAAACATTTTATAAAAATAAAAACATGGGTAAAATATATTTGAAAAATCATTATATAATAGTAGAAAAATTCTTCTAAACATTTTTTGAAATCACGGATATGGATGATAAAGGGTTTTCATCTAAAGAGAGAAATAATGTTGATATACCTTAAAACATTATTTCGACATCTTGAATTATTAATGGGAAAAAATGGGAAAAAAATATCTAGAAATAATTGTATTAGAAGAAAATTTATTAAAATATTGAGATTTAGATCATGAAATATCATTATTGGAATCTTAATCATAGACAAACTCTATAAATAATGAGATTATAACATGAATATCCCACCTCAAGTTTGACTTCCATAATACATGTTGGAAATTTATTTATAATAAATATATATTTTTTATAATATATTATGGTAACATAATAATATATATGATACTTTGTAACACCCCAAGATTTCATAGTACGTTATTTATTCAATGTAATTCAATAACTTGCACTACACGCAACACCGAGTTCTAGCGCACCATGACTTACCAAACAAGCCGTTCAAAAGAGGTTATGAATAATATTAACTGAATTTTGAACTTTATATAATCCTTATAATTTTAGAATCCATATTATGAGTTTCTTAGGCATAATTTAAGAACAAATACATTTTTTCCAGATAAAAGAAGTATTTTTCAAAAAATGCAATTTTACCGCATTTTAATGGAGAAGCCTTTTTAAAACCCAATATTTGAAACTTTTATATATTAAATTTGAGAAAATAAACTTCTTATTTAGAATTGGGACATAAGAATTTAGTTTCAATAATGTTTTGGTCTTTTTATGATAACTTTCATATTTCGGTGAATAGTGAAAATACTATATTTTAACTGAAAACAACTTTTTAAATAAAAATAATTTATATTGTTAAAGTATACATTTTAATCGTTTGTAAGTATAAATAGAATATATTTTTACCATTTAATCAAATGATGTACATTGTGAGTAATTTCACTTTGAAATAGGGCATAAACAAGTGTCAAAATTTTGGTAGTTATTATTTCTTAAAAATACTCCTTTTGGTTTTGATAGTGGGAATTAATTTTAAATTAATAAATGAAACTTCTATGTTTTTAATTTGGAAAAAATAGACTTCATTATTGAATTCGTAATATCAAAATTATCTTAGGGTAAATTTTTTCGTATTTTTCTGAAAACTTTTAATTTTTGATGAATAGTGAAAAACACTGAGTTATAGTTTATAACTGAATTTTTATTAAAATAATTATTTATTTTATTTAAATTTATTATATGTCAAAATAGATACATACTACCTATATAAGTTCAATGTAATTCATTGGAGTCAGTTTATAATAATTTTAGATATATAAAAATTTTATTGAACTTTTCACCTTCTTTTACCCACCTCCTAGGAGAATTTGGAAATTCACATAAAACATAATTTTACCACTTTTGTGAGTCGAATTTCAAAAATCCTAAAGACACGGTTAATATAAAAGAGTAAAATGTGGTTTAATAAGATAAAAATAATATTTGGTGAAAAGTAATGTTTTACTTTTATTTACCACGGTAAAAAGTAAATAGGGTAATTAAGGGTAAAAATGATATTATTATTACCCTAACACATGTCCTAATTCTATTGGATAAGTATAATTAGACCAGAAACAACCTTAAGAATACAATATGAACCTTTTTGGTCCACTTGGATTAGATTAGGACATTTATTGTTATTTAATTCAAAGAAGAGTTAAAAGAGTTAAAATCAATGTTTAATAACTAATTTTTTTTAATATAGGTTTATACATAAGATAAAATCTATTATTAATATTAATTAGAAATATAAAATTATTTCCTACATAATGGTATTTTATTTATAATTTTTAGACATTAAATAATTCAATTTATTTATAACACAATGATGATGCAACATTTACCTTATTAGTGAAATATTAAAATAATTGATATTATAAATACCTAAATAAATATAATTTGAGACTTTTAATGAATTACACGAATTTTATTGGTTAATATGACATGTTATTATTTATTAAATGAATATATTTCGAATTAATAAAGTTACTAAGACTTTATCAAAAATCAAATATTAAATAGTGTCAAAATTGACATAAAGGAGTTTTTAAAAAATATATTATATTATTAAGTGATTTAATATTCCTAAAAATATAAGGTTCATCCAAAGGACTTATATTATGATAGTTATTTCATTAAATAACCACTTGGAGTTCTCTTGGATGTTTATAGTAATTTTATTTACTATATAATATAAAAATACAAAGAGACATGGTAAATGTCAAACTATTTAACTAAGAGTTAAATCTAAAAGATATGGTTACTATAGTGACCCAAACCTATATAAAATATATTGGTTGAGTGGTTTTAGACCCATACCCACCTTATACTATCAAAAATCCACTTTGGAGTCATTAGAAACAAAATAAGAATTTATTATAAATTAATACATTATGTTTTTTTCGAAAGAGCCCCTCCTCCCCCTTATAACAGGACCCCACTTCTAACCAATTCCTCACACATATAAAGACTTTTGTCTCATTCAAACTCTGCCCAATTAAGATCCCTACATCCCTATACTTCTCCTAGAAGACTTAACTTAGGCAGAAGGAACTTCAAGGGTCCTTTTTGGTTCAAACCAAAGCGAGTTACCCAAATTACAGGTAACGATTTCTCTTAGCTTCTTTTCTTTTATTTTACTTCTCCAACCCCTAAACTATTATTATTAATTTCTTTTGTAAAAAAACTTATATCATAAATTTACTAGGATATTTCTATGAGAATTATTCTAACTACACTTACACACACCTCCATATAATGGGTGAAGAACACATTTTTTCAGTGGATGGAAACCAAACAGCTCACGAAATGATGATTGTTCAATAATATCCTACCACCTATCATGGTGGATATTAGGATAGAACTATAATTAAATATGATATTTATGATATTTATTTTATATATAAGATTCTTTAATTCAATTTTATATAATACCATTATTCATTTCATGTTGTATATATATACGATAATTTTATTTGAGGAAGTGCGGACTACCACCCCCTCAAAGTGATATGACTTGTGCATACCATACATGGAACATATAAAGGATGGTGTTAATGCACATAAGTAACTCATAAAAGATATTATACTATAATGGAATAATAATATTTCTATTTATCATGTGGTTTGATTCCTTTTAAAATGAAAAATGAAATGGAAGTAGCCTTCATGCGTACGTACGAATTACCGTCTCCACGAACGTGATGAGATTCATTTCCCCATAATATACATTCAAGACTAATTCTCGTTCAATGATTAAAATTAATGTTTAAGGACTTGATAGAATTCTGGATATGAATTAGATAAAACCTATCCATAACAAACATGGCTTACGTAACGAATCATATAAAGGAAAACGAACCAGTTAACACCCGAAACGATGATAATACTAAAATATTATTAACAAAACAATATTAAAAGATCATATATGATATAATATTTATGTATATGATTATATTATAATTTAATAACAATTATTTAACTATTATACAGGAGGTTAACCTACAATCTATCAAGTAAAAGTACAAGGTAAGGGTTTATTTAACAATCTCTTCATTATCCGTGGTGGTTTATACGTAATTATCTACTGTGACCTCTTTATCATCCACATCCATGTTTCTTAAAAATGTATTTCAAAACATTATTACAATTTTAAAGAATATGGGTTAAAGTCATTTATACCATTTTTTTGACTTTTTATAAGAAGTTTATGAAGGAATCTTTACGTCATTTTCCAAACAAGGACCTTTTTATCCTTTTCGACAAATTAATGTAAGAATGTATTTTTTTAACTTATACGGAGGGTGCGGATATTTTCCACCATTGTAAAATCTTATAAGCTTCCGTTAAAATATTTTTAGAATATTTTAAAAGTAAACATTTTATTTTATAATTATGTGACGTTTAAATGATTTCAAAAAAAGATATATTTCTCTCAAATAGTTTTGATTTCAACTATGTCAACATCCAATGATGGATTTTAGCTTATTTGAAGTTGATTTATTATGATACAAAACTTCCATATTGTATTGAAGGATTTGTGATATTTTTTAATGTGGATGTGTTATTTTTATACCATTCATGGTTTATGGAGAAAGTATTTAAATTTTTTATGCTAGTTTTAATACGAATGTTCAAGTTATGTTTAAACATGTTCATATGAGGAATGCATTGGACTTAGTAAGTGATGGGTGGAGCCCGCTATATCTCCTCGATGCATTGGTAGGTCTCACAAGACAAACTAGTGTCTTGGAATGAGGCCTTGACAAAATCATATTTCTAGTATTGGCACGAAGCGTTGGATACGTGGTTATGATAGTCTGGCATTATGCATTCCATAATTCTGAAAGTGGTTATTGATATTGCATGTGATTATTAGACTAGTAGAATATCCGTGTGAATAAGTAAATGGCATTATTTCATTTTATTACTACCATATTATGCTGAATTTCAAGTTTAAAAGGATTTTGTTTTAGTTATACATTTCCATAAATGATTGTGCTTATTTATAAAAGTTTTTGCTATATTGTTATCCTTAAATGGCATTTGAGCTCACCCCTTTCTATGTTTTATTTTTCCCAGGATGTGAAGTAGTATTTTATGAATGACCTGCAGGTATAGTATAAGGGGATATGAGTGTGGATACAAAATGTTGATGTACATTTCACTTTATGATGTAATTTAAAATTTATGAATGTATCTACTATTTCCAAGGCTACTAAACTAATCGGTCTTTCAAGACTTGATCTTTTGTGATCATGAAAATGTTATGTAATAATGCACCGACTCTTGGTAATTGGGGTCGGGGCATTAAAGTTGGTATCATAGGAAGTATATTAGAAACTTTGGAAGCTATATTTAGATAAACACTTATTAGAGCACATAGACCTAAGATGGACTTTGAGGATTATTATAGATGAACTTCCTAGAATTTTGGTATTGTAGAGATTTTGTGAGTTTTCTGAGCAATACATCCCAATCTGGAAACAAGCAGGTAGAGGCGGCTCTGGCACAAATATACCTAGGGGTAAAATCCAAAAACACTTCTTTGAGCTATAATCGAATGGGAACAGGTGCACGACAATGGGCCTTGCTGCACTCTTGGTTATGACACTCCTGGGGGATATATTTGAGATAATTCTCCTTTTCTTTACAAATAATTATGAAGGGTTTAGGAGTATATAATTCCTCAATGTAAACATCTTTATCATTATGGATTATATCCATAAACCATTTAATTTACGTTAGGTATTTTACAAGTTTGGAATTATTCATTTCAATTCATAAACTGACATATTTTATGCTATTGTATCAAAATGGCTCCCACACTAGTAGAAAAATGATTTTTAACGTCGCCAGTTTGACGTCGGTTTCTTATAAACCGACGTCAATAATTTTTACGGTGATTTTTTGGCGTCGGTTTTTAAAAAAACCGACGCCAAAAAGGAAAAAAACTTGTTTTGGCGTCGGTTCTTAAAAAAACCGACGCAAAAAACTAAAAAATATATATTTTGGCGTCGGTTTTTATGAAAACCGACGCCATAAATGTTTTAAATAAAATTCTTTGGCGTCGGTTTTTTAACAAACCGACGCTAAAAATTTAAAAAAAAACTACTTTTCGCGTCAGTTTTTTTACAAACCGACGCGAAAAGTTAAAATATATTTTTGGCGTCGGTTTTTATGAAAACCGACGCCAAAAATTTTAAGAAAAAAATTATATTGTTTTAGATAATTCTCTAATCTTTTATTTGACTGGTCTTGGAGCAAAAACGGAGTTACGGATTAAAAGTTATGGCCTTTGAAAGTTGAACTTCCTTAAGACTTCTTTTAGAGAAGGTCAACTTCCGACATCCATAACTTTTAATCCGTAACTCCGTTTTTGCTCCACGACCAGTCAAATCAAAGCTTAGAGAATTATCTAAAACAATGTAATTTTTGTTTGTCATTTTTGGCGTCGGTTTTCATAAAAACCGACGCCAAAAAAATTATTTTTTGTTTTTGGCGTCGGTTTTTAAAAAAACCGACGCCATAAATGAAAAAAAATATTTTTCCCGTCGGTTTTTATAAAAACCGACGCGAAAAATTTAAAAAAAAAATTCTATTGTTTTAGATAATTCTCTAATATTTGATTTGACTGGTCGTGGAGCAAAAACGGAGTTACGGATTAAAAGTTATGGCCTTTGAAAGTTGAACTTTCTTAAGACTTCTTTTAGAGAAGGTCAACTTCCGACATCCATAACTTTTAATCCGTAACTCCGTTTTTGCTCCACGACCAGTCAAATCAAAGCTTAGAGAATTATCTAAAACAATGTAATTTTTGTTTGTCATTTTTGGCGTCGGTTTTCATAAAAACCGACGCCAAAAATATAATTTAACTTTTCACGTCGGTTTTTTTAAAAACCGACGCCAAAAAAATTATTTTTTGTTTTTGGCGTCGGTTTTTAAAAAATCCGACGCGAAATGTAGTTCTTTTTTAAATTTTTAGCATTGGTTTATTAAAAAACTGACGCCAAAGATTTTTTTTAAAACTTTTATGGGGTCGGTTTTCATAAACACCGACGCCAAATTTATTTTTCATTTTTTGCGTCGGTTTTTTTATGAACTGACGCCAAAAAGGATATTGATTGACATTTTTTGCATCGATTTTCTAAAAAACCGATGCCAAAAGACCAATGTAAATACTATTTTGCGTCGGTTTCAAACAAAACCGACGCCAAAGAGTAACGCGGGATCAAAATTTCAATTTTTTTCACAACGCGCGTTTAACTTTTTAAAATCCCGCCAACATTTTCGTAAAACACAATTGAAAATATTTTCGTTTACTACATATATATCCAGTTTCTCCTTCTTTCATCATTTTCAACATCTTCGATTCAATCACGATTTCAATGCGACTTCAATCATTAATTGGTACATATTCTATTCATTCGTTTTCTTTATTATTATTATCCTTCATTTCTAAACAACTCGATTGGATTTCTTATAATGATGATTCATTCTCATTTCTAAATACAAGTTATATGATAATAAAAAACATATCATTTCGATGGAAGCCCCTAAAACCATTGAAATATGTTTGATGTATTATGATTATTTTATTACATTTGGTGTATATGATTTTAATTTATGTTTATCATGTTTTCTTTGAAACGAGTTGTATCAATCAAAACTTTGATAGGTTCAACTTGTAACGGCGATAACTTTTGAACCGTAACTCCGTTTTAGGTCCACAGCCTTTCAAATCGAAGCTTAGGAAATGATCTAAAACCTAGAAAAAAAAAATTTGATTTTTGGCGTCGGTTTTTATAAAAAACGACGCGAAAAATATTTTTTTTTTCATTTATGGCGTCGGTTTTTTTAAATAACCGACGCCAAAACTACTTTTTTAAATTTTTCGCGTCGGTTTTTATGAAAACCGACGCGAAAAATTATATGAATTATTTTTTTTGGCGTCGGTTTTTATAAAAACCGACGCGAAAAATATTTTTTTTTTCATTTATGGCATCGGTTTTTTTAAATAACCGACGCCAAAACGACTTTTTTAAATTTTTCGCGTCGGTTTTTATGAAAACCGACGCGAAAAATTATATGAATTATTTTTTTTGGCGTCGGTTTTTATAAAAACCGACGTGAAAAATATTTTTTTTTCATTTATGGCGTCGGTTTTTTTAAATAACCGACGCCAAAACTACTTTTATAAATTTTTCGCGTCGGTTTTTATGAAAACCGACGCGAAAAATTATATGAATTATTTTTTTTGGCGTCGGTTTTTATAAAAACCGACGCGAAAAATATTTTTTTTTTCATTTATGGCGTCGGTTTTTTTAAATAACCGACGCCAAAACGACTTTTTTAAATTTTTCGCGTCGGTTTTTATGAAAACCGACGCGAAAAATTATATGAATTATTTTTTTTGGCGTCGGTTTTTATAAAAACCGACGTGAAAAATATTTTTTTTTCATTTATGGCGTCGGTTTTTTTAAATAACCGACGCCAAAACTACATTTATAAATTTTTCGCGTCGGTTTTTATGAAAACCGACGCGAAAAATTATATGAATTATTTTTTTTGGCGTCGGTTTTTATAAAAACCGACGCGAAAAATATTTTTTTTTTCATTTTTCGCGTCGGTTTTTATGAAAACCGACGCAAAAAATTATATGAATTATTTTTTTTGGCATCGGTTTTTTACAAAACCGACGCCAAAAAACGAATGTTATTCATTTTTCGCGTCGGTTTACAAAAACCGACGTAAAAATTCATATTTTTAACGTCGGTGACTTCGACGTCGGTTAAAAACCGACGTCCAAAATAAAAAAAAAACCGACGTTAAAAACCGTTTTTCTACTAGTGCCAGTAGAAGGAATGTGAACTCCAACAATACCTATGATCCAAAGAGTAAGAAGGATCATATCTTTCACATTATTAAGCCAAAATTTAGAAGGGAAATAGTCTCCCATGTATTCTCAATATATGAAGAAATAATATCATGTGTTAATAAGATAAGTAAAGTATTTTTCGAGTCCTATGGCTTTGAAGGGAAGCAAGAGAAGAAAATGATGGAAGAGAGAATGATGGATAAAGGGAAGAGGAAAAAGAAGAATTTTCCCATATGTGATAACTGTCGAAAGAAACACCCTGGAACTTTCCTGAAGGGAATGAGAGTTTGTTATAAGTGTGGAGAAAAAGGACAACAAGTATGTGACTGAAAGGGTAAGAAAAAGGATTCAAATGAACAATGCTTCATCTGCAAAGAGTTGGGACACTACGTGAACTGATGTCCAAATCATCAGGCTATTCCCCAAATGATTCTATTGGTTAATAATCAAGTTAAGATACTACCACAGATGAGGAGGAATGATTAGAGTTCTTATATTGTTATTAGATAATTATGTCATTTTAGTGTTGTATCAACAATGAACTTGTTATAATAATTATGGAGTATATAAAGATTATATTGTAGTACTATTTCATTAAGGACTTGAGATTGTGTGGAACCAAGAAAAGTGACTCAATAGTAGGTCAAATTTTTGGAAAATATATGGTTGAGAGAAATCTAAACCATAATATAGATCGGATACCGAGGTAGTGATTTTGGAATAATACATTATTGATTTGGATAAATTATATTGGATATTCTTGATTACCTTGAAACTGATTAATGATTTTTATATTCCATAATTCTTGGAGTTTACAACATTTTTGGATAGAAGGAGTATATCCAGTATTCTATAAGGAATAAGGGATCATGAATTTAATCAATAAGGTTTTATGGTAATTAAGGATGTTGCAGTGTTTTAAAAGAATACATGATGAAAGTGTTCACATGTTATTACGCGGAAAAAAGGATCTTCATTGTGTTTACCTTCCTTATAAATTTTGGACTGTGAGTTTGGACAGAAGTATTTTAGATAATTCTAGTTGGATATTATTATTGGATTCCATAAAAGGACAACCCAGAGGTTGTGCGGCAACCCATTGCATCCAACACAACCGCGAGAATTGAACCTGCAACCGAAGGGCGACAAGGGTGTATCACCTACCACTGGCCCACGTGATGTCCTAGATTGAATAATGTAGTTTTTTTAAATAGTATTTTTAGAAGAATAATAAATTCATTTTTTAGGAACCCTATACGAATAGGATAAATAGAATATTATTTTATCGTTTAGAGTGAAAGATGAGTTTGTGGTAGAAATTAGTTAAAGAATGGGACTCTACTTGTTAAGTATATATTTTTCTTCTTCTCTTATTCTATGAAGAAATTAATTCTTATACTTTAGTGAAGGGATCTTAAAACAAAAAATGTGTTATCCTAATACCATATGTTTTGTTGAACCGATGATATTTTAAATCATCATAGATTTATGAATTTAAGGCCCTCAATTTTACACTTTTTTGTGAATGATGGCCTCAATCACTACCTATAAATATTTACGTTTTTACTCCAATTATATGTCTTTAATTACCACCAATGTTCTTCTAATCGAGATCATAATTTGGTGGTGACCCTTTCATTTCCCTTTTTCTCTTATTAATACTAAATTTTATTAACCTAATTTCTGATGTGGGTTTTCCCAAAGGTATTTTCAATTTTCTTCTTTTTACTTTCGAAAAATAATTTCAAATTTCGAGGACACAAATTATTGAATGAGTGAAGAATATAACACCCCAAGATTTCATACTATGTTATTTCTTCAAAGTAATTCAATAACTTTCACTACACGCAACACTGAGTTCTAACGCACCATAACTTACCAAACAAGCCGTTCAAAAGATGTTATGAATATTATTAACCAAATTTTGAACTTTATATAATATTTATAATTTTAGATTCCATATAATTAGTTTCTTAGAAATAATGTAAGAACAAATACATTTTTTCAAATAAAAGAATTATTTTTCCAAAAATGCAATTTTACAGCCTTTTAATGGTGAATCTTTTTTAAATCCAATATTTGAAACTTTTATATATTCAATTTGACAAAAAAAATTTCTTTTGAATCAGGACATAATAATTTAGTTTCAATAAAGTTTTTCTGTTTTTCTGATAACATTCATATTTGAGTGAATAGTAAAAAATAATAAATTTTAACTGAAAACAACTTTTTAAATCAAAATAATTTATATTGTTAAATTATACATTTTAATGTTTTTGAAAGTATAAATATATTATAGTTTTACCATTTAATCCAATGATGGTCATTGTAAGTAATTTCACTTTGAAATAGGACATAAACAAGTGTCAATCTTTTGGTAGTTATTATTTCCTAAAAATACGCCTTTTGGTTTTGAAAGCGGGAATTAATTTTAAAATAATAAATGCAACATCTATGTTTTGAATTGGGTAAAATAGACTTCATTATTGAATTTTTAATATCAAACTTAACTTAGGGTAAATTTTTGCTATTTTTCTGAAAATTTTTAATTTTTGATGAATAGTGAAAACACTGAGTTATAGTTTAAAACCAAATTTTTATTTAAATAATTATTTATTTTATTTAAATTTATTTTATGTCAAAATAGATACATACTACCTATATAATTTCAATATAATTCATTGGAGTCAGTTTATAAAAATTTTAGTTATATAAAAAATTTATTAAACTTTTCACCGTCTTTTACCCACCTCCTATGAGAATTTTCAAATTCACATCAGACTTAATTTTACCACTTCTGTGAGTGTAATTTCTAAAATCTGAGAGACATGGTTAATATAAAGGGGTAAAATGTGGTTCAATAAGATAAAAATAATTTTTGTTGAATAGTAACGTTTTACTTTTATTTACCACAGTAAAAAGTAAATAGGGTAATTAAGGGTAAAAATGATATTATTATTACCCTAACACATGTCCTAATTCTATTGGATAAGTATAATTCGACAAAAAACAACCATAGGAATAAAATATGAACCTCTTTGCTCCACTTAGATTATAATTGGACATTTAGTATTATTTAATTCAAAGAAGAGTTAAAAGTGTTAAAATCAATGTTTAATAAATAAAACATTTTTAATATAGGGTTATAAATAAGATAAATTCGATTATAAATATTCATTAGAATTCCAAAACGATTTACTACATAATTTTATTTTATTTATAATTTTTATACATTCAATAATTTAATTTACTTATGACACAATGATGATGCACTAATTACCTAATTAGTGAAATATTAAAATAATTGATATTATAAATACCCAAATAAATATAATTTGAGACTTTTAATGAATTCCACGAAATTTATTGGTTAATATGACATGTTAGGATTGATTAAATGAATATATTTCGAATTAATAAAGTTACTAAGATTTTATCAAAAATCAAATATTAAATAGTGTCAAAATTGACATAAAGGAGTTTTTAAAACAAATATTATATTATTAATTGATATAATATTCCTAAAAATATAAGGTTCGTACAAAGGACTTACATTATTATAGTTATGTCATTTATTAACCACTTGGGGTTCTATTGGAAGTTTATAGTAATTTTATTAACTATATAATATAAAAATACAAAGAGACATGGTAAATGTCAAACTATTTAACTAAGAGTTAAATTTAAAAGATAAGGTTACTATAGTGAACCAAACCTGTCTAAAATCTATTGGTTGAGTGGTTTTAGACCCATACCCACCTTAGACGTTGAATAATCTACTTTGGATCCATTATAAACCAAATATGAATTTATTAAAAATTAATACTTTAAGTTTTTCCTAAAGAGCCCCTCCTCCCCCTTATAAATGTACACCACTTCGATCCATTTCCTCACACCTCTCAAGACTTTTGGATCGTCCAAACTCAACCCAATTAATCTCCCATAATCCATATACTACTCCTAGAAATCTTACCTTAGGTATAAGGCACTTCAAGAGTCCTTTTTGGTTCAAACCAAAGCGAGTTACCCAAATTAAAGGTAACGATTTCTCATAGCTTCTTTTCTTATATTTTACTTCTCCGACCCCTAAAATATTCTTATTATTTACTTTTGTAAAAAAAAGTATCCTAAATATACTAGGATATTGTTATGAGATGTATTATAACTACACATACACAGACCTCTATCAAATGGTTGATGAACATGATGTTTCTGTGGATGGCAACCAAACGCCTCATGAAAGGATGATTGTTCAATTATCTCCTACCACCTCTCATGGTGGCCATTATGATGACACTATAATTAAATATTATATTAATTATATTTATTTTATATATAATCTTCTGTAATTCCATTTTTTATCATACCATTATTTGTTTCATGTTGTATATATATACAAAAAATTCATTTGAGGAAGTGCGGACTACCACCCCCTTAAAGTGATATGACTCGTTTATACCATACATGGAACGTATAAAGGATGGTAATAGTGAACTTAAGTAACAAATATAAGATATTATATTATAATGAAATAATAATATACCTATGTATCATTTGGTTTTGATTCATTTTAAAATGAAAAATGAAATGGAACTAGCGTTCGTGCGTACAAACAGATTACCGTCTCCACGAACGCGATGGGACTAATTTCCCCATAATATCCATTGAAGAATAATTATCGGTTGATTATTAAATGTAATTTTAATGGAATTGATATCATTCTGGATATGAATAAGATACAACCTATCCATAACAAACACGGCTTGTGTAACGAAGCATATAAACGAAAACGAATCAGTTAACACCCAAAACAACAATAATACTAAAATATTATTAATAAAGAAATATTAAAAGATCATATTTGATATCATATTTATGTATATTATTATTTTATAATTTAATAAAAATGATTTAACTATTATACAGGAGGTTAAACTACACTCTATCAAGGAAAAGTACAAGGTAAGGGTTTATTTCACAATCTCTTCATTATCCAAAGTTTTTTATACGTAATTATATACTAGGACCTATTTATCATCCACATCCATGTTTCTTAAAAATTTATTTCAAAACATTCTTACTATTTTACAGAATATGGGTTAAATTCATTTATACCCTTGTTTGACTTTTTATAAGATGTTTTTAAAGGAATCTTTATGTCATTTTCCAAACAAGGACCTTTTTAACCTTTTCAACAAATTAAGGTAAGAATGTATTTTTTTTTAACTTATATGGCGGGCGTGGCTATTTTCCACTATTGTAAAATCTTTGAAGCTTCCCGTACAAGATTAAAAGAATATTTCCAAATTAAATGTTTTATTTTATAATTATGTGACTTTTAAATGATTTCAAAAAAGTAGATATTTCTCTCAAATAGTTTTGATTTCATCTATGTCAACATCCGTTGATGGATTTTAAGCTTATTTGAAGTTTATTTATTATGATACAAAACATCCATATTGGATTGAAGGTTTTGTGATATGTTTGACTGTGGATGTTTTATTTTTATACCATTCATGGTTTATAGAGAAATTATTTACATTTTGTATGCTAGTTTTAATACGAATATTTATGTTATGTTTAAACCTGTTCATATGAGGAATTCTTTGGACATAGTAAGTGACAGATGGAGCCTACTATATCTCCTCGATGCATCGGTAGGTCTCATGAGACAAACTAGTGTCTTGGCATGAGGCCTTTAAAAAATCTTATTTGTAGTCTTTGCACGAGGCCTTGGCTACGTGGTTGGGATAGTCTGGCATTATGCATGCCATCATTATGAAAGTGGTTATTGATATTGCATGTGATTATTCAACTAATAGAATATCCATGTGAATAAGTAAATGGAAATATGTCATTTTATTTCTACCATATTATGCTGAAGTTCAAGATTAAAACACTTTTGTTTTAGTTATACATTTCCTTAAATGTTTATGCTTATTTATGAAGGTATCCTCTATATTGTTATCCATACTGGGCATTTGAGCTTACCCCTTTCTATGTTTATTTTTCCCTAGATGTGAAGAAGGATTTTAGGAATGACCTGTAGGGATAGTATAAGGGGATATGAGTGTGAAGAAAAAATTTTGATGTAGTTTTCACTTTATAATGTAATGTAAATTTTATGAATGTATCTAGTGTTTCAAAGGCTACTAAACTAATCGGTCTTTCGAGACTTGATCTTTTGTGATCATGCCAATGTTATGTAATAATGCACTGACTCTGGGTAATTGGGGTCGGGGCGTTACAATTGGTATCAAATGAATTTTAGTACAATCCTTGGAAGCTAGATTTAGATAAACTCTGATTAGAGAGCATAGACATAAGATGGACTTTGAGGATTAGCATAGAATAACATCCTATAATTTTGGTATTGTAGAGATTTTTTGACTTTTCCGAGCAGTACATTCCTGTCTGGATATGAGAAGGTAGATGCAGCTCTAGCAAAGATGTACCTATGGTTAAAACCCGAAAACACCACTTTGAGCTAGACTCAAACGGGAACTGGTGCATGACAACGGGCCTTGCTGCACTCTTGGTTACGACACTCCCTGGGGATATGCTTATGGTAATTCTCATTTTCATTAAAAATCATTATGAAGGTTTTATGAGTATATAATTACTCAATTAAAACATCTTTATGATTATGGATTATATCCGTAAACCATTCCATTTACGTTAGGTATTTTACAAGTTTGGAAATTATTCATTGTAATTCATAAACTAACCTAGTTTATGCTATTTTATAGAAATGGCGCCCAGTAAAAGGAATGTGAACTCCAGAAATACGTATGATCCAAAGAGTAAGAAGGATCATATCTTTCACAGTATTAAGCCAACATGTATAAGGGAAATAGTCTCCCATGTATTCTCACCATATGAAGAAATATTATCATGTGTTAATAAGATAAGTAAAGAATTATCCGAGTCCTATGGCTTTTAAGGGAAATAAGAGAAGAAAATGATGGAAGAGAGAAAGATGGATAAAGGGAAGAGGGAAAAGAAGAATTTTCTTATATGTGATAACTGTGGAATGAAATACCCTGGAACTTGCCTGATGGGAATGCGAGTTTGTTATAAGTGTGGAGAAAAGGGTCACCAAGTACGTGACTGCATGGGTAAGAAAATGGTTTCAAATGAACAATGATTCATCTACAAAGAGTTGGGACACAACGCGAACCAATGTCCAAATCATCAGAGTATTCCCCAAATTATGCTATTGGATAATAATCAAGTTATGATACTACCACATATTAGGAGGAATGATTAGAGTTCTTATGTTGTTATTAGAGAATTATGTCATTTTAGTATTGTATCAACAATGTATTGGTTATAATAATTATGGAGTATATAATGATTGTACTGCAGTACTATTTCATTAAGGACTTGAGATTGTGTGGAACTAGGAAAAGTGACTCAATAGAAGGTTAAATTTTTGGAAAATATATGGTCGAGAGAATGATAAACCATAATATGGTTCTGAAACCGAGGTAGTGATTTTGGAATAATACATGATTAATTTAGATACATTATATTGGATATTCTTGATTACCTTGAAACTGATTAATAATTTTTATAATCCATAATTGTTGGATTTTACAACATTTTTGGATAAAAGGAGTATATCGATTATTCTATAAGGAATAAGGGATGATGAATGTAATCAATAAGGTTTTATGGTAATTCAGGATGTTGTAGTGTTTTAAAATAATACATGATGAAAGTGTTCACACGTTATTACGCGGAAAAAATGATCTTCATTGTGTTTACCTTCCTTATAAATTTTGGAATGTGAGTTTGAAGAGATGTATTTTGGATAATTCTAGTTTGAGATTATTTTTGGATTCCATAAAAGGATCACCCGGAGGTCGGGCGACAACCCATCACATCCGGCAAGGCCGCGAGACTTGAACCTGCAATCGAAGGGCGATAAGGGTGTATCACCTACCACAAGCCCACATGATGTCCTTGATTGAATAATGTAGTTTTTTTAATAAGGTTTGGTAGATTAATTATAAATTCATTTTTTAGGAACCCTATTTGAATAGGATAAATAGAATATTATTTTATCTTTTAGAGTGAAGGATGATTTTGTGGTAGAAATTAGTTAAAGGATGGGACTCTACTTGTCATGTATATATTTTTCTTCTTCTCTAATTGTATGAAGAAATTAATTATTTTACTTTAGTGACATGATCTTAAAACAAAATATGTGTTATCCTAATACCATATGTTTTGTTGAACCGATGGTATTTTAAATCATCATAGATTGATGAATTTGAGGCCCTAAATTTTACCCTTTTTGTGATTGATGACCTCAATCACTACCTAAAAATATTTATATTTTTCCTCCAATTATATGTCTTTAATTTCCACCAATTTTCTCATAATCGAGATCATAATTTGGTGGTGACTCTTTCATTTCCCTTTTCCTCTTATTAAGACTAAATTTTATTAACATAATTTCTGATGTTGGTTTTCCCAAAGGTATTTTCTATTTTCAACCTTTTATTTTCGAAAAATAATTTCAAATTTCAAGGATGAAATTTATTGAAGTAGAGAAGAATGTAACACCCCTAGATTTCATAGTACGTTATTTCATCAAAGTAATTCAATAACTTGTACTACACAGAACACTGAGTTCTAGCGCACCATGACATACTAAACAAGCCGTTCAAAAGAGGTTATGAATAGTATTAATTGAATTTTTAACATTATATAATACTTATAATTTTATAATCCATATTCTGAGTTTCTTAGACATAATGTAAGAATGAATACATTTTTTCAGATAAAAGAAGTATTTTTCAAAAAATCCAATTTTACCGCCTATTAATGATGAAGCCTTTTTAAATCCAATATTTGAAACTTTTATATATTCAATTTGACAAAATAAACATCTTATTTATAATAGGGACATAATAATTTAGTTTCAATAAAGTTTTGGTGTTTTTCTGATAACTTTCAAATTTGGGTGAATAGTGAAAAATACTATATTTTAACTGAAAACAACTTTTTAAATCAAAATAATTAATATTGTTAAATTATACATTTTTCTAGATTGGAAGTAAAAATAGATTATATTTTTCCCATTTAATCCAATTATGGTCATTGTAAGTATTTTCACTTTGAAATAGGACATAAACAAGTGTCAAACTTTTGGTAGTTATTATTTCTTAAAAATACGCCTTTTGGTTTTGACAGTGGTAATTAATTTTAAATTAATAAATTTAACTTCTATTTTTTTAATTTGGTAAAATATACTTCATTATTGAATTCTGAATATCAAAATTATCTTAGGGTACATTTTTGGTATTTTTCTAAAACTTTTAATTTTTGATGAATAGTGAAAAACACCAAGTTATAGTTCAAAACCGAATTTTTATTTAAATAATTATTTATTTAATTTAAATTTATTTTATGTCAAAATAGATACATACTACCTAAATAAGATCAATTTAATTCATTGAAGTCACTTTATCATAATTTTAGATATATAAAAAGTTTATTGAACTTTTCACCGTGTTTTACCCACCTCCTAGGAGAATTTGCAAATTCACATAAAACTTAATTTTTCTATTTTTTAGTGGAATTTAGAAAATTTGAGAGACACGGTTAATATAATGGAGTAAAATGTGGTTCAATAAGATAAAAATAATTTTTGGTGAATAGTAACTTTTTACTTTTATTTACCACGATAAAAAGTAAATACGATAATTAAGGGTAAAAATTATTTTATTATTACCCTAACACATGTCCTAATTCTATTGGATACATATAATTCGCCCAAAAAAAACCTTAGGAATAAAATATGACCCTCTTTGGTCCACTTGGATTAGATTAGAACATTTATTATTATTTAATTCAAAGAAGAGTTAAAAGAGTTAAAATCAACGTTAAATAACTAAAACATTTTTAATATAGGGTTATATATAAGGTAAATTTGATTATAAATATTCATTAGAAAGCTAAAATGATTTTTTACATAATGATATTTTATTTATAAGTTTTAGACATTAAATAAGTTAATTTATTAATGACACAATGATGATGTAGTAATTATCTTATTAGTGAAATATTAAAAAAATTGATATTATAAATACCCAAATAAATATAATTTGACACTTTTAACGAATTACAAGAATTTTATTGGTTAATATGAAATGTTAGGATTGATTAAATGAATTTATTTAGAATTAATAAAGTTATTATGACTTTAAAAAAAATCAAAAATTGACATAATGGAGTTTTTAAAACAAATATTATATTATTAATTGATATAATATTCCAAAAAATATCAGGTTTAGCCAAAGGACTTATATGATGATAGGTACGCCATTAATTAACCACTTGGGGTTCTATTGGTAGTTTATCCTATGTTTATTAACTATATAATATAAAAATACAAAGAGACATGATAAATGTCAAACTATTTAACTAAGAGTTAAATTTAAAAGATACGGTTACTATAGTGACCCAAACCTGTCTAAAATCTATTGGTTGAGTGTTTTTCGACCCATCCTCACCTTAGACATTGAATAATCCACTTTGGAGCCATTATAAACCGAATATGAATTTATTATAAATTAATACTTTAAGTTTTTCCTAAAGAGCACCTCCTCCCCCTTATAAAACGACATCACTTCTAACCAATTCCCCACTCCTCTCAAGACTTTTGGCTCGTCCAACCTCTACCCAATTAATCTCACCACATCCCATTACTCCTCCTAGAAGACTTACATTAGGCATAAGGCACTTCAAGAGTCCTTTTTGGTTCATACCAACGATAGTTACCCAAATTAAAGGTAACGATTTCTCTTAGCTTATTTTCTTTTATTTTACTTCCCCAAACCCTAAACTCTTCTTAGTGCTTACTTTTGTAAAAAAACCAGTATCCTAAATATAATAGGAAATTTTTATGAGAAGTATTAGAATTACACTTACACACACCTCCATCTAATGGGTGAAGAACATAATGTTTCTGTGGATAGAAACCAAACGCCTCATGAAACGAAGATTGTTCAATTATCTCCTACCACCTCTCATGGTGGCCATTATGATCAAAATATAATTAAATATGATATTAATGATATTTATTTTATATATAAGCTTCTTTAATTCCATTATATAGCATAACATTATTCGTTTCATGTTGTATATATATATGATAACTTCATTTGAGGAAGTGCGGACTACCGCCCCCTCAAAGTGATATGAATTGTTCATACCATACATGGAACGTATAAAGGACGGTGTTAATGAACGTAAGTAACACATGTAAGATATTATATTATACTGGAATAATAACATACCTATGTATCATTTTGTTTTGATTTCTTTTAAAATGAAAAATGAAATGGAAGTAGCGTTCGTGCGTACGTACGGATTACCATCTCCACGAACGCAATAAGATTCATTTCACCATCATATCCATTCAAGAATTATTCTCATTTGATGATTAAAAGTAATGTTCAAGGACTTGATATCATTATGAATATGAATAAGATAAACCAATCCATAACAAACAGGGATTACATAATGAATCATATAAGGAAAACGAATCAGTTAACAATCGAAACGACAATAATACTAAAATATTATTAACAACGAAATATTAAAAGATCATATATGATATCATATTTATGTATATGATTCTTTTATAATTTAATGACAATGATTTAACTATTATACAGGAGGTTAACCTACAATCTATCAAGGAGAAGAACAAGGTAAGGGTTTATTTCACAATCTCTTCATTATTCAAGGTTGTTTATACATAATTATCTACTAGGACCTCTTTATCATTCACATCCATGTTTCTTAAAAATGTATTTTAAAAAATTATAACTATTTTAAAGAATATGTGTTAAAGTAATTTATACCCTTGTTTTATTTTTTTATAAGAAGTTTATAATGGAATCTTTACGTCATTTTTCAAACAAGGACCCTTTTAACCTTTTCGACCAATTAATGTAAGAATGTCTATTTTTAAATTTTTACGGCGGGTGCGGCTATTTTCAACCGTTGTAGAATCTTCAAAGATTCCCTTACAAGATTATAAGAATATTTTTAAAGTTAATGATTTATTTTATAATTAGGTGACTTTTAAATGATTTCAAAAAAAAGAGATATTTCTCTCAAATAGTTTTGATTTCTTATATGTTAACATCCTTTGATGGATTTTATGATTTTTTGAAGTTGATTTATTATGATAAAAAACATCCATGTTGTATTGAAGGTTATGTGATATGTTTGACTGTGGATGTGTTATTTTTATACCATTTATGGTTTATGGAGAAAGTATTTACATTTTCTATGCTAGTTTTAATACGAATGTTTATGTTATGTTTAAACCTGTTCATATTAGGAATGCATTGGACATAGTAAGTGACGGGTGGAGCCCGCTATAGCTCCTCGATGCATCGGTAGGTCTCATGAGACAAAATAGTGTCTTGGAATGAGGCCTTGAAAAAATCTTATTTGTAGTCTTGGCACGAGGCCTTGGCTACGTGGTTATCATAGTCTGACATTATGCATTCCATCATAATAAAAGTGGTTATTGATATTGCATGTGATTATTCAAATAGTATATTATCAATGTGAATAAGTAAATGGAATTATTTCATTTTATTTCTACCATATTATTCTGATGTTCATGTTTAAAAGGCTTTTGTTTTAGTTATACATTGCCTTAAATGTTTATGATTAATTATGAAAGTTTCCACTATATTATTGTCCTTACTGGGAATTTGAGCTCACCCCTTTCTATGTTTTATTTTTCTCAGGATGTGACGAAGTATATTATGAATGACCTACAGGGATAGAATAATGGGATATGAGTGTGGAGACAAAATTTTGATGTAGTTTTCACTTTATGATGTATTGTAAAATTTTAGAATGTATATAGTGTTTCCAAAGCTACTAAACTAATCGGTCTTTCAAGACATGATCTTTTATAATAATGCCAATGTTATGTAATAATGCACTGACTCTAGGTAATTGGGTTTAGGGCATTACATACTATATTATATTTACTAATATAATTTTATCTCCCTTTTATTGAAACCTCATTATTAAAATCAATGTTTCAGGTGATAACTACTTCATTTTCATGTGTGTTTTGATAAAATATGTTTGGTTCTTTTAGATTGATCATGGTTAAATCATATAAATAATGTTAATAATGATTAAAATTTAAATATAATAATTATATATAAATTTATATAAATCCATATAATTTACTGATAGAGAAATGAATTGTATTGTTAATGGAGATGGTAGATCCTACATATGCAAGAATTTTGTTTTCATTTTTTGTAAAAGGACAAAATAAATTTAAATAACAATTAAAAATTATATAATCCTTATTATTTCATATATATAATATAAATTAATTAAAAATTTCTTTATTAAAATCTATTTAAAACATAAATGAAAAATGATTCACAATGCTTCTTGGAGGTAGTAGTATGCATATACGCATGACTACCTTTATCATTTTCACATGGATTATAAGGTATGAAAATAGATATTATCTTATTATTATAGGATAATAATTATGTAATAAATATTATATTAAGACATTATATCAATTATAATAAAAATCCAATAATATTGGGGATGGAAAATGAACTATTTTGTTATGTGGATACAATAAGCTATATGTACGCAAGATCGATAATTTCACTTCCCATTTGATGGGATTGGGGGTGGATAAATATGGTTTCAAAATCATAATAAAATATTAGAATAATTAAGCAAATAAAATTATTATTTTATGATAAATACCAAAACATTTCAAAAGGAAAAATGAGAATTCATAATAATGTTGTTGTTTAAGTTAACTACGTAATCTTTGAAACAACTCTTTTTAATATCATATTAAATACAATAGGGATGGAATTTTTCGAAGACCATAAACTCTATAATGTTTATAAGGAATTTTATAGTGGAGTCTATTGATTATTGATTGATATATATGGTTCCAAATTATGTCAAAATGAAAAATTAGGGATTCCCTTCTAAAATTGAGGGCATGGTAACTCATGTAATTTATTAAAATAGTAAAATATAATATGGTCATTTTCGGAAAAAATGCATTAAAATGGTTTTAAATTTTACAAAAAAAGAAAAATTATTAAATAACAACATAAAGATAAATTTATATGAGTTTGGGTGTCATTTTTAACCTTATCATTTTTATTAACTCCTTCATTAATCATTTTTTACCTTAACCACAATAACAACTATTTAGGTCATAAAGATTGAAGAATGTTGAAATAAATGGAAAGATTACTTATAAATATACCATCGATGATATGTTAATCTATATTAATTCATATGGATAAAGATATGATTTTTTTAATTTTAATACATTTAATAAAATTTATGATATTTATAAAAAATCATTAATGTTAATTTTGAAAATATTCATTTAATTTGAATTTAAAAAAAAATTCCAAGAATAAATTGTACGATAATATTTTCATAACTCTAAAAAATTTCATATGTATATATAAATTTCATAGAATACAATATTTTACTAAAATTATACTATTTTTAATATTTTTAAAATAATTTATGTTATGTTTTATTGATTAAAGAAATATTATGTCTAAGTAACATAAGAATCGTAGGTAATTAAATTATTAATATAATTTATAAATATATTACCATTATAAAAAATAAATGTATTATTCTAAAAATAATAATTAATATTCATTAAAAACATTCTTTTGTCCTAATATGAACACATAAGTGATATTCAAAAGAAATAGAGTGACATTTTATATTTTTATTTACCTTCAAATATATATATGTTATTTTTATGAAAACGTATCCCTTCAATAATTAAATTAAACGCATAAGGTGATAATGGTTGAATTATCTTTATCAAATAATAATTAAGAAGAAAAACGATCACCTTAACATTTCATTTTAACCAGGATAATGTGATTCACCATTTACCTTGGTGATAAATTTTACCATGGTTACTATTCATAATTCCTAAAAATAAAAGGTACATATTTAACAAATTTTGACATACTTATTCAAAATATTGAATAATGTTTTAAGATTAAAATTAATATTAGTGGAATACATTTTATGTACATGACCATACACATTACATATTCTAGTGACATATACTATAATTCATTTTCTTTAATTCTCAAAAGGCCTTTGGGTTTATATTTTTAGTTAATTAGGTCATAACTCTTACATAACAATCACATATATCAGAAAGTGTGAACTTGTCTTCAGTATCCATTTTTCACAAGAATAAAAACATTGAAAAAGAAAAAAAAAACATTCATGAAATAAATTCTCGAATTTCAACATTATATCTTCTATTCTCTAACCCAACATTAAACCCCAAGAAAACGTTTTAAAATATGGTATGAGAAAAAAAAGTATTAGCTGGGGAAACAAAAAATTAATAAATCTATTAGACAGGTGAAATTCATGAAAACCCATAAAATAATTCCATTTATCACATTAATCATAGATCGTTTGAAATAAATCATTCCATGTTAAAAAAAACTAACACTTCTTACTTCAAGGAACCCATTCAACCCAAAATAATGCATAGATAAAACATATAGGAGTTGTGGGAATCATTTGGTTATCACTCATATATATAGTGTAAACCTCACAATTACACATGGAATATCCATCATAGTTATACATAGGAAAACCATAAAACAATATTCCCATAATCTCTTAGTAGAAACCTAGTTAGATAAATCTCCCTATATTTAGAATAACCATTGTAGTATTTTCCCATATTCTCTTATGAGAAACCCAATACGTTAACTCCATCTCTTAAACCAATAAATGGGAGTGATATAATAGGATCACCTTCCAATGTATTATAATGGAACAACCCATCCTCACAAATAATTACAAATAATCATAACTGTAAGATCCTGTTTTTTTTCTAGTTACATCCCAATTTTATTTTTTTTACTTAAGAATCTTTTTGTTCTGATTTCTTCTTCTAAACCATAGTAGTCAATCCTTTTTGGAGATGAAGATATTTTTCTGGGGAACTAAAATAATTTTTATGTATATTGGTTTTTTATAATTAAAGTAATATGGGTATATGTTTGATGAAGGGTTAAGATTATGTCATTTGACGATCTAGGTTGACCCATGTCCTTTTTTAGAGTGTTTTATAGAATTTTCTTGCATTATATATTCATATTGTGAATTGGTTACACAACATCAATAATTTTAAAAGAAGGATACATTATATAGTAAAAATAATGAAATGATTACACACCACGAATATAGTTGACATCAGGAAATTGACTAATCATTTTTAATTAAACTTGAGTTTATGTGTTTTTCAATGTATCTCTTTAGTGCTGAGATTAACATAGTGAAATTGGTTCACATCATGATTTTTTTTTGATAATCTGTTTTTAACCATGTTGAACGAATTATTTATTTTTTATTCATGGTGTTTTATGATCTCTTGATCCCTAGGGAGACTCTAAGTGATTTTGGGGAAATTCCACCCCACCCAGACATCATGGTCTATCATTTGATCTCGGGTGATTTTATCCACTTTGGTTTTTCCCATTCTTCTCTTATCTCCCATTATAGTGGTTTGATATCTTGACCTCAATTGAATCTGGTTTGGATCTTGAGTTTATTGTGATATTGTTTTTTCTTTCTGATCTCCCTCACCTTCATCCATCATTGTCTTCCACAGTTGAGGGTGTTGCATTGATTTCCAAAATAATGTAGGTTATCTATAATAAAGCCCTATTGTCTATTTCTAATTGTTTAAGTGTGTGAAATACTATGTTAACACGCCAACACAACATTTTTATTACCTAATATATTATTGGGTGATGATAATCATGTTCTTGGACAAATCCTTAGATCCATTTGGATCCAATAGTGTTCAGACATGGCCTGCAGATACCCATAGGGTGAGCAAACGCTTGAACAATAATAAAATTGCTATTAGCAGAAAATATGGATTTGAATTACATGAGACCTTTGGAAATTTCTTATTTTAGGATCACTGGGAAAATGGATTATTTTTTTATTGAAATTTCTTGATGTAATTTGATATTTTATGGTTTTGTATAATAGAAAAATAATGGTTTAAGATATAACTTGTTGAATGAATTGGAATTGAATGATAAAAGGTACTTTGATGTGTAATCATTTTTGGTTTATGATGTATTGTTTTTTTCTTCCTTCAATTACTTCTTATGGTGATTTTATATTGTAATTATTATAGGTCTTCACAGAGTTATGTTGTAATTTATATAGGGATTTTCCCAGTTATGTTTTAATAATTATAGGTATTTTTCCAGTTATGATTTAATTATTATAGTAATTAGTCTAGTGATGTTGTAATTATTATAGTGGTTGGCCCAATTTTATTATAATACTTATTGTTCATGGCACAGTTATGATGAAATTATAATATAGTGGGGTTGGACTAGTTTTTTTAAAATTCTTATAGGGATTGGCCGAATTATAATGAAATTCTTATATAGATGGATTGTACAAGTTATGTGATTTTTTCATTAACTTTTTTTTCATGATTGGAATGTTAATTCTATAAAATCTAAGATATTTTAACACAGTTCCGAAGAAGTTTAATTCTTATAATTTATTAATTGATTAATTAATACGTATATTTATAATGTTATTGTATGAATTTACTATCAAACTTGTATTATTAGAAAATGTGTTGTAGACCTTCTGATTTTTACTCACACCCTATTCGGTCTTCCATTTGGTTCTCGAGTATATTACATGCATATAGAATTGGACAAGGGAAAAGGTCATTATTATTTATTATTACTTATATTATGGTTGAGATCTTAGAAATAGGACTAACATAGGGATTTTCATTGGGGTCTTTGGTTTCCTATTTATGTTATTTTTTTCATTTATCTATTTTACAATCAGCTCTAAACATATTGACCTTCCATCCTATAATTATATTATTTCCCATATTATTGGTTTGATCAGCTACTTTCATTATTTGGTTTATATTTTTTCTGTTTTACTATTCCAGCTATTTATTCTTTTTTGGTATTATTTCCATTGTTATTATTATTCTATATTAGGGGGTATAGCTTCCCATATAGTTTATTTGCAACCCCACTACTAGTCATTAGCCTTTGGGATATGGGGCCCCATGCTTGAGGTCTAGTAACCAGCCATGTTTTTCCAAATGGGAGAGTGTCAAGCTGGGGGGATGTTACTAATTGGTATTAGATTCCACATGTTTCTTGGATCTATTTCTTGATTATTTTTGGAAAGATATAAAGGATATTAGGGACCCATCAGGACATAGAAATGAGAATGTTCATGGGAGTATCTAAATCATGTATAAGGGGAAGTCCAAGTACACATGGATGAGATTTTTTTCATTAATTTTCACTTGTAATGGTTCATATTATTCCACCTTGTGTGATTCACATGTTTTGTGATGTTATTGATTATTCATATTTATAATATTGGCCTAGTATAGTATGAGATGAGTAAGAATTCATCATGATTAGTATGTAGGTATATGAATTCAGATTCATTGTTCCTAATAAGAACTTATTTGTTGTCAATTTTTGAAATATAACATGATATTATCTTGTTCAATAAATATTTGGTTTGGATTATAGATAATATTATTCCACTTTTTCTTTGAATTGATTGTCAGGAGAGTGGTAATCAACACGCTCAGAACGTAAATGTATCAGAGCATTGTGGATCTTTTAAGGATTACATGGATTTTCAGCTTCACTAATACAACTTTGGGGTCATGTGATCCATATAAATTGTTATTTTAAGAACTATACCACCAATTTATGGGATAATGATAGAGTTTATACCAAAATATATGCCTATATTCACTGGGGAGGGAGGCACCCAAGAAGTCATGTTATGGATCAAGTCACTCCTGAAATCCTTCAAGGACCATGATACACTTGCAGATAGGATTGTGGATCAAACTACATATTTTCTTTATATACCTACCTAGAATTGGTGGGATATTATAAAGGGATGTATTAAGAAAACAGAGTTATCCTATAATTATGTCAAGGTAATTTTTATAACAAACATATATCCTAAAATTTGGGGGGTTGAAAATGATCACAGTTGCATGCATCTAATATCTGAGTGAATGTATGTGATGGATTATTCTCAAAGTTTCACCAACATTCAGAACATTGCATCATATTTAGTAGATGATGATATTTCATAGGAAACTCAGTTCCAGAATTGGATTCACTATGAGATCAGGTCATAGATGATCATTTTTATATCGAGTATCATTTCAAACATGGTGAGTCAGGTTTTCATCACGGGAGGTAATCTGAGAGAGGCCTCGATCAGGGGCCATGAAATTTTACTGAGGAAAATAGAGAGCTTTTACTATGTTGGAAATAATTGTCCCTATGAAAGTTATCAACATCTAAACAATGGGAAGAGTAATTGGGGAATGGGGTATCCATTTTAGGAATATATTCATTTATAGTACTATCGATGTGGAATGTTTGGTCCTAAGCAGCCTTAATGTATGTACCCTGCTTCAGTGTTTCATACATGCTGTTGTTTGGGATACCTACATTGTGTTTTAGGGGAATGCATCAGAATATAAGTGGAAGGGGGTCAATATAGGCACTATATCCTGGTAAGGACTTAGATAAACCTATGAAAACTATGATATAGACTTTTACTAGATTTTTAGACTGAGGTAGTGGACATGGTACCCATGTACATGAGTGTTAGTACCATCTAGAGGTAGTATCCTAAGGGATTCATACAAAATCCCATGGTAGAAGGTAATGTTAAGTACACATGATTTAGTCTACTTCATCTAGTTTAGATAAATAAAATTATACTATAATATGTATACTTTTAGTATCATCTACCCTTGATTATATTTTTTTATCATTGGATCATCACATTTCATTATATATATATAAAATTTAGACTGGTAGGGTGTGGTTTTGGAAGGATTGGATGGTGTATTTACCATTGACACACCGTTGGGAGTGCAGTTATATAATTTGAAATGTTACAAGGCAGGTTCACAAAAAATTGGTGGATATAATTTATTTTGGTAACTTTTAGTGCTAAAAATAACATATTTCAATTTGATTTTTGGTATCGATTAGTTAGATCTATACCAGGATCACATAGACTATTATCAAATGATATTTATCTTTTATCTTTAGAAAGAGGAGGCTATTTTCACCTAGGTGCGGGGGATTTTCAAGCTGGTTATATTGGACCAATTCAGTGTAGAATGGATTATTTCAATGTTCAGATATTGGGTCTTTCTCAAGATGATGGTGGAATGCAGTGGGATACATTTCATATGGTAGTAGACCTTTTTCATGATTTCTTTCCTATGGAGTTCTACTTCTTACCACCTGGGTGGGAGATCAATTTCATGATCTTGTACGTTTTGAGAGTAGATCTAGTTTCTATCCCTCGTTTCTGGATAGAACCAGTGAAGCTTTATGAATTAAATTTTCATTTGCAATATCTGGATAATAATGGTTTCAGATGACCCAATACATCACTATGGGGTTCTCCTTTTCTTTTTGCCAAGAATTATAATGGTATTGTGTTCTTATATGTGAACTATTAAAGATTGAACAATATGATGGTCAGAACAAGTACCCCCTTCAGTGCATTTAGGATCTCCTCGATCAGTTATGAGTTCCTTGGATATTCTCTAAGATTTAATTGATATTGAGGTATCCTCAATTGATAGTGATACCATAATACATATGTTAGACGATTTTTAGGAAAATCTATTGATTTTATGAGTTTTTGGGGATTTGGTTTGATCTATAGAACAAAACATTGGTATTCCTGGCATTGATGAATAATATATTTAATCCTTTTCTAGATAAGTTTGTTGTGTTTTTTATTACATATTAGATTACTCCAATCAAATTGATGATCTTTATTTGTATCATAACATCATTCAGTGTACATTCAGAGAGAATCCACTTTATTCCAATCAAACCATGTAGTTTCTGGATTGATGAACTTGACTAATTGGGTTATATCATATCATAGAATGGACTTTCGGTGGGCACAAAAAAGATTTTAGTTGCGGTATCTGGGGAGATTACCAAGAATTTATCCATGATTCAATGATTTATTGGATTATTAGGTTATTATCATCATTTCAAACATGGATTCTCCCATATGGAATAACCTTTGTATGGGATGCACAAGAAATGGGTGATGTTTGTTTAGTGATATTCTTGGGAGATCGATTTTTAGGAGCTAAAGAGTAGTATTAACTATGGAATAATCCTCCCTTTACCTAGTTTTGGGCAAGGAATACACTGTTTATTGATGTGTATCCATAGTTTGATGTAGATCTATTCAAATTTTAAATGACCAAGTAGTTTCTTATGGAACCATATAGCTGGGTTCATATGAGAGGAATTAACCTTGTCATGATTTGGAGTTATCTAGAATTCTAAATGCCCTAACCTATTGGATAAACAAATTTTGTTCAGTTTTTTGGTATACATAAACTATAGGATCCCCAGGTATATCATTACATAGCGGTCCTTGAACCTTTGGTAGATATGCGTCACATATTTATAGTTATTCAACATTGAGATGGATTATACATTAGGGAAGGGAAATTTATCTGTTGATGACTTGATCTGGATGGGATGGATGGAGCCAGTGACAGAGTCTTTGGATGAGTGTTGGATGATATAACTCTTTAAAAATATGCATTTATATTTTTTCGCCACTCTAGGAAGAGAAAATCTGGCCTTGACATCTATTGTACCCATGATTTTGGAACAAATTAAGACTAAGTAGTTATCTGATCTGAAGGGATTAAATATGATTGGTATCATATATGGTGGTGAGGTACCATCAGGATGGTCTCCTAGTGCTGGAAATTATATTATTTACCATAGGTGAGTATAGGATCATATAGTCATGTGTGAAAAGTTGATGAGAGTGTTCCATTATTCTATAAGTGGGTTACACCCCAGTCTAACAAAGATGTACAATGAATTCTATAAATAGTATGTTGTACCCCACACTCTTTGATTTTCATGATCACAATCACTTTCATATGTGTTTAACATTGTTTTAAGTGTTTTTGTTTTATAGGCAAATGATTGCCAAGGAAATGGGCCATGAAGCACATCAAGTGGACTGAAATTCAGTCCACCGGCCAGCCGGTGGACCTGGCAGAGGCATTGCCCACTGCCAGGTTCCACCGGTCAGCCGGTGGCTCTATCACCGGCCAGCCGGTGGCAACCTGATGCAACAGTGATGGCTACTGCCTCACCACCGGCCAGCCGGTGGCTCTGGCACCGGTCAGCCGGTGCTGCCTGGGCAGAAGGCCTTCTCAACATCCAAGGCACCGGCCAGCCGGTGGCCCTGCACCGGCCAGCCGGTAGCCCAGTCAAACTAGCCGTTGGCTTTGACCAGTCAACTCCCATTTGGCCTCCAACGGCTCCGAGGCCCTTTACAACGGTTCCGAAGACTCCCCAAGGGTTCCATGCCTATAAATAAAGGCCAAGGAAGCCCCAGACCATTACCGGATCATATACGAAGCCAACAGACATATTTTGTATCAATTGGCCAACCTCCGGCGACTTCACTTCAAGGAACCCACCTTTCTCCAACAACTTCCACATCCAAGGAGCTCCTTCAAAGAAGCTTGGAAGCGGCCTTCAACATCTCCAATCAATCAAAGGCACCCAAGGCTTCTCAACATACGGGTTTTATTGTTTTATCTTTTTGAGCTTTAAATTTGGGTTTGTGCCTACAAACCCCAAACTCTTTCTTCATCCCTCTTTCTTTTGGGTTTCACATCACCATTAAGGTGTGAAGAGGTTTCTTCAAGCCTTTCCTTTTAAAAGGCTTGTGTCATAGGTGAGCTAGCCTTAACCTGTAAGAAGGCTAGTGGGTTCTTGCTCAACCATTAAAAGCAAGTGGGTTCTTGCTAAACCAATTCAAAAGCAAGCTGTAATAGGTCCTAGTGCTACCTCAAAGCCTAGTGGGTTTCTTGCTAAAACCATTGAAAATCAAGCGGTAGGAATCTCTCAACGGTTGAGTTGGGAGCGGAGACGTAGGCCGGGTTTTCGGCCGAACTCCGTTATCAATTTTGTGTGTCTTGCCTCTTTTATTTCCGCTGCACTTTCAACTTTGATTTTAATTTGTTAATCATTCTTTAAAAGGCAATTCACCCCCCTCTTGCCATCATCTCCGTTTTTCTCCGACCCAACAATTGGTATCAAAGGGGTAATTTGAGTAATACCTTAAACGGTTTCAAATTCAAAGATCCATTGTGATGGCATCCACTTCTTTCGCCCCCGAAGGCTTTTCTTTGGGTCGGGCTCCATTTTTTGATGGGTCCGACTATAATTATTGGAAAACCTGCATGACCACTTTTTTAAGAAGCATAGGATATCCTATTTACAAAATTGTCATGCAAGGTTATACTTTGTCTACCCCCGACGAATCCAAATGGACCCCCGCCGATATTAGATACTTTGAGCTTGATGGCAAAGCCATGAACGCTCTACATTGCGGCCTTGACCGAAATGAGTTCAACCGAGTTTCCACTTGCACCTCATCTCATGAAATTTGGAAACTATTGGAAGTGACCCATGAGGGCACTAACAAAGTTAAGGATACTCGGTTAGACATGTATAGACAAGATTTTGAAAGATTTTCCATGCATCCAAATGAGTCTATTTCTGAAATGTTTACACGCTTCACTGACGTTTGCAATGGGAGAAAGTCCCTTGGTGATGATGTTTCCGCAGAAACGATGGTCAAAAAGATCCTTTGGGTCCTTCCGAGCTTATGGGCACCTAAAGTGACGGCAATCCAAGAAGCTAAGGATGTCAAAAACATTCCGGTCGAGGAGCTCATTGGATCCCTAATGACCTACGAGATCACGATGAGGAGGCAAGCTCAAAAGGAGGGCACACCAATCAAGACACCAAAGAACATTGCCCTCAAGGTTCAAAAAGAAGTAAGCTCCTCCTCATCATCCTCATCTTCCTCATCTACTTCATCGTCAAGCGGTGACTCGGAAATGGAGAATCTCGCCCGCCAAATGCACAAATTTATGAAGAAGCACAAGAAGAAGAAGAAATCTCGCAAGGCACGAAAGCAAGAACCCACCGCAAAGTCCGAGCCCAAGGTGAAATGCTACGGGTGCGGCGAAAAGGGCCATTACAAGCCCGATTTCCCACTCAACAAGAAACGGGCCACACAAAAGGAAAAAGGAAAGAAAAAGGTCCTCAAGGCGACATGGAGTGACACCTCATCATCCTCCTCCTCCTCCTCCTCAAGCGACCAAGGTACAAAATGCCTAATGGAAAAACACGAGGTAACTTCTTCCGATTCCTCATCCTCGTCCTCTACTTATTCTAATTCTTTCAATCATTTATCATATGAAGAACTCCAACATGTGCGAGACCAACTTGAAAATGGTTTTCATGAACTCTCATCAAAATTTGTTGCTTTAAAAAAGAATTTCAAAAAACTTTCCTCCGAAAAAGAACAACTTCTCAAAGAGAAGGAGGAACTCTCCCTAAAAATCCAAAATTTCCCAATTGTTGATTCTTTGGAATCAACCATCAAGGACCTTAGAGAATCCCTAGCCAAATTCACCCAAGGGGAACAAAATCTTTCAAAATTGCTTGGTTCCCAACGAATTTCAAGAACCACCCAAGGGCTAGGATATACCAATGTAGCTTCCTTCTCCCATGCTCCCACTATTTTTGTAAGGGGGAGCTCTAGTTTTAAATTTTGTAATTATTGTAAGAAACCCGGGCACCTCATTTATGAGTGTGATTGCAAAAATGCCCGGTACGGTCAACCCAAATCTATTTTCTATTCCGATGAGTTCTATAGGAGAAGACCCGCCATGAGACAAGTATGGATTGAAAAATCCCTTCTAGCGAGTCTCTCCGGGCCTAAAATTTTCTCTTTTCCAAAACCCTTTCCCCGATGATTTTTTGTTTTATTTAGGGGGAGAAAGTTTCTTTATGTGTTTTCAAACTTTCAATTCAAACTGTTATTCAATCTTTTAATTTCAAAAATTTCATTTGGTTTCAAATTTCAAATTTCAATTGGTTTTTGATTCAAAACTTTCAATTCAAACTGTTATTCAAATTTTCAAATTTCAATTTCAAAAATCTCAATTGATTTTTCAATTCTCATATCTTGATTTTCAATCTTCCCTCAATCAAGTTTTATGCCCCACGCTATTTTGATAATCACAAAGGGGGAGAAATTTCTTGATTGATTGGGGGAGAATCTTTTCTCTCATGCTTAGTATTTATTTTCAATTTATCATTTAAAGCATGCCTTTCATTTAAGTTTTTACATTGCTTAGATATGTGATTGTGATCATCAAAATAGGGGGAGATTTTTGTACCCCACACTCTTTGATTTTCATGATCATAATCACTTTCATATGTGTTTAACATTGTTTTAAGTGTTTTTGTTTTATAGGCAAAAGATTTCCAAGGAAATGGGCCATGAAGCACATCAAGTGGACTGAAATTCAGTCCACCGGCCAATCGGTGTGATAGCACCGGCCAGCCAGTGGACCTGGCAGAGGCATTGCCCACTGCCAGGTTCCACCGGTCAGCCGGTGGCTCTGTCACCAGCCAGCCGGTGGCAACCTGATGCAACAGTGATGGCTACTGCCTCACCACCGGCCAGCCGGTGGCTCTGGCACCGGTCAGCCGGTGCTGCCTGGGCAGAAGGCCTTCTCAACATCCAAGGCACCGGCCAGCCGGTGGCCCTGCACCGGCCAGCTGGTAGCCCAATCAAACTAGCTGTTGGCTTTGACCAGTCAACTCCCATTTGGCCTCCAACGGCTCCAAGGCCCTTTACAACGGCTCCGAAGACTCTCCAAGGGTTCCATGCCTATAAATAAAGGCCAAGGAAGCCCCGGACCATTACCGGATCATATACGAAGCCAACGGACATATTTTGTATCAATTGGCCAACCTCCGGCGACTTCACTTCAAGGAACCCACCTTGCTCCAACAACTTCCACATCCAAGGAGCTCCTTCAAAGAAGCTTGGAAGCGGCCTTCAACATCTCCAATCAATCAAAGGCGCCCAAGGCTTCTCAACATACGGGTTTTATTGTTTTATCTTTTTGAGCTTTAAATTTGGGTTTGTGCCTACAAACCCCAAACTCTTTCTTCATCCCTCTTTCTTTTGGGTTTCACATCACCATTAAGGTGTGAAGAGGTTTCTTCAAGCATTTCCTTTTAAAAGGCTTGTGTCATAGGTGAGCTAGCCTTCACCTGTAATAAGGCTAGTGGGTTCTTGCTCAACCATTAAAAGCAAGTGGGTTCTTGCTAAACCAATTCAAAAGCAAGCTGTAATAGGTCCTAGTGCTACCTCAAAGCCTAGTGGGTTTCTTGCTAAAACCATTGAAAAGCAAGCGGTAGGAATCTCTCAACGGTTGAGTTGGGAGCGGAGACATAGGCCGGGTTTTCGGCCGAACTCCGTTATCAATTTTGTGTGTCTTGCCTCTTTTATTTCCGCTGCACTTTCAACTTTGATTTTAATTTGTTAATCATTTTTTAAAAGGCAATTCACCCCCCCTCTTGCCATCATCTCCGTTTTTCTCCGCCCAACATAGTACTGGTGGCCCAATCTAAAGATAGGGATTTTAATCTCTGTGTATAGATGCTTCACCTATATTTAGGTGATGGGTGAGAATTAGAGGCACATTGGGATATTTTATCCTCTTCAAATTCTTGAATGGAAATGGGATGATTCCTTTATAGACATTGTAACTAGATTACAGAAGACACATCATAAGAATTATGTAGTATGGATGATCATAGATCGATTGAAAAGATATCCCGGTTACTTCCAATAAAATATACCAACATTTTTTATGATATAAGTAGTCTCTATGTGTGGGATATAGATCAACTAAATAGTGTTTTAAGAAATTTTTTTTCTAATAAACATCCACATTTCACATCTCATTTCTGGAAAGGTCATCAAATGGATCTAGGATCATTGTTTTTTCATAGTACATCCTCT
The DNA here is from genome assembly GCA_963277665.1 of Viscum album. NCBI lineage: Eukaryota > Viridiplantae > Streptophyta > Magnoliopsida > Santalales > Viscaceae > Viscum > Viscum album. The sequence goes on along the minus strand of OY728119.1, from coordinate 1,968,620,653 downwards.
ATTCCATATACTAACAGACAATATAAATGAGCGATATAGATTTCAGGGATATGTCATAATCTAGTGTGCTAGATTGTTATGGTTTTTAGGAGTTGGATATGGAACTCATATTATTTTTGTCCAATAACAGCTTCTAGAAATCAATCTAAATGGAATATTTTGAGAATTTTTATGGATTTCAATGTGGTTTTACTCTTTATTGGTTGTATGGATGTGAATCAATGCTTGTAGTACCTATTATTATGTAGGACACATCTTTGAAAGGTCATTTTATCTGGAAGTGGTTGGTGACTATATAGAGAAGGAAAATCGTAAGCTTACTAATGGGGATGACCTATGTAGTTTTAGGTGGGAAATCATGTTTTCCATCAGGTTTTTCCTAAAATGGTGAAATGTTGAATTAGGAAATAAGGAAAGCTAGTGCCCAGCTGTTCCAGTCCATTTGAGATAGTGGGGAGGGTTGGTCTGGGGGCATACCAATGGACCCTTCCACATTGCAATAGTTCCATGAATGTCATGTTTCATGTATCACAACTTTATAGATATCATCCTGGAACATCTCACATAATATAAATTGATGGCATCAATCTTTGTGTAGAGAGACCATTAAGGATCATTCGATATAAAATGTGGATTATAGTCAGAAGTATCTCTGGGGAAAGACCATACCTATAGTTTAAGTACAGTGGAACCATGGATGTGTTTAATAAGTGACCTGAGAGAGGTAATATGATATGAGAGCATAGTGGTTAGACTTATTTTTTGTATGTCCCCAGATTGATTCTTAATGATGATTTGGGGTGTGATGTTATGTGGTGTGTAGATTGTATGATTCCGTATTTTTTGAGGTATTTCCTATGACTTTATTGGTTAATTCTCTTTTAGATGTGTTTTCTTCTATAAGGTGTTGGATTTTCTATGTATTAAATTCAAATATTATATAAAGTTCTTATGAGGCTATGCCTTATGATGACCTAGGATTCTAAACCCTAGGGTGCCCAGAATAAATGCATGAAATAAATTAAAATCTTAAACTGTGTACATGAGCGGTTTTCCTAAAAAAGGGAAATAAAATTTAAACGGGTTCCCGGATTGGAAATCTAAGGACAATGTTTCACATAGAGAAGGAACTTTACCTATGGATGGGCATAACATCGACCAATGTGGGTCAGCGGAAAAACTTAGTTTTTGGACATTTTAAAGGATATAAAATAATTTAATAAATTTTTTTATTTTAAATGTTTACATAACACAGCAACACATTATTTGTTTTAAAAGAGCAGGAGTCATGGGTTAGGCTCATAACCCCGGAGAACTCCCTAAAATCCTCTGGAACATTGGAGAGGATCCAAACATGTATAATTCTTGACGAATGCCAAAAAAAATGTGGGGATCGTCACGCAACAAGATTGAATTTTGGCTGATGACCACTCTTTCGCTTCATCAGCGATTGAGGTAGGGGATGTTATTTCAATTCATCATTTCCCTGTTCTTGGATTAAATGATGAACATGGATCAACAGACAAATCGGTTGGCCCATAGATCATGTGTTCTTGTGGGAGAGATTTATCAGGTTATTTTGGGGAATGACTCCATGCTATACTCGATTCAGTGTTTAGATTTTTTCAGTTTGATCCATCTAACAGGAGTAGACCAATTCCATGAAGAATGTTGGTGGAGGTTCATTCCTTGAATTTCTTTTTTATTTCATCTCCCCTTTGTTTAAACCCTATGTTCTTTGCGTTCTTAATGGGGTTAGGAACAATGTATCGTTGTGTGTCCATTTGAAAATGTAACGATCCCAAATTATAGATCCGACATCGTGAAGACTCAAAGGAGGTGAAACAGTGATGGAGGTAGATGAATCCATACTATTCAGAAGAAATAGTTCTTCGATATCTCTTCACATGGATGATCTAAATGAGTTTTTGGTGCTGATTGAACCCCTAAAACCTCTTGAAATATAGATGGTATAGCAGGGTGACCCCAGATCTTGAGTTTTGAAGTGATCAAATGAACGGATCGAAGACCAAAGGAGTAATTAGGGTGCGGCGAGGATGAATTCCAATTCAAGAAAATCCAAATCAACACAACGCATGTTTCGAAGAACACGTCATATGGGGTTGGCCTCGAGGTATCTTGTATTTCCATTCTTAACACGATGAAGAACACGACGTGCTCCTGGGAGGACATGGTGTGTGGGACCTACCCAGCAACGGCTAGAATTCTTGGTGACATGAAGCGTAGACATGGAATGCGATAATTTTCACATGGAGTGTGGGTCCTTACATAGACCTGACATGTTTCTGAAAAGATACACAGACTTGGGGTAGAGTACATGGCATGTACTCCACCACACGTTCAGACCTGGCCAAATACACGGACCGTCCCATGTACTGATACATGGTCCGCGACACACAGGTTGAATATGTTTATGGGAACAATGCCAGTGTACACAGATCAGTCCCTGAATACATAGACATGACATTTGATCCTTCTTACACTCTGTGTATATATGGTTTTACATGGAATGTTCTCCAGACTCGATTCATTGTACACAGACAGTACCCAGAGTCAGGAGACATGGCATGTAACCACTTCTACACATCGTGTACTCCCTTCTACCAGGATTGAGCTCCTAGTCCACTATTCCATGGAAATGTTTCATTTGTGTGTGTTCCCCTTTTCTCGTTACCCTGAAGGTTAGGTATTGTTTCCATACACAGGAGTATGATCCTTTCAGTATGACCATCCGAGATAGAGTTAGGTATCCCTATGAGAGGCCAGGATTGATATCCTTTCTACATTATTGACCATAGGTAGATTCAGATATTGACATGACTAAACATCTAAGGCACTGATCCTCTACTTAGCAGGTGAATCTAAATGAGTCGTGGTATCCTCCAAGGACCTAGCAGTGATGTTCATCTGTCTATTGTGATCCTTTCCTAGTCAGGTGTGTGTTCTCTCGAAATGGGTGTGTCGGTTCAATTATCAAATCTATTAGTGCATCTATCCCTCTCATCGATTTTCCCTATGGACTGTACTTCTCGAACAGATGTCATTATAGTTATCAGACTCATAGAGTTATTTCTCCCAGACGATTTCTTGGTGGAATCTTCGAAAAAAGTCCCTAGAATTGGTATGCGGTTGTCGTGAATATCCTCTAGACTATGGTTCTAGGATTCAAGTATATCTGTATGTGTTTCTCTTTATATATGTTCAGAACAAATATAATGTGTAGAGATGATTGGACCATTACATTTTGTATTTATTTCTCATTTTTGGGGTCCCCTACTATGTATTTTTATACTCACCCCTACATAGGATTTTCCCGCACGTGACATCTCTTATGCAGATGAGCAGCCTTTTGACAGAGTCCAGGGTGGACCCAGACCGGACCGAGATTTCTAAGTTCCTTGGATGTCAAGGTGTTCCTACGTCTATGAGCAGAAGTCCTAGTACATATTTTCTTTCTTACAGGTTGGACATTGTAGTTTGTAGATGCATTCTTTTAGGGGGATTGTATTATGGCCCAGTTTACATTCCACTCATACTTTCTATTGTACTCTATTGGTTGGGTTTAGTTGTATTCATGCATTCTGTTACTTAGTGGTTTTTTAATTTTCCACATTTATGGGCATGGAGATGTGTGTGTGTGTGTGTACATGTACTTAATAAATCCCTTTCATGTTAGTGATATACCTTCTCAGTGCTAGTCACTAGCCCCTGGCCTAGTGGAGGCAGGTCTGGGGAGTCATGGAATGGCCCCACTAGGATAGGTCATGATAGAGTGGTATTAGAGGTGGGATGTTCTACCTTAGGACTAAGAGTCTGTGAGATTGTATGGGGGAAACTATTTTAGGTGTTTCGAGTTCTTCATTAAGGCATGGGACTCCAGTGTTGGTGTGGGCGGCCAATGTATCCATTCAGCTGGACTCGGAAAACCTTCTTGTAAACATGGTACATGAAAACACAAGTTTTGGGGAATAAAATAATGGTACATGCATCATATAGAAATGTTTTGTGTTTGGAATGTCCTTTAATGTCAACTATCATGATATACTTTGGACCATGGTACATCTTGTTTGTTTACATGATGCCTCCATGATGCATACCAACTAGGATTCAATAGATCGATCGTGAGGATGACCCCCACAGTGATGAGGCTTCGATACAAGGACCATTTCCCCATGCATTACCCCCAAGTGGTGCACCTACTATACCACCACAATTGGAGCAACACGTGGTACATACAATACCTATAGAAAAGGGGTGCATTTTGAGTGTTCTCCATGAGTTTTAGAGACAGAGACCCCTCAAGTTCTAAGGCAAGCCTGACTGTTAGGAGGCTCAGGATTTTCTTGACATGGTGACCAAAGTTTTTTGTCTAGTGAGGACTCTAGTAGAACAGATGGTGATAATAGGAGAAAGCCTTCTTCAGGGTTCATTAGGATGATGGTAGAGTTTTACCACACATACTCATAACAAGGAGACTCTTTTGTGTATATAGTTAGAGCCACTCTTTAGTGGGGGAGTTATCTCCAGTTATACTGAGATCAGTGCATATCCAGGAGCTCCTTCATCTTTAGCAGGGTAGTTTGATGGTTGTTGACTATTCATTGAGGTTCACCAACCTCACCAGGTACTCAATGGATATGTCTAGGGACCAGTAAATCAAAGATCAAACCTTCAAGTGAGGTCTATGATTGGACATCCATGCTAGTGCAGTGCCTCCATGAATTTCAAATAATGCAGGAGTGCTTGAGAAAGTATTGGTGGTCTATAGTTTCTTGGATGAGCAGAAACCGCTAGTGGGAGTCAGCAGGTGGTAGACTGCTACAGATACCTCAGCCACAAGGAACCGATATCAGACATAGGGATCAGGACACGGGAGACATCACAACCAGGCCTAGTACTAGGGATCAATAGTCCATGGTTCTCATGATGGATCCAGTCATCCTAGGGAGAGGCGATGCTACTCATGCAAAGGTAGAGGACATCTCACTACAGACTGTCCAACCCATCATGCTAATGACAGGGAGGTGATGGATGGAGCATTGAGGAAGAGGAGGAGAGTGGTGAAAGAAAAACCTAAAGGTGGTAGATGTGGAATAGGATCATGGAGAGATGTTGGTGGCGGTAGGAGCTTTGATCTTCTTCCACCCCCCCCCCCCCCATGAGGTCCGCACCAGGATCAGGGACCTGAGGGGACATGGGCGGGGAAACCTGCATGTAGTCGAGGCGTATGACCTAGGGACACCAAGAATGATCTGAGGTAAAATATATGTCTTTTCTAAATTATAATCCATACTCATAGAAACAGGTCCCGATCATTCTTTCCAAACTACATGTTGTGTGTGAATCCATGAGATTATGGTAGATTTTTTAACTCAACCCTTATGCTTGGAGACATCTATGGAAGGAGGCTCTTTGATCACTGATTTTTGCAGATAGTGTGATATTTCCCATGGTGGTGAGAGTTTTCGTTGGATACTCTTGGCGGTAGAGTCAAGGCCTTATGGCGTCTATTTCGGTATGGATTGGCAATCTTCGATCCATGCCTAGTTTGACTACATTAGGCAAAGAGTGCAGTGTGTCCACAACAATGGGACGATGTTTCCTTTGTTAGCGACAATGAAACCCATGCTACACAGAATGGGCTCATGCATAGGAAGTTTCATCTGATCACTCATAACTGGACTATCCTTATACTTGTAGTAGTATATTTCATGAGATTTCAATTTCTATTAGTAATGGTGGAGTACAAGGACATCTTTCCAAAAGATGTTATAGGATTACCTTCCCACCGAGAAATTGACTTCTACATCGATATACACCCCAGAACAACACCAATATACTCACCAGCATATCTGATGGATCCCATAGAGCATTGTGAGCTGAGGGTGCAGTTAAAGGATTTGTATAGTACGGGCTTCATAAGACTTGGTGTTTCACCCTGGGTAGCCCCAATTTTGTTTACCTAGAATGTAGACCATAGTTTGAGGTTTTTCATAGATTACCAGTACCTGAATTAGGTAACAGTTTAGAATAGGTATCCACTATTGAGAGTCAAAGAAATCTTCTATAAGCTAAGAGGGTCACGGTGGTTCTCGAAGGTTGACCTTCGATCAGGTTAACACCAGCTATGAGCACCGGACGAGGATATACCGAAGAAAATTTTTTAATGCTGATACGATCACTATGAGTACATGGTGATGCCTTTTGGCATGAAAAATTATCCTACAGTGTTCATGGGACTTATGAACATTGTCATCCAGTCATACATAGACTAGTTCATAGTGTTCTTCATCAACGACATCCTTGTGTACTCAGTGTCAGAGGAGAAGTACATCAGACACCTGTAAGATGATTCTAGATGAACTCCAGAAGAACCAGATTTATGTGAAGCTCTCGAAGATCCATTTCTAGATATAGGATGTCCACTTTATGGGGTCAAATTATCTTAGATGATGGAGTAGCGGTGGACACAGCCATGTTCAATGTGGTACTAGCATGGGAGCCGACCTGGAGTGTGATAGAGGTGAAAAACTTCCATGGGATGGAAAGATACTACCGATGATTTATCCCTGATTTCCCCTGGATATCAGCACCAATTACTTCCATGACCTGGTAGGGGGAGCCTTTTTTATGGACAGAGAAGTTCCATCATTATTTCTGGAAGTCGAGGTAGAGTTTGACAATGGTACCTGTCATTAGAATTCTATAAGAGGGTGTCGATTACATAGTTTTAGGTGATGCATCAGGGACCGAGCTTTGTTATAACCTAGTGTAGAGACAACATGTGATTGAATATGGTTCATGCTAGATAAGGCTGTATGATCAGAACTACGTGACCCATGAAATCGAGTTGGTAGTGGTAGTCTTAAAATTCAATATGTGGAGGCACTACCTTATGGGTGAATGATTTATCATCTACTCTGACCATAAGATCCTCATGTACAACTTCTCACAGATAGAAATGAATTTACAGAGAATGAAATGGCTATAGTTCCAATAAGATTATTACATCGAGGTTTTATTTACTATGGGGAAGGGGAACATTGTGGTAGATGGTATCAGCAGGGGATCGAGTTTGCTGTTGTTGAAAGAGTCATTAGAGTAGTTTGACTCACTACAGTTTACCTTTTTGGATGGAGATGATGGAACTTATCTCCAGTATATTGTTGTCACCCCTCCACTCTTATAGTGAGTCATGGAGTCACATCTTGGGGATATAGATTGTGAGACTGTATGTGCTTTGTTATCCATTGTACATGCTCTTTATGGATATTCGCAATGTGGGGAGGATGTAGTCCTTTTGAGAGGGTGCATAGTTGTACTAGTGGTGTTGTGAGGGGAGGTCCTAAGGGAGTTTCATACATCCCCCTTGGTGGTATATCCTGGAGTAGAAAATATGTACCAGGATCTCCAATGTCAGTTTTAGTGGACAGGTATGAAGAAGGGTGTAGTAGAGTTCATTTATCGATACCTTACATGTGAGCAGGTGAAGGCTGACCACTATGTTCCAGTAGGGTATCTCATCCCCTAGTTGTTCTATAGTATATGTGGGATGTGATATCAATGGGATTTGTGATAGGATTACCACGAACATACCTGGTACACAATTCCAACTAGGTGATCATTGAATGACTCACCAAGTCATCCAACATACTAGCTATCAGGGAGTAGAGTTCAATAGAGAGATTGGGATGCCTCTATGTGCAAGAGATAGTTTGGCTTCAGGGAATCTCTTTGACAATAGTCTCTGATTGAGACTCATGATTCACATCCTGTTTGTATATGGGATTTCAGGAGGCTTTTGGGACATAGCCCTGCTTGATAATAGTGTTCCATCCCAAGACCTATGGTCATAAAGGGGGGACCATTTCGGTTCTGGAGGATATGTTGTGGGCATGTATCATGGAATTTTTTATATTTGGGATTTCCACCTACCACAAGTGGAGTTTCCATACAAAAATAGATAACACTCCACCATTGTAATGACACCATTCGAGGCTGTATACAGGTGACCATGTTGGTCACCACTCGATAGGACCGACCCCAGAGAGTCAGCACTCAATGGTCAAGATCATGATTGAGCCACCACCTGGAAGGTGAAGGTCATCTAGGAGTGGACGAGGACTACAAAGAACTGGCAGAAGTCTCATGCTGGTAGACGGGGGAGACCTACTGAGTTTGAAGAGGGAGACCATGTTTTCCTTCATGTCTCACCTCAAAGAGGGTTTTAGAGATTTGGCTGGGGAAGAAAGTTTCCCCTAAGGATCATCAGACCAATTCAGATACTACATTGGGTTGGTGAGGTGGTGTACCTCCTAGATCTACTACTATAGTTGCACTGGGTACATAATGTCTTCAATGTCTCTCAATTGAGGAGGTACATCCATTATCAGTCACACGTCATCGACTGGGGTGAGCTGGAAATCAAGGCTGTAGAGAACTTCATAGATTTCTTGGTGGAGGTCGAGGATTTGAAAAAGAGTATACTTAATGGGAAATCCATTCCCCTAGTTTCTGTCTGATGGCTGAATGAAAATATTCAAAAGAACATGTGGGAGAGGGATGCTCAGACTCTTTCACAGTAACCTCATTTTTTTGTATCCCCCCTTCTCTATGGCTTTCTGGGACATAAATCCCTATGGTGGTGGAGGGTTTAATGTCTTATTTTTTTTGTCTATTATGTTAAAATTTTATATGGAGTTATTATGAGGCTAGGCCTTGTGACGACGTGTGATTTGGAGGCCGAGGTTTCCCAGAATAAATGTTTGAAATAAATTAATCTTTTAAACAGTGTGAGAAAGTAGTTTTCCAAAACAGAGGAATAACATTTAAACTGGTTCCCAGATTAGAAATCTAGGGAAACCATTGCATTGAGGGCAGCTACATTACATTAGGAGGTAACTAAAATCATCTGATGCAAGTTGGATGCCAAAGATATCTTTCGGATGTTTTAAAGAAAATAATGTAAATTAATAAATTATTTTACTTTAATATTTTCCCCAATGAAATGACATGTTATTTTTCATTAAAATATAAAGAGTCCTGGGTTAGGCTCATAACCCTAGAGAACACCTGGAAATCCTTTAAAGCTTTTTAGAGGATCCAACCTTGGAGAATTTTTGATGAAAACCAATGAACAATAAATGCGTGGATCGTCTCACTAAAAGATCAAATTCTGGATGACAAACGCTCTTCCTATTTTTCAACAATCGAAGTTGGGGTTGTTATTTATATTCTTATTTTCCCCATTCTTTGATTAAATGAGAAATGTAAATAAACCCACAAATAAGTTAACCAACATTTCGTGCATTCTTTAGGGGGGATTTTATCGGGTTATTTTGGGGAATGAATCCATGCTAGACTCAATTAGTTGTCTAGATTTTCTCTATTTGATCCTACAAATGGGAGAAGATCAATGTCATGATGAGTGATGGTGTAGTTATATTCCACGAATTTCTTTTGGATTTCTTCTCCCAATTTTTTGAACCCCACATTCTTCACATTCATTGTGGGGTTATGAACAACAGATCATTTCATGTCTGTCTCGTAATAAAATGATCCAAACATAGAGATATGACATCATGATGACTCAACATAGGTGAGAAAGAAATGGCAGTAGATGAATCGACCCGATGTAGAAGAAATATTTCTTCAACTTTTATTCACATGAATGATCAAAACGGGTATTCGTGGTCCATCGAACCCCTGAAACCTCTCAAAATGTTGATGGTATAGTAGGACGACCTTGGATATTGAGTTTTTATGTGATCAAATGGTTGGATCGAACACCAGATGTGTGAATGTGGCGTAGCGGTGATGAAAACCAATTTTGGAAAATCCCGATCAACACTGAGTGTGTTCTGAAGAATGGGTCGTGTAGGGTCGGCATATCGGAAGCTAGGTTTTCTATGCTGCACATGGAGAAGAACAAGGTGTTCTACCTAGATGACATGGCGTGTGGTCCCCACCTAGTGGTGACTAATGTTCCAGGTGACATGAACCGTAGACATGGTGTATGACCATTGTCACATGGCATGTGGGTCCTTACACGGACCCAGTTTGAATCATGGGATATACACAGACACAAGGTGGAGTATACTACATGTACTCCACCACATGGCTAGACCTTTCCAATTACACAGACCACCCCATGTACTGGTATATGGTCAGGGACACATGGGTTGAAGCCTTGTACGGGCACATGGCCATCATAAAAAGAGTGGACCCTGAATACCTAGACACGGTGTGTGATCCTTCCTATATTCTGTGTATATACATTTTTCATGGCATATTCTCTAGACTCGGGCCATTTTACGTGGGTTGTACCTAGATTCAAGGGACATGACATGTAACATATTTTGACAGCCATTCACTCCCTTCTACATGGCTTGATCTCCTTCTCCACCATTCCATAGGCTAGTTTCATTAGGGTTAGTTCCCCTTCTCTCATTCTCTTGAAGGTTAGGTATCGTTTCCATACACAAATTTATGATCCCATCAGCCATAACTTCATGATAGATTCAGGTATACCTTTGAGAGGCTCAGAGAAAGTTCCTTTATCCATTCGTGACCCTAGGTAGATTTAGGTATCGACATGACTAATCCTCTAGGAAAATGATCCTCTACATAGAAGGTGAATCAGGAAGAGTCATGGTATCTACCAACGCCCTGGCAGTGATCCTCATCTGGGTATCCTGATCTTTTCCCACTCATGAGTGTGTTCTCCTCGAATGAGTGTATTTATTATCTCTTTAGATCTTTCTTTGTGTCTATCTATCTCATGGATTGTCCTGACAAATAATACTTCTCGGATGGACGTCATTAGAGCTATCTTACTCGTGGAGTGAGTTCCCCCAGACGATTGATTTGTGGAATCCTCAAACTGGGTCCCTAGTTTGGGTATAATGTCTTTGAGACTAACCTATATACTACGGGTCTGGGTTTCAGGTATATTTGGAAGTGAATCTATTTATATATGTTCAATATACATATAATATTTAGAGATTATTGTACCTTTAATTTTTGTATTATTTTGTTGTTTTTGGGTCCCCTACTGATTATTGTCATACTCACCCCTTCATGGGATTTGTCTGTAGGTGTCATATCTTGTGCAAATGAGAGACCTTTTTATGGAGTCCCAGGAATACCTAGATCAGACCGAATATTTTGAGATTCTTGTAGGCCAATGTGTTTCTACGGCAACAAGTAGGAGTCTTAGTACCTGTATTGTTTCTTATAGTTTGGAATTTGAGGTTTGCAGACTCATTCTTTGGGTGGGATTGTATTCTGGACCAATTTACATTGTCACTTACATTCCTTTGTACTCTGTTGGTTAGGTTTAGTTGTATTGATTCATTTTTTCCCTTAGTGGTTTTAACTTTTTAGTATTTTTTGGAATGGACATGTGTGTGTGAGTATAATTATATAGAAAATTTCTCACATATTAGTGATATGCTCACTCAGTTCTAGTCAGCAGCCCCTTGGCTATTGGAGGTTGGGTTGGGGAGTCGCAATGCAGGCTATATTGGGAAAGTTCGTGGCATATTCATCTAAAACATTTTGGCCGAGACTTTATTTCAGGTTATACTTAATTATTAAAGATCTTGTACTGATAATGATTTAATACATATAGGGATTCCTCATTTATGATGTAATCATTATAGATCATGGCCCGTTATGATAAAAAAAATTATATACAGTTCTTTCCCATGTTTTGTGGTTGTTCATATAGGGCTTTCCCTATTTATATTGAAATACTTATACATATAGATTTACCAAGTTATTTTATTATACCATGGACTTGTGGTTATGATTGGAATAGAAATTATACATGATAAAAGTTATTCTGACACAATACTGATGTAGTTTGATTGATATACTATATTAATTGATTAATTAAAACTCATGTTTATAAATTTATTTCTTTCAATTACAATCAGATTAGTTTTTTTAGACATGATGAAGTTGACCTACAGAGTTATAATCACACCCAATTTGGACCTCTATTTTCTACATGTGAATATATCATAGATCTAGGAATGGAAAAGGGTATAGGATATTATTGTTGACTATTTCTTACTGGATGTGTTGGATCTTGAAGATGGGACCGAAATGGGGATCGGGACTGGGGTCATTGGTGTATTCTTTATGTTGTTTTGTAATTTATTTTTTTATATTCCGCATTACACTTTGCTAAATTTCATCTTATCATTACATTTTTTTAATATTATTTGTTTGATTAGTTACATTGAATATTTTTGTATCCATTTTTTATGTATTATTCCCACTATTTTTGTTAATCTAATATTATTTCCACTGTTATTATTGTTAAATACGAGGGTTATAGTCTCCCCACTAAGTTCTTTATATCACAACTGCTAGTCGACATCCTATGGAATATGGGGAGTTGCGCTTGACGTCCAATGACCAAAATTTTTTTGGACACGTGTGATATTTTCAGGTTGGGGCACATCACCATAAGTGAGTACATAAAATCTTGCATCATAAAAGCATTATTTCCAACCATAAAATAACATTTTCAAATATTAATATCTCTCACTACATTAAAACCAATTTTTAAATATAAAATACCCAACACAAAGGGAAATATGGTTTTTTGTTAAATAAAACATGAATCTTTGTAATGAAATCAAAACATCAAATCATGGTTACCTTGGAAAAAATGTCTTTTCACAAAATAGTTTAAAATAGAACATTCCTTTGATCATTTATAAATAAAGTCAAAACATTTCATAAAAATATTCCATTTCAAACCCAATGAATGAATGTAAAAAGTGACATAATATTTCTTTTATAATTATATTATTCCCATATAAATATATTGATAAAATAATTTCAAAAATATGTACATCGAAGAAAAATAAATTTTCAAGGGAAACATTAGAATAATATTTAAATAAACCAGTCACTTACCTTTAGTCTAACTCATCGTGTACATTATTTATCATCCAAAATAATAAAATTCTTTTAATTCATTAATTTATTGAGGATATTATTCAATTAATTTTATCTAAAATATTACCATTTTATAATAATTTCATAATAATTTATATTCACATCAATTTTTTTATGATATTCTGTTCTGAAGTCCAAAATGACCATGGTAATTTGAATATATTCAATGTTTTAATTATTACCTCATATATAGAGTATTAATCATGACATAATTGTAATTTTGATAAATCAATTATACTTTTAAAATCTACCATGAAATATGGTTATGATAAATGAAATATATTACATTTATTGATACCGTAAGGTCATATATATGCATGAGTAACACATACATTTTTCATGGATCATTATGGAAATAAAGAAGGTATCATTTTATATTTTTAGAATGATCATGATATCATAAATATAATTTTATTTCTTTAATTATACAAAGATATAACATCCATGTGATGTAGGGATGAAACAAAATCACACCACTTCATAGAGGATGTAGTCCACACGTATGATGGAATGACATTATCTTTTTTCTCAAAGTAATGGAATGAAAGTAAATTATTTATTATCTTTAAGAATTATAAATAATATATGAATATTTTAGATTACTGTTAATTACATAATTATATCCATTTTTGAGAGGTTGTGAATGAAAATGAATTATATTTGTCTGTGTGGATGTAGTCCTCCATACACACAAACAATTAAATAATTTACCAATTTATGGATTTTTATGATATATTTATGTTATTAAATTAAAAAAATATATATATAAGTATATAAAGTATGATTTTTTATTATTTTTTCTTAATTTATGATTAATTTTAGTAACTATCAAGAGAAATAAAACTAAAACATGTGGTTAAATACTATACCTCTTCATAGGATTTTTGAATTTTCTTAATACCCTAATACCAATAATATTGGTATTCATCCCAAACTACGGCCTCTAAAATATGGTTAGGGATTTTACAAAGGAATTTGTGTAGGAATTGGTATAAAAAATATTTTAAGTTTAAATGAATGAGATTAATAGATTCCCCTTTATATGATAGGGGAGGGGAACCCTTGGAATTTTTAAATATATTAAATTAATATAATTTAAGTTTTAGTTAAAAATGGATCCAAAATGATTTTCTATAATATAGTATAATTATATTTCAAAATAATATCATAAAATAATTTTTGGATAAGTTATACTAAATTTATAAGTTTATTATTTTATTTTAACTCTTCATTAACCCTTTCGAAAATTATAGTAATATTGATGCTTTCTATACATTATGTGTAATTAATGTTACTATAAAATAAAAACCAATAAATGATCCATGGTGGATGTTACTTATCACATACCATTAATTTATTTGAATTTAATATTTTTAAGAATTTTAAATAATTTCATAAGATAATATTTATTATAAAATATCTTTAAGGACCATTTTTTAAACTATTCATTTTTTAAAATTAATAATTGAAAAAACAATTGCTTCAAAAAAAATATTTCATTACATCCCATAATTGTTATAGTTTTCCATAAAATTCATGTATCACATTAATTATCTAAATCTATACTACTTTGAATATTTTTAAAATAATTAATTCAATTTCTCAATGAATTGGATAATTACGAGATCACCGTTGTGTAAGAATTTAGGGTAACTAATTCTTCACTAAAAATTAAAATTAATATATTATGATGAGGAAAAATTATTTTTATTTTAAATGAATATTTATAACCACTTGAATAATATCTTTATCCCCATGTTAAAAATATTATAGTTATTGAAAACAAATTTGTGAATTTTTTTACTTTTCATTGCATAAAATATTACAATGATTATAATCACAATAAAATGGAAAAAGGCTATATATTCAACCTTTTTATTTTTATGTATGATATATAATCATAAAATAAAAAATAGTCATGTTTTAGGGTCATTAGTTTGTCTTGTTAATTTTATTTTTAACCATAATAACCTGATTTACCTTTTACCCCGGTAACAAAAATTACTAGGGATACTATACATACTGACCAAAACTAAGAGGAACCTATTTACCATTTTTTTACCCATGATTAAAAATATTTAATTGATTTTAAAAAATTAAAAACATAAAATTGGAATAATTTTATTTATTATTGAACTATTAAAATGAAATGAAAAATAGTTTTTTAGAAAAATGCACTTTTATGTATTTAATGTTTTTATGCTAAATTAAATAATAAAATTATTTAAAAACCATAATTATATTATTATAAATTATTGGAAACTAATTATTTTTTAAAAACTATTCTATAATATAATTTTATTTAAAAAATACATTATTTGAAATTATAGTTTTCATTTAAAAAATTTATTATTCACTATTACCTCAAAAATCAACTATTTTAGAAAATAAATAAAAATGCATCCAAATATAATTATAAAATAATGTTTTAATAAATTATATAAATTTATAAAAATATAATTTCTCAAATTTTTAAATAATAATTTTAATTTTTCCCCCAAAAAGTAATAAAAATCAATTTTGATGAAAATATTTTTTTGAAGAATAAAGTAAATTTAATAAAAATTGAGTGATTATTTTCTAAAAATTAATTAATAAATTATTAATGTGTAAGAATTTTATATATTTAATAATAATTTTAGTCCTATTCACACCTACATATTCAACTACTATTTTATAATGGTCATATTTAAATAATAAATTATTTTGTCTGTTTAAACAAGGCGTTGTATATTTCGCACACTATCAAACATAGTCTTTATTTTAAAACCTTGTCCTGATATGAGTGAAAGGGTAGTATGAAAGTCATCTAGAATATCACATAAATATGTTTCAAAGTAGGAATATATTGGTGGGATGTGTAAATATGGAACTTTATAAGTAAACTAATACCCAAGGACTGATAGATAGTGAGACAGAACTTAGTCAGGATAAATTCAACTACCACAATGTTGTAAATATTTTTTTGGGTCAAGAGACCATCAATTCAATTGAAATAAATTTATTGAGATTACATTTTTCATCCAAGACCTAGTTATCTAGAGTTAAAGAATTATGATACCATATATACAAAAACAATAAGTAAATATACATACTTGGTATAAATATTTTTTTCATTTTTACAAATTTCCACCATAATCTCATATTTTTCTTTAAACAATGAGTATTCATAATGGGTTTTTATGATTAAAAGACTAAAATTAACCTCTAATGAATCATATAATTCCAAAAAATGGATCAATGTTATTTCTCCTAAATTTAAACATTAATAGAAAATAAAATGGTTATCATATGTTAACGAATAATCCTTCATATCACATCAACCTCCAAAAACTAACCAATGTTTAAAAAATTTGATTTTATAAATAAAAAACCATTAAATTATTCAAAATATTCCAAACGAATATTTAAGCCTAAAAGATTATAATTATTTAATCATATATTATTCCATGATAAATTTTACATTTACCCCCAAATAAAATCTTTAACTGTTAAATTATCATACAATAAAATGTATATTCCTGAATAATATAACCTCTATGATGTTGAAATCTTTTCAATAAATAATTTGAATCAACATAAATCCTTATTAAAAAAATATATTCCTCAAAAATATAATTCAAACATTAATCCAAAATTAAAATTCCAAAATATTTTATTTAACCTAATAATATATGGACTCTCAAATATTGTACAAATTCTAAAATAACACTAATCACCAAATCACTTCACAATCACAAATACATCTCAATGAAAAAAGATATTTTCACGAAAATCAACATAGTAAGAAAAAAACATCATACTAACCTGGACATAAAAGTGGTTGGTGGTTAGTGGTTGGTTTTTCACCCTTACCACCCTTCAGTCGTGGGTTCAAGCCCTGTAGCATTTCTAGATGAAAAAGTTAATCAAATATTTTATTGGTTTTACATTTTCGAATACGATATTAAAATATTTTGTATAATTTTCCCTAAAATATTATTAATATCATAAAAAATACCCTTAATCCTAAAATATTATATAAACCCTAATGTTTATGAACACTTTTACACTTATTCCCAAGAAATGAAAAGTGAAATCATACTCAAATAACTTGTCACTCATTAAAACTAAGGGTTGCACATACATAAAAATATATATAAATACTCAATAAATTTCTCGCAATGTACTCCCATCACATAAAACATGAAAATAATATTAATGCATTTAAAATTATGATCATCCTTAAATCTACCAGTACTTCGTTACTTTTCAATACCTTTATATAGTAACATTAATCATTCAACATTATTTATATTACATTAACCATACCATTAATTTATATTATATAATACATCCTTCCTATAAAAAATATGAACCATGTCCTAATAATCAACAATATCAAATCTTAAGCCATGTTAAAACCCATAACATTCATATATCGTATGTAGTTTATTCATTTTTAACAATAATGACCTTAGG
The DNA here is from genome assembly GCA_963277665.1 of Viscum album. NCBI lineage: Eukaryota > Viridiplantae > Streptophyta > Magnoliopsida > Santalales > Viscaceae > Viscum > Viscum album. The sequence goes on along the minus strand of OY728119.1, from coordinate 1,968,603,196 downwards.
AATTTCTTTAAATTTATTTATTTGATAATTTTTATCCTTTTATTGAGATTTCCACATATAAAATTGATTTCTATAATTCCCATAATCCCCACATTTAAATAATTCAATTCATTCATTGGGAAGAACATTATTCCTATTCATGGATTAAATTGAAGACTTCCTTTTTCATTGTAATATTATTGATTTATTCCCTCCATTACAACATAAAACAAATATTTTTGTTTCTTTTATACATTCCCCAATGTACTTCTTAAAATATTTGTGGCTCATATAACAATGCATATTTTTATGTTTATTATCCATGCCTCCTTCACATCCATATAACTCCATTTGTTCTCTTTTTTGGTGTGATTGGAAACTAGACTATGTTTATATTTTAAATCATAACTCATGATAGTGGGTTTATAATAACCATAACTCATTTCACTAAATAACAGATTCTTTTTAGATGATCTTTCTAAATCCCACCACATTGTACTTTACATCTGTTGCTAATTTGGTTCATACTAGTCTCATCCATTTACAAAAAACAAAGAACAACTACTATTAGTATATCAATCATAATAATTTATCTTATGAGTAGTATAAAAAGTAATATATTCTTAACCATATGATTTTCTATTCGAATCCATTTACTTATAAAAATATCCCTATTTATAAATAACATACTATCCTTTGTGGTTATAGAGGACTGGTAACTTATTCTTAGAAAACGTTTTGACCTATAATGTTTTCTAATCCTTTTCATTGATACAAACATCAAGGACCAAAAATTAAAAATTAAATATTCTAATGAATTGGACTAGAATTTATTTTCCTTAATTTATAGTGATATTTTAGGTTTAGAATTTTACTAAATAAGATCAAAAGTCTTTCATAACAATCCCATATATCATTAAGTAGAGACTTCTGTTCAATATTCATTTTTTCCACCTAAATTGAATTTAAAAAGAAAAAGTTTTTATTTTTAGGAATAAATTTTAATAATTTCAACATGACTTCTTCTTTTCCCTTACAAATCCATAAACATTTTCAAATTTTGAATGAGCAAAAAAATCTCAGTAAGGGATATGAAAATAAATATAATCATTAATCTAGTATAAAATAAAAAAAAATCATAAAATACATTCCTTTATCACATTATCCTTTAATCTTATGAAATAAGTAATTTACATGTGAAAAGTAGATAGTTTATAAAAATTTAAACTATTTAAATCCGAAGAAATAATAGATATGTCATATCTGAAACTTCAAAATCATTTTAACATCACTCTTACAAATGGTGTAACCCTCACAGTTACACAGGTAATAACCATCCTAGTTATTCATCAAATAAAAATCACAATATATTACCATATTCTCTTAAGAGAAACCAAATTAGTTAAATCCATTCTTTATTTGGAATAAATATTATTGTAAATTCTAATATTTACTTAGGAGAAAAGAAATTGGTTAACTCTTTCCATTTACCAAATGCATTGGATAACTATAACAGACTCACCTTCCCATGGTTTATAATGAAGCCGAAAATCCTAAAAAGACTCATAATAACTATAAAAGACTATATAACATTTCCATCAAAACAAAACATTCCTTTCACCAATAATAAAAAATTAGTAGACATTGATATCTACCTCTCCATAAAAAAACCATTTTTCAAAACTAAATTTCCCCAAAAAAATAAAAATTAGTATTTTATTTGAATATAATATGAAATATTATAAAGTAATCTGACCATAAAATAATGTTTATAATATCTATAAATATCATTTTTACCGTATAAGTTAAAAAATAACATTCCATTTGACTTTTATAATAAAAAATAAAATAACATTTAGAAAAAAGATTCATTTTTCAAAACTATAAAATGAAATTCAAAAGTGATATTAAATTTCATTTATAGTTATTTTAAATAAATTTAAATACATATAAAATATAATATTCAAAATATGTAAATTAAAGTAAAATATAGTTTTAAGGGAAACATTAAAAGGGTATTTTTGAAAAATAAATTCCCATACCTAGAGTATGACTCATCACGTACATTAATTATATTACTAAATAATAAAATTATGATAATTATTTCCTTTATTGATAATTTAATAAAGATTATTATTCTATTTATCTCAGTTATTTTTATGTTATACCAATTATAATATCATTTATGTTCACATCAAATGTATTGATGATATTCAATTCATTAGTCCAAAATTATATTGGGGTGTTCACTATAGTAAAAGTGGTCATTATTCAATCATCTCCAAAATAATAAAAATAATATATTTACCATTATTATACATAAAATATAATTTTAAATCCATTCATCAATAATATTTATTAAAAATTAAATATGATCCAATAATGGATATAGTAGGTCGTATATAGTCATGGGTAACATGTCCTTTTTTTCAATAATCATTATGGAAAGAGGTTATGAATCCTTGTAACATTATATAATTATGATAATTTCATAAATAGAATATTATTTCTTTAAATATACATGTATATATATCATTTATGTGACATTGTGTTGAAAAATTAATCACATCGTTTTGTGGAGGTGATAGTCCATATAGAAGAATTAATGGAGTTATGGTTATTTAGTGAATTGATAGGTAAGAAGATAAATATCATTTTTTATTTTAAAAATGATAAAATTTTCATTAAAATAATATATAAAAATTAATTACACGATTATAACAGTCTATGATAGTTGGTGATAGAAAACGAATTGCATCGGTCCATGAGGCAGTAGTCCACCGTACACACAAATGTGAAATTGTTTTATCAATTGTTGTATTAAATTAAAATAATAAATTATCAGTATATATAATATAATGATTTTAATATTTTAGGATGGTTGAAGAATATTTGAAATAAGGTGTGAAGTAAATGAAACTAAAACATGTTGTTAACAACTATATATATTCATTGTAAAGTATCATTTTTTAATAACTTGGGACTTCTAAGAATTGTATTATTCAAAAAAATTGGATTTAGAAATATATGAATGGATTATGGGAATTTATTTTTACAAGTATTTCCCCAAAAAAGGATTTTATGTGTGAAGGAATGAGAAGAAGATATGCCCATTTAGAAGAGAGTGGATGGGAACTCTTGAAATTTTTAAAAATATTAAATTATTATAAATAATGTTTCATATAAAAATGATGAAATAAGATTAATTTATATTATATGATGATGAATTTTATAAAACCTCTCATAAAATAGTTTTTGGAAAATTTCAAATTGCATTTTTATCCTTATCGTTTTTAGCACTTTGTTAACCATTTTAACAATTATCATAAAATTAAATCTTTATATTCTTTAAGGGTTAATAATGATACTATATAATGGAAAATTACCAATAAATGAACCAGATTTTATGGAATTTTTCATATACCATTCATTTTTTAAAATAACATATTTATTAATTTTAAACCTTAATATAAAATATTATTTTCTATAAATATCAATAACAAATTTTTTGGGGAAATTCATTAGTTTTACATTATTAACATCATGAAAAAAATTAAATTTTAAAAAATATTATGAAATAAATAAAGTGTAATAATAATTTAAAAAAATCATTTATCATGTTAATTATCACATATTATATTAATTCTAATAGTTTTTTCATCGCTTATTTGTTTTTTATATTAGTTGAATAATTACTATGTATGCGTTATGTAAGCATTTAGGGAAATTAATTCATCGTAAAAAATAAAAATAACATAAAATTAGGAAGATAAATAATTTATCTTTAAATGGAATATTTATTACTGGACATGTCTTTTATTCATCCCATTTTTAATGATATTATAGCTATTGAACACATGAGTGTGAAAATTTTTTACCTTTGTTTTCAAAACATATTATAAAGGTTATAATCAAATCAAAATGGAAAAAAAGCCATATATTATAAAATTGGATGATTATTTATGAAATATACTCCTAATATAAAATTAAGTAATGTGTTAGTCATTTTTTAGTCCTTGTCATTTGATTTTTAACTATAATGACTCCATTTACCCTTTATTTTGCTAGAAAAAATTACTAAGGTTATTATTATTTTTTACCATTAATAAAATGGACTTATTTACCAAATTTTTACCCACTCATTCAAAATTTTGAATCCATTTTCCAATATTTTAAATAAAAAATTGGCTGAATTTAATTAAAAATTCTACAATAATAAAGTAACAAAAATGGTTTTTCATAAAAATAATCATTTTAAGTATAAAATGTTTTCATACTAAATTCAAGAATAATATCCACTTCATAAAACATAATATTATTATTTTAATTCAAAACAAAAAAAATTAAATATTATAATTTCTTTAAAATATAATTTTAGTTTAAAATAAATTTAAAAAATACAGTTTCCAATAAAAATCTATTTTTTACTATATATTGAAATACCAGTCTTTTAAAAAAAAAATGTCAAAATTTATTCCTAAGATAATTTTTAAATTTTTATTTAAAAAAAGATATGAATTTTATAAAAACCATATTCAAATATTCAAAAAAATAGTTATAAAATACCCTCACAAAAAGAAAAAAAATCATTTTTTGGAGAAAATGTATTTTGAATAATAAAATAATATTACTAAAGATTGAGTTATTTTTCATAAAAATTAATTATTATATTTTTAATGTGTATTTCCATTATATATTTTTTCATTCATTTAATATTACTCATACGTCTAAATTCAATGGTAAGGTTATAATGATCATATTTAAATAATAATATATCATGATATTTTTAAGATCTATGTTGCATATTTTTCATTCTATTATACCTAGTATTTATTTTAAAATAACAGGATATTACATAAATTCAAATTAAAATTATTTCACAAAGCACATCAAAATGTTATTTTTAGAAAAAATGCATTTATAATCATAAAAAATTATTTATTCTTACTCAATTCCTATAAATAAATGTTACATGAGTGTAAAAACATTTCATTGTGTATAATTTATAGATATCATTCAATTATTTCCCAATAGTGAAAACATTAATTTTGTAAGCTAAAAACACATTGTACATTGAAAAATCATTTGGCATAAAAAAACACTTTAACATTCAAATGATTTTTATTTTAGTTTATCATCTATTGATAACCAATGAATTCATTTCCAACTAGTATAAGAAATACATTATTCATAATTTAGTTCATTATATCCATACCATAAAATCCAATGACTAATGATAACTATCACATTTAATAATTACATTTGATTAGAATGTCACAGTTTTTTTAAACACGATATATCATTTAACCTAAGATAACAATAAAAAATACTTTGCTGAAGGGGAATATATTATAAAATCTCTTGGTGCTTAATTATACCCCCCTAAAAATGAATATCACCATTTATGTTCTATCAAATTCACAAAAAAATGATGATATATCTCTTTCATCACATCCGCAGGTTCCCAGGTAGCTTCTTTATGTTTTTAATTCTTCTAGTGAACTATAACAAGGTATGTAATCTAATTTTGTGTCACTTTAAATTTATAATCCAATATTTCTACCAGTTTTTATTTATAGGAAAAATAGCAATTCAGTGATACAACCTCTATGTTTAGTATATGTGATGTATCACGTATGTTTTTAATCAGGAGATATTTATAAAATATATCATCAACTTGAGAGAGGTTTCATGGAAGAGAAAAGTGATAAATGTTTATACCTTATCAATCAATAATCATGAAGTATATAATAGACCATGGTGTTAACATCATTTATTAAAGAATCACATAACCTTATTCAACAGAGAAATGCATTGAAATTATTTCACACCAACTTTGAACTCTAGATCTCATTAAACATTATTAGTATAACATTTCGGGTGACTGAGAGCTCCAAGCATGGGTTGTTTTATGGATCTAACTTTCTATTCCATTTCCTCAACCATCTCAGGTACCGATTGCTTTATTTCTCCAACTTTATGCTATAACATTGAATTCTTACACTAATTTTGGTATAGGGATTCATAAAGATTCATTTATGCTTGAGTGAAAGCTATTGTTATTGGAAAACAGAACTGAAGGAAATTTTTGATCCCAACCACCAATGAAATACATAGAAAAATATATTAACATAACCTATATGGTTTGAATGGTTCTATCATACATACCATAAGTCTAAGGATTGCATATAGAATTTAAACTCGAATTTATATTGAGAGCCTACTAAACACTTCATCAAAACATCCATGTACCCCTAAGATTTCAATATGATTCAATAGAATGTGGGACCCTATGAAACCATTCCCCATACTTCATGTATATTATGGGATTATGATTAAGAGAGAAATATTCTTTTATGAAAATTAATTGTGATGACATTGTAAGGTGATTGACTACAACCCAAATAACATTATTTCATTTAGGAATTTTGGGCATCCATCAACAAAATAAATAGAGATGTTTTCACATTTTTATTCTTGTATGGGTATTGTTTTTGACATTCCCATATAATTATATCTCTCAGCCTTAACATACTAGAATTCAATGGACTATGATATATAATATTTTATATATCCCTTCATTCTATTTCACAAGAATTAATCTTCCTCATGTTTGTATATATTTTTACTTCCTAGATTAATAGAGAGTAATGAACTATAAGCCACATCAAACATATACATTATCAAATATAGTATGGACGAAACACATATATGGTTCCTAAAACTAATAATTATCTCATATTTAAGGTTGAAATCAAGAAATATTTTGACATACTTCTATATTTATGCATCTTCATTCCATCACACTTCAATCCTCACATGGATATATGGTCGGACAATCATTTAATACAGATAATATTTCCCCCATTCAATCAATATTTTTTTATCTGCCATTTGAAAATAAAAATATATTTTTTATACTCAGTAAAGATAATATATGGAGATTATTTTAAATAAAACCATTTTCCACCTTGTTCACTTACCCATGGAGGCAATGTATCGACTTTTCATAGTATTTTATCAACTCCAACCATCTTCTCCACTTCATATTAGGCATTTTTTTAGTGAATATAAATTTAAAAATATTATGATATGAATATATATCAAATATCTATCTATAAAGATATTTCCTTTATATATTTTTTTCAAAATTTACTACATCTACCTCCAAATCATGAGTTTGGTAATTTTTCTCAAGAACCACCATTTTTTTGAGACATTAGATATAACCATATCATTATGCATGGGAATTCATCCTAGTCCCTTACTTCATGCATCACTATAGACTGTAAACACTGCTCCGCTATAGGGTAATGTAATCATAGGTGTTCTAACTAACATTCCCTTTAGATACATGAAATTTAATTTACATTCATCCCTCCAAATTAACATGGATCCCTTCTGCATAAAATTAGTGAGTTTTTTGGGAATCCATAAAAACTTTTCAATAAATAATTTATAATTTCCATCCAAATTGAGAAAGATATAGATCATATTCAATATGGTTATTCTCGCTCACTATTCAAAAACCATCAAATTTTATGGTTTCAAATATATACCGTAAAATGAGATTATATGTCGCAAGAATGAAATTTTCTACAATTAAAATATAAACTTCATAAAATTTTCATACTGTTTCTATATCCTTAGATTCATCCTTTTAATCCATATATGATCTTTAGTTTCCTCCTTTCTCTATGAATATATAAGAATATTTTGTATAAATACTACCAAAAACTCATTAAGGTAATTTATAAACACTCTATACATTAATTACAAGATCATTATGGGCACATTAGTATGATCAAATGGAATCACTATATTTTCATAGGGTCTATAAATTATAAAAAAATGTTGTCTTGGGTAAATCCTCCTTATTTAAAATCAATTAATGACATCTAGATGATGATAAATCATGGAAAAGAATATATCTCTATGAAGTTGATCAAACAAGTAAAGGATATGAAGAAAATGATATTTATTGATTCTGATCATCGTAACCTGATAATTAACACATAATAACATTCATATATCTTTCATCTTAAAAAAGAATAGGTTCAACCCAAAGTGATTAAATTTTTAAAACGAATTCATTTTCAATATTCTCCTAGATTTTCTTCTTTAAATCCTACTACTGAATCTGGGATATTTTATATGGACTCTTAAAAAAGGTGTACAACTATGAATGAGTTTAATCGATAAATGAACGTCCTAATACTATGTAATACCTATAAAAACATTGAAAAATACATCAAAAACTAGTTTAAAATATGTATATCATCAATGATGAGTTTTCTCCCAATCATATGAGATAAACATAACTTTTGAGTAAAAATAAAAACTTGTATTATAGTTGTATTTTATATCAGAAGTTTATACATATCATAGCATAGATATATGATCATATATTGGTTTGGAATGTTAAATTAAACTTTCCTTCCTCATAAATGGATAAGGTATTCATGAGGAGAAAATGAATCCAGTCCTTAAATAAAATCAAATTCCACTAGAGGGGGAATAAAATGATTTATTGGATGAAAATCCTCACAAAAAAAATTGGAGAAGAATTATATAGATGCGATTCTATCATCATAACATTTGGGGTATTAATTTTTAATTGAATATATAATCATTAAGGTGATCTTGTGATATCCATAAAAATTATTCTTATATAAAAGAGTGGGTACCTCCAAAATAAAATAAGAAATTAAAACTTGCATAGTGGATGAAAAATTTACCTTTCACCACAACATTATCATACCTCTCATAAAAAATAGTGAACCCAAGAGATTCCAATTTTTCCCAGGCCATAACTGGTTACTAAAATTGATCTTCTTTATTATAATTTTGATTTTAGAACTTGTTAGCATAATTCCCACACTCCTTGTTTTTGAAACACTATAGTGTTGGTGGATAATTATTTCGAACTTTCTCTCTATTCAAATTGTTAGCTAACTCCATCCCATAAATTTATCATTTCACTGACATATGTTCTTATGTTTCACACTGAAAACATTTACCATCCCACTAAATTAAATTTACTCAATGATTATTTCATCTCTAAAATCATTAATGACAGTTCATCTTCTACTCTCCATCGATTTTAGAGTTTCCTTTAAATGAAATATTATATTTATTATCAAAAAAATGAGATTTATAGGTTACATAAATAGATATTTCCACCTTGAAATCACATAAAATTATTTCATCATGTGCACTAAACTCTCTAATGCCTAAATTCCTCTAGAGACTTAGTTTTATTTAACTTAAGAATATAACTACTATACTTTCTAGATGGATGATAAAAACAAAATCAAACCTTACAACACTTGTAAAAGATTCCTCAAAATTACAAATGGACTCGTCAACCTTTTAATTTAGCACAATCAGTTACCTCTCCATTTTCATATGAATAATATTAAGAAATTACTTACTAAAAATTATGCTTTTATACTCAACTCACTCATTGGTGTCAATTTATTCTTATTTCATCATATTCTTGATAGGATTCCACCATTGATCTTCTTTTACTTCTTAAATATAGAAAAACTAAATGTATGTTTCATGTTCTAAGCACTTGATAATGAAAAGTAATTTTTTAATTGTATTGGTCCAATTATTAATACCTAATAGATCTGTAGAGAAACTAAAATAAGGTGAAAATTTCCTCCTGATATAATCAAAAAAAAATTATTCCCTGATTTAATTATTTAAAAGTTCAATATAATTCATATCTTGAGAGTGATGTGCAATCATTTTGAATAATTTTTTATTCAAGATCCCATATTTTTTGGTTCCTCATAAGTGTAGTCATGTCATTTTCCTCCACATTCATCATTAACATGATTCCTATAGGTTTAGTCTATTGACTAAAATGAAACATCATAGTGCGAAAAACAATAATCATAGTGGGACAAAATATAATCATGAAATATAATGAATAGTATTCAAAAAGAAAGAACCATATTAAAAATAATAAAAAATTTATCCTTTCATCGTTTCCCCAGTAAATCATAACCAACACTAAATTATTTCAACATAGTTGAAAATTTCTTTAAAAGACAACTTGAAATATTTATTATGGAAATTAACATCATCACTTTGAAATAACTTATTTAAAATTTAAAAAAATACAAAATTTTATAGAAAATATTTCATTTAAAATAACCTAATAATTTTGTAACAAAATCTCCAAATAATTGAATGGTCATGATGTTTTGAAATTTTGTTCATGTAGTGTATGTAAAACCAAAGGTTCCTTTCAAATTTTTAGAAAAAAAATCAATTGTAACTCATTTGGGAATAAATATTACTTTTGAAAAAAAATTAAAAACATTTATAGAGGGAAAAATATTCCTCAAACAATCATATGAAAATTTAAAAAAAAATGAAAACATTTTTAGAAATCATATACAGGAAAGAGAAAGGATTTTCCACAGAAGAGAGACATTAAGTCGATTTACCTTAAAAATACATTCAGTATACTGAGCCCTTAAAGAGAGGAAAATGAAAGAAAAACGTGAATTATTTACAAATAACCAAATTTATAAGAATATAGGTGAGTTTCTTGAGAGATATATCATGATATTTCCTCATTATAAAATTTATCATAAATAATCCTGATAAAAAATGACATTATTTCTATAATCTCTTACCTTAGTTCTGACAACATTCTTACATGTTGAAAACTCCTATACAATAAATATATGTTTATTATAAATCTATTTATAATCCATAATAATATATATAATAAAATATATGATATTATAATAATATATTATAACCTTTTTATTAATAATTCATAATCAATATCTTTGTTCCTGGAGGTAATTACTATATTCTTCATGTAAATTTACATTCGGTAGTTTGGGTCATATTATATTGATCATGGTTCTATCATTAAATTTATTGAAGTGTTCTCTTCTTTAATCAAGTTAGGTAGTGGAAAATACATAAGAACAAAACATCAGGTTTTATAGTGGTTATGGGAAGAAAGATCCCCTAGTACACTCTGCCAACACTCCCTCACTAAACATAGATATGTGCACTAAATAGGTTCTCCTTGAATAATAGGCACAGAACTGATTCATGCATGTTCAATCCTTACAATAATATGGATTATTTTACAGAAAACATCATAATCCATATCTTTGTGTGATAAGAAGACACTCCCCCATGGAAGAGTACGATCAGATGATACTCTATGAAATCAAGATTTATTTTTTCATAAGAAATGAATTTATCTCATATTTTGAGGAGATTACTGAAGGATAATAGATTATATAATTCACTAATAGGAGTCATCAATGAAATAATAGATTCAAATATATTCTATATTCAAATTATCTTCAAGAAATACTATAATAGAACAACATTGGTAGCATCAATAGAACAACATTTAAACAACACAATATAAAAAAATGTAAGTCTCCAAATTTTATATCATTAGAATATCATATAAATTCATTAATTTTCAAAAGATAGTCTTTTTTAATGATATTACTCTTGTTATTTAAACAAGTGAAACTCGATATTATTTTTTTAAACCTATCCAAAAAAATTTCCCATAAAATCTTGAGTATGTAAATAAAAAAATTTCAACCAAAGTCACAACTACCCATAGAAATAGGATAATATTAATTTTTTGAACATGATCCTTTGAATAGTTCTTTAAATATATTTAATGAGATATTTAATTAAATAAATATCATTTTATAAGACATGAAAATAATCTGTAATTCAAAACACCATTTTTGACCAAGTCAGATGTAGGATTTCACTAAATAGTAGCGAACATCAAAATTATTGTTGACAGAATATGATTGATTACAAATGATTGGGTGATATGCCATATTATTTCTTCAATCACGGTGTTTTAAAACCATATGTTCCACATACAAGAATAGGGTATTACTAGTGTTTCTAGAATATTTATAAACATATCACGAAAACTTATTCAAAAAATTTAACCTATATATATCTATCAGAAGAAGATAAATTATTCAATAACTATAATCTTGAAAAAAACATAAATTAATATCATTATTATAAAAATAAGGGTATTTGTCACAATCTAGATAAACAAAATTCATATGGTATTATAGAGAGAATACATTCCCAATAATCTCCCACTTTTTTATGATCACAAAACACATATATCAAAAACATATTGAAATTAAAGGAAATGTAAACACAAATTAAATAGAGACTAAAATAAATATAATAAAAAATATCAGTTATCATTTCACTTTTTTTAAAATATTGATAAAAAATATTAGAAAAATATATTTTTTCCAAAAATAAAGATATTTATTTTAAATCATTACGTTATTAAAATTTCTCTTATTTCCAAAGTTTTAACATATTATTGATTTAAGAATGTTATGTTCGCCAAATTTTATCCCTCTTTTTTGGTATAAAAAATAAACTATCAAAATATGATATATATATATATATAACATAATAAATGTAGTACAATAGTGGTAGTGAATATTTTGTTACGTTAAGTCAAAAATGATTCATATACAATCAATAGAGTTTGAAAAAATATAAGAAAAAAATAAATACACTAAAAATGATGAAAATAATTTAAAAAATTGATAAAAATAAATTTTTGAATATTAAAAATTATAAGTAGGATTTTATATAGGTGGTAGTTCTGGTTTAGATTAGGTGTTAGATATAAATTAATTGCGAATAATGTGATAATCATCCTTGATATATGAAATCATTCTATTAAAATTGGGGATAAATATATTCTCCCTCTATTACATCAAAATCTTTGAGCCCTACCCCTTTTTTAGATTTTAAACAAAATTTTACTTTCAAAACTCATGGATTAACCATGAATATTGTACAGGGTTCTATATAATTTCACCTAATTTATTGAGAAGGTTTCTAATAATAGTCTCATCATATGATAACCGCCTAACAAGGTAATTCTGATTATCCTTTAGACTATTAATTTTAACACGGTCACTCTAAAGACACTGAATCCAATCATTTTAGTAGAAAAAACTTTAGTAATATATTCAACCCTTCTTAATTAATATGTTAATGTTGGATAACTATAGGTATTATCTGTTTCCTGACCCGTGGTACTTCAAATTGATATAAATTAACTCCCTATGTATTTATTTAATTTACCAGAATTTGACTTTGTAACTGTTTTTTTTGAGTTTCCTAATCCGTTCAGTCATTTTTCTCTAAAAGGCATCAAAGTCTATTTTTGAAATAAAATTTTCCCATATATTTTTTCAGTTTAACTTGAACTACTTCTAAATCCTCTCTTAGAATAGTTAGTCATTTAAAATCATCCAAATATTTTTAGTAAACATAAAAAAAACTTTGGAAGGATGTGTTAACTACTTTAATCTCATTATATTTCCAAATAAAATATTCAATTTGAGAACTAAGAGATTCATATGATTATTCTTCTTGATTTCTTCATGGTTTTAATACTTCAACATAATAAGATACTAACCTTAAATCTCCTCGCATGAAGATGATTATAATGGTTCACGAACTTCTATTCTCTAAAAATGATTAATGAGATTCATTTCTATGTATTTTTATTAATAATGATTGTGTGGATTTCAATTATTTTTGTTGTTTCAACCCTATGTGTGTGAACCTATTCACCATCTTGAGATTTATTTTAATTCTATTATTTTTCATGAGTCTCATGCTCATCTATATTTTTAGTTGTCCTTTCAAAATAAGTATTTGTTTTACTTATAAATACTAGTTTGTTTAACTTCTCCACTTCAGAATATTATGCCTAAACCATAGGAATATAACTTTTTATATGAATTGTAGAAATATCCTATCTATTATATTTTTCTAAGAGTTCTTCTTGAGATTGGTATAAATCACTTGTATCCATAGGGTCACTGATGTCAACCCTTGTTCTCCTTCATATCTCCTTCATAATAATCTAAATGACTTCTAATTTTCTTTCTCCCCTTAAGAATGATCACTATATAATTTCTAATCATCAACACCAATAGGCATCAACATTAATTTTTAGGTTCTCCAAAATAAAAAAAATCATAATATTCCATTATAAATAATATTACTAGGATGGAATTTAATGGCCATATGAATTCCATAGATCCTCATATTTTTTATAAAAGTAGTGAAATAAATCATATATTTGGGAAAAATGACATTCTAGTATCTTTTTGAGAAACGTAAGGAATATACCTCATCATAATATAAATAAATTCAACATGATTTAAATTCACAAGAAATACCTGATAAACATATTATGAAAGATAATTTTATATAACACAGGAATAATTTTCTCCATTGGAGATTGAATAAATTTTACCAGTAACTTTTTTTCGTCCTAAAGTTATTTTAATACAACCTTCCTTACATGAGTGGATCATAAAAGAAAATTCATGGAATCCACATATTTATGATTTTCACAACCAGTGGATGAAGATTAAAGTGAAATCCCTCATCATGAAGAAACTGAAAAATGTTGGTTATTTCTACTGAATAGACCAAAAACTCAATATTATTTACCCTTGAGTATATAATGTCCTCGGTGTTACCAAAATGAAACCTTCAATGTTCTAAAAAATATTTTTCTTCCCTATCAAAAACATTCTCAGTATTTTCACCATTGAGAATACTTTCTCATACTTGAAAATATAGATCATTCCTTAATATATGATTTTTATTAAAGACCCACTAAACGTTGAGAACCTTCCCATGAAGGATTCCTCAGCCAGCTCTTGATATCCACTAGTTCTTAGATTCACTCGGTCTTCCATCTTCTATAATATCTTTCTTTTCCATTTCATAATATCTGAAGGTTGATGGTTCTTATTTTATGTTTTTAAAGAGAAATCGAGAGTTATGAATGTTTAATGGGTTCATCATTGAGGGTAAATGTTTGAGAGTGTTTCATAGGTTTTTTGAAATCAGTTTTTTCTCTCAAGAAAAAACTCAAAGTAGTCATTATATATTTTAATTTGGGAAATGTACTTTTCTGAAAATAGTAATTAATCCAATTTTTTTTAAATAACTGGTGAATAAATAATATATAAACTTGTAGTAGAATATAAATAATAGTAAATAAACATATAATTATATATAATAAATACATTATTTGAAATTAAATATACCTAAAAACCCTTAATAACATCAAATCTAGCATTGGAAAGTGGTTTATGAAAATATCTGTAAGTTTATTTTCAATATTAAAAAATTCCATTGATATATCCTTATTTAGAACATGATATCTTATGAAATGTCATCTTATATCAATATTATTACTCTTTTAATGACTTATATGTTTTTAAAAAATATTAATTTCACTTGTATTTTTAAATAAAATAGGAATATTATTTAAATTTAGTCTGAAATACAGTAGTGTGTGTTACATTCACAAAAATTCTATACAATAACTATTATTATAGATATTTTATTCCTCATATATTAAGAAATCAAGTGATGTTATTCCTAACATTACCATGAAATTATATACTTCCTTAAAAATTAATAGGTTCCTGAGGTACTCATTCAATCTCAACTACAACCTCTAAATTCATCATCTAAATATGACATTAAATTTAAATTAGATGTTTTGGGTAATGTAAATATTAAAAAAAAACACCCCTTAAAATATTTAAAAATTAATTTAAAAGTTGTATGATGGGATTATTTATGGTTTGATTGAAATCAAGCACAAATATAGAAATAAAACATAATGTCTAGTCTGCTAGCTATAAGATATATAAAACTACATATTATTACTCTATATAACATTTAGTCATCTGTTTTTCCAGCTTCTTTCAAATCATGATTTATAAAAATATATATGGGGTTTGTATTTTTATATTTTTTACAGAACAAAATTTTTCAATAAATCAATAATCTATTATCTTTTATTTAAAACATTCCAAATATTATTGATACATTTCAAAACCAAGAATTAAATTTAATTATCTGATCAAACTCATTTCAAATTAATTTTATATAAATTTTGAAAAATTATTACATTTATTTTTATTAGTTTAACCAAATATAACATAATATACACAATTCCGTACTTATGAAATATCTGAGAAATATATTTTTCGTAAAGGGGTTAGAATCTTCAAATAAAAAAAGCCATTTTCTAGTAGAAAATAGCTTAATATTTCTTACAAAGCTCTTACTTATATTTTAATACCATAAATATCTTTAATAAATTTTAAAACTAAATTAGGTTTATGTTTATTTTCAAAACATAGTGGTTGTTCAATATAAACTTCCTCAACAAAAATTCTATTTAGGGAATCTTATTTTACATCCATATGATGTAATTTAAAATTCATATATGATGCTTAAGCTAGAAGGATCATAATGGATTCAACTACTACAGATTCATCCATTAATAGTGCTAGGCTTTATAATCTATAGCTAAAATCACTAACAACAACCCAATTTATCAACTCAAGAAAAGGTAAAGATAATGGGGGGCTTTATCAGTGGTAAAAAAAGTGATGATAAAGTTAGTTCTTTTTCAGAACTAAAAAAAGATCAAGTAAATGGTGGAATTATTAATTATAATAAAAAATCACTCATATAGGGGGTACTTCATCAAGTCTAGGAAACAAAGCAATAATAGGGGGCTTTATTACTGCTAGTAAAAATGCACTGATATAGGGGGGAATTTATGAGTTCTATTTTACTAGAATTGATAATGGTCCCTATTTCTCAATGATTTTTTTCTAACAATGATGAATGGTATATTTCATCAAATAATTTATATTTCATTAATAATATAATATTAATATACCATTATATTTATATTGATATAAATAAAATATATGTTTTAAAATATGATTTAGATAATCCTATTTAGGCATTTACACTTAATATATAAGTTATTTTGTGAAAAATGGATTATGAAATAATTAAAAAATAAAATTATTTAATAATTTTATAACTATTAGTGAGTAAGAGTTATTGAATTAAAATTTAATGAAATTAAAAACAAACAAATTAATGAATGGTCAATGATAATTTGAAAACATTACTTGAACTTCAAATGACAATATATTTTTATCTGAATGTTCGTTTTAGATCTAGAACTTATAAAATAGAACCCTACAGAGATATCTGCAACAATTTATTTTTGGAAAATTTGGGCCACTATTTTTTTATGTCAAAAAGGCCCATAAGGCTGGTAAAACTATTTTTTAGTTGGGATAAACTATTTTTTTTAATATTTGATAGTATTTCAGATTCATTTAAGGTAGCCATCTATTCCAGTATAAAATAAATTTATTAAAAGGGATTAAATTAATATAGATATTATGGTTTTCAAATGTTTTCATTTTTCAAAATATAATTTTATTTATAATTAAATATATGCTTGTTTTGTTATATTTACTTATAATAAATTAATTGTATAAATAAATATTTAAACATATTTAAATAAAAATGTATTTTTAAATAATTAAAGTGAATAGAAATAAATATTTATTATTCATTTTATTTAATATAAAAAGTATCATGTTTAGTTACATTATAAAAATTACTTAATATGTGTGTATATATATATATAGCGTATAAATGTGTTTATTGTAAAAATTTATAAATACATTATAAAAAATATATCTAAATACACCACTAAATGGAAATATGTATTAATATATCTGTAAATATATAGGTAAATAAATATATACTTCATGTATAAAATTTATATCAAAATATATATAAATATATTAAAAATTCATTTAAACATAATTATATAAATAATATGAAATTAATTATCATCTATTTTATTTTAAACAATATCTTAAAATTTTTTATCCATTATAAAAACATAAAAACATATATACCTTTAAAATTTTTTATATAATGTCGATACATGTATATGTGTCTATTTGAATATATATATATATATATTCTAATATTTTTAAATGAATATTAATATATAATATTTTTAAATAAATATATGTTTGTATATATATATATATCAGATAGTTCAAAATATATACGATTAAATTGAAATACTATAAGATATAAAAAAACATGATTGGCATAATGGAAAAGGGAATTGAAATGTATAATGGAGGAAACATGATGAATTCCCAGTGCGAGTGGGAATTTCGGGAAGCCATTCTAGTGATGAGGAAGGGTGGATGGGTATTCAAGAGTGCTGAGAAGAGGTTCGGGGTGTGTGATAGTCGGTTGGTGAGTGGAAATTGCTAAGGAAGGGTGTTGCAAGTGCTGAGAAAGGGGGTGTGGTGGTGCGAGAAAACAATATATATTTTTTAATTTCATATCTGTGCTAAATGAGTATTTGAAAAAGGTTCCTTTATTTTCCCTTTCTTCAACAACGTTAAAGACATCCTATATCAAAACTAAAAAAAGTACTGATAGTGTTGACCATTATCAACACTAATAAAGTAACCCATTCACATGCACTCAAAAAATCATTCCTAGAGGCCCCCTTTATGGGTGAATTTTTTAGTACTAATATATGGTTCCATTACGAGATCCTTCTCTAGTTTTGATAAAGATCATCTTTTAGTATCACTCAAGTAGTCAGTTCTTACTTGGCATTGACATAGACTATTTTTGGGACATTAAAGGCTGAATCTACAATAGTGTTCTAACATATGAATATGTGAAAATGTTTCATCATAATCTATTATTTTTTCATGAATTTGAAAACTAATATATATTTATTTAATTAACTATTCCTTTTTCATTTAAATTATTTCTAAAACCCCATTATTTCCTATTATTGGATGATTGGATGGCCTATCAACCAATTCCCAAACTCTGTTTCTTCTAAATGGGTTTACCACTTCATTAATATATTTTAGAAAAATTTCATATTCAAATTCATCCATTATAGTTTGAAGTTATAATTGAGAAAATAATTCAGAGAAAAAAAAATATATTTCCTACACTTCTGTTCCTAACTCTATTATCTAGGTTTCAGATTATAGTTCCCAAAGGATGATACATTAAGGTTCTAGGTTATCTAATTGATAGACTTTTGGGTTTACCAATTTAATGTTTTAATTCCCTAGATTGAATTTAATTATATTGTTGTTTATTTTCAAAATCACCGTTAGGAGTTCAAGTATCATGTTTTCCAATGAAATACTAACAACATCGATTTGGTTATTATTTTGATAAAAAGGCAACTTTAATCAAACTTTATGTGAATAAATTCTTAAATTATCTTTGAATTTTTATTATACACTCTTTAATATTTTAATTTAGTATAGTAACCTATAAATATTCCTTCATCATCCTTTTGATAAAATTTACAAATATTTTCCTTAATTTTGAAGGTGTACACCATGAATTCAAACACTTTAAAGTATCTGAACATCATATTTCTTTAAGTTCATAATTCGTATGGTGTATGTTCATGAATAATTCTTATTAAAAATATTTTCATAACATATAATTTTGTGTTATCATCATCAAGAAAAAATAGATATTAATACTATATTTATTTAATTTAATTGTTTCCATTCCTTGAATAATCATATTTCTTCTCTCAATATTTCCATTGCTTTGAGGTATTCTTTAAGAAGATAGTGTATGTTTAATTCATAAGACTTTGAAAAGAGATTTAAAAACATGATTCGAAAACTCTCCACCATTATCACTTCTCATTGACATTATTTTAAAATATTTTTCATTTTTAAAAATATTAATAAAGATTAAGAAAACATAAAAAACTACACTTTTAATTTTTTTGGAATTCAAACAAATTAAATATAGAATAATAATCAACTAAAAACTTAATATCCTCTAAATGATCTCTCTACTCTTTATTTTATAAACAATTATATGTAGATAAGTTCTAGGGGATTGGATTTTAAAAAAATGCAATAGATTTGAATGAAGAATTTTGTTACATTCTTATTTCAAAATGCAGTAAAGAATATCTCTTTATTAATGTTAAGATAAGGAAAATCAGAAGTAATTTCTCTATAGATAATTCATAAAAATTAAATACAATCTAGTGTCTAAAATCCTCATTCCAAATCTTGGAAAAAATTTCCTCATCAGTTAAACTATTCACTTTTTATTCTCACAAGGAATTATGATCTAAAGTATAAATATTTCCTGTTATAGGTTCTCTAAAAAATGTAATTTATCATAAAAAAATGAGGTATTATTTGAGAAATCAATGTAAAAAATATTATCAAAAATTGAGAGAAACATATCATATTTTCCTTTAACCCTATAATATATAGTAATTTTTTGATGGAAATAGATTTTGGAATTCTAAATGATCCAGATCCAACAATTTTTCCTTTTTTATTATCACTGAATAAACCCAATCCTCTCTCTATTCATTCTAATGTATAAAAATTGAAAGTCTCTACTCATGTCTCTTGTGTATCCATTATCCAAATAACATAGTATATTTTTGTTCCTATGAAGTTTTCCTTCAAAAAAATTTAAATAAAATATTGTTTTCATAAACTAATATTCATGGGCCCAGTTGTGTGAGGAGGAAACTGTCCAGGAAACCAGCTCTTCATAATTTATCTAAAATTTATATGACTAACCTCAAAAAATTCTGGAAAAAAATATTTTTTATTCCAATGATTTTCGGATTTATCAAACAACCGTTTTTATAATAATTTTCCTCAATTAAATAATAAAAAAGGGTGACTCTTGATATGATTTTATTCTTAGAAACTAGGAAAAATTTAAATTATATATGATTTTGGATTTTATCCATTGTTTTCAATTCTATATTTCTTCTTTTTGCAAACATTTTTACTAGGAATCCGATTTATAGATTTTTCATCCTTCATAAATATAAAAAATATACTACTATGTGACTGTACTTCAGAATGTAACTCTTTAATCTTGTTATCATGAACAATGTAGTTTAATGTATATTAGTGAAATTTTTGTTTTTATTCCTACGATTTTTTAGCATTGAATATTTTCCATTAAAAATATCATTATGCATATTTATTTGTGAATTATTATTATTTGTAAAATATTTATATTTTTTAACAAACATTTAAATGTAAGAGGTGAATTAACTATAATAACAACACTACTAATCAGAAGTATAAAATTTATGAGATTGTACCTCTTCTTCCGCTTTTTTAATAAAGAAAATATTTTATTTTACATTAGTTGAAAATTATTCTGAATTAGTTATATAATTACTACTACAGTCTTCATTGAACTCTAAGTAGCCTTTATAGCTTTTCTACATTTGTGATCAAAATCACTTCTCATCTTATAATTCCTTTAGCACTTCTATATTTTTATTTTCACTTATAATATTTGTGGGAATAAAGGTCTTATATGTCCCATTTTATTGTGTTCATAACAACTAACTTATTTAATTAATCAGTCATATTTCTTAATACTATTCATGGAATTTTTGAATCATTTCAACTTCTTGTAAAATTTACTAATGCTCCTAGATAGATCCATTTCTATTACAAAATTTGATAATTATGAATTATTTGATAATATAAAATCATATTTTTATTTCATTTCTTATTTTTGAGTGGTAATATAAAGTTCATTATTGTCCATTTTTATAATATTGTGATCTTCATATTCACGTTTCAATTATGATTCGTACATCATAGTGTTCCAATTAACTCCACTATTATTAGTTTTGTGACATGAGTGGATTTTCTAATTATAGTAGACACCCTATTCAATTTAGAGGGTAATAATATTAGAACTTTTAGATATTAATCATGTTTTTTAATTAATTCTCACCTGTCATAATATCCCTTGACTATTTCCTTTAATATTCCATTCATATGAGTGATTCTTTCGACATCATATATTCCGAATTTTTCAAATATTAAATTTACATGGTTGTATCTTCATTTCATGACATTGTCATTATTTTCATAAGAAACAAAAAAGGTTTTCCATATCTCATTGGTAGTAATATATTTAGATACACTATTAAATTCAACTTTAACAAGTATACATATAATATAATTCGTGAATATTGAATTCACATAATACTCATATTTTTATGCAGTCTCCAACATTTATGCTTCTATAGGGATTTCATCAAGTTTTAAATAATGATCTTAACATTGAACATGAAATTCTATAAATAGATAATCATGTGATATTTCCAATATCTAAACATATCACAATTAAAAGAAGAATCATAGATAATAGACATTCATTCCTTTAGTTTTTCCATCAACATATTTCTTCAAATAGTTCTTTTACTCAATAATTCTCATCCATATAATAATTAATCCAAAATAAATCCACTTATTTGTATTGTTAGGTCAAAATAATACATTTATCAAAAATTGGTGGTTAATTGTTTCTTTTTTCAAATTATGATTGATTCATATTTTATCCTGAATCATGAATTATGAAAATATGCATTATTCTACAATTTACGAAAGTGATAAAATAGAAAATTTGATAATAAGAGAATAATGATATTTATAGTGGTTCCTGGAATAAAATTACCCTAGTCTACCCCACTAAAAATATCTCAGTGTACTTGGTGATTTTCCCAAAAATAGGTCCTCTTCTGATAATACATCCACAACTGATTATAGGCAGATGAAACATTTCAATAATAGAGGTTCTTTTAAAGAATAACTCTTAATACATAGATTAGTGGGAGAATAAAGAAATACACCATGAATATAGAACTCCACCATGAATAAGTGTGATAATTTGATACTCTAATAAATCAACCTTATTTGATTTAATGTGAAATATAATTAGCTCACACTTATAGAAGAAACTAATAGATAATGGATATTTTTATTCCATGATAATAGTCTTTAAATAAATAACAGTTTCAATGAGATTATAGTCCAAAATTATTTTTAAGAAATAAAGAAACATAATAATAGAAACAAAAACATGAAAATTGTTAAATGTCAAAAGATCAAAACAAGTCTGTATCCAAAGTGTACCAATTCAAAATAGTAGATACATTTTTAATTTTTAAAAACTATTTTATTTTGTGAATGATATTACTCTTGATATTCAATAAGTAAAACATGATATTTTTTTTGTTAAGAAATCAAAAAACATCACCTGATAAATAATGATTGAAAAAATTTAAAATGTTCAAATAATTTCTTAACATCCCCTAGAAATTGGAACAATTTAATTATTTGAACAAGATCAATTGAATCAGACTTAAAATATATTTAAATAGATATTTAATCTTAGTGAGGCAATTATTAAAGAAATGGAAATAATACAAAATTAAGAACTAGATGTTTGTCCAATTCAAACATATAGATTCTCATAATAGATATAATCATTAAAATTATAGTTCACAATATACAGTTCATTACAATGTAGGGATGATAAACCATACGTTTACTCCAAACATAGGGTTTGAAAAGAATACATTCCACTTACAAACAAATGGTATGAAAATTGTTTCCATCATACTTAAAAACATATCCATAATACATTAGGCAAAAACAATAACTCATAAATAATTTTAGAACAAGATAAATTTATCAATAAATATAATCCTGAAAACACTTAATGCAATTCCATTAGTAAAATAAATAATGGTATTTGTGACCATCAAAACCAATAATACTCATATAGTATTTTTGAGACAATATATACAAAATAAATAACTCATAAATGTACCATGGATGATATTTGTAAAAATATTATATTCACTTGGGCGAAGATAACAATTTCATGAATATTAAAACATTTAATAAAATATTATTTTTTATTTAATATCATGAATTTAAATTCTACAATTACTCATTCAATTTGAATTTAAATACACATACACAAATATTTAATTCCAATATAATATTTAAAAACATCCGTACTATAAAATATGAATCTAAAAAAATCATACACAATATTACAAAAATATTATAATACATTTAAAATTTTAATAAAAAATTATTTTTATTACAAAATTATTGTGTCGGAAATACATAGGAATTTATGTTAATTATATAATTATTTTAAATTATACATAAATTAACATAATAAAAATAATTTTATTATTTCAAAAATAAAAATTAACAATTATTCAAATCATTGTTTGTTTCTTATGTGAACACATAAGAGATATTTTAAATCAAGGGAGTTGCATTTTTTAATTTCCAATTTTAAATAATATATATGTTCTTTTCATGGAAATGTGGACCTTAAAAAATTAAACATCATGATTATGGAGATAAGAGACAAATAACCATTACATAGTAATAATTATGATGAAAATTTGTGAACTTAACATTTATTTGTATCCTTTGATAACATGATTTAACCTTATCGAGGTGATAAACTTTACCACTGTTACTATTCATAAATCCTAAAAATAAAAATAGACTATTTATCACATTTGGACCTCCAGATTAACAATATGGAAACCATTTTTCATAATACAATTTCTATAATTGTTATAAAATCGTTTTAAAAAGTGTGCAAAATTCTACAAAACATGTTTTTTAGAAAATTACATTCTTGTGCATAAAAGTTGATTTATTCAAATCCCATGTATATAAAAACAATTCATGACTAATAAATTATTTTATTGATTATAATATATAAATTTCATTAAAGTCATTCAATAATAGTGATTAATTTAGATATTTAAGATAAAAACACATTGCATGTATAATTTTTTTTTCAAAAAAAACCCCTTTTACTTGAAAAATATTTTTTATTTTCATCAATGATCAAATAAAAAACAAATAATTCATTTTATACATTTTTATAGAATACATATTTTATAACTTTTTTAGTCCTATTCATACCCATAAATGAAATGTATATATGACAACAAACACATTAACTAATAATTATTTAATAGTATATAAGGGATTATTTAAACTCGGTGTTACATGTAATGAAGGATATCAAATAAATAATATTTATTTAATTTGAAATGTATTCTAAAATATCATGGGGTTATATAAAATTTGAGAAATATGAAAATTATCCAAGTCCCTGATTTTATCTATTGGATAATAACTATGTGAATCAAATATTTCCAAAACCATGGGAATAAGGGAAATCATATACAACCATAACTACTAAAATGGGTTTTGAAAATAATGGGGAGTATGAAACATTGATCATCAACTCAATAACTGCGAATGTTATATTTATATCTTTTTAAACAACAACTTTGTTCAAATAATTTTTTTATAATATCATAAAATCATTACCTAGATTACTAGATGTTGAATTGGTAATATAAACATATAGAGGTATGATTATTGTGTCTCATGTTTATGTTTTTGAAAATTTAATTGTGAAAATCATATTATTATTATTTTAGATAAATTTAATGTTATTTTATAAATGGATTGGTTGTCTCCACCTATAGAAAAAATAATTTTGGATAAGAAGATCACATTTCACAACAACCTATGAGTGTATGTCATTATAAGGGTGATTATGAAAACCCTTTTAAAAAATTATATAACATGGGTCTTGATACTAAATTAATATAGAATTTTATCTCAAATAGTTCAAGAGAATCTCAGTAGGAGTGATATTTTGATTATGAGGGAAATGATGTGTTTTGAAGTCTTTCCTAAGATAATGAGGATAAAACCTCATTATATATTAAATCCTGATTCAAGTACAACACAAGATATTTTCAATAGTATATGTTCATTAAAATTGTGAGTAAAAAAATTATTTTCAGACGGGATATAGTGGCCCCAGATTTTATAATATAAATTTCTTTAAAATAAAAATTCTGCTAACATTTTATTTCGAAAGTAACATAAAACTAAAATAATTCATTATAAATTACAATAATATAAGATATAAAATTTAGTAATAATAATAAAACTAGTAAATATAATTATTTCAATTAGTTATAAATGAATACAGATTACTATTAACAACACATAATTTTTTAAAAGGATAATTTTCAATAAAATAAGTTTTAATTTATATATTGTACATTCATTCAAAATCTGAATTTATAAATTCTACAAATTTAATTTCATAAAATTTATTTACTTTTTAAATTCATACTTTCAATGTATGTTTTTGATGAATTATGTGGATTTTTAAAATAATTAATTTTTATGTTAATATTGAACAAATTTCAATTTTTATGATAGCATAACTTTTATGAGACTATAACGAAAAAATAATGTCTTAAAATATTTTCAAACATTTTTATATAAATAATATATATTTATAATGTAAAATAAATCTTTAAAACATAATATAAACCCCATGTTTATTGTTTCTAAAATGTTAATAATATTTTACTCTAATACTTTTTTATTTTCCTATATTAAAAATTAGTTTCATCAATAATATAAACAAAATATAAAAATGTATTTAATAATTTACATCAATATATTCATATTATGTAATAAGTTTAATATCATTTTTATTCATAAGGTTATATTTTCTAGGATTAAATTCCATTAAAATGAAAATGTAAAAAAGGGATATTTTCAAAGAATAGTTTTATTAATTTTCTGTAAATTATTTTTATAATTAAAATTAATATAATTTATGTACTGAGTTTTATATTATTTTAACAAATATTATTACAAACTAGGACTTTTATGTTTATTATTACATGATTTTTATCATAACAATCCATCAAATAAAAACAAAGGTTCAAAAATTCTATTATCTTTGGGAGACTAGGTATATAATTAAAGAACATGAAACTAAAATAATTTTTTTTAGTATCAATATTGAGATCCTAAAACCATTTGAGATTGTAAAACAACATAGGATAACCTAGGAAATACTTAGACAAAAGGGGTGATCTAAAAATCCAAATAAGATATTGAACATGGTGGGTGAAGCATAGAATATGATTTGTAAGGCATAACATGATAACATAAAAGGCATGACTCCTGAATAAACATATGGAAACATAATATAGAGAACACAGAATCATATAATAACAGAAACATTGTAAGTTGTAAGTAACAAATAACATGAAAAAAAACATAAGTCTAGTATAACTACCAAAACTATATCACATGGTGGATAGAGTCCCATAATAGATTATTATTACTCCATAATCTCATGCGTAATTTCTCACGAGACAGAAATACTACCCATTTCATTAGATAACAATCTGGTAGCACCCATCATAACTTGTATATGAATATGTGTTCCATGTAAATAATCTAACATAACTAATAAACATAATGGTTACTTAGGGAAGGAAATGTGTTCTGTAATCAGGTCATATGGCATTACCAAAGGTAATATCATAATGGTGTCCATGAAATAAAGTATTTAAATCCTTTTTGGACATTAATAAATTATTTATAATAATATATCAATAAAATATAATTCCAACTAAAATAAAATCATTATAAAAAGTGGTTTTGTAAATTTTGAAATGTGTTAGTTAAGTGTGGTTTTCATGAAAATAATAGAGTCCTTAAAGAGAGTAAAGGAATAATTATTTCCTTAAAAATAGAAATGAACTAAAATAGTTTTCCATGATAAATTTATTTTTTTAATAAAAATATTGGAGTCTTAAAATACATTATCTATTGTACTCGTAAATGGGTAAGAAATTGATAATTTTCTTTTAATCAGGTTTCCTTATTGAGAAGAATTGAGAAGGGGGCCTTTTAAAACATGCCATTCCCCATTAAAGAAAGATTAATTGAGGTACATACATATTTTTGGTATATATAATTAGAATATGTTATAATTATATAACAATAATAACGAGAAAAATTGAGAAATTAAGAAGAAAGCGTAACCTAATGGTAATATAGATGTTCGAAGAGATCCCTTACAATTCCTATTCCGTTAGTTGAACATGATTTAAACTCATGTACCATGGATAAATTAATGTAATTAAGTTATAAAATAATTGTATTAATTATTTTTATATCATTTATAATTCAGATATAACCTTTTATCACCTTATCATTAAAAATATTTCATTATTACCATTCTTTTAGGTGTTAACTTCTCCATTTTTTAATGAATGTGTTGTCATGTAAGATATGGTTCATGCGCATGGGCTGTAGATTCACCTTAATTAAAATTTTATTAATGATATAAGTATCCTATTTAATGATTTAATACATTTTTTAACCATTTTTGAAATTTTGATAAAGAAAATGATCTGCATCACTTCGTGTAGATGGTAGGTTCTGCGTACCCGTGAGAGAAAATATCATTACCATAATGGTGAATTGGTAGAGAAATGTGATACGTCTCTATCCTGGTAGCCACTATATATTGTTCTCTGAGCCTATACACCAAAATATCTCAAAAATGTCTCCTAGTATGACAAAGGATGCCCAATATAATTGGAGCATTAAGGTGGATATGTGAGGAGACTATAACCTCATATCATATTTCACAACTTGAAGTAAATAACCAAACAAAAAACACATTATATGATGACAAATAGTAAATAAAATTAAACATGTTATATTAAAATGAAATACAGTAAAGTCCTAAATATCCATTTCATACATAAACCATCAATCACTCACTTAGATGACCACATATATAAAATTATTAGTGAAAGCTCAACAAAACATGCACTATTTCCAAAATCAAGCCATATCAAATTCCGAATCTTCAGTACCCAGTTGTGCTACCCTATCCCAACCAGTCAACTACACATGGGAATCCCACTCATCCATGAAATATGAGGACACATATTGATCCATTTTTTTATCTATTATCAACCATAATGCATACATATGGTTTTCATGTAGAGGTGGTGAGAAATAAATAATACTAGGCCACCCCAAATGGTGATCCTATAAAGTATTGTAATAAGTTCATTCTTATGAAATATTCTTAGCATATTCAAAACATAACTATAAAACCATACAAATAAAACAATCACTGATACATAGATCTAACACCTTGATGGACTATACCTGCTTCATGCAATTTCAAGGTGTCTCTGATCTCATCTTAATAACTGTGCATCCCAAATAACTTATAGGATCCATATCCATAGCATCCACAACCAAAACTAACAAAATTGATGACCCATCCTACAATAGTCCAACAATCCATGATACTGATCTAATTCTTCCACTAACATGTTCTTATGCCCCAAACATTATCACGTACTTGGGACCATGAAAAATATATCCCAATTACCACACATAAGTACAACTATTCATGGACCATCAGTCTGGCGTCTATCTCATGTATCATAAACTATAATGCCAAGAGTATTAGTATATATACTAAAACATATATCAAGTTAATTACTTAATTAGCATCACTCCATAACCTAAACCATATATCAAATCAAATATTCCATGAGAATTATTAAGGCACCTAAACCATCTATGTGGAGTATAATCCCACCATTCATCGTAGCTTGTATACTATAAATTCCCAGAGCATCAGTCTTCAACATAAACAACAAAGTATAATATCTTGGTCTAAAGCCTTTGTTTGACACCTAACCCACATTTCATATTATCCATGCCCAGAACCATAGTGTACAAATCATCTATATTAAACATCATTGGTTTCAAGAGAATCAGTCTCTCCTAACCTAAGGAAAAGAAGAATCATTCCAACATCCTATCCCACATAAAATTTCATCAAAATTTTGAAAATTATACTAATACTCAAACCAAGAAGTATAATACCTATTTCTAAAGCTTCATTCTAACACCATATCTATAGAATACATTCTGTTCCAAGATAATCAGTCTAGAACCAAACCATATGTATGTGACGTCACATCCATAATACTCAACAGTAAAAAACATTGTTTCCAGAACCTCATTCTAGAACTCAACCCATAAAAAACTATTAATACTAATACAATTCTTCAATCAAAAATCAGAATCATGGATATTCATATCCATACTTTTGGATTTCTTTTGCCTCTCTATTATACATTAAATACCTTACGTGTAAATAGGGTTCAAAAAATTAGAAACCCAACCATATCAAACCACCCCATGTGAATAATAACATTCTCAACCTCAAAAAACTAAAACATAATGAGGGTTTTCTATACATCCCACTAATCCAGTATCATCTTATCCCCATATGATCATAAATCATCCCATATCTAAAGGAATCACCAATAATGAACTACTTAGCACACACAACTAGTCAGGTTCATCCTATCAATCCATTCGATACATGGTCCTCTGAGACCACATATAAAAACTGGTATCCCTCCTTGGATCCTCAAACTAGAACTCACGCATAGAATTACCCTAACAAATTATAGTAACAACTGAAATCTTGGGCCAATAATAATAAAAAGAAAAATCACCAATAGACCCTCTGTGGACTCCATTTGATCCTTTATCAGCAACATGCCAACTAGGAAACCAAATGAAAACCCATTTCTCTTAGTCATTCTCAATAACCAACCACAAAATCTAACAATCACTTAACTAGGAAACTATCCCACTGTGGGAATCCATAAGAGTCCCTCATACTCAACTCAACACAATAATGACACCCGACCATAGCCACCATCTTACAATGTCAAATAATCCCAAAAGGGTCTAACCAACCTCATCCTCAAACAAAGGATATAAACCTCAACTACTCTTTCATTTAGAAACTTGTCCCGGTATGGATTGTAAAAATATGATCTCCTTATAAATACTACCAAATCCGGCCCCTTGGGACCTATAAAAGTATTCCCATGAATCTTACCAAGGAATACTCAGGCCAATCCAATCCTATAGATTTAAATCCTCATATGGTATCACAACCTAACCCACTTGAGAATTATGAATCTTAACTTCATGGAAATCCCCTACTAAACTTCCATGATCCCAAACACCTTCTATAATACCTCTATATGACAATATTATAAGAACATCATGACATATATGTAAAAATAATCATAATGGACTAATTTCATGTCAAATTATATCTCAAAGGCACAAAACACAAAACAACCCATAAAGGCTATGAAGAGACAATCGAATGGAATGTATGCCTAAGCACATGGCTTGTGCTACCATATCCCCACATGGGTATATACTCCAGCTGAACATTGAATGTATAACCCATGTTCATGGTGTGTAAGTCAGGAACACAGTGTGTACCATACATGGGTTATGTTCTTGTATACCTCACATGGCTTGGCCATGTTCCCCTTTCTAGTCGTGTACTAACAAACAGTGTGTCACCCACATGGGGTCTGACCATGTACACTACACAGCCATGTCCAACTACCCCCTACACATTAATATATCATGTTTTTTAAATCACTATAAGTTTCCATATGAAATATTGATTGAATGATATTTATGATAGAAAACTCAATTAGAAGAAGGTGATGATCCCAACCACGTTTGATATCTAAAGAAAAAGTTCTCACTATATACTCTAGGGTATTAATTTTTACTTCACACCAACCATCTATATGTGGATGGTAATACGTGTTGAAATGTAAATGTTTTCCATGAGATTTCAGAAGGCTTACCAAAAAATTAAGGTAAACCTGGAATCCTGATAAAACAAAATGGAATGTGGTAACAACTATAATAATTTATATAATGGAAATATGATCTAGGCATAAGTCTTCCTTAAGAATAATGAATTATGTTAACTTACATTGGTGATCGACTATAACTTATAGATCATTATTCCCTTTAGATGTGTTGGGGCGTACAAATACAAAATCTATAGTGATGTTCTCCATTTCCACTCCAGTATGGGTACTTTATATAACATCCCCTTGGACTTTTTTCATTCATATAGAACTTGTTGACATAACAAGAACTGAGATATGAACTCTATGATATCTATCTTCATCCAATCCCACTAGAATTACTGAATCAAATCTCTATACATATTTGTACTTCCATGATGAATAAGGAATGAGGGATAATGAGATTCCTATAAAAAATCTTTCTTCATGTCTAGTATGGACAAAACATATACATGTTTCCTGATCCATATGGTAATATTTCATCTCTTTTTAGGTATGTTTGTCTTTGAGTTTTTTATTTTCAACTTTTTGGATAATTTGTATTTGAAAAAGGAGATCCTTTATTGTAAAATATTTCCTAAATTTTATGGATGTATGAATTTTTTATTTAATAGAGTCTAGGTATAAATGGGTGAAGTTTTTCATTGTTTCTTGGTAATTTGAGAAGCCTTAATGGAGCCTTGGTTTTCTTAAATGGAAAATGGGATAAAAAAACCATCTTCATAACATTTAAATTTCGTTTAAATAGATTTGACATCATTTAGTTATTCATGTATTTTAATGAAATAAATATAAGGGGACACGTTTTTCGACACTTAATATTAAAAATATTTACATGACATTTAACTACATTACATTCCATTTAATTCTCCAACCTACTATTTTAATGTGTTAAATGCTACTAAATTATATTCTAATTCACTGTAGCTCTTCATTCCACTACCTCAGGAAACCCTCATAGAAATTTTTGAGTGAAAACATCCCTTAATAATGTCTCATTTGTGAGATAAATCCTTGGTAATCCTTCTCAGTTAGGTTTTCCCTTATCTTCCTTTGGTTTTCCAACTGTTGTAGTAAAATCCTCTGACTATCTGTGTTATTTTTTTGTTCATCATCAGTTTTGATCTAGGTTTCTATTGGAATTCCTCCACTCTTTATTCCTAATGGGTGTTTCTTAAAGGATGTGTGGTTGGATCATCGGTTTAAGGAATGGGGTCTAAATCATAACTATATGGTTTCATAATTACCATGTTTATGAAAAATTATGATTGTGCTTAAATAAAATATTCCAAAATAAATTATATAAGGAATGGGGTTATTCATTGAAGACTTTTCGTTTCAATTGGATTCTTACATACTTTATGTTTTTATATTGGGGGATAAAACCCTGAATGTAATTGAATTGGCTAATGGCTTAATGTTTGTTTAGTATTACATTAGAACATGAGTGATTTTATTATACAGAATCCCTAATTTGTGGCATATTAATTATTGATATAACTATTAATCTTTTTTTAAATTGGATGTGGTTTTCCAAATATAAATGATAGTTCCCATAATTAACTGTTGAGATATATAGTCTAATATTGTGATATCCATGTAGTATGACATAACTTGTGTTCCATGAAGAAATGATTATATATTGGTATCGAACTTAGAAAATGAACATTTATCTATTGAAATACTGATACTGATTGGGCTCATCCTAGTCCCATGTTATAATGGTTATATATAATAGGCTCTTCCCAGTCCCATGATGTAATTATTATTGGACTTTGACCCTTATGATGTAATTTGTATAGGCCTTTGACCCATATTGTTATTACTATACCTTGGTTTTATGGTAGTGGTTGGAATGGTTGTAATACATTATTAGAAGTATTATGACATGAAATTGAATGAGGTTCTTTTACCTTCGTTATAGTGTTGTGGTTGACATGGTTATAAGAGATGCTTAGAGATATTCCAGCACATATTTTAAGGAGTTGGTTGTGGTATTTTATTAATTATTGAATTAATTAAAACATATGTTTATCAATTTATTTCATACAATTCTTATTATACTGGTTATGTTAGAAAAATTGGTTTGGGACAACTGAGTTACACTAACAATTTATTTGGTCCACCATTTGGTACTCATGAATATTACGTGAATGAATTTTTGGATAAGGGAAAAGGACCTAGTTTTTTATTGTTTTATTTTCTAGAAGGGCTGAAGTTTAGAGATGGGACTAATGTGGGGTTTGGAACTTGGGACTATTGAGTATTTTTTTTGATCCTAATAGTATTTTAGTTTGTTTATTCTATAGTTTCATTTATTTAGATTCCATCATGTTACAAAATTATTCCTTCATTATTTATTGGATTATTCAGTTGGATTTTATTGTTTTCTTCTATTATGTTTTTACATTGATTTATTTTGTTTGTATGGTTTGTTTACTATAGTTATGACACTTCATACATATGGTTATAGTCTTCCCACTATAAACATGACACCCCAGCTTCTAGTTGGAAGCCTATGGAATATAAGGAGGTGTTCTTGGGGACTCTTAACCAACACTTTTTTCTACATGAGAGAGTGTCGTATCTGGGGAATATACAATGTGGTATCATATGTAGGTTTTATTTTCTTCTTATTTACTATTTATTAATGGTAGAAAGGATTCTAGGATATGTGGTTGATTTGTAATGACCTTGTGCCTGAGAGTATCTAACCCATGGAAAAAGGAAATCTGAGTACCCAAGGATGGGTTTTTTTTATTGTTGTTGTATTATTAAAAATGATGTTATTTCACCATGTGTGATTCACATGTTGTGTGGAATTATTGTTTTATTATTTTAATTTTTTTTGATATTTGTACTTGTGGCCCATTATGAAGAAAAATGAGAACTCATGCATCATAATATTTACAAGATTATATATTGACATCCATAATTCATGATAGGGGAATTTTTATTCACATGTGATATATACATGGATGTTAAACTATGATATGAGATATCAGTTTCACATGATAAATGAAATGAGTTGATGTTTCATATTAAAACACTTTAATGTCGGGTTTAGGGAGACCAAGAGTCGGTGGTTCTCTATTGTACTCACCTGTTGAGGTTGAACATACTGGTACCCAGTGTTCTAAGGTGTGTATTTTTTTGTCGATAAAATTCCACATCATTTTTTTTCGAATTTAACATCAGAAGAGGGGAAATTATAAAAATACTAACATATTTAAATTAGAGCTTAATATAGTTCCATATGATCGTATGGATGTTCATCTTCATGACAGATTACGATGGGTCATCTGATCCATGGAAGGGGAGGCATTTCATATCGTTACATAGATGTCTGAGTTGAAAAGTATGTATCACTTATAGAATCTTTTAATTTTTACTAGGGAAGGAGTGCCCAATGCATTTGAGTTATAGAATGATTCAGTCCATACAATTTTCAAGAATCTTGAGACACCCACATATTTAAGGGTGAAGCTTTTTGAATATATTATTTGTGGACCTACAAGGCATTGGTGGGATATTATGGAGAAATATGGGTAGTATAATGATCTATCTTGGAAAGAATTCGAGAATAACTTCTTAATCATTTTATACCCCAAAAACATTACATATGAAAAAATCTTGTGAGTCCATGAATTTTATGCATGAAATAATGTTATTGATGGACTATGTTTGACATTTCACTAGCATACTGTGCTCTACACCATCTTTGGAAGCTGATGAGATCTCTAGGGCATGATACTTTCATGTATGTCTTTACTATGAGATCAGGAAAATGGTAAACTTTTTACATTAGTAGCTTTGAATATGTGAGGAACCATAAACTCATCACGGAATGGAACATGGGATAGGCCCCTAGTAGTGGCCGAGATATTTTAGTATGGGGAACTGGGATCTCTTCGTCGAGTGAAAAAAACTGTTGTTGTGACACTTTCTGGAAAGGAAGTAGTGGGTAGAGTAGTCAATGTAGTGGACAACCATCTGAGTAAAATATTCCATTCTAGTGTTACCGGTGTTCCAGGTTTGGCCACATGTTCTCGCAGTGTCTTGACCCTATAGTTGAGTGTCATAATTTTGGAATATTAGGTCATATTCAAGGGTTCATTTTAAACATTACATAGTAGATTAGTGGCAGGGGATCAAGACATGAACCTACATTAGGTAGGGGCTTAACTACCACTCACCAATCTAGTATCTAGAGTTCCATTAAGTGTTTAGGCTGAGGTAGGGGAAGTGGTCACCCAATGCATGAGCAGTAGTACCAGGAAAGGGAAATAGGTCTGGGCCATCATAATGAATCCTAGGTCATGGATAAGAGTTAGTTTAAAATTATCAAAACTACATTGGTTATCAAGTATGCAAGATCATCTACCATTAGAGGTATGACTCTTATATCATCTACCTTATCTTGTGTTTGGTTTTATAAAAGTGCATCGCATTATTTCCTATCTAATATTTTTTTCAAACATTTTTGGACAGTATGTAGATATCTTGGATGGTTATTCTAACATCTACAGAACATTTATATTGCATTCAGTGAATATCAAACATTTCAAGTCGTTTTCTCAAGATATGTTTTCCTAACATAATATTGGGAAAATGTTCATACTGAAATGAAAGGCTTTTAATTGATTCTTTGTATTGATTGGTTAGTTCTATACTAGGCTCATATCAACTATTATTTGATTAGATTTACCTTTTTATCTCCATCAATAACAAAACCTACTAATATTGGTGTTTTTTGTTTTGTGTAAGTTTAAAATACCACTATATAATTCTGTGACGGTTTCCAAAAACTACCGCTAAATTTGTATTTGGTATCTAACTCACCTCGGTTCCATCCATTTCACATTAGTTACTAGGAACTTTTGCAGAACATTTATTTAGTAGCATTTTCTTGGTTTTTCTAGTGTTTTACTCTCCCAAAAATTCTGAGGAAATAAATTCAGTTTAAATTTCCGCTATCCACTCGCCATTTTTTGGATGGAAAACCAACTATAAAATAAAAAAAACCACCACTCAAACAAATTTCTAGATTATATATCTGTGTTTCAATGTCCAAATTTTAATATTTTTAAAGTACAATTTTATAAATGTTGTAAAATAATATATTATAATTTTTTAAAAACATGCCACACAGAATTTAACCCACACTCAAGTTTTTCTACATGATGCCTCCAGGAATCTCAGTTGGTGTCTAGCCAAGGTTTCTTCATGTTATATCTACTACTTATTTCCCATTTTCTCATGAGTATATGACATTTTTATTTAACAATTTTTATGAAGATCCACATATGGATCTATCAGTATCTATCTCATTCAGAGTAGATCTTGAAGTTTCCTCTATGTCCATACAACATATTAAGAAGGAAGAGGCTAGAAAATAGATAAATACCTAAATGAAAAAAGTTATCCCTTTGATGAATGTAATCATAATGGTATGATTTTATTTTTAAAATTATTGGATTGTTAGTCTTCTAATTTTTCATTTACTAGTAGTTAGAAAGATGACATTTTGGAATATGTTGACGAAATGTACATTGAGGATGTGGAATAAAATAATAAAATATATAGTGAAGTTATAAAATATATATTTGAGTTCATATAGGAGTTATTAGTCTGAAAAAACATATCTAGTAGATTACATAGAAGAAGTTCAAGAGGCAATAATAGAGAAGTTTCAAAATTGTAATAGATTCATCAATGAGGTCATTGAAATTGTGTAATCTTTAAAAATAAATGAGAGAAATATTTAGTACCCTTATGATAATTTGAAATTATATATTTATGAGAATTAAATGGTTAGAAAAATCACTAAGGAGATAACAAAAAACATAAAATATAGTAAAAAATCATCTATTAATGTCATGGATGTCCTATCAGCTGTCAAATATAATATGTGAGATGACCATAACAAGTCGTTAAAAATAATATGCTTGATGATTGAATTCAAATTTTGATGGCGAATTTGGATAAAATATTATAGTTATTTATTTCTTAATGAAATACTAATAGTTTTATGTACATGGAAATGGATGTAAAACTAAGATATCTGGTTTCAATAAAATATGATACTTCAAAAAAAAAGGTGAGAAGATATGTGCTCTCAGCTAGTTGTTTAGGATGTTTTTACCTCAAAACAGACTCAATTTTGTGGTAAGAGATAATTATATCCAATATCAATGCTTCCACAATAAAATCACATAAAAATAAATCCCACAACATTTTTTTTATAATTTATAGATTTAAAATAAAAAATTGCCGCAATATGTAGGAATAAAAATTATGGTAAATACACTTGTATGTTGGGAACATAGGTGAGATTTCTATAGAAAAAAACAAATAGTGAAGAAAAATCTATTTTAATAATGAATAATTCATTAAATACGATACATTTATCAATGAATAATTTAATTGAATCATTGGGAAAATATTTTTATTACTTTAAAAATGGTGGGAACTACTATGAACAGTGTTATGTCTAACAAACCGAATATAACTCTCTTATATTTTGAATTATTTTCCATGATAGAGTGTCAAAAATAAAAGTAAAAGGGGTTATTTTTCATTGTAAAACTACAAATGAAATTAGTGAAGAAGTTTTCTCCCAAGAAGGATGTGAAGAAATTTAATAATAATGTTTAACTTACAAGTAAAAGATTCTTTTAATTTGGAAAAATAGGCTGAAAAATTAACCATTTCAAGAGTTACAAACATTTTAAATAATGTAGGATCATGTAGCAATTGAGAAGATAATAAATTCAATAAAGAGATAGAAATATCAGATAAGTATTTTATACTCCTTATGAAGAGGTAGAGAGGCTTCACAAAAAGGGTAAGCTTGAAGCTGAAAAATATTTGTGTAGAAAAAGAAAGAATAAACCAAATATGTATTTTTATGTATGATAATTCATCCTAGATAATTAACAACCATTTAAATGATTCATAAACTCAATGTTTCAGGAATTATACTAATACAAGAATAGAATAGACATTCAAAATGAAATAAGGGAATGAGGCTAAATAGTTTTTAATCTATGGTTTCAACATCTGGAAGTAGATATGTGAATAGAGGAATCTTAAATACCAAACTGGTATAGTTTTTAGATATGAAAAACTTTTTTACATAAATGAAATTTCTAAAATATAGAAGCTTTATACTCTTACATGTAATGTATATATCTAAAACTCAAATAAGATAAAATAATTAAGATTTCGATATATTTTATATATTCAATAATAGGAGTCACTAGGTAGATAATTATATCATAGCCTTGTTTCCAAAGATGGAGAGCTATTGGATAAACCACATAATCTCATATCTATCTACTTGTTCTCAAATGATAGGAAATGATAATAAGGGTGATAAATTGATTTTCCTCCTAAACAAAATGAAATACCATCCCATAATTTTTGGGTAAAGGAAATATATAATGTCTAATACCTATGAAAATCCAATACGATATATTCTTGATAGTATCAATGACATAATTTGTTTTGAGAGACGTTTTACTTGTTCAATACTAAATTTTAATTGTAATTTTCCATCTTACATATCCATAAGAAGTTTAAAAATTTTAATCATGGGATATGTAAGTTATATATTATTGGAGAAACCATCCATGTTGCATTAATTAAGATGTATTTTGTATTTTGAGTTTTAAATCACTTCGATGAAGGTATGTAATAATATAAGACCATTTGAAGAGGCCATGAATTATCCTTAACTAGTTTTTGGAATTCTAGTGCTAAGGATGAAAATTGGGTAAGCCTTATAAATTTACTTGAGAATAATATTGAGACCTACATAAAAACACTCTATTATGGAGTATGAATTATTTATACATATATAACCATTATTTTCCTATATGTATGCATGAGCATCCCCACATTAGAATAAAATTTTCTCTATTGAAACAGAATCTTACATTTATGTATCTATCAATAGAGATGTGTAATAAATATTTTTATCCTCATAGGGATGATTCTATTCTTTATATTCATTATCCCATGTCTATATAAGAATCATTAATTTGGGAAATTTTGCGTACACTACATATTGGAAAATTGAGTTTTTAGGATCTAATATTTTAAGATGAAAATGAATTCTAATGAGGTAGTAATTTTTTATCAATATTCTAGACACTAAAAACTCCCAAATAGTTTTCTGATCAATCCACTGAGTTAATGTGTAACTTTTCATCAAGTAATAAAAAATTGGATTAAGAAATGATGATTTAGAGTACTTTTAAAGCCTGATAATTAATTTTCTTCAATTTTAAGATTCCGATGAAAAATAAAAATAAAGATTCTAGATATTTATTTTATGTTTAGGTAATCATATGTATTAGATAACATTGATTTAAGATAGTATAGAGAAAGAATATTCCAATGATGTTGTTTTTAAATACCATGGGATTCATTAGTAATGAGAATGAAAATATTTCAATTATTGACATATTCATTAAATATTAGATAACTAATATGATAACAATTTTTCCCAAGGGGAAAAAACATATGTAATATTCATCTATATTGTTTCCCAAACATAAGTCTTTACGCACAACTACACATATCCATATGGAAACATTTATTTCAAAAAATATCACTAAAGAATCAAATTTAAATTTAAAGACTCATAAAAATTTAAAATACATTTAATTATATAATATTTTATATTAGAATGGCATGGGGGGTCACATGATTTATCATCTATAAAATATATGATGAATATAAATAATAAGGAAAACTTTGGAATGATATTCCATGACTCGTCCCGGTGGAGCTTGTGCCACCACTCCCCAAGCCCACCTCTAATAAGCTAGGGGATGGTGACTTACATTGAGTAGGAATATCACTAACATGGGAGGAATTTTCTATGTACCTTTACATGTGAACACATCTCTAGGCCCACAAATGATGAATTGTAAAAACCAATAAGAAACAAATGCATCCATATTGTAACACCCTGAACCCTGAAGCCTAGATTCAGGGAATTACATATTTATATTCCCATGATTATAATTAATCAATCCTGAAGGTCTGATTAGTTTAGTAGTTTTGGAATATTATAATACATAAATTATACCCAAAGTATATTTGGAAACATATAAAATACCACATAAAACATAATGAACTGAAATAAACTTCCTCCATGAAAGCTTATTCAAGGTTATCTTCTTCATAACCTAGGGAAAGGAAACATAATTTGCATGATATAAAATGAATAATAAGGGTTACATATGGTGGAATCATGAATCAATAATAAGTGAATAATAATCAATTATTCATGACTAATATGGAATGATGGACAAATGAAAACACATTACATCAATAAGATAAGAAAAAAATGCATCCTTAGATTTTGTCACAGTGAAAACCTCATGGATAGTAATAACTAAATAATGAATAAAGAGATTGAATATTATTTGGAAAAAATGTAACTGGCACATGAACTATTATTACATTGAGATGTTTTATGTCAGTGGGTAGAAACCTATCTTATTTTTTGAAAGAAACTCGATGGGTATGGCGCCAACTGATTAGTCTCATGAGACATGTGGATGTATTAAGGGGATATAGTAGGCCCCGCCT
This sequence comes from Viscum album, assembly GCA_963277665.1. Lineage (NCBI taxonomy): Eukaryota > Viridiplantae > Streptophyta > Magnoliopsida > Santalales > Viscaceae > Viscum > Viscum album. The sequence goes on along the minus strand of OY728119.1, from coordinate 1,968,562,209 downwards.
ATCACTAAATATCCAAATAATTCTTTATACATATATTTAATACCACAAAAATATTCCTCCTTGATATCCATATTTAATAGAGGACAAAAATTCATTAATATTTCCCCAGTTAGAATAGCATTGAAAATAAACATCATAGGTGAAATTGTATACGGAATAAAGAAATAATCATATCCATGGTACAAGAAAAAGGATATTTACAAGAATTTTTATTTTTAATAAAAAATCATTTCAAATGGAAATTATATACCCCACATAAGAAATATTAGGTGCACAGTACCAAGTATGTCTCATTGAAATTGAAGTTGAGACAAAGTCCCTTACAACGTTGTAATCAATCGAGTTGTATAATCAAAAGATATCAATCACCAAATGAATCAGAAAATAATAGGAATATAAATAGAATAATGATATTATATGAAAACTTTCAGTATACATAAACCACATCAAAAACATAAGTGGTGAACAATTGAAATCTCACAGAATTAAAAGTGAGATAAGAAAAACCCTTAACTTATGTCAGAATGTGTTCTTCAATTGATCTAAATAACCAGAATAATAAAAATTATCTTCATTAATTAATAATTGTAGAACCACCTATACATGTAACTAATTTATTTTAACCTTATTACATTCATTAATTGATTTTTTATGGCTTTAAGAGGTTCAAATTTCTTTTTTTGGAAGCATTTTCTTCTTTGATTTTCATGATCGGTTTACTTGCATTCATGAATGGATGATCAATTAAATGTGGTTAAAAATCCAGAATTGTTAACATTGATTATTAGTGACATTAAAAATATAAATATGATATTATAATGATTTTTTTAATATATCAGGAGGATGACTTATTAGATAAATGTTAATGATAAACGCTTGGATTAACTTGGTGGTATTGTGCACAAAGAATTTGTTTTGAATTATTATTTTATATTATGAGTTTGTAAGGATTTACAAAACATTACATAAGATAAAATAAATATATTCTGACTTTTTTTACCATTATAATGGATTCATGACTAGTATTAAAGATAGTAATGAAAATTTAAAACTCATCTTCCTTGAACGTGAAAAATTAACACGTCTCAGATAGTGCTTTATTTATAGTATAAAATGAGGGAAATTAAGAGATAGTGATGGAATATTCCATTATCATAACAACATTACCATAAATATAAGGTAATATATTTATCCTAACATTTGGATGAGGTAAGCTGGGAATAGAAAAGATAACAAAGGAACTTGAATGTAAAACAAAGGAATTTAAAAGGGGAATTTAGATCTTGAATCAATCATCATTTAAGAGCATCTTTTGGGGAGATGATTTGGTCTTTTGAGGATACCAAAGGCTGTTGGACATGAGGGATGAGATTAGGGATAGATTTGATCATAATTTTGGAAAGTCTCTAAGATTGAGTGGTGCGAAGAAATGAGGGTGTGAGGGGGCGGTATTTATAGTAGAGGGAAGAAGGGGTTTCTTAATATTATATTCATTAATTTATTATTTCTTCACAAGACAAGAAATATTGAGGATTCCCTAACCTGTAATAGTAATAAGTTCATGTGAGTTTGAGATTTTTGTTCTTACATCACTCATATTGTAATGAATAGTCGATTTAAATTAAAATGTATTTATACGATAAATTAATGTATTTTACTATTTACAAAAAATTCAAGTATTTCAGAAAAATATAAACAATTCACCAATACCATTTTATTATGTCAAGAATCCATATATGAACTCCATTTTGAAATAATAATTTTCCAAATATGAGAAATTTAATTTTTAATTAAAATCATTATTTAATTGAAAAGTATCAATACTTAAAATATTCCACTTCATTTTTTAGGGGCCTAAATTTTATTTAGAATTTCATGGGTATGTTTGATATTAGTAAGGTTCATATTACTATTCATAAGGGTATGTAACTATTGATGATGGGAAATTAAAAGTTATAATGTTATGTTATTATTGGTCAGAGTAGGACACTCAAGAGGGGGTGAATTTAGTTCTTATAAAAACTTATGTTAAATATTATTATTTTAAATAGCCCAATTTTAAAATTCAATTGTCCAGCTAGATAGTAGTGAATTTATAAGATCTTGATTGTACGATTAATTTCTCAAAAGGGTGATTAGTTCTCAGATATATTAGTTTGATAATTAATATAACTTTTGAAACTATCCTTAAAAAGTCAATACTGTTATAAAAACTTGTTATGATTAACTATCATAGTTCAAATTAGATTTGTGAAATATGTTATAAAAAAGAGTAAAACTAAATGTAAAAACACAGTAGAAATAAAAAAAGGAGGTTCAGTCTCAAGTAGAGACCTAATCCTCTCCACATGGTGATCACATACCACAAGGGTGTTTATATTAATAAATAGGTTGATCCACATGTTGGATCAGGGTTCACAATAGCTCACAGGATATCCAGGTCAAAGACCTCTACCATATTTCTTCATGGGTAAAAAATATTGGGTCACACAAGGACCACTTAAAATCTTATCTGTGGGAGTAAAAAATTTCTAAGAACGTATGAGTGGAATTATATCTTGTATCCTTCAGTTTGATATAGGAGATAAAGTGTGTTATATAGACAAATACACACAATGCACAAAATATATAAAAATCCACACAACAGAGAAAATAAATATGATAAATTATTTAGAAGGCTATGTGTGTCTTGATATTCATCTCTGGTCTCTTCAGATTTAGTTGAGATAAGGTTTGAGTCCTCATCTAGATGTTGACACTAAAACAGAGTGTCATATTTTAGCTTCCAAGTACAAGTATGGTTCTGCAGGTATATCCTTCTCCTTCTTTGATATGTAAAATATGTTTTTTATTCAATGTAAATAATGATTGATATTTCCTCATATGTTCATCCTTTTTTTCTTGAGTTTACATTGGGTTCGTGATATTGGTGAATATTCCTATGTATATCTCACACAGAGGCACACCACTCTTCTATTCTTTCTTTTTCTTCTTCTCTCTTCAAAATATTTTTTATTTTTAAGGTCCAACATAGATCATTATCTTTTCTTGTGCATAGGTTCATCGTACCTCATACTGTCTACTAAATTTCCAAAAAAGATTATTAAATATTTTATTATCATTAAATGACTAAAATATGACCATTATAAATAATTTCAATAAATGTAAATTTATACATTCTATCAAGGACTCGCCCTATTGGTATCTCCTTCTTTCAGTTACTCAACCCATCAGTGTGTCATTATTTCAGTATTTACAAATGTCGGCGACTCATTACATCTGTGGCCCATTTTAACTGTCAGTGATTCTTTCATTGGTAACACCATTCATCGGTGGGTCACTTGTACTGACAGTAAGTGGATTGTATTGGTAGGTCATCTGCGTCGGTGAATCATATGCATTGGCAGGTCATCCGGGTTGGTAGATCATCTACATCGGTAGGTTATTTGTATCAGTATATCGTATCTTCTATCAGAGTTGGTCTATTATACATGGAGTATATTTTTTTCGGACTATCTTATAATAAAAATGTAAACATAATGTTCCAAATCTATGTGAGATCATTGATAGACATAATTGCACATGTTGACACTTAAATAATTATGACTGAAAGGTTTGGACATTTTTAATATTAATTTACATGATTTTCGAAATGAAATTATTTTTTATTATTAAAACTACAAATAATAGAGAGGAGGACCGATAATCTCTTATGGGCCAACAATTTCCACCTTATTTATTACCACAAATAAAGGTATTATGTAGAACAAAAAGGTAAATTATAGAAGGTAATTCAAACTAGTTATCCGCCTTTTGGGATTATCAAAAAGATAACAGGAATCCTAAAAGGAAAATGTGTTATAAAGTATTAGATAAAATGGAAATGGAGGAAAAAAAGAACACAAAAATTACATTAATCAAGAAAGTACAATGGATGACCATTATTCAAACAAAAATATCATGAATCAAGAAATAATCCCTATAAGATAATGATACTCACTATGATTGTGTGTTTATAGGATCCTTTCCTTTTTTATAAGTATCAATAGAGGATCATGGAGGTGATGGATGAGTGGCTGGAGGGTCATAAGAAATTCTCAAAGGAGGTAGGATCACCCCTTTTGGAAAATTAGGTACAAGAATGGGTTGGTGTTGGGATAACATAGGAGGTTGAACATGTTCTTGGATAACTGGTTGAATCTGAGTCAAGGAATGATCAACATACATTCGAGGTGTAGGCATTAATCTTGGTGTTCCAAGAGGTTTTGTGGTAGGAACTAAAACTACATCACTTTGTACATGGAGGTATGGTTTTAATAGTTTGATGAAATCCTCAATAATCTAACCACCATACTTCATTTATTTCTCAAATTCATCCTTATTCTCCAAGAATTTGTCCAACATAGGAGTGAAGTCCTTTAATTGCATGACATGTTCTTTGAATTCTTTTGTGCTTGGGGTGATGTCAAATTTCATGCCAAATAGATAAAATGACTGGAAAACTAATGATTAGAGTAAATCATGGAGATATATTAATTAACCCTTTGTATGCTCTTCATGAGTGGAAGATGCTTCCTTGGTATATAATCTAGCCATATCATGAACACTGTCTATATTCTTCTCAATATTTTCTTGGTTACCCAAGCCAGAGGTATCAAATAGTACTTTAAGATCCTCTTTTAAAATAGTTCTAATTTTCTCATTATCCAGAGTATGAGAGGACTAACCAGATGTGGAAGAAATAAAATTAGCAGTTGAGGTTGAAGAAGATTGCACAATGTCCATTTGTTCCTTTCCTAGTTTGGAAAATCATGAACATTTAAGAGTTTACTGAATGTACTTAATGTCTTACTGATGAAAATCATGAACATTTAATTTGGAAAATCATGAAAATTTTAGAGTGTACTAAAAATCATGAACATTTAAGAGGTTGAAGAAGATTGCACAATATTTTATTGGTTTTTTCTATTCTATCTTCATCAATCTCATATCTCATCTAAGAGTCTACTGAATGTCTTACTGGTGATCATATGTCTTCCTTTAATTTCTCCAAGATTTCCCTAGTGAAATTGTCATTATCAAGGGTTCCATCCACTGGTTCCCCTTCAGTAGGTACAAACACTTCAACTTAAAAATCATTATAACCTAATCCCAATGGTAGATACCTAGGTTTCCTCTCCCATTTTTCAATTATATCATCATCCAAAGGAGTAATAGTATCAATCCTTACTCTTCCAAGTTGATTTTCTTCTTCAACTTGATTTTCTCTTTCTTGATGCTCCACCTCAATCTATGCCTTCTTTACTGGTTTCTCATACTCATAATGAGGTATTATTCATTTATAAATGAAATGATGTACAAGAATTTCTTGAGCTTCCACTTCAGCAGAAACATCAGCATTTTCTCTCACTTCAACAAAACTTCAAGAAGTTCTTCCAAGCGACGCTAATCTATAGCTTCATGAAATTCAGCATCATCACCTTGATTATCCTTATAATGGTAATTGACAATTCCATTGTTTCCATTATCTTCATGTACATAGATATGGTCTTCATTTGTATTTTTATCCCCATCATCTTCACCTTATTCCTCTTCACAAACACTGCCACATTAACTATCTTCACATTCTTCTTTATATTCATCAGAGTCACTAGATATACTTACATATTCCACACATCCCAAGACTTCTATATCCTTATCCCCATTATCTTCAAGAGTGGGACCATAATAGGGTAATTTAAGTGGAGGTATAGGATTTCTAATGGAAAAAACCTTTGTGATGTCCAGTTGTGTCAGGATCACTACTATCATCAATAGGTGATCCTAGATCTCTAACTAGAGTGAAAGGCTCTTATTCTTCGTCTAAAGAGTAAACATCTTCCTCATTTGGACCCATACTAGGATCAATCATATTCTTAGTCCTATTTGGATAATTATCTAGATTGAACATGTCATATATCTTATATTTATCCCCATCCCATTCTCTTTTCCAGGGGTTCCAGTTGATTTTCATCCTCATACAAATCTCTTTACTGAGGCAGATCCCATTGCACTAAGAAATAACTTCTTCACCTTCGTCAACACAACCTTTTTATTTTATCATAGTCTTGATCATCCTTTGATAGAATAGGGAATTAGTTTTATAGGATGCTTTGATCATCCCATTCATGTGTAAAGAAATGTATCTACACAAATTTACCTTGACACATTTTCTCAATAGAAAAACCAAGTAGACATATTGATATTTCATAGATGAAAAGTCCCCATTCTTGTGACATATATGATGCTGGAAGAACATAAACAAGATTCTAAATTCTCCACTTAACTCTATAGAAATGGGTCTTCTATGCTCATTATTATTAGTAAGATCCTTTAACTCTATCAAAAATAAAAACATATCACTCTCAGGTGGAGATGTGCCTTGATAATTATCAAATACACCTTCATGAGGAACTTTAAGACATTCATCCCAATGTCTTGATGATAAAGTTATTCTATTCCCTTTTACTATGGATTTTATCCATGTGAAATCACATCCATCCAACAGAAAATCCTTATTCATGTAAAATTCATGAACTAGGTTTGGGTAAAATGGTCATTAATTATTTGAGAACTACTCAAGATAACCTTGATCTTACAGTACCTTGAGTAGCAGATACATGATTTCTAATATACATTCCACAAGAGCTTCTTTTTAAGTAGCTACAACATGATTTTCTATAGAAGGGTTTACGGGTGCTGAAGATTTTCTTTATTCACCTTTCTTTTTCATAGAAGCACGATAACTGACATCATCAAGAGCTCGCTTCAAATGCGCATTTCCAAGATGAATGGTCAGGGGTGAAGAGAGGGATCAATGACCGAGATAGCATTGAGTTAATGGATTAGAGTGGATAGATTCAAATTTAAATCATTTAGGGATTTTAAAATTACACAATCATGAAATCGTGAATGGGGTTCAAAAAATTTAATGAAATAGTGTCATTTTGATAAAAACAGAAAACAATGATTCATCAAGGATGGAATTATAGATTCTTCATAACACTAACGGTGTCGGCATGATAATGCATCATTTTCTACAAGACATAGCATCAGTGTTGGCAAGACAGCTATGTCAGCATGACATACCGTCAGTGACGGCATGACAACTATATTGGTAAGACATAGTGTCGATGTCATCATGACATAGCGTTGATGTCGGCATGACAAATATTTCATTGTGACAACTTCACTTAAAAAATATCAAAGTAATAGAAACATAATGTTTTATACATTGATCATTCTTAACTCATGTATGATGTAATTAATTCTGTAATAGTTCGATGGATTAGGGAATTTGTTTGCAAGATGACATTAAGTGTTAATAAATTCTAAAGTGATATCACCCATTTTGACAATCATCTCTCAAAAAGTGATTTCATACATCAATATGTTTTGTTCTATAATGAGAAACAAATTTTTTATAAATATTAATAGCACATGTATTGTCAAAATTTAAATGTACATGTCTAAATTGAAATCCATATTATATAAGAGTGTGTTTCATCATCAAAATATGAACACAACAGCTACTAGTAGCTATGTATACATCTTCAGTAATATATATTGCAACAGAATTTATTTTCTTACTACACCATGAAACCAATAACTTTCCCAAAAAATGACATATTCTAGAGGTTCAATTTCTATCTAACTTGTATCCACTAAAATCATCATCAGAATAACTCACTATATAAAATGATTGCCCTTTAGGGTAAAACATTCCAAAATTGATAGTATTTTTGAGGTATTAGAAAATAATTTTAATGGAACTTAATTGATATTCATTGGTATTAGTTTGAAAATGAGAACACATACACACACTAAACATTATATAGGGCCTACTTGCTGTCTAGTAGAAAAAACTACCAATCATCCCTCTATAAGTGGACTGATCAATAGATTTACCATCTTCATCAAGATCCAACATAAAATTGGTACTCCTTGGAGTGTCACTACTTTTAATTCTATAAAATAATGAAAACTAAAAGGGATTTTTTTATTTAATTTCATTTAAAATGACACCTTCTCTATTTTGAAAAATATCAAATCCGAGAAAGAATTTCAGTTCACCCATCAAACTCATTTTTAAATTTACTTTGCATAATCATAAATAAATAAATACGTACATATATTCATGAAGATCAAAAAATAATATCATCTATATAAATATGAGAAACTAAAACATCATTAGAAATTCGTTTTATCAAAATGGTAGGATCATTAATTCCTTTTGTCAAATATTTTTAAATGTAAAACGTGAATAGTCTATCATACCAAGTTCTTGGAGATTGTTTTAAACAATATAATGATTCTGTTAGTTTGAAAACATGATTTTGAAATTGAGGGTTTATAAAACTAGGTGTTGTTAAAAAACATCCTCAATTATATACCCAGATATGAATACACTTTTAACATCCATTTGATAAAGCATGAAATTAAGGTGGTCACAAAAGAAAGAAGGATTCTAAGGGCCTCAAGTCTAGTCACAGGTGAAAAGGTTTCTTCATAGTCAACGACTTATTCTTTACTATAACCTTGTACAACCAATATCGCTTTGTTTCTAACAATATTACCAAATTCAATTACTTTGTTCCTAAACACCCACATAGTGCATATGGTCATGGTGTCATTGGGTCAATCCACAAGTTTCCAAAACATTATTTCTTTCAAATTGATTAAGTTATTCTTGTATAAACATCACCAAAAATTTATCTTTAATTGCATCATTGATGTTTTTAGGTTCATGATGTGAAAAAAGGCTTGATTTTCAACCTAATTTCTAAGAGAATATCTAGTTTGTGTCCCTTTATCAATTTCTCCAATAATAGCCTTACAAGATGGTTCTTGAGGGTTCTAGTTAGTCTAGAAAAGGTGGGGATAATAATTTTAGGTTCAACAATAGTTTTGAGTTCATCATGTTTGGTGTCTGAAGAATTTCCATAACTGTTTGATTTATGAGATTTCTTGACAAGAGTATTAGATGATTTTTCATTTATTTCCAGATTTGTCACATCATATTCAAGGTTGTCTAGGGGGTTATTAAGTTCATGTGGATCTGTTTCAACAAATTTTATATGAACAGGTTCATCCACACACTTGGTTCTTTTATTAATGACTCTATAGGATTTACTCGAGGTTGAGTAACCTAGGAATATTTTCTCTTCACACTTGGTTGAAATATTTGTAATATTTTCCTTTGTATTAATGATATAGACTTTGCAACCAAAAACATTTAAGTAAATAACTTTGGGTTTTTTATTTTTCCACAACTCATAAAGAGTACTTATAAGAATTGGTATGATTAAGACTCTATTAATTATGTAGTAAACTATATTAATATCCTGAGCCCAAAACTAAATAGGTAGATCATATTCATTAATCATTGTTTGACATATCTTTTGTAAGGTTCTATTACTTCTTTCCATGACTAAATTTTGTTGAGGCGATCTTCGGGAAGATATGTTATGACTCCAGCCACTGTTTTTACAAAATGATTCATAGTATTGATTTTCAAACTCTCAACCGTGATCACTTCTTAAGGATTTTTTCTAAGTCCTCTTTTATTTTACACTATTTTAGCATACCTGGCAATGTAAGTATATGCTTCACTTTTGTGATCTGAGAAATAAGTCCAAGTATACCAAGAATAGTCATCTACAAGAACATATACATAGTGATTACTATTTAAACTTGAAAATTGAGAGGGTACAAACAAGTCCATGTGAACCCACACTAAAGGTTGAGAATTTGAAACTTCTTTCTTTGATTTGGAAGATATATAGTGTTCTTTACCCTTTTGACAGGGATTTCAAACTTTGTCATTTGAAAATTCAATAATGGGTAGATCCTTGACTAGTCTTTTTCGAGTAATATTTATAAGAGAGTTTAAATTACGGTGTCCTAATCTCCTATTCCAAAGCCATGAATTTTTTTGAAAGGAACTTAAACCATAAACGTTTTGAGAAGCTAAAAAATCTATTTTTACAAAAAAATACATTTTCATTTCAGAAATAGAAAATAATAATTCCTTTTTAATGTTAAAAACATTTCAAGAATCATTTAAAAATTTAACATGAAATAAAAAATCACATAATTGTGAAATACTAAGAAAATTATATTAAATTCATCAACAAAAAGTACTTTAGAAATTAAAACTGAGTTAGAGTTACTAATCTAGACTAAGCCAATTGTTTTTCTTTTAGCATTGTCACTAAAAGTGACATATCCACCATCAATCTTGACTAGATTCTTGAAGCATAAATAGTCTTCTATCATATTTCAATAGAATCCACTATGTATTTACCATAATATTTTACATATGCTCTTTAAATATCTTTCATACAGAATAATCAAATAAAAACTTATTTCGGTACCTAGATTTGTTTGTGTCCAATGATATTAGTAATCAATGCTTTAGGTACCCACATTTTTTTAGGGTTTTCCTATAGTAATTATATAATATATATGAAAAATATAATCTACTTGGTCCATAAAAAATAAAGGTATTAAAATATTTTTTAGAACTAGAACTAGCATAAGAATTTTGTTTTTAAGGTGGAAAAATATATTTTACAGATTTAGTAAAAAAATATGTTTTTGATAGGTTTCTCTATCCAGGGTGGTATTAAATTACAGAAGAGTATTTATGAGCAATCTGTTTACCAACAATTTGTGTAAAATTATTTTTCCCATTGTTAATCTTTTGTAGATATTTCATTAATTTCATATTTGACATTTTAGTGAACTATGTTCTTTGAGAAGTTGAGTATTCTTTTCCATTCCAATAGTAAGTTCATAATTAATATTTACAGTCAGTTCATGCTATTTTTTAATGATTTATATTTATCTTTCAATTCATTGTACGCCTCTTCTAGAAGGTTATAATATTCAAATATATCATCACTTGTCATAATTTTAGAATTAATTTCATCTCCGGAATAGTACGAATTGTGTATAGGAGAAACCAAGGATAACATAATGTGTTTTCATAAAACACATATTTTCCATGTAATATTTTACAACATGAGATGATGATGATTCATTGGAGCTATCATCAAAGGCATTCCATTTCGTCTTCATATATTTCTTATATTTCTTGTCTTTTTTTTCATACTTCTTTTTGTATTTTAATTTTGGACAATCATCTCTGACATGTCCACTCCCCTTACATTTATAGCTTACAATATTCTCTAATTTGTCATTTATTTTTATAAACCATTTTCCAATTTCCTTTGTTATCACATATTCCATTATAATTGGGCTTCCTGGAGAACTTCTTCTTCCTATTGAATTTTTTTAATCTTCGTGATAGTTGATCCATCTCTTTGTCACTATCTGATGTTGATTCATCATTTCTGGAGCTTTCAATAAATGCTAGAACCTTATCTCTTTCCTTTTTATTAGAGGTAGTAGTCTTGAAGGCTACATACGTTATCTTAGGTTCATAATCTTCTTCATTGTAGACATTCATCTATTCCTCAAACATCATAAGTTTTCCAATGAGTTCTTTGACAGGATGTTTGAGGAGGTCACATGATTCTCTAATTGAGAAAGAAGTTACTCTCTATCTATATGGTATGAACTTGAGAATTCTCATAATTTTCCCCTTGGCTGTAACATCTCCTCCCAGAGAGATCATAGTTTTCAGAATTTCATTTTACGTGAGATACATAAAATAAATATGCTCGTCATGCATCATTAGGAAGTTATCATATTTAGTATATATGATTTAAGTCTCATTTCCTTGACATTAGTTGTTCCTTCATGTGAAACAAACAAAGTATCCCAAATTTCATGGTCTCTTTTAAATGTATAAATTATGTTAAATTCTTCATATACTAAAGAATAGTATAAGGAATTCATGGATTTTTCATTATTTCTATAAGAAGTCTTAGTTGGGTAATCCCAAGTAGTTATGACAGTAGAAGTAATCTTATATTCACATACAATTGAACACCAAATCTGCAAACCCATACTTTCTAAGTGAATTTTCGTTTTAATTTTCCTTTGTCCATAATTTATTCCATTGAAGAATGAAGGTATGATTGTAGCATCACATTCCAGCTGATTGTCTTTAATAAATTATTAGAAAATGATTTTAAAGTGATAAAAATTTAGTATTAACAAAAAATTTATGATCTTTGTAATACAAATAAAATCACACTTGAAAAGATTGAAAATGATTTGAAAACTGAAAATTCAAAACCTTTGATACCAAATGTTGGTCAAAGTAGGACACTCAAGAGGGTGGTGAATTGAGTTCCTATAAAAAATTCTGTTAAAAATTATTTTTTTGAAATAACCTAGATTTAAAATTCAATTGACCCATTATCCTATAGTTAATTTTTAAGATCTTGACTATTCAATTAATTTCACAAAAGAGTGATCAGTTCTAAGATATATATTAATTTGATAATTAATAGAACATTTGAAACTATACAAATAAGTCAATACTAATATAAACACTTGGTAATACTTACTATTAGAGTTCAATTTAGTTTTATAAAACAAGTGATAAAATAGAGTAAAACTAAATGTAAAAACATAGTGAAATTTAAAAAAATAGGTTCAGTATGAAGCAAAGATCTAATCCTATCCACGTGGTGATCAACGTACACTATGAAGTTTAAATTATTAAATAGATTGGTCCACACCATGTATTGGAGTTCACCACAGCACAAAGGTGGTCCGGGTTACAAGACCTCTACCATAGTTCTTCATGGGTACAAACTACCAGGTCACACAAGGACCTCTTCCACACTTATTACTGGGAGTCAAAAAGGTGTAAAAAGGTATGAGTGGAAGGATATCTTGTATCATTCAATTTGATAAAGGAGAAATTGTGTGTTTTATAGCTAGATACACACATTGATCAGAAGTATTTAAAAATCCACACATCAGAACAAATAAATATGAGAAAGGATTTAGAAGGCTTTTTGTGTCTAGAGATGTAGCTCTAGACTCTTTAGATGTTACTGAGATGAGGTTTGAGTCCTATTTTGGAATATGGCACTAAAACCGAGTATCATATTCTGGCTTCATGGTATATTTATGGTTCTGTAGTTATATCCTTATCCTTCTTTGATATGCTGAAGATGTTTTTTGATACGATTTATAGCTTGATTGAGATTTCATCGTGTGTTCTTCCCTGTCTTCATGAGTTCACATGGATGCATGATAGCCACAGATATTCTTTTGTATGCCTCAAATGTGGTCACACCACTCTTCTCTTCTAACTTTTTCTGGTTCTCTAATAAAAATGTTTTTATTATTTAGATCTGAGAGAGAGAATGATATTTTCACATGCATAGTTCCTCATAACTCATATTGTTTTCTAAAAGTCCTGAAAAAGATTATTAAAATTTTTATTATCATTAATTGACTCAAATTTTATCATTAGAAATAATTTTAATTAATGTGAATTTTAAGAGTCAATCGGTAAATCATCCCATTAGTATATCCTTCTATCGGTGAATCAACCAATCGGTATGTCATTCTGTGAGTCCTTCCATACACTAGTGATTCATTATATCAGTGACGCGTTTTAACTATTGGTGATTCCTTGCATCGGTAGAACCATGAATTGATAGGTCACTTGTACTAAGGATAGTTCTATTTCATCGGTAGGTCATCTGCATTGGTGATTCATATACATCGGTAGGTCATCTGTGTCGATGAGTCATATGTGTTGGTAGGTCATCTACATCGGTATCTCATATCTTCTGTTAGTGCTTGTCTATTATACTTGGAATATATTTTCATTTTGACTGTCGTACAATATAAATGTATACAGAATGTACCAAATCATTGTGGGAACACAGATAGACATGATTTCACATATTGAAAATTAAATAATTATGAATTAAATGTTCATAAATGAATAATGTGAATTTATATGATTAATATGAATTTACATTATTTGTGAATTGACATGATTTATTATTATTAAAAACTACTATTACCAGAGAGGAGGACCAACAGTACCCTATGGGACAACAATTTCTATTCACAAAAAATTATGTTGATTGTATCAAACTCCAAATATCAACTTGATCGTAACTATATATGTATTTTTTTGAAATTCAAAACACTGAAGTGGAAATTTATTGTTTAATGGGTAGGTTATGATTATCTCTTATATTAACAAAGTGTTGTTTCACAAAAACTAATTTGTTCAATTAAATATAGGATATCTAATTAATTAAATGTATTTAACATATCATAAAATTTTTGGGGTGTTATATTCCTCCCACCTTTGGATATTTTGTCCTTGAAATTAATTACCTTCAAAAATATGTGGGTAGATTTTCGTCATAACATCCTTAAGTCCCCATGTTTCTTCCTCTATTTTATTGTCTCCCTAACCAACCTTAACCATATGAGTCATCTAATATCTCAATACTTGATCTCTAGATTCATGAATATAGATAGGCTCTTCACAGTAAGTAAAAACAGGTTCCAGCTCTATTTCATCATAGGTGACTACACATTTTAGGTCTCTCATGTATTTCTTTAATAATGACTCAAGGAAAACATTATAAACGTTGGGGAGACATGGTGGAGTTTCTAAATAGTAAGCTACAACATTGATCCTTTCCATAATTTCAAATAGGATGATGTACCAGGGGCTCATTTTCCCTTTCTTATCAAACCCTAAGACACCCTTCCACAAAAATACTCTTAGAAAGACAAGATATCCAAATTAAAATTCCAAACCATGTCTTTATTTATCATCATAAATTTTTTTCCTACTTTTTGGTAATTTAATATTGGCCTGAATTTTCTTGACCATTGCAGTTGTCTCTTTGATAAATTTTGGGCCTATAAGTTTCCTCTTGCCAACTCTATCCCAATATGTTGGACATCGACACCACATACCATATAATGCTGCATATAGCTCTTTTTGAATGTTATAATGGAAACTATTATTGTATAAAAATTCCACCAAAGAGATTTTTGATACCACATACCTTGAAAGTCAAGAGAGCATGATCTCAACATGTCTCCTAGTGTTTGAATAGTCCATTCAGACTATTTTTCAGTTGTGGGGTGATAAGCAGTACTCATATGAAGCTTAGTGTCCAAAGCCTTCTAGAGATGTTTACATAATTTTGATGTAAATCAAAGATCACTATCGAACATAATAGATAGAGGTGCACCATGATGTCTGAAAAATTCATTAATATAATGTCTTAACAGGAACTCAAGTGGTAAATCCACTCTTATAGAATAGAATATGTGCTAATTTTTTGAGATGATCATCAATTACCCATGTTGCATAATTCCTTCTAGGTTTCCTTAGTAGTTTGGAAAAACAATCCATCGTAATGTCAGCATACTTCCACATAAGAATAGGTAGAGGTTTCATGACCCCTATAAGTTATTTTCTCTTTATCTTCACCTGTTGACAAACAACAAACCTTGACACATAATCAGCAATTTCCCACTTCATGTAATCCAACCAAAAATATTTCTTCATATCTCTATACATCTTAGTGCTACCATGGTGTATAGAGAAATTTAATCCATGAGCATCATCTAATAGTTCCATTTATAAATTATGTATTGATTGAACACATAACCTCTTCCCAAATATTATAAATCTATCATCATACATGAAGTCTCCCAATCTTCTATTTGTAATAGCTTTAATTTTCTTTTCTATATTCTCATCTTCAGATTCAGAGGTTTTTTTTCAATTCTTGTAATGATGGTTTAGCAATAATTTTAAAGTGGAAATATATTTCTTCTTCCTTAAAAATTACCATTTCCCTCATTAGTAGATTCATGATTATAGGATCTCTCTCAATCCTCATTTGGGTAGTAAGTCCTTGACCTTTCATGCTTAATGCTTCTTCCACCTTATTTTCCTTTCTATGGGTGGTTGTGTAACGAATAATCATAATCTTTGAGTAACTTGAGAAATATTTTTTTCCTCATGTTCAATTATTTTTTTGTAATAATGTATCTTAAACCCTTGTGATCTGTATATATCTCACATCTTTCACCGTAGAGATAATGAATCCATATTTCTAGAGAAAATATTACAGTTACTAACCCAATATCATGATTTGGGTAATTTTCCTCATGAATCTTGAACTTCCTTGATGCAAAAGCAATATCATTATCATTTTTCAAAATGAAGAAACCCATTATATTTTTTGTTACATCATTTTATATCACAAATTTATTATTTCCATATATAAAATTGGATAATTGACCAATATTATTTTCAATTATTCAAAGCATTTTGTACATTCTTTCATCCATAAAAACATAACCCCTTTATGTGTGAGCTTGGTTAGCAGGTTATCTAGTCAGACAAAACTCAGAAAAAAAACTCTAATAGTAACCTACTATGAAAATAAAACTACTTACCTGAGTTATGTTTTTTTGGTGGGCCATTCTTGGAATTCTTTTGTCTTCGTAGGGTTAGCTATGATTCCATCCTTTGAGAAAGTATGGCCATGAAAGGAAACTGGTTGAAACAAAAATTCACACGTTCTAATTATCCTATATAATTCATTTCTTCTAATTGTTTTCATAATAATCCTCAAGTGTTTATCATGGTCTTCATAGATTTTGCAGTATACTGGGATATCATCGATAAATACCACAAACACGTCATCAAGATATTCCTTGAAAATCTATTAATTACATCCATGAAAACAGAGGGTGTATTATTCATTCCAAAATGAATTACTATAAACTCATAATCCCTATAACTAGTTTGAAATGTTGTCTTTGGAATATCTTCCTTCCTCACATACAGTTGAGGATATCCAGATCGAAGGTCAATCTTCCAAAAATATTGGGATCCATGAAGTTCATCAAATAAATCGTCAATGTGTGTCTAATGATACTTATCCAATATTTTAATAGCATTTATTTCTCTATAATCAATGCATAACCTTATGTATCCATCATTCTTATTGAAAAAGGGGACATGGGATCCCCTAGGAAAAACCCAAGGTCAAATAAATCCTTTGTCACTAAATACCTCTAGTTGTTTATTTAGCACCACTAATTCCACAGTTCCCGTTATATAAGGAGTCTTTGATATAGGTCTTGCACTAGGAATTAAATCAATAGAGAACTCAACATCATACTCTAGAGGATTTCTAGATAATTCCTTTGGAAATTCATTAATGTATTCTTGTACAATAGTTACATCTTCAATTTGAATATTTCTTTCCTCACCCATAGATATTATATTATATTCCTCTCCAAGAATTGAATTTATTAGAGATACTTGGTGTGGATCTAGATAAGAATCATATAGTGAGGTTTCTTCTCTAAAGATAAGGAATTCTACCCCATTCTCAAATATTATAACTTCCTTCTTCTTGAAATAGATCATTACATCATAATTTGACATCCAATTAATACCGGTAATTATATCAAAGTCGATCATTGGGATGGTGATAAGGTTATAAACTAAAGAATTTTTATGTGTCATGATGGGGACTGATCGAGACATCTTTTTTGCAACGATACATCCCCTATGAGTTTTGACTGAAAAACCAATTATTAAATCAAATTGGACATGACTTATTTTCCTGGGAAACGGGGATGACATAAATTTATGTGATGATCTAGAATCAAAAAAATCTTTGGATATGTTTGAGGAAACAATTAAAGTACCAACCACAACATCATTATGAACTTCAACCTATGCAGTTGTAATTGCATAATCTTTCCCTTGTTCTTGTGGCCTTTTCGGAGGAATGTTTCCTTGGAACTTAGGACACAGATTTGCATATTTACCCATTTATCAACAATTGTATCATTGAATAACATTTACTTTTCTCTTCCCCATGAATTCACTATATCAATGTCCCTTTTCTCCACAAATATAGAAAATTCCCATACCTTCCAAGAATTTCCTAGGATTATTATTTCCATAGTTCTTGCATAATGAAAATTGATTCATTTTCTTCTTCTTCATTGGAACATCATATTTTCCATCTTTATTCTAATTTCTCTTGTTATATGTATTTTCCTTGAAAAAATTTAATCTAAAAAATCCCTTCTCTGTTTTTGATGGAACAAAATACAATTTCATCATATAATGAAAATGTTTGAGAAGCCAATCCCATTCGAAGACTTGGAATAAGACCTCCAAATAAATGGTCAATATTGCCTTATAATTCAGGTATTTAATTTATAACATACCTAGATAATAATGTAAAGGTAGCCACATACTCCGCAACACTCTCTTCTTCCCATTGATTTTGGCTAAGGAATCTCATTTTCATTTCAGTTTTTTGTTCACGAGAGAAATATTTGTTGGAGAATATTTACATAAAAGTTATACATTCCATATATTTTATTTATTATTCCTCTGTGGTATTCTGGGTTAATGACCACAATTTATCAGCATCACCCTTGAAGAAATATACTTATCGTACTACCTTTTCATTTTCACTACATCTTAATTCCATAAATATATTTTCAAGGGACTTGATCCACTTCTAAGATACCACAATATTGGTAATCCATCTAAAATATGGGGGATTCTATCACATTAAATGATCCAATACTGGTGTATCATGGTTATTCATCACTCCTTGAGTATGTTTTCTCAATATGGTCATGATCTGATCTGCTCCAACACTAACTGTGTTGACTTGATCCGTGGGGAAATCCATACCTTTTCCACCAGTATTGATTGCCCTTCATCAATTATGCGGCATCACTAAACAATGTCATACCCTAAAATATTTCATAATTCATAATTTCTAACTAGAAAACACTTATCATAATCTGAAAAATTATGCACAAAAAATCTCGTAATCATAAAAAAAAAATTATATTTACTTTTAAATCCTTCATAATGATTTGTAAAGAAAATGTAAATTATCTAATGAATATCCCCTTGGAATGTCAAACTAGGTGTGCAGTAAGGCCTGCTTTTGTGTACCAGGATACCCTATGTGAATCCCTAAACTCTTTGTTTGTGTTATTACACCTAGGTACATCTGTGTTATAACCACATCCACTTGTATTGTCCAGAAAGGGATGTATTTTCTTGGAAGACTCACATAATACATACTTTACCGAAATTCCAAGATGTTCTTATATGATTATCCTCAAATTATAACTTATGTTTATATCCTCAGAACAATATTTCCTCAATCAAGTTACCAAGGTTGTTGCTAAACTACCTTTGATACCAACTGTAACACCCCGAACCCCGGCGACCAGAGTCAGTGCATTACTTATTTATATTAGTATGATTATGAGAAATCAATCTAGAAGGACTAATTAGTTTAGTAGTTTTTTAAGACCAGATTATATATATGATACCCAAAGTACATTTGGAATGATAGAAAATACAACATCATACATTATAAACTGAAACAAAGTATCTATTTGAAAGCTTATTCAAGGTTATCTTCTTCATAACCTTGGGAAAGGAAACATAATAATGGTGATAAAAAATAATCATTAAGGGTTACATATTGTGGAATCTTTAATCAATAATAATTGAATTTTAATAAATTAGACATGAATAATATGTCATGATGAATAAATGGAAACACTTACAATCAATAAGCTATGAAAAAAAATGCATCCATTGATTTTGTCATAGTGAAAACCTCATGGATAGTAATAACTGAATAATGAATAAAGAGAATGATTATTATTTGGAAGACATGTATGAAGCACATGAACCATTATACTATCAATATGGTTAATGTCTGTGGGTAGAAACCCCACAGATTTTTGGAAACAAACATGATGGGTTTTCTACCAAATGATTTTTCTAATGAGACCTATTTATGCATCAAGAGTCTATAGTGGTCCCTTCACATCACTACCAGTCCAAATAATTCATTATAAATATATTTAATACAAGAAAAATATGGATCTTTAATATTTGTATTGGATGGAGGATACATATTCCTAAATATTTCCCCAGTTAGAATAGAATTACAAATAAAAAATGAATGTGAAATGGTATTCAGCATAAAGAAAATAATCATATACCTGACACAAGAAAATAGTTATTTACGAGAATTATAATTTCAAAAGAAAAATAATATTGAATAGAAATTAGATACACCACATAAGGAATATTAGCTTCAAAATACCATGTTAGTCTCAATCAAATTTATGTTGAGACAAAGTCTCATACCACGTTATAATCAATAATGTCGTATGACCAAAGAAAATAATCTCAAAATGAATCATATAATACCATGAATATAAATATATTCATATATTATATATAAAATATAACTACACATACACCATATACAAGAAATAAATGGTGAACAATGGAAATCTCACATAATTAAAAGTGTGATACGAAACCCCTTACTGTATGCCCTAATGTGTTCTTTGATTAATCATAATAACCTGAATAATAAAACTCATCTTCATTAATTAATAATCCAAAAACAACATATACAATAATTTATTTATTTTATCCTTATTATGTTAATTCAGGGACTTTTATGGGTTTATTGAGGTTTAATTTTATTGTTTTGGAAGCATTTTCTTCGTTTATTTACATGATCCGTTTACTTGAATTCATGAATGGAAGTTCACTTGAAATGTGGTTAAAAATCTAGAATAGTTAACATATAATATTAGTGACATTACATAGATATAAATGATCTGATAATTATTTTTTTATATACCATGAGGATGACTTATTAGATAAAAGTTAATGATAAACGTTTGGATTATATTGGCAGTTTTGTGAACAATGAATTTGTTTTGTATTATTATTTTATACTATAACTGTGTAAGGATTTATTGAACATTACATAAGATAAAATAATTTTTTTTATTTGGTTCAAAAATTAAAAAGGTTTCATGACATGTATTGAATATAGTAATGAAAATTGAAAACCTGTCTTCCTTGAACATGATAAATTAACACATCTTAGACAGTGCTTTCATTTATAGTATAAAAGGAGGATAAATGTCACAACCCATCACCTGGGGCCCATACTATGACTACCCTAATCCAGTCCTCCATAGGCCAGGGGCTGCAAACTAGCACTGGAAAGACGTATTCATTAATGGGAAGGAATTTCTATTAAACCTATTCAACACACAAATCCAAGAGCACAACAAGCGGAAACCATGAAGTAATCTACCATAGTAAAAACTATTCTAAAAGTAAAGGGGCTGGAATACAAGCCCAAATGGAAAGAAAATGTACAACTGAGGAGAGAAAAACATCTCATGGATCATCCACCAAGGATCCTTCTTGAAGGGTAGGTACAGTTCACGATTAGTAGTATTGCATCACACCATGTCAAATGGTCCACCTCTGAGCATTTTCCAATCCTGGATCCCTCATCCATGATCAACACTTTCTATAATATTCACAATACACAACTAGTTGTGGGAAAATACCATTCTGGGGTGAGTATAAAAATACTCAATAGGGACACTAAGAGCCCTAAAGGTCTCCCAGAGTTCCAAAAAAGAAAAACCACAAAGTAATACCTTAATCGCGAGGCATGAAGTAGTCATAAAATCTACTTAGGAATATTCCCATACACATACCAAAGTTTTCAATTTATACTTTTATCACACATGAGGTAATAATACCACAAAGGGTAATACCACATAGATGACACCATGAAGGTGAAAGTACCACACAGGTAACACTATGAAGGTAAAAGTACCACACAGGTAACACCACGAAGATATCACCACAAAGGTAATAGTACCACATATATATCACCATGAAGATTTCACCACGAAGGTATAAGTACCAAATAGGTATCAACACAAAGGTAAAAGCCTCATCTCACACCGGGTATTAGGGAAGTATAGAAGTACATATGATTAGTTGTGAAGCTAGATCAACTTATTCTATCAAGAGGCACTACTGCTGACCATAACGAGTCTGATCCATACAATTTTGATACATACAAACTCCCGTAATGACCCACACAGTATTTGAACCACCCATAGACGATAGGTACTAACCCTCGCAATGACCCACACATGATCTGACCCACACATGATCGGTATGCGCTGACCAACACAGGATCACTGAACGCTGACCCACATAGGAACTGGCCCACATAGGATCAGTATGCGCTAACACACATAGGATCTCTAAGTTTTTACCCACACATGATCTTACCCACACATGATTTCTCAGTACTAACCTTCGTATGATCTATCCCCAAACTCCGACACACTGTCAGCCACTGGATTCCTGCTCATAGTACGCTTTATTCTGGGAGAACTGCTCCTAAATCCATCAGTCATACCTCAGCCAACACAAAGAAACATGAAGAAGTATTCCAAAGTACCGACATGTCCTAAGGGTTCCAACGCGATAGACGTTGCGTCAATCAGACACCCAGTTTGTGATTTATAAGCGTTTTAGTTCTGAGGGCCTAGTTGGATTCAAATTTGATCCAACCTAGATGTACACAAAAATTTATCCAAAATGCATGTGGATTATACCAAAAGGTCCATATCACTCCAAGGGTCCCAGTTCCACAGACTATTCTTCAAATGGACGCATGTTTCTTATGTTATGGCCTTTTATGCGAACTGGGCCAGGTTGGGTTCAGGTTCGGTCTGACCCGGTCAGACCAACCCTGTCCGAATCTGACTCGGCTGGGCTGGGCTATGGTGGGCTTGGCTCGCTGGTCCATAGTCTAGACTATCCCAAAAGAGGGACATCCCATTGGGAACACATGGCCCGGCCCAAGGAGGCGTGTCCCGCGGGGCTCGCATGACCCAACCCGAGGAGGCGCGGCCCGCTGGGCTCATCCAGCCCTGCTTGCAGAGAGGCGACCTACTGGGATCATGCGGCCCAGTAATGCGTGGTCCATTGGGCAGGCATGGGTTAGTTTCCACTATTCTAAAGGTGAAGCGGCATTGCCCTTTTTCACTACAATGTCCGCCACGGGACCCTCTTTGGGTTCAGCCGCTGCGGCGTCAGAGCCATGGCTCCTCCGGCGGTGCACCATTGCACACTACTGCTTCCTCCTATGGATGGTCGATTCCATCCACCTTGTTCGACCTCGTAGCAGATGAAATTTCATGGCCCTTCTCCGCCAGCGGTGCGCAACGGTGCGCTGCATCTCCATCGTGGTCGGCTGGTGCCGGCTGCTCTGCTGACCGCCGTGGTATAGTGCTACGACATCCTCCTATGGCGCGCAACGGCGTTCCACCTCTATCATGGTCAGCTGGTTCCATCATCCACCATCATCTTCTGTCTCGGTTCTTGTCCAACCCAAATAATTTTTTTTTGAAAAACGCACCAAAAATTCAAACAAGGGTGGGGGTCCGGGCCTTGTTTGTTTGGCATGCACTCTCCGCGTTATCTTGATAGGAAGAGGGAGAAAGAAATCTTCATCAAATCTTGGAAACAAAAATAAGAATAAAACCCTACCATGAGATCATTTTAGAACACCCATGATTTAGGAAGTGTCATTATTTGTTGCCCCCACAAAAAGTCTCCAACGATGTCGCACAATCGTCGTTATTCGGTTTGGGGTTCGGTGTCGCTCGTCACCTCTCACCGGATCTTGTCCCATCCTCAATGTGTTGTGCTTCGCGAAACTTTACCAGAGCCTCATTATTTAATGAAGTTGTGTCATTACCCCTCCCCAAGATCCATATAAATAGGAGAGGGCGAGCATAAGTATTGATCGTGGAATTTATGGGGGGTTCATTTAATAAGAACCTTCATAAATTCCAATGACGCTATTACATAAGATTTGAAGGGTCAAAACATTTAATGTATTGACACATTGCTGGTCCCAAACTACTGATTTTACATTGTATGAAAATAAATAAATAAATCAAATAACTAAGTTTTTTTTTATTTTTCCATTTAAAAGACCTAAAGTCTATCTTTTTCTCAAGACTTACTACAATCTATGTGAAGGCTCCCGTAAAGGAATTCCAGCTCTATGGATTCAACGGTGCCCTCAAATTTTTAATCAAAGGCCTATTTCAAAAGATAGAAAATTCCACCCATGAATTTATTGAACGTACTTTAAAAAAAGTTCATAAATTCATTTTAGGCACATCGGGCCCCGGAATCATGTGCCGTCAATTTTCACAAACTCATAAAAAATACATATAATTAAAAACAATTACATGGAAAATACAGGTCATTACATTCTCCATACCTTAGATATTTTCATCCCTGAAAGCCAAAACATATACTAAGAAAACAAATGGGGGTACTGAGCACAAATCTGAGCCTCCTGCTCCCATTTTCATTACTAGAGGTTCCCATGCTTCTAACAAACACTCACTAGAGGTATCAATCACCCATAAAGGACCCGCTCCTATTGATCATCAATCTCCACTGGAACCTCCGTAAGGGTTTCCCCATCATCAATGTTCAGCTCCCCCCTTTCGATGACTTGCAATGGATTATGCACGTACCTCCTCAGCGATGACACGTGGAAAACATCAAGCACCCGGTGCATCTGTAGGGGAAAAGCCAGGTGATATGCCACCTCGTCAACTCTACTAAGAACCTGAAAAGGTCTAATGAAGCTCAGAGATAGCTTTCTGCCCCATCCACATCTATGCAAACATCGTCGAGGTGAGACCTGTAGTAATACATGGTCTCCCTCCTCTAACTCCAAAAGTCTCCATCTTATGCCATCATAAGACTTTTTCTTACTCTGTATAGTCTTCATCTGCTCCTAGATGATCTTCCCCTTCTCTGTAGTAGCTTGTACTAACTGTAGACCCTTAAGTGATGACTCTATTGAGTCTGTCTAGCATTGAGGTGATCTACATGGTTGACCATATAAGGCCTAGAATGGTGTCATACCTATGGTGGAGTTATATCTGTTACTGTACGTGAACTCCAACAAGGGCAAGTGATCCTCCCAACTGCATCCAAAATCTAGTACACAAGCATGAAACATGTCCTCTAGCATCTATATGGTCTGCTCTGTCTGACCATATGTTTTAGGATTAAAGGCAGTGCTCAAATGTAGCTACGTCCCGAAGGCCTCCTGTAATCCCTTCCACAACCAGGATGTAAAACGTGTTTCACAGTCAGAGATGATCATCGATGGAACCCTATGAAGTCGTAAAATCTCATGTACGTATAGGCATAACATGCCCTCTACTGATCCCTGATCTCGGATGGGTAGGAAGTGGGCCGATGTGGTGATTCGATTAACAATAAACCAGATGGAAGCATGTCCCCTGGAGGAACGTGGAATCCCTGCCTCAAAGTCCATGGAGATACCATACCACTTCCACTCCGGCTCCTCTAGTGGCGGCACAAAGCCTGCTAGGACCTGAAGCTCGACCTTCATTTACTGAAAAGTGAGGAATCATCAAACAAACTCGGCCATTGTATTCTTCATCCCTGGCCCATAGTACTGACATAGGAGGTCCTGATACATCTTCGCCACACCAGGATGTACCGCCGGAGGGGATGTATGGAACTCCCTCAACACCTACTCTCGTAGTTCCACTGGTACCATGGTGGGTCCTATAAAAAGGATGATGTGATACCCACATTCAGAAAATATATCTGGTGCATGTCCTATGGATATTTGAGAAAGTTGTGCCTTGAAGTCAATATCCCCAAGCTGTGCCTCCCGAACTCACTGAAGAAGTGTGGGATTGATAGTCATAGACTGGAGGTAAGATGCTTCATCTCTATCCACAAAGGATATCTACAATGCGGGTAGCTGTTCTGTCACCTCACTCAGCAACTGCAGAATAGACCTCCTGTTGAGTGCATTTTCTTCCACATTCCCCTTTCTAGTAGTATGGAATATCTCAAAGTCATAGTCCTGGAGGAATTCCATCGATCGCTGTTGTCTCAGGTTCATGTCCATCTGAGATAAGATATATCTGAGACTCTTGTGATTAGGGTAGACTATAAAATGTTCACACATAAAGTAATTTCACCACATCTTTAAGGTGAAGACCACTTGTTATAACTCCAAGTCATGGGTAGTATAGTTTTTCTCATACTTTCTTAGGTACCGAGTGCCCCATGTGATCATTGCTAGCTCCTACATCAGGACACATCCATGTCCATCCCCTGATGTGTCGTATTAGACTACATACCTAGTGCCCTCTTCTGGTAGCCTCAAGATGGCGACACTTGTTAGTATCTACCTCAGCACCTAAAAACACTGCTGGCATCTCCCCTTCGACATGAAGGGTTGTCTCTTCTTCTTCAATGCTGACAAGGGTACCACAACTCTGGAATTTTTGGGTATGAATATTCAGTAGTACTCACCTAACCCCAAGAAAATCATCACCAAGCTCACACTCCAGGGTGGCTCCCAATAATGGAAAACCACTATCATTTCCAGATATACTAAAACTCTATCCTCTGAGATAAAGTGTCCTAGAAAGTGAACCTCTCCTATCTAGAACTGGGACTTCAAGAGCTTACTATAAAGCTAGTTCTATCGGAGTGTTTCCAGAACTATCTGTATATGATAAGCATGCTCCTCCTCCACCACTGAGTACAAAAAGATGTCATCAATTAATACCACCACAAATAAATTGAGGAATGGCTAGATGATCCTATTCATGAGTCCCATGAACATTGTAGGGGTGTTTGTCACACCGAAATTCATAACCAAAAACTCTATGTGGCCATACCGACATCTAAAGGTCCTATTTTTCACATCCTCATCTCAAACCCTGAGCTAATGATATCCTGATCTGAGGTCTATTTTTTAAAACCATCGATATCCCTTCAACTAATCAAAAATATCATCAATCATTGGAAGTGGATACTTTTTTTCACAGTCACGTAGTTCAGGCACCGATAGTCCACAAAAAGACTCAAACTGTTATCTTCCTTATTGGAGAACAAAATCAGGGCTGCCAGTGGAGAAACATTGGGCATTATGAAGCCCTTTCATTGAAATTCCTCCAACTATACATGTAACTAACAATGCTCTATGGTAGCCATCTGATATCCTGGTGTAGATATCAGTGTCGTCCTGGGGTATAGGTCGATGAAAAATTCCACCTATCTTTGAGGAGGAAGTACTTGAAGATAATCTAGTAAGACATAGGAAAACTGGTCCACCACTACAGGATATCTCGGACTCTCAACATCAACTGCTTCGAGGATAAGGATAGCCAACTGATGTGTGATTAGCTGCACCCTCCTCCGGGAAAGTCCATCCTGTGCTGCAACGGATCCCTTCTTGCCAGTGAAGGAAAACATGGTCCCATCCTCATGGACACACCTCACTTTGTACCTAATACAATCAATTTGGGCATGGACTATGGATAACCAGTCCATACCCATGATGAAGTTGTAAGGCATTGAAACTGCTACTATAAGATCTCAGTCGACACTCTCGCCTCCTAGAGCAAACATACACTACCATCAGTAGTGTGTAATTGTTGAACCCTCTCTCGTAGGAGTCACTAGACATAAATATCGATCCAACAACTCCATCAGAATATCAAAGCTCCGAATGATGGATGTGGAAATAAAAGATAGACCGGAACCTGTGTCTATATGTATTACAGCTAGGGTGGAATAGAAACAGATCATACCTCTAATCATCTCTAGAGTGTCTTGGTCATTCATTCAGTTGGAAATCATAATTTTGGTCATGGTGTATGGATACGTCGGTCACTACCCCAACATTTGACTCCACAAACAAAAAACCACCCTCATAACGCTTATCAGTATTTCCACTTAGAAAAGATCATATCCCTAGTTCTTCAGCATAAATGATGCCTCTGATACCACTTTTTCAGGACCCGTCCCTCGAGACCCGTGTCATGACTACCCCAACCTGCCTTCCATAGGCCAGGGCTAGCGACTAGCACCAGAAAGGAGTATCTCTTAACGGGAAGGCATTTCCTTTAAACTTATACAACACACAAATCGAAGAACACAACAAGAGGAAACCAAGAAGTAATCTGTTGTAGTATAAAGTGTGCTAAAACTAAATGGGTTGGAATACAAGCCCAACTAGAAAGTACATGTACAACTAAAAAAAGAAAAATAGATCCTGGATCATCCACTAAGGATCTTACCTGAAGGGAAGGTACAAATCAAGGTCAGTAGTCCTACGTCACGCCATGTCAAATGGTTCACCTCGTAGCAGCATCCAATCCTAGATCCCTCATCCTCGATCAATGATGTATGTCATGTAAACAAGACACAACAAGGTGCGTGAAAATACTATATAAGGGTGAGTATAACAATACTCAGTAGGGACCCTGAGACCCCCGAAAGTCTCCCAAGACTTCCAAAAAGGAAAACCCACAAAGAAAGATCTCAATCACAAATCACAAAGCAGTCCTCAACTCTACTTAGGTATGTGACCATAAATATGGCTAAGATATCAAGATATACTCCTCTCATAAATGAGGGAAGAATACCACAAAGGGTGACACCACGAAGATGACACTATGATGGTAAAAGTACCACATAGGTAACACCATAAAGATAACACCATGAAGGTAAAAGTACCATAGAGGTAACACCAAGTAGATATCACCATGAATGTAAAATTACCTCACAGGTATCACCACAATGATATCACCACGAATATAAAAGTACCACACAGGTATCACCAAGAAGGTAAGAGACTCAGTTCACACCAGGTGTTAGTGATGTATAGAAGTACAAATAATTAGTCGCAAATCTAGATCATCTTATTCTATCAAGAAGAACTACTGCTGACCTCACGTAGTCTGACCCAAACATGATCAATTGGAACTAACCCTCGCAATGACCCACATTGGATCTGACCCTCCCAAAGTCGGTATGCGCTGACCCACACTGGATTGCTGAGCGCTGACCCACACAGGCTTGGTATGTGCTGACATGCCCCAGATCGCTAAGCACAGACCCACACAGGATCACTGAGCACTGACCCACATAGGATTTTACCCACAAAGGATGGATCGGTACTAACATCTACATGATTGGTCTCCAACCTCCGCCTCACTGCGAGCCACTAGATACCAACTCATAGTACACTTGATTCTAGTATAATCTCTCCTCAAGCCATAGGTCTTACCTAAGCTTCCATAAAGCTCCATTAAAATGTATTCCAAAGGACCGCCATGTCGTAATGGTTCCAACATGACAGGCGGCGTGTCAATCGGGCGCCTGGTCTGTGACTTATATGCATTTTGGTTCAGATAGCCCTATTGGATTCAGATTAAATCCAACCTGGACATACTCCAACTATATCCAAAACTAACGTGGTTCATATGAAAGGTTTCTTCTATCTCCATGTATCCCAACACGGCAGACGGTTCATCAAACAGACGCCTGGTTCTCATGTTATGGCGCTTTATGTGAACTTGGCCTGGTTGGGTTCGGGTCCAGTCTGACCTGGCTGGGCTAGGTTGTGGAGGTATCGGTCTACTAAGTCGCGGTCTGGCCCGACCTGCAAGGGGGCATGGACTAGCTCGAAAGGGCATGTCCCACTAGGCTTGGATGGGCCGACGTACAGAGGT
The DNA here is from genome assembly GCA_963277665.1 of Viscum album. Taxonomy (NCBI): domain Eukaryota; kingdom Viridiplantae; phylum Streptophyta; class Magnoliopsida; order Santalales; family Viscaceae; genus Viscum; species Viscum album. Next base: position 1,968,532,731 of record OY728119.1, on the reverse strand, counting down.
GCGGCCTTCTAGGCTCGCGCTGCCCGACCTGTGGTGGGGCGCGACCCGTTGATACAGGGTCTATTGGGCTGGCACGAGGGGGGGTGGGGTGGGGGGGGGGGTCCCCATTGGGAAGCTGAAGAGGAAGCACCTTTTGGTGCTTCCAGGTCTCCCACGGGACCGACTGAGGGCCCCACAGCTATGGCGTCAGAGCCACAGCACCTCCGGTGGCTCACCATTGCTTCCTCTTGGGGTCAGCCGATGTCGGCCGCCCTGTTCGACCCCGCCATAGCAGAAGCACCACAGAACTTCTATGTTGGCAGTGTTCGATGGTATGCTGCATCTCCACTGCGCTTGGACGGTGCCAACTGCGACATAGTGTCGTGTCTACTTCTATGGCACCAGACGGTGCGCCGCCTCCATCGCAGCTGGCCGGTGCTGGCCGTCACCATCATCTACCATCCCAGGTCTTGTCCAACCCAAAGATAATGCTTGCGAAGAATTCACCAAAAATTCTAATAAGTGTGGAGGGTTCGTGCCTTCTTCATTTGGCCCGCGCCCTCCGCATTAGCTCAATAGAAAGAGGGTATCAAGAAAGCTTGATAAAATTGTGGAAAAAAAGATTAAAACCCTACCTCATGATCGTTAGAGAACACCTGCAATTGAGGAAGAGTCAGTATTAGTTACCCCCGCAACAAGCCACCAACAATCCCACTCAATCAACGTTATTTGGTTCGTGGTTTAGTGTCACTTGTCACCACTCACCGGAACTGGTCCCGTACTCAAATTGTTGGGCATCTGAAAACATTAACAGGGATTTTTCGCTTGATGAAGTCGTACCATTACCCCTACCCAATATCCATATAAATAGGAGTGGGGGAGGTAAAGTAACGATCATGGAATTTATGGGGTTCCATTTAATATTAACATATTTAAATTCCAATGATGTTGTTACTTAGGATTTGAAGGTTCAAGCCATTTAATAGATTCAAACATCGCTGGTCCCACACTACCACTTGTCCATTGGAGGAAATGAAATAAATAAATAAAATAACTATGTTATTTTATTATTATTTTAAAAATTCCCAAAAATAAACTTTTTCTCCAGACTTACTACGGTCGAAATGAAGCATCCCTTAAGTGAATCATGGCACTTCAGATTCAATGGTACACTCAAATTTTTATTCTGAGCATCATTTCAAAAGTTATAAAACACCACGGGTATGTTTATTGAACATACCTTAAAAAAATTTACAAAATTTATTCTAGGAACACTGGGCCTTGGAATCACACGCCGTCAATTTTACCAGACTCGTAAAAATTCCATATAATTAAAAAATATTACATAGAAAACCAATGTCTTTATAGAAAAAAGATATGATGATGGAATATTCAATTATCATAACAAAACTCGAGTACGTATAGGGTATGGGATTTTTCATAACATTTGTAAGAGAATAGGTGAGAATATAAATGATAAAAAAGGAACTTCAAAAGAAAATAAATGATAATGTATTTATACGGTACATTATTGTATTTTACTATTCCCCCATAATTCAAGTATTTCAAAAAATCTCAAAAATTCACCCTAACCATTTTTCAATGTGTAGAGTCCAAAAAAGAAATTAATTTTTTAAAAAATAATTTTTCAAATATGAGAAATTTATTTTTTAATTAAAATCATCATTTAATTGAAAAATATAAATATTTAAAATATTCATCTTCGTTTTTAAGGTGCCTAAACTTTAATTACACTTTCATGGGAAATGTTATCATTTATAAGGGTCTTCTTACTATTCATAAGGGTATGTTAATATTCCTAAGGTTATGTTACTATTCATAAAGGTAAGTTACTATTCACCGAAAATTATGTTGATTCTATCAGACACCAAATATCACCCTGATCAAAATCGTGCATGTCCATTTTTTTAAATTCCAAACATAAAAGTGGATAATATATGTTTAATGGATAGGTTATGACTATCTCATATAATAAGTAAGTGTTGTTTCATAGAAACTCAGTTCTTCATGCAATATAAGCTATCTAATGAATTGAAATTATTTAAGAGAAACATACCCTAAAATGTTTGGGGTGTTATATTCTTCCCACCATTGGAAATTTATTCCTTGAAATTAATTACATTTAAAAATATGTGGGTGATTTTTCCTCATAACATGATCAGGTTCCCATGTTTATTCCTCCATTTTAAGGTTTCTCCAAATGACCTTTACAAGAGTAGTCATCTAATTTATCTATACATCCTCTCTAGTGTCAAGAATCTCGATAGGCTCTTCACAAGAATACAAATCAGGTTCCAGATATATTTCTTCATAGGTGAGTACATGTTTTGGGTGTGGCATATATTTCATTAATAATGTCACGTTTAACACATTATGAAATTTGGAGAGAGTTAGTGGAATTTCTAAATGGTAAGCTGCATCTTTAATCCTTTTCGGAATTTCAAATGGTCTGATGTAATTGTGGATCCGTTTTCCTTTTTTACCAAAACTTAAGACACCCTTCCATGAATATTGTTTTATAAAGACATGATCTCATACATGAAATTCCAAATCCATTCTCCAATTATCAGCGTAACTCTTTTTCCTACGTTGGGACAATTTAATATGGGCCTGAATTTTGTTTACATTTTCAGTTGTGTCTTCTATAAGTTCTGATCTTATAAGTTTCCTCTCCTCAACTCCATCCCAAAATGTTGGAGTTTGACACCTCTTACAATATAATGCTTCATATGGAACTATTTGAATACTATAATGGATATTATTATTGAAGTAAAATTCCACCAAATGAAATTATTGATCCCACATACCTTTAAAGTCAAGGGATCATGATCTCAACATGTCTTCTAGTGTTTGAATAGTCCTTTCAGACTGCCTGTCAGTTTGGGGTTGATAAGAAGTACTCATATAAATCTCAGTATCCCAAGAATTCTGGAGAATTTTCCTCAATATTGATGTAAATCAGGGATCTCAATTGGACACAATCGATAGAGGGGTTCCATGATGTCTTAAAACATCATTAATATAAAGTCTTTCTAGGTGCTCAAGTGGTAAATCCTCCCTTAAAACAAGGAATTTGTTTGATTTTGTGAGATGATCAAAAGTAACCTATATTGCTTCATTCCCTCTTGGTGTCCTTGGTAGTCCAATGAAAAAATACATCGTAATGTCATCCCACATCATCAGAGGAATAGGTAGAGGTTTCATGACCCCTATATTAATTTATCTCTCAGCCTTCACCTATTGAAAAACTAGACACCTTGACACAGAGTCAAAAATTTTCCACTTCGTGTTATCCCACCAAAAATGTTCATTCATATCTCAATACATCTTCGTAAAATATGGGTGTATAGAGAAATTTTAGCTAAGGGAGTCATCTAATTTTTCGCTTTTTAGCTTAGGTACTGATAGAACGCATAACCTCTTCCGAAATTTTAGAACTCCATCCGCAGACACGAAGTCTTCAAATCTTCCATCCTTAACAGCTTTAATTTTTTTTTTCTCATCAACAGATTGAGATATTTTTATCTTCTATAGTAATGATGGTTTTGCAATCATTTGAAATAGAAATGATTTTTATGCATCTATAACAGTTACCATATGCATCTTTAGTAGAACCATGAATATCAGATCTCTATCAATCTTCATTTGGGTTAGAAGTCCATGACCTTTCATGCTTAATACATCGTCCACCTTATTTTCCTTTCCTAGGTTGTAGTGTATTGAAAAATCATAATCATTGAGTAACTGGAGCCATCTCTATTTCCTTTTGACCAGTTCATTCTATGTAATAATTTATTTCAAACTCTTGTGATACGTATATATCTCACATCTTTCACCGTAGAGATAATGTCTTCATATTTTCATAAAAATGATTATGTCTCCTAATTCAATGTCAGGATATAGTTAATTTTTGTCATGGGTCTTCAACTTCCTTGATTCATAATTAATAACTTTCTCATTTTTCATAAGGATGCAACCAGGTCCATTCATTGATACATCACTGTATATCACATATCCATCATTTCTAGATGGAAGAGTCAATATTTGATCATTAACCAATCTTGTTTTCAATTCATCAAATAATTATATACATTCTTTCATCCATACAAACTTAACCCCTATACATGTGATATTGCTTAGCTGGTTAGCTATTTGGGTGAAAATATGAACAAAACGTCGCTGGTAGCTTGCTTATCCATTAAAAATGTGTATCTCGGTTATGTTTGTTGGCATGGGATATTCTTGGATTTCCTTTTTTTTCAAGGTCAACTAATATACCATACATGGAGACAATATCGAAAAGAAAATAAATTTATTTTATCCAAAATTCAGACTTTCTAAACTTCCCATATAATTAATTTATTTAAAGTGTTTTTAGAATAATCCTTAAGTTATTCTCACGGTCTTCATAGATTTTGGAGTATACCTTGATATCATCGATAATTACAACAAAATATTCATCAAGATATTCCTTGAAAACTCTATTCATTTGATCCATGAAAATAAAGGGTTAATTAGTCAGTCCAAAAGGCATTACTATAAACTTGTAATGCCCACACTTGGTTTGAAATGTTGTCCATGGAATATCCTCATTCCTCACACATAGCTGATGATATCCATATTTAAGTTCAATATTCAAAAAATATAGGGCTCCATGAAGATGATCACATAAATCATTGAGGCATGATAGATGATACTTATTGTTTATTATAACTATATTAATTTCTCTATAATCAATTCATATCCTTATGGATCCATCTTTCTTCTTGAAAAATAGGACTTGGGCTCCCCATATAGAAACCCTATGTCTAATAAAGCCTTTTTCACCAAATTATTCTAGTTATTTATTTATCTATACTAATTCCATAATGGAAATTCTATAGGGAGTCTATGATATAGGTCTTTAACCTGGAATTATATCCATAGAGAACTCAACATCCCAATTTGGAGGATGTCCTGGTAAATCCTTAGGAAATAAATAAATGTATTCTTCCACAATTGGAACATCTTCAAATTGAGGATTTCGTTCCTCATGCATAGATATTTTTTTATCTTCATATACAAGAATTATATTTAGTAGAGCTTCTGGGGGTGGATATTAATAAGAATCATTTGGCATTGTTTCTGCTCTAAAGATATGGGATTCAACACCTTTCTCAAAAATTGCAACTTTAATCTTCTTGCAATAGATCATGATGTCATAATTTTACAGCCAATTCATACTGATAATTATATCCTAGTCAACATTGATATGATTATAAGGTTAGAAACTAAATAACATTTATGTGTTATGATGGAGAATGAACGATACATTTTGTTGCAATGATACATCCCCTAGGTTTTTTGACTGAAAACTTCATTATTAAATCAAATTGGACATGTCTAATTTTCTTAAAAAACTGGGAAGATATAAATGAACATGTTGATCTAGAATCAAATAAAGCATTGGATATGTTTGAGGAAATAATTAATGTACCTACAACCACATCATAAGAAAAATCAACCTCCGCGGTTTTAATCACATGAGCTTTCAACCATTTCCCAGGATGATTCGTTCCATAGTTCTTGCATAATGGAAATTTATACATTACCTTCTTCTTTATGGGTGCTCCAGCTTCTCCATGGATATTATAATGCCTCTTATTATCTACATTTCCCCTGAACATATTTGATGTAGAAAATTACTTCTCTATTTTGATGGAACTTAATACAATTTCATCGTATATGTTTAAGAATCTAGTGCCCTTCGAATACTTGAATTAAGACCTTCAAATAAATGATCAATCTTGGATTCTGAATCATGTATTTAATCTATAGCATACGTGGCTAACCTTGTGAAGGAAGCTTCATACTCTGTTACACTCTCTTATTACCTTTGCTTTAGGGTAAGGATCTCCTCTTCATTTCGGATCATTATACATGAGGGAAATATTTGTTGAATAATATTTTCTTAAAATTTATCCATTCCATATCTTCTAAATCATCTTCCTTCATGGTATTATTGGTCAAGGACCACCATTGATCTGTATCACCCTTGAGCCAATATACTGCTACTACTACCTTTTCATTTTCATTGCATCTTAATGCCAGGAATATCTTTTTAGGGGACTTGATCCACTGCTCAGCTACCACCATAATGATAGTCCCGCTAAAATATGGGGGCTTCATTCACTTGAAATGATACAATACTATTATATCAAGGTTATTTATCACTGCATAAGTTTTTTATCCCAATATAGTCATTATATGATCTACTCTATCACTAACTATGTTGACATTCTTAGTGGTCCAATCCCTACTTTTTCCATAGGTATTGATTCCCCTTATTCCATTAAACTCCATCACTAATCAATGGAATACACTAAATTTGGTCATAATTCATAATTTCTATTTAGAAAACACTCATCATAATCTGAAAATTTATTCAAAAATAATCTCATAATCATAAACATTGATTATATTTAATTTTAAATCCTTGATAATGGTTTTAATGAAAATTTGAATAATCCAGAGCATATCCCCCCAAGAGTTTCAAACTAGGTGCATAGTAAGGCCTATTGTTATGTACCATGATTCCCATGGTCAATCCCAAAACTCCTTATCGGAGTTGTTACTCTTAGGTACATTTGTTCCAGAACCTCGTCCACTTTTAGTATCCAGACAGTTATGTATTTTCTATTGAAACCCCAAAAATATCTACATTACCAAAATTTTAGGATGTTATTATATTGCTATCCTCAAATTCTAACATAGGGTTATGTCCTCTAAACTATATTTCCTAAATCTAGTTTCCAAGGTTGCTACTAAACTTTCTCTGACACCAACTGTAATGCACCGAACCCCGAAGCCTGGAGTCGGTTCATTAATTATGTATATTGGCATGATTATAAGAAATAAATACTGAAGGACCGATTAGTTTAGTATTTTTGGAAGACTATATTAAATACATGATACCCAAATTACTTTTGGAAGGATAATAAATACAACATGATACATAATAAATTGAAATAAACTGCCTCCTTAAAATATTATTCATGATTTTCTTCTACAATACCTTGGTAAAGGAGACATAATAAGGGTGAGCTCAAAAGATCAATAATGGGTACATATAGTGGAATCATGAATCAATAATAAGTGAATCATAATCAATTAGACATGACTAATATGGCATGATGAATAAATGAAAACACTTTCCATTAATAAGATGAGAACAAAAACGCATCAATAGATTTTGTCATAGTGAAAATATCAAGGATAGTAATAACTGAATAATGAAAAAATAGAATTCATATTATTTTGAAATCTTGTATTTGGATTATGAACCATTATACCTTCAATAGAGTTTGAGCCTGCGGGTAGCAACTCGACATATTTTTTGGAACAAACTCGAAGTGTTTGCCGCTAATTGATTTGTCTAATGACACCAGTTGATGCATAGAGGGGATATAGAGGGGCCCTCCCATGACTAAAAATCCAAATCATTCTTTATACACTATTTTAATACAATAAAAACATGACTCTTAAATATCCATATTTAATAGAGGATACAGATTCATCAAAATTTCCCTAGTTAGAATATCATTCCAAATAAAAACCATATGTTAAATGTTATACAGATTAAAGAAATAATCATATCCATGATACATGAAAATTGATATTTACTAGAATTATAATTTAAAATGAAAAATGATCTCAAATAGTTAGTAGATACACCACATAATAATGATTAGGTGCACAATACAAAGTAAGTCTCAATGAAATAAAAGTTGAGACAATGTTCATTAACACATTTTGGTCAATCAAGTTTTATGAACAAACAATAATAATCACAAAATTAATCATATAATACTATAAATATAAATAGAATCATGATATTATATATAAAATGGTAGTATACATACACCACATTTGATAAATAAGAGGAGAATAATGGAAATCTCATATAATTCAAAGTGAGATGATAAAACCACTTACCTTATGCACGAATGTGTGCTTAGATTGAGCTTAATAAATTGAATAATAAAAGTTATATTAATTAAATAGTAAACCCATAAACATCTATAATTTTAATTGATTTATTTTAACCTTATTATGTTCATTCATGTACATTTTGATAGGTTTAAGAGGATCAATTTTATTGTTTTGGAGGCATTTTCATCATTGATTTTCATGATCGGTTTACTATCTTTCATGAAGTGAAGTTCATTTGAAATGTGGTTAAAAATATATAATTTTTAACAGATATTATTACTTAAGTTACATAGTTATAAATTATATTCTCATGATTTTGGTTATATACCATGCGTATGTCTTATTGGATAATAGTAGATGATAAACACTTCGATTAACTTGGCAGTTTGGTGTATAATGAATTCATTTGTGTTATTATTTTTTATTAGTATAAGGTAAGGATTTCCATAACATTAAATAAGATAAAATACATATATAATTATCTACTTAAACTATTAAAATGTTTTCATGACTAGTATGGAATATTTTAATGAAAATTGAAAACCCATCTTAATTGAACGTGGTAAATTAACATATCTCAGATGGTGTTTCATTTATAGTATAAAAGGATGGAAAAGAAGATATGATGATGGAATCATACATTATCCCAAAAATATTCCAATACCTATAAGCTACTATATTTTTTATAACATTTGGATGATAATTAGTGAGAATAGAAAATATAACAAAGGAACCTGAAAAGAAAACAATAGAATTGAAGAGAGGAATTTACCTATTAAATCAATCATCCTTTGAGAGCCTCTTTAGGGGATAGGATTTAGTCTTTAGAGTATACCAATGAATGTTAGACGTGGGGGAAGATCATAGGGAGATATTTTGGAAGAATATTGTCAATTATTGAAGCTTGAGAGGTTTTAAGAAATGAGGGTGTGAGGGGTGGTATTAATAGTGGAGGAAAGGAGGGATTTCTTAATCTTATATTCATTAATTTTTTTATTTCTTCACAAGACAAGAAATAGTGAGGTTTACATGAACTAAAATAGTAAATATTGAATGTGAGTTATATATTTGGGTGCTTATATCTCTCATGATATTATGAATAGTTTATTTAAATTATAATGTGTTTATATGTTAAATTAATGTATTTTATTATTCACAAAATATTCAAGTATTTCAGAAAAATCTCAAAAATTCACCCTAACCATTTCTCAATGTGTATAATCCAAAAAGGAACTCCATTTTTAAAACATAATTGTCCTAATATGATAAATTTAATTTTTAATTAAAATCATCATTTAATCAGAAAATACAAATACTTAAAATAATCATCTTCATTTTTATGGTGCCTAAATTTCATATACACATTCATGGGTAAGGATACCCTTCCGGGGTTCATATTTCTATTCATAAGGGTAAGTTACTATTAATAATTGTATGTTACTATTCATAAGTGTAAGTTACTAGTCAATGAAAATTATTTTGATTCTATCAGACTCCAAATATCACCCTGATCGCAACCGTGTATGTTCGTTTTTCGAAATTCAAAACACAGAAGTGGAAAATTTAAATTTAATGGCTAGGTTATGACTATATCCCATAATAACCAAGTTTTGTTTCATAAAAACATAGTTCATCATGCAATATAGTATATCAAATTAATTTAATGTATTTAAGAGAAACATACCATAAAATGATTGGGGTGTTATACATACCATTGTCCCAACCAACAGAGTACGACCATAAGTAAAGTGCAGTAAAGTAAACATGGCCAGAATACAATTCCAATAAATGAAATAGTCTATAAACTACAAATTCTGCCCAGTAAACCAAATAGGTACTAGGATTGCTGCCCGAAGTCATAGGAACACCTTGTCCTACCTGTACTCACAAAGAGTTTTCCAGTCCTTGTCCGTCAAAAGGTTACTCGTCTACACAATACATGACAGGTGCAGGAAAATCCCACCTAGGGGTGAGTATAACAATACTCAGTAGGAACCCCTAAATCCCAAAAAAAAATATAAAAAGAAATATATATTCAAATCTACAAATTATATGTCCACAAAAAATATAACCAAAAGATCCAGATATACTCAAACAAACACACGCAATCTAGAGGTAAGTGACAACTACTGTATACAACCATTAGGGATTCAGCTCGAAGATTCCTTAAATCATTCATCCATGAGAACGCAGACCTGAGTCTGATATCACTGATGATGTCCATCAAAGAATTATTTTTCATCATGAACCGTTATGAGAGGGAGATATGCTGATAGATCTAAAGAGATATATAATACACGGATAAGGATCACAACTAGGGCGATTTGGTGACACCAACAACTCCATTGGGATTATCCTACTAAGTAGAGGATCAACGACCATTGGATTTGGTCTCGTCAATACCAAGGACTCATACTAAGGCATAAAGAATGAACAGTGGATACTAATTCGGGCCTCTTAGATAGGATTCCAAATAATCTATCTTGAAAGTCCTACTGAAGGGATCAAACACCTATGAGTAGTAAACTATACCTACCATCCTCCAGGGAAATGATCAGGGATACAAACCCCCAATGAAGCATATCCAATATATGGTTGACAAACGATTCAATTTGTGTAGAATGTTATACATTGTTTTTAGTAGGGTCACATGCCATTTCTCGAGACCCTGGGTACTACCCGTGTACAACATACCATGTAATATGGAATATCTCAGGTAAAAAGAGTACACATCATATATAAAGACTTACCCAACATGCCCTTCCATCTAGGGTCCACCCATGTACTCTGTCCATGTGGTAGTACATGATGTCAACCCTTGTAGATCTTCCCTTCTACCAGTACGTGGGGTAATTCTCATAACTAGTTTCAGTCAAACCATATGGGGGGAGTACACACAGTGTCGAAACCCCATGTATTCTGCCTCGTGTACATGTATCTTTTGAGGTATTGGCCGAGTCTCGGGGGAAGGTTCGACACTCTTTTTGTTGGCGGTCACATTTCGTGTGACATGAAATCGACTCTCAAAACCCTAGCTAGAAATCAGGGATCCCCACATGTCGTGCATTGTATAATACGCGTCGTGTTGTTCGTAAATTTTCAAAAACCATAGCTCGTGCTCTATCATCTTCCACGTCATTCTCAACATTGATCCTAGCCATGCCTGGTCAAGAAACTAAATATATAAGGTAATTTTGTCACACCATCATCGAATCAGTTAGATTCTAGCCTTGAATCAACTTGGAATACAATATTGTCATCGTTCTTTGTTTCAAATGAAGAATGAGAAATTAACACCCACCATTTTTCGATCTTATTCCAGAACCACCATTGCACCTCCATCGTGTCCTGCTAATGATAGATCATAAATTTTAGATTATTTCTCTATGAAACCAAGGTGTAATAGTAGTTTGTTCCTAATCTATGAAGAACTAGAAGAACATGAAAAACATGAGGAATTTTGGGGGGAAAAGTGCACAATGAATAACCCAAGGAATGAACCTCATAAAATGTTCATTCCGAACTCGATAAATTCCATAATAATGATCAAGAAAAATCAAATAAATTCCAAAAATTGAACCCCGACAAAAATAATACCTCAAATAAAACTCTTCCCACATGAATGACCAATCCATGGGTCAACATCTTCATTGGTTGATCAACATTAATCATTAATTCTATGAATAGGGAAATAATAATAAAATGAAAAATCCCTACCTGGGAAAGGATCATTTGGAGTAAATCATTCATTGACGATGGTGATCCGTCAAGGATGATCTTGATCCACTGTCTCGTCACCGTTCTTTGAGATATTTCTACAAGGTTCTCTACAAATCATTCAGGGAATTATATAGGGTTATTAATTATAACTCTTGGTCCCTATGTAGATTCATATAAAAAAGGAAACATTTCATTGTGTAACCTTAAATGAAAATAAATATTCAATTTATTTTATTCGTTAGTACGTATATAAAATACATTACACAGCCGACCAACACCAGCCGATGTTAGGCCACACCAAAGGTAAAGTCACTGATCTGAACACAACAGTGCCATTAGATTTCTTATCCAGTCACCCATTTAGATGTTATTCTACTTCTTTGAGAAATCTACTCATACATAAAATTTAATATATATAATATATTTAAAACATTTATTCATAGAACATCTGGCCTCGCAGTCTCACACTGCCGTAGCACCTGGTCTCGAATTAATTTCATATAATATTTAAAAATAATACACTAAAAAATATGATACCTTAAATTTACCCCCACCTTAGGGATTTACATCCCTAAAAATAAAAAAACAAGGATACTCAAAAAGATGTGGGTACTTAGCATGAATCTAAGCCTCTCACTCCCATGTGCTACCTTAGAGATTCTCATGATTCCCATTTTCATCCACTAAAGGAATATATTTCCCACAAAGTATCATCTCCTGCTGATCCTTGAACTATATTGGGTACTTTGTAAAAGTAACTACATTCTCAATTTCTATCTTTCCCCTATCAAAGATGTGTGATAGATCATTCACATACCTCCTCAGATATGACACATGGAAGGCATTGTGTACCCATGCAACTGTAGGGGTAGAGTGAGGATGTATTCCTCTTCGTCAACTCTACATTGTATCTAAAAAGGTCCAATGAAACTCAGAGATAACTTTCCACACCAGCCAAATCATTATGACCCACATCGAGGTGAGACTCAAAGGAACACATGGTCTCCCTCCTCAAACTCCAAAGGCCTCCTCTTCTTATCACCATAAGATTTATGACAGATTTGTGTAGTCTTCATCCACTCCTGGATGATCTACACATTCTCGATAGTAGCTCCCACCAACTCCAGGGTTGGAGGGCTAACTTTCCTGGTTCATTCCAGCAAAGAGATAATTGTTAGGGTCTCCCATATGAAGCCTCTAATGGTTCCATACCAATGATGGAATGGTATCTATTATTATACAAGAAATCCACTAGGAGTAGTTGATCCTCCCAACTATGGATGAAGTCTAACATGAAAGATCACAACATATTCTCTAGAACCTGAATGGTATACTCTATCTAGCCATAATTCTCGATGTGAAATGTCATGATAAAATGTAAATGAATACCAAACACCTCATAAAATCCTTTCCATATCTGAGATTTAAAACAAAAATCATGATTAGAAACTATCATCAATGGGACTCCCTAGAGTCGAACTATCTCTTACACAGAGAGGCCTATAAATCCCTCGAATTAAGTATACTCTCACATAGCTAGGAAGTAGGCCGACATGGTGAGTTGGTCAATGATTACCTAGATAGAATCATTCCCCCAAGACATACATGGTAAAACCATCACAAAGACCATTGATATCTCATCCCACTGCCATTCTTTAACCTCAAGGGGTTGAGCTAAACCCGCTCAAACCTGGTGCTTTTCCTTCACATGCTAGCATGTAATGAATCAAAAAATGAATTCTTACATTGCCATTATTATCCATGACCACCAAAACTCATGTCATAGAACCTAGTACATATTCTCTACTTCATGATATACCACCAAGGGGGTGAATGAAACCCGTACAAAACCTCCTCCCACAATGCCACGGGTATAACTATGCTTCCCTTGAAAATGGTGATGTGCTCCCCACCATGTGAATATTTCTCAGGCACATATCCTGTGGAAATCTAAGAATGTATGGTCTGGCAGTCGGTATCCCCATGTTGTTCCTCTTTTAATCATTTTATGATTGTAGGGGTGAAAACTATTGAATGGAGGTGAGCTTCTCCAAATTCATCCGCAATGTATAACATTTACAAGGCCAGCTGGTCTTATGCCTCTTTTAATAAATGGGAACTAGATCTCATACTTGTAACAACATCCACAATGATCCCCTCCTTAAGAGTATAGATAATCTCAAAGTCATACTCCTATAGGAAATTTATCCATCACCTCTATCTCATATTCTGATCCATATGAGAGAAGATGTATTTGAGACTCTTATTATCAGAGTAGATGATAAACTAATCACCCATCATGTAGTGTGGCCACATCTTCAATGGGATGAATAACACCACAAACTATAGATCATGGGTCATGTTGTTTTACAAAAGTGGCCTAAAATTGTTTGAACTATAGGTAATCACTTCTTACGTCTACATCAGACACAACCATGTCTGGTCCTTGCAAAATTTTAAAACACTTTGTACTCGACACCCTCCTCCAGAAATCTGAAGATCATAACACAGGTCAAACTCTTCCTCAACTACTTAAAATCCTACTATCACTTCTCTTAAAACATGAAGTGATTCCCCTTTTGATTAAAATATTTAATTGAATCTAATATTATGGTTAAACCATGTATGAATCTATTTTAATAGCCTTCCAACACAAGGAAACTTTGCACCTCTGTTGTGCTCCTTTCTAGCTCCCATGTTAACACTGCCTCCACATTGGATATGTCCACTACCACTCCATATACTGAGAGAAAAAGTTCCGGAAAGTGTACTATTATAATCAAAAACATGCTCTTTGAGAAAATTACATAGATATCGAGCTCTTGGAGTATGTTCAAGCTCCCATAATCCTTTTTGGAATACAAAACTAGGGTCTCCCATGGTCAAAGACTAGGTCTCACGAATCCCATCTACTTTAACTCCTCCAACATCAACCTCATCTCATGAAGCTATGTGGGATACATAAGATATTCTAGAGAAAATATTGGCGTCGGCCCAGGTCGTATGTTGAGGTAGAAGTCTACCTCATGGTGAGGAGGTAATACTGTAACATCTTTAGGAAATACATCCTTCTACTCCGCCACTACTGCTGGAAATTGGAAACTCATAACATCAGCAACACCAAGGATCAGACTAGCCAACTCATGTGTAATTAGATGAACCCTAATATGAATGTTTCCATCTTGTGTTGTCTGGATTTACCTTTCACAAAAAAAGGAAATCATTATTCCATCACTGTAGACACATCACACCCTTCGCCTAAAATAGTCAATCTTGTCACAGACTATGGATAACAAATCTTTACCAAGAATGAAATCGTAATACCTCAACACTTCCACCAAGAGGTTCCAACCGAAACTCTCACCTCCAAGGTTTGGGTCATGATATCAGTATAGATGTGTGATCACTGAGTCTTCTCTAGTGGGTATCACAAAGAATAAGGGGTGAGTAAAAGGTTCAACCAGAATCATTAGGTCTCAAAAAAGATATGTGGTGAGAAAGAAATGAATAGAACATGTCTCTATTAGTAGTACACATAAAATTGAAAAGAGATATATCATGCCTAGAATCATTCCCAGATCCCCTCGGTCATATGGCTCGACCCCATGCAGTTGTCCCTACCCCTGTCCTATAGCTACCATAGCCTGGCAAGGACCACCTGTGGGTGGTGGTGGAAACATTTAGAAACGTCGACCGCCTCCTACTACTCTCCCAGCTTCACTTCCATGACCACCACCATATAGATATTCTTTCACGTATTGTTGTATATTCTAAAATGTTCCATACACTATTTCCCTTTCAGTAGCATGGCGGGTTGGAAAATCTCAATAGAGATTCCCCCTACCAAAATATGAATAGAACTGCCTCTCCCTAGGCTGACTAGACCCACCCTGTGATACATGAACTACACACCCTCTATCCTGGGATCTGCTCATGACATGTCTCCCATGTCCAGATCCCTAAGACTGATGTCGTCTCCCTATTGTCGAGGTATCTTCACCTACTCATCTACTATTGGCTAACACCTATTGTACCTGCTCACCCAAAAATATTTTGACCACCAAAACTCGCTCAAAAACCCCAACATAAGTTATAAATCATAAATTTTTAACACTAGATTGTATTTATCTATGCAGACTCTACTAAATGGTCTAAGCCCTGAAGTATTGATATCTATCTATATCGGTTGCGTACATAGAATGGTTAGTGAACCTAGATGAATTGTCATCTACCATCACACTACCCTAAAAGAGGCTAATAATTTCTAGTATGTGTACATCTCTTAGTGAAATTGGTGAGAACACTTCTCGAAAGAGATGCACGAACTCTATCCTAGAAAGTGTTACCACGTTGTGAGTCTGGATAACCAAACTCCACCACCACCCAGCTGAGTTGTGTGGATGGATCGCCTCCAGAACTTCCATCTAATTCTATAGTGTCCTGAATAGATATAAAACTATGATCACATCATCAATATTGTCTTTTTCCTCTTGTGGGTCACACTTTCCTCTGAACCTAATGGGTATCTGTCTCTGAAACTTGTGGAGTGATCTAAGGCTATGCCCCTCATCTAATGGTAATTAGATAACCACCAGGTGGCCTATAGGTGGTGGAATAATTGGTGCCCCACCTGGAAGAAACATCTAGGGAACAAGTTTTTTTATCTATGCCTCATCGATTAGGGGTTCATCCTCTTGATAAAGCTATTGAATCCTAGATTTCATGAGTCTTTGGGGCATCTTGAAATAAAAAAGGTGAACTATGGTCAATGAGTATGTCCGGAGAGTCGACTCAAGAAGGACATGGAATCACAACCCATTCCTATATGATGCATGTACAATTATTTTCCCTGCAACCTATGTTCTCATGCACCAAGTCAAAAAGTAGTATATTAGAGCCCTGGTGTATGGATATGTCAGTTGGCCACACCAACACTAGAGTCCCTAGCCTAAAAGCTGAACTCAAAACACATAACACTTTTTCCCCAAACCAATCTCACAGACACTTGGACCTAAGGTAAAACTGACCACAATTGATACCACTATGTCATGAACCATCCATATGGAGCCCGTTCCACGACTCCCCATGGCCGCATACAATAGTCCCGAGGATGGTTACTAGCACCAAGTCAACATGTCATTAACATTGGAGGCATTTCCAATGTTCCTATATGCATTCACACATCTCCAATCCAATAAATGATGAATTGTAAAAACCAATAATAAAAAAAATGCATGCATACCAATATTACAACCAACAGAGTATGGCATGAAGTAAAGTGCAATAATGTAAACTGGGCCAGAATATAAGACAACCAAAAGAAAAAGTCTATAAACTACATAGCCCAAATAGTAATGATAATATGTACTAGAATTTCTTCACAATGTCATAGTAACACCTCAGGAATCCTAGAATCACATATCAATATCTAGTCCTGGTCTGTCAAAATGTCTCTCGTATTCAAAAGACATGACACATGTGAGAAAATCCCTTGTAGGGGTGAGTATAAAAATACTCCGTAGGGAACCCAAAAACCAAAAATCAATACACAGAGCATGATACATTCATATCTACACATAATATGTCTAAAACACATATAAAAAGAATATCCAGTATACATAAACCAAGACACAGTCTAGAGGGAAGTCACAACTACCGTATACCACCCCTAGGGATTAAAGTCGATGATTTCACAAAGAATTATCTAGTAGAACACACTCATAAGTTTTATATCACCAATGACATCTATTCGAGATGTAATGTTCATCGGAAACCATCATGAGAGAGAGATACATTGATGGATTTAAAGAGAGATACAACACACAGATGTGGATCACATATAGGTCCATGGGGTGATACCAATAACTCCATCTGGATTATCCGGGTTAGTAGAGGATCGAAGCTTAGTGAATTTGGTCTCTCCAATACCATGGAATCTACCTATGGCACAAAGAATGAATATAAGATCCTACTACAATCCTCTTTGAGAGGAATCTAATGACTATATCTAGAAAGTCTTTCTGAAGGGATCATACTCCTATAAGTAGGAAATGAAACCCACCAACCTTCAGGGAAACTATTGGGGGAACAAAACCAAATGAATATTGTCCAATAAATAGTATAAAAGATATTAAAGCTATGTAAAATGGTATACACTCTTTTTAGTCGGGTCAAACATCATGTTCCTTCACCCTGAATACTTCCTGTTTACAATGGATCGTGTCATTTAGAACATGTTCTATAGGAAAAGAGTACACGATGTGTAGAAAAACATACACATCATTCCCTTCCATCTGAGGTTCACCCATGTACTCTATCCATGTGCTAGTACATGGTGTCCACCTATGTTGCTCATCTAATGTACCAATACATGGGATAATATGCATGACCAGTTTTAGTCAAACCATTTGTGGGAGTACCCGACATGTCAGAACCCGGTGTACCTTTCCCCATGTCCATGTATCTTTAGAGATACATTTCATGTCCTGGGGAAGGGACCTCATGAAATGTGATAGGGGTAACATTCCATGCGAAATGAAATCAACTCCAGAATCCAAATCCTCCACTCAGGGGTCTCTAGAGGCCATGTATTGTGGAATATACACCACGTTGTTCAAAGATTTTTTTGAAACCCTAGTTCATGAACCGTCATCTTCCCCATCATTTCGACCACTAATATCGGCCATTACTCATTGGGAAATGCTAGATCCAAAGTCATTTGGTCATTCTATTATTGAATCGGTAACATTCAGGCCTTAAATCATCTCAGAAAAGAAGATCCCCTTCGTTCTTCATTTCTGATGAAGAACGAGAAATCAGCACCCATCGAAATTTTATCTTCTGCCTCATCCACCATCGCACCTCTATCGAGTCATACCATTTTTGGATCTTCAATATTCCACTGTTCCACAATGAAACGAAGGTGAAATGATCATTTGTTCGTAAACCAAGAAGAATGCAATGAATGTGATGAATTTCAGAGTAGAAATGAACAAGGAACAACCCAATGAACAATCCTAGGATGTTTTTCATTTAGTATTCGATCCATTTCATAGGAATAATCAAGAAAACCCAAAACAATTCAAAAAATTAAACCCAAATAAAAAAATTCTCATAAATAAAACCAATCCTTCATGAACGATCGATCAGTGGGTCAACATGTTCATTGGTTTATCTACATTCATCGTTAATTCTAAAAAAATGGAATATTTAATATGATATAAAAACACCCTACAAGGGAATGGATCATTTTCTATTGAGGATTCATTTTCAATAGTGATTATTCAAGAATGATCTTGATACACTATCTCATCATTGTTTATCAAGAGATCTATCCATGGTTCTCTCTAAAGACTTCAGATAAATAATTTATGCTCATGAATTGAAACCATGGGTCCCTATAAAGATTCTTATTAATAAAAAAAGAAGATTTTTCACTCTATAATGTTAAAATAATAAAAATATTCAATTTATTTTATTCATTAAATTGTTCAAAAACTAAATTTCATAGCTGATCTGCACCAACTGATGTTAAGACTAGACTAAATTAAAGTGTTCGTTCTAAACGCAATGATGCCATCCGATTTATGATTGGGTCACCTGTTTATAATTTATTCCACTTTTTATGGAAATCACTCATTCATGCTAATTAATATATTTAATATATTTCAAACATTTCTTTTGGGAACACTGGGCCTCAGAATCATACACTACCACAGTGCATGGTATATAATTAATTCCATATAATATTTAAAAACAATTCATATAAAAATCTAGGAAATTAAATGAAACATAGTAAATGAACCAAACTTATAGATTTTCATAAAATGTAAGGGAAATACATATATCCCTACTAGAAACCACAACATGGTTTCAGACTCAACGTATTAGTGTTATCATGTCATATGATTAGTTACTCATCATCTCTAATCCCATAGTTAACACTAATCACTAACTGATTAACATTATTGACACCCTCTCTATATTCCTCTCCACTCCCTACTACCAGAACCTATATTACCATTATTTTGAAAATTAAACTTTTTTTATATTTAAATTTAAACTTTATATCAATAATATTTTGTGTACTAAATGATTTTAAAACTATACAATTTTCCTTTTCACAACCATCCATTGAGGAAATATCACTACATATTGATATATTTTTCTTTTATTATAATTCAATCAATGATTTCTATAGAGAAAAGACCTTTTCATAATTCATCATTATATGTTCCCCCTATACTTGAATATTGATTTTCATTGAAACCAACTCCACCCAAGCATCTAGAGGTATGTAGTAACTACAACCATGGGTATAAGTATCTTTAATCCCAGGTATCATTCCAAATACCTCTCATTGTAATGGTTCCAAACCCATTCTACGCATATGACTAGGATGCTCTTTCTCAAGGACATGACCAACAAGGTCATTATGGAATACCGAGAATGAATCCATGAGATTGGCATCCAATAGCTCTTTTATTTTTAGCTATAAATAGAATATGAGTCATATTATAAGAAATATAAATTATTTTAGTGATAACTGATACTAATTTATTACAACGAAAAATGAATTCATACCCAAACCTCTTTGGTTGGAACATTAACAAAACTCCCATTAGATTTTATATGAGCATCTAACCAAAGTTCTGTTCAAGGGACTAGATACCCTAAATTCATTGACTACATTAAAAAATATAAATAAACAATTAAATATATTAGATTGATAATTTTATCATATAAATATTTAATCTATTGATAATATTACCCTAGTAAAACTATTTCTATAAATCCTCTTTGACTTGGTATAGTGGGGGTGATTTCTTAGCTTTAAATGATACATTTTTTCTTAAAACATCCTGAAATAAATGACATTTAATTTAATTTTAGTGTATTAAATTCCAACTCCTTTAAATATTCATGAATATATGTGAAATTATATTAATATAATTATATATATTTCAATACCATGTACTTATCATGATGATGGCTATCAATAAAAAACCTTCCCTGCTCTCTCGGTACACTTTCTAGTACCTTATCATACAGCTATATAGTGTTCAATAAAGTATCATTGAATTCACACCATAATCTATATTTAAAATCCTTCAATTCTATACCAAAATTTCTCCATGTCCTCTTTCATGTGATAAGATCTATTGTGGTAAAGTGAAATAATATTTACACAATGAGATTCACTTTTAAAATATATGAATTTAAAAACCTAATGACATTAAATTAAACCATAATTTATTAAATTTACCTTTATTTGGGAGTAAAATACTTCATTTTTTCATGATTGAGGTACATACCTCCAATCAGTATGGGTAAAGGGAAGGGTAACCAACTCTATTGCCAGCTGGCCTAGAATCGGGCCAAATAATCTTACAACATTATCTATGGGGACACCAAAACATTCAAATGCGATAACTATCTTCATTACATTTATATTTTGTACATCTTCATTGTTCATATTTCTCTTTTTAGTAACTTTGTTTTGCATCTTTTATGGAAAAAAAATTAGTATTATAAAATGTGAAATAACCTTATTCACTTTAAAAATTTCACTTATAACTGTCACTATCCAATATCCTTCTAATGAATCACAAGTGATGAAATGTTCCTTCATTGATGAACCTGTTTAATGAGGAGGTAGTGTCTTATATGATTATGGTATGGAGAAGGATGTTATGCTAGATGTCGATGGAATAGAGGGTGTGAAGGACGCTGATGCGGGAAGACAATGTGTGTCTCAGATTCTGTAGGGAAGGAGATAGATGGATCGTCATCGATCTGTGTGGTTGAGGGAGAATCATCTATGGGTCAACAAGTATCAGTGAAACACCTTTTCCATGTAATTACATTTATTTATTCGAATATAATTAACATTAAAACATATATTTCATGAAATTAATGAAGGGGAAAATTAGAAATGGAAACAGATATGTAATACTAAGAAACAAATATACATAATAATGATAATGAATCACATAAAGTATAACATAAGTGCTGGATAAATTAATGGATGACTACACATACAATAATTTTGTCCTTCAATATCTTCAATGAGAAAATCCATCATTACTTCATCTATCTAATCCACCCATAATGGAATAATATTTTAAATATCAAGATAGACATATAAGTTTGTTTGTTTTTGTTTATGGGATTCAATTTAAAATGATAAATCTTCCACTTCATTTCCCATATTATTCATGTCTCATGGTTTTATGTGAAAAACTACACTCCACCCTTCATCCATGAAATCTTCCATTTAATATACCATTTTCTCGTACAATGAGAAGATATAAAAATCATGTATTCCATAGTTACTAACATCCATTATGTGATATTGGTTCAGAGAATTAAATTTCAATGAATCAATTTTAATAACCCTCATAATATCTACCCTCTTTCATTTGAATAAAACAACTAAAAATAATCATGGTAGATCAATTTTACAATTTCAGTCAATTCTGCATAGTTTCCCAATTTGGAAACTCTACATATACCACTACTATGTGTTTTCAAACACTCTTAATAATTGGATGTATGAAATTTAAATCCATTGAAATTTTAAGTATCATATTTTCGAGTATTTTGTAGAGGACCTCGATCCAGAACAACAAATATTATGAAAACTCATCTTGAGTATCAATATTCATCATATAAAAAAAGTAATATACCTTTTTATATTTAAAAATTATGTTTCAACCTAATAACATTATTTATTTCAATATTTATTAACTAATATGATGTGCAAACCATTAAAAATGATCATTATTAATAGATTTTGTCATATCATTCTCAATCCATGTTTGGACTCTCATACATCTCGTTGTTTGTATCTTGACCTCTTCAATAAATGGATCATCGATTTCACTATTCAAAATAATATATCTATGTTCTTATAATAATTCAATTTATTTTAGTGTAATATTTGAGATCCTCCCAACTGATCAAATAGTAGTATGAAATATTTTTGGATTCTTGTATAGTTGAGATTGAATCGATTTTTCATCAACACATCCAAATAGATCAAATCCTGTTTCAATATCATATAACTATCTAAAAATTAAGAGACTCCCCTCTTAAATATACATAAAAATTGGATGACCTTTTATTTTCACTTGTTATTTAAAATGGAAAAGATATCTTTGAAATCAAATAAATAAAACGGAATTATTCATTTTAATAACTTCCAATAATTGTTTATATTAAATTATAAAAATATAAAATAACATGTCTCTCAATTTGATATATCCATTGATAACGTACGGGGCCTGGAAATGTACTTTCCTTGAAAAAATTCATAGTTAAATTCATTATGAATGTAAATAATGACAGAGAAAATGTCATCTCCATTGTATAGAGTGTCAATGAAATTATCCTTTTAAGGGTATGATGCTCATCTATTGGTTGATTTTTGTAACATTTTTTTTGAATAATGTGAAAAATTGGTGTATAAATGCAGTAAACATTTTAGGAAATAATATATACAGTGTCAATAGTACTAACTATTGTAACCAAATATGTGCTTCATGGAATTTAAATAAATGTATCCTATGAGGAATTATGTTGAAACACCATTATATGTTACTTGAATACCCATAAAATACCTTCATAGTATTTAAAATTATAAGTAATGTATCTTTATCCCTATTTTTCATTAAAAAAATTCTGATGCATAATTTATATTCTCATTATTCCCTAAATCATGGTTTATGTGAATTTTTTGTAACTCCTTATGATAATTGAGATGGTCCTTAAATTTTCTATGCTCATTATGAAATGTGAAGCTAAATTTTTTACAAATATTCTTATCAATATGTATAATATCCTGATTATGCCACATCAAATTTAAATCCCAATACAGATGTTTGAAGAATATAAATTGTTTTCCGTTAATGCATTCCAATTTCATATGATGGTGCACTTCTAACTCATTTCCCACTATAATTCAAATGATCCACATTCCCATATTCTGTTTCAACATTTCAAAGTTGTGCCATTATTTATGAACCTACCAAAAATATAGAGGTTGTCAACATATAATAGAACCATTGAATTTTTACATGTTCAACCGAAATCTGTGAGATGCAGCAATAAATCTTCCATGACACAAGAAGCACCATTTTTTACAATATGGTAGTCATTTGGGATCAAAGTAAAAGTTACAACTAGGATAATCCAAAGTCGTGTAAGCGTTCCAACTAGATAAGTTCACAATTATAGGTAATTCACTAAAGGTCCACATTAGTGTAGTGTGTATTTATAACATTGTTTTAGAAGATTAAATGTATGTCTCAACTCCATTACTTAATAACTCCTATAATTCTTCAGTTATAGGATTCATGTATACATAAATAGCATTTCATGGCATTTATTTTCTATGAATAATTTATTAAATTAAAATAGAATATTGTTTCACACACATCTATAATGGTAGATTATAAGGGATGAAAATAACTATCCAAGTGCTATAATTGGTGCTCAAAGTCCCAAATGGGTTTACTCCATTGGCATCCAATCTCATTCACACATTCCTAGGATTAGATGAGAAATTTCGATGTAATGAATCCAATATCTTCCATGATTATGAATCTCAAGGATGTCACATTAACCCATAATTATAATTTTCTATAGAATTCCAAATCATGTACCCGATGTTATTTGTTGACATGAAAAACATTTTAAATTTAGGGTTCAAATGGAAGTCACACAAAACCATTAAGGGTGTGTTTTTTTCTTCTTATTCATAGTAATACCTTGATTAAAACATCCAATATCACCCATTTATATCCATCTAGATGAATAACATTTTTGAAATAATTTCTTCTTCAATACTCTCCCCAATAAATAATTAAATCATTGGGACAAGATTGTATTTTTTATAATTTAGACAAATATTGTAGAATTTTTTTCATATCATAAAATTACTTAGGGATCTTAGCTTTAAGAAATGAATAATACAACAATTCTAATATCATGTAAATCACCTTATTTTTAATTCTTCATTGGAATTTGAGAAGATACAACTTCATCAGAAAAAATGTATTGATTATTTCAAACATCCACCATGCAGCTCTCGATTTCCATCATTAATTAAATCATGAATCATATTTGTATACTTAGTAATGTACTCTCTTATATTAGTCCCCACATAATAAATTAGATGGTCAAATGTTATGTTTTAATCATTATTTGGTTGTCCTATAGTCCCAAAAACTTCAGTTGTCACGTTGCTATTTGTAGCACCCCCAAATGGTTATTCTGATATGTATTCATGTTTTTTTGTTGTCTTGAAATGCCAAAAGCATCATTTATAAGGTTTCTCGTTTCAATTTCCATTATCGATTGAGTTGGGATTTTATTCTATTGATTGACACCATTGCTAAAAATTTCTATGATGTGTGATTCTCTATTCCAAATATAACATCAATATTGAACAAGGAATTTCTTCAATATCAAGTGTTCATAAACTTATTGTATCATCAACCCTCTTTTAAATTAACATTTTTGAAATGGATTTCTTATTATCCCATCTACTGATCGAATGCAAATTGAAAAATCTAAGAAAATAAACCAAACACATAGTATACTAAGGTTTTTTCCTCGGTAATGTTATCCATATTTTATCCATATATATCACGATGATCCTACACATTATAAAAACAATAAAACAAATAATTATTATTAAGTAGGAAATGAGAAATATGGATGTGATAAAAACAAAACCCAAGTAGTTATAATAGGAGTCATATAATTACAAAAAAAAGTCAACGTAAAAATGGAAATCAATCTTGGATGATATTTTGTAAAATTGAAGAAAGATAAAAACCAAACAGTCATTAAAAGAACCACATTTCAAATTCTCTTTGAAAATCATTTTTCAAACCACACATTGAGACCCAATTTTTAAATCTAACTATTTCCAAAAAAACTCTGTTGAAGGCTAGTCACCCCACTTTAAATGAATTCAACTAGTGTTAAGAATCCATTTTTCAATGATATGATAAACCATATATGATATTTTGAAAACAAATTGAAAAAAAATTTATATTTTTTAGAGAGATAAAAAAACAAAAAATCAATTTACTATTAATATCCAAAGTAAATATTATTTTTACAAGTTTAAATGAATAAATCAATGAATAAATAATAACCATTATAAATAAGTGGATAAATATCACTATCTTAATAATATAATCTTGTTCTTTACACACAGATAACCATATCGCTTGTGAATGATGAAATCCTCTCACCACACCCACACATACACTTTTGTGGCCACATTGAGAGTGAATTATAATAGCTAAAGTGAAATCATAACTATGTGTACTAGTAGAATGAAATAAAACTATTATAACACTTTTACATAGAACTCATACTTAGATACCCAAGACTAATCAGGATAGAAACTAATGTTGGTCTTCCAAAAATAACTCATGGGAACAATTTATCCGAGTAAAAATGATTTATAGTGTAGTGTAATTATACTTGTATTATAGAATGACATATCCTATAGTTGGATGTCCATGTCAAATAAAATAATCAAAAAATTAAAAATTAACTGAACTAAACTAATTGTATCAAATATAAAAAACAACCAACTCAATATAAGAATGTAAAACTACTAAAAAGAATATACATGAGGGTTTTCTTTATTGGTATGATGAAAACATCAAAGGGAAATAAAAAATCAAAAATAGATCTTCCCATTATAGAGTAAGTCATCATGCGACCTTATAGCCATGAACACTCAACAAGCGACCAAAAGTTAAACCATAACATGATGCTGAATTGGAAATGATAATGATAGGTGTAAGAATGAACCTCAGTAGTTATTAAATAGAGAAGAAACATCTTATTCATTACATTTAAATAAAATATCTAACGTACATTGGATAGAAAAAAAATTAGAAGTATAGTTTTTTATCATTTAGTTTTTAAGAACAGTCACAATTTTTTTCTGTTGTTATTTATAAATGTTCAATTTAAATAGTCAAGTTTAAATCATTTTAAAATGGGTTTTAATTTAAAATAATTATGCGAATTTTTTTAAAAAAATATTTATGTACCATTCCATATTTTTTTACCATGTATTTAAAATTAAAACACTAGATCTTTGAAGAAGCTAGTAGTAGTAGATAATGATTATAATAAATAATTAATTTCCATAGTAACACTGTAAGACAACAGAAATGTAAGAACTAACTATTGATGAATAACAGAAACCTAATACATATCATAAATTAAATTACATGTTACTATGGGAGTTACTTCAATCTGAGAGTAAATTCTATAATATACTAAATATGTTCCATCATATTGGAATGTTTAATGCAATTTGACCACCATAATGCTTGGTCACACCTTACATGGCCCAATAAAGGGGGGAAATTTAAAATAAGGGAATATTCATTGTAAAGATCACTAGTGAGACATTGATACTAAAATAGAGTATCATATGTTTAGGGAAGCAGCACTAGCTACTCTCAGTTCCCATGGTATATAAAATCAGGGTGAGTCAACAAGTAGTAACAAACAATAATATACAAATAGACACATGTTATACAAAAGTAGAATCATAATAAAGGATCACCTCTAAGAGGCCATTTATGAACTTCCCCTTACTCACAAAATTATAAATCTATCTTATATGATGGATTCTCTCATTCATTTAATATAAATCAGTTTGGGTTTATATTCCAAAGTTTATTTCATTAAGAAAAATATTCTTCAAAAGTATAAAATGTGCCTCGTAACCATTCTTTAATGAACCAAAATCACATTTTTAAATTTTGGAAGAACATTTAGAAACATATTATAAAACCAAAAATCTATTTGATATCTAAAAAATCAATATTTAAATGAATTTGGAAAGTGTGACAAACATTATGTGTGCATAGTTGAGTAAAACAAACATTCCAACCTTC
Organism: Viscum album; assembly: GCA_963277665.1. Classification (NCBI taxonomy): domain Eukaryota; kingdom Viridiplantae; phylum Streptophyta; class Magnoliopsida; order Santalales; family Viscaceae; genus Viscum; species Viscum album. Next base: position 1,968,505,099 of record OY728119.1, on the reverse strand, counting down.
AAAATAAAGGAGTGACCATCATGTTCCAATAAATGTAAGTGAGAAAATAAATTATCATTCCAATACAAATGAAACAAATTTTTTATTTTCATTTAATATCTAATAAATGAGTTAAAATATGAAAAATCTAATGGTTCTAATATTTAAATGTAAATACAGGGGGAAAAATACGTCAAACTAATGGTGAATAGTCTTGAACATTGAATAAAGGATAAACATAACCTGAAAGAGTATATTAACACCACATAAATGGATAATCACAAGTAATGTGCTCAAATCCTAACCCTAGGTTAAGGGAAAATAGGAACACAGTGATGGGAGAAGAGGAGAACCATAAGATAATGAAGAACATATGAGGATAAGTTAGGGAGAGGTCTAGTTGGGCTTGACAGTGGTGAGGGTAATGGTTTAGGGGATCAAGGGAAAATGATGCACTAATGTGAAATAATGACAAATCATGGGGTATTTGGAGAAATATGATGGTCATATGGGGGAATGACCGGATCACTTGTGAGGGGGAAAATGTTGTGGTGGTGAGGGCACAAGGTAAGGGTGCTCAGGGGAGAGTGGGGGGGGGGGTTGATGGGGGTCAGGGGGATCTTTGGGGAGAATGCAACCTTTTTTAATAAATAGATAAAATTTATCATATGTTTTTTAAAAAACCAAGGATAAATCATCGCAATTTTTTTAATGGAAGTTTAATTAACCTCTACTAAACCCCACCGCTAAAATATGAATTTTTTGTCATGAGGAGGTCGTAATTCTCACCAGGGTGAGCATGACCTTAAGGCTGGAAATATAAGACTAATTTAGTGAATATTTGACTCTATCACATATCATTTTGATTTTCATAAACTATATTAAGGTGGAATGAAGTATGATTCATTTCCATTAGTGATAGAAAATTTTATGTATGTTTTTATGGATGAGTTCTATGGCTTACCACCCAAGTAAGAGATCTAGTTCATGATCATGTTAGTGGTGGAATCTGAGGGAGTTTCAATCCCTCCTTACATAATAGAACCATTAGAGATTTGGGAGAATAATTTTTAGTTAGATGTTCTATAATATAAAGGCTTTATATAGCCTAGTATATCACCTTGGGGTTCTCCAGTTCTATTCACCAACAAGGTTGATGGGTTTTTCCATTTATGTGTGGATTATCGAAGGTTGAACCAAATGATGGACAAGAACTAGTACCCTCTTTCCATGCATTGGTGATATATTCAATGAGTTGATATGTGATAAGAACTTATCCAAGATTAATTTTAGACCAGGTTTCTACCAGTTTAGGGTGAGACCATTAGACATTCATCAAACTACTTTTAGAAGAGATATGGATTGTATGGATTTATAGTGATGTCGTTTGAGATGAATAACGAACTAGACGTATTCATGGACATGATGAATAAGATCATTCTTTTTTTTAACTTTTTTGGGTGGTTTTTTTGATGATATATTAGTTTAATATCAGTTAGTAGATGACCATTCCAAACATCAAAATATCATCCTATGTACATTGATAGAGTTTCATCTATACTTTAAGCTAACCAAATTTAGTTTTTGGATTAATAATGTGAACCTATAGGGCCATTTCATCTAAAAGAAAGGAGTGTTAGTAGACCAAGAGAAAGTTTCACCCATGATATCTTGGGAACAACCAAATAAAGAATTCTTGATTTAGCGCATTTAGGGTTTAGTAGGTTTTTCTCAGTGCTCTATCTAGGATTTTTCTAATTTGGTATTACTAATGTCCAAGATAACCAAGAAAGGGGTAAATTTTATTTTATATGATTCTTTTGAAATAGATTTTCCACAGCTAAAAGGTAGGTTGACCTCATCACCTATCACTACTTCTCCAATGTTGGGTAAATAATACACCGTGTACTGTAATTCATTCGGAGTTAGACTCAGTCGAGTTCTTATGCAGGATGATGTAGTGGTTGCGTATGTCTTTAGGAAGCTGAGACCTCATGAGAGTAATGACCATATTCATGATTTGGATTTAGAAGCATTGTTGTGTACCCTGATATATTTGATACACTATCTCATGGGTGAATGTTTTGGGTTATACATGGACCATAAGATCCTCAAGTACATCTTTTCTTATTGAGAACTGATCCTTCGGAATAGGAGGTGGGTTGAGTATATGTAGTCTATCATTGATGAATTGGCTTATACAATAAGAAAGATAAACATATTTATTGATACTTTGAGATAAAATATATAGATAGAGATAGTATAAGATTCATGTGATGAGTGGAGGATATTGGTATTATTTGCATACATGCATATAGATGTTCAGAAATCTCGGGGATTGGTATCTCTTACTTTTAAATTTATTATACCCTTTATTTTGGACCATATTAAAACCAAAAAAATTATAATCTAGAGGCTTAAGTAATGAGTGGAAAATTATAGCTGGGGAGACACCATTAGGATTTTCTCCCAACAATGGAAATTCACTTCCTTTCCATGGATGAGTATGGGTTCTTACAACCATATAGAAGAAGCAGATGAGGAAGTTTCATGATTCTAAAGTGGTGGGGTGTCCTGATTTAACAATGATTTATCATGATATTTATATAAAATATTTTTTTCCTGGAATAAAGATGGAGGTGAATAGCTTCATGGCTATAAGCATCACTTTTAGTAGGTGAAAGCCAAGAATTAGTGGCCAGCTGCACATTTGCTGACTTTTCTCATTCCTGAGTTGAAATGGCCTAATGTCAAAATGGATTTTTTGATATGATTACCCATGGAAAACTATAAGAATAGAATTTTATACGTTATTATGGATCAACTTACAGAGGTACCTCACATCTTACATACATGTGAAACCTTCGCAGTTCATGATTTGGGTAGTCATTACATGTGTGAGGTGGTTCCCTTTCATGGTGTTCTGAGGAGTATAGTTTCATACATAGATTCAAATTTCACATCATGTTTCGTGATGGGTACTCCGAAGGATCTGGGATCGCATGTTCTTTTAAGAACGGCCTATCATCCATGGACTAATAGTCAATATGAGCATACTACTCAATATCATGAGGATATGTGATAAGCCACTGTTTTGGACTACACTATTTTATAAGAGAAACATCTGGAAACCATATAATTTTCCTATAATAATAGCTTCTAGGAATTGATCCAAATGTAAAATTTTGAGGATTTGTATGGATGTTTGTGGAATTGTCCTTCTTGTTTGGTGGAGGTAGGTGATTCAACATTTTTGGTGCCTAGTCTCGAGTAGGAGACATCTAAGAAGGTTCAGTTTATTAGATAGTGGTTGGTTACTAGGGAAATAAGGAATAAATCATATAATAACCATCGAATAAAACCTCTATAATTCTATATAGATCATCATGTTTTTATTTTGAGTGTTACTTATGTTTGGTCAATGTCCTATTAGGAAGTAGTGAAAGATAGCGCAATGGTTTTTCAGGCTGGTTGATATAATGGAAATGGTCAATCAAGTGGAATATTGTTTATCACTTCCACAATACTATATTTATATGCACAACATGTTCAAAATGTATCTTCTATGAAGATATCATCTATCCCCTTACCTTGTGATACATGTAGTTGATGTCAATATTTGTGATGATGCACCATTTGGGGATCATCTCATATAAGTTCTAGATCATAGTGAGAAATATCCTCCGAGGAGGACTGTACCATAGGATGAAGTGTTGTGAAATCATGGGACAGTTCAAGAGGATTCCAAGGAGGGGGATTCTGATAAGAAAACAAAGTGGAAAGAATTTCTCACTTATACTACATAGTGATTCTTAGTGCATATTGGGGATGAGGTGTTATATGGTGGGGTGGTTGTAATATACTATTCTTTTCCAGGTATGTACCTCTTGATGTTTTTTGTTTGATCCTTGGAGACTGAGTCCTGCTTGAACATGGAGATCCTTTTGGGTTAAATGACCTTAGTATTAGAGATTTATTCAGGTTTTATTGAATGGAGTTCATTTATAAATGGGATAAGTGTTTCCTGGGTTCTTGGTAATTTGAAATTTTTTTAATGTATGTTTGGTTTTTTTCAAGGTAAAATGGTCTGAAAACCAATTTTTAGAACATTTACATTCCATATAAATGGATTAAAAGTCATGTAATTGTTTTGGTGTTTAATAAAATAAAACTAAGTTGAGGTGTTTTTCATCGTATTCCATTAAAATGATTTACACGACATGTAACATCATTACGCATCTTGTAATTACCCGAACTTCTATTTTAATGTGTTTCTTGTGCCTCAATTTCATTCTAATTTACTACCACCCTTCTCCTCTCAAACAAGGGAAACCCTTCATGCAATTTTTGAGTGCTAATTTCCTATCCGGACATCTCGTTTGTGGGATAAATACCTAGTAATCCTTTTTAGTTAGGTTAATTCATTCTCTTAATTTGTTTCTCTAACCATTATAGTGAATAACTGTGACCGTGTTTGCCTCAATTTTTTTATTGATCATTTTTTACATTGGTTTCTCTTGGTTTTAACCTCTACAATTTTCCTCATTGTCATTAGTCATTGGAAGCATTGTTTAATCATCAATTAAATGTAGCGGCTCTAAATCTTAACCCTATGGTTTAATAATTTCCATTTTCATTCAATATTTTTATTAGAATAATTTAATCTCCACCCAAATAAATTAAATAATTAATGGTTTATTCTTTAATTTCCTTTAGTACCCATTGGCTTCTAACCTAGCTTATGGGTTTCCATGGGTTGAGCAAACCAAGAAGATAATTGAATTGGTTAGTGTCTTAAAGTGTGTTTAGAATGCCACAAGAGCTTTGGAGATTGTTTAATATATAATTCATAAGTTGTGGAATGTTACTTATTGATATAATTCTTGATCAGTTATGATTTAAATTGAAAGAGGTAAGTGAAAGATAAATGGTAATTTACAAAATTATACCTTGAGATATTTGATTTGATATTATGATATCCATGTTGTATGATAAGAATTTTTTTCCATGATGAAATGATCAAATATAAGGCTCCGAACTAGAACAAACACACTTATATTCTGTAATGATAATATTGAGTAGGCCTATCCTAGTCCCATGTTTTAGTTCTTATAGGGAGTAATATCTACCCAGTCTCATGTTTTAATTCTTGTAGGTAATTCACAAGAATTCTGTAATTCTTATAATTATTTTACCTATATTGTTTTGATTATACCATGGTTATATGGTGGTGGTTGGAATGGTTGTAAGTCATGCTCATTGATATTCTAGAATAGATCCAAAGTAGATTATTTTACCTTTTTCATATGGTTTTTGATGGCATGTTCGTAAAAAATTCTCAGAGATATTCTTACATGTTTCTGAAGTATGTGGTTGTTGTATTTTAGTAATTGGTTAATTAATTAATAAAAAAATTATCACTTTATTTCATTCACTTATTATTAAACTAGTTAGTTTAGAAATGGTTTTATCAACCTAATGAGTTATACTCACACCTATTTCGATTTTTTATTTGTACCCAATAAGATTACAAGGATTCGATTTTGGAAAAGGGAATAGGAACTTTTTTATGATTATTTACTTACTATATGGGTTGGATCTTGGAGATGGGAAAAATGTGGGGTTCAAGATCAGGAAATTTTGAGTATTTATTTGAGTCTTCTTGTCTTTTACTTATATTGTTTCTATCATGAAATTTATTTACATTAAAGAACATTATTACATTATTGCAATATTATTTATTGGATTATTAAGTTGGAATTTATTATTGTATTACAATATGTCTATAATTTCATTACATTAATTTTTACAATTTATTTACTATTGTAATTGCACATCATGCCAAGTGTTATAATATCCCCACTATACACTTCACAACCCTACTAGTAGTTGGTAGCCTCTGGCACATGGGGAGGCATGCATGGATTCTTGTAACCAAATCCTTTTGGCCATGAGAGAGAGTTCCAAGATTGGGAGAAATTACACATATTACTCCATCATGACCAAGTTTAAAATCTAGAATATTTATAACTCTCTTAGGAAGCTCCACATCTTTCTTATGCACCTCTTTATTCATCACATGGATAAATGGTTTTACACTTAATTGAGAAAGATAATTTTGGGGTCCAAAATTTTGAGGATGGATATCATTGGAAAAAGTTGATTTCCTTAACGACCTTATGAAAATATGGAAAATGCATGTGTTTTATGAAGATGGGATTTGTGAGTGGTGTTTCATGAAGGATCAATGATAATTTATGGTGATATAAACGATAGCGATGAGCATCCAGAACGATGAATAATTAGAGCATTGTGGTCGGTGATGGAAAGATCCTTGATTATAACAAGTGTTATGAAGGGTATTAATAGAAAGATATATGGTTACGACAAGTATCACTAATGGTAAATTTTTATTGACCTTCATGAAAAAAGTATATACAAGAATATTTTCTTGAATGCTCTACAAAATCTTCAATGGGATGGTGGAACATCACAATCATTTGAAACTATAAATACAAGGATACCCCCTTCACATAGAATCAGTTCTTCAATGAAAATATGGAAATGATTTTATTTCAAGAAGCTAAGATATCTTCACAAATATTTATTTCTATGTGATATTGAGCATTGTAAAAAGACTATATGTCATGACTGATGCCTATTATTTGGATTAAATGTTTCTTCATGATGATAGTGTATTTTGTGTTTACTCAGTGTGCTTCATGAAGAGGTTTGGTCTATGAATAAAGGGGTGCATTTCAGAGGTAGTTTGATCAATTAAGGCATGTAAATTCATTATGGTAGTGATCTTCATGAAAGAGATTCAAGAAAAGTAGTGTTAAATATCAGTTTTTAAGTGAACAGTTTTTCCAAAGTACAATAATTCAGGTCTGTGGGGCAAGGAGAGTCCCATTCTATATAGGGACATAGAATATAATTTAAATACATTTAAGCGACCATCAAGTTGATAAATTTAATTACACTTCCATAAAATTAGTGGTCTAGGGGGAGTAGAAGGATGTTTTTTGAGAGATGTAGTGAGCTATCCCTAAAAAATTGTGAAGGAAGTGTTCCTATAACAGAGTGACTATGTTTAAACTTTTGTATTCCAAAACTAGTGAAGATAAGTTGATATTCATTGGACCAACACACTTTCAGTGTATGCTCCTTGTATAATCCATTAGTGGTGAACATTGTAAAATTTAATTTTTTTTGTCTCCATTTATGTGATTAGTTTAAAGGTTTAATAGGTTCCTACTAATGTGTTTAAAAGATTTTTCTCTTTTTAGGAAATAGTTGACACCATGATTCACCCCTCCCTCTCATGGTATTTCATGGTCCTTTAAAAGATAATATACCCCCCAATTCAATACACAAATATCCTTCCTTTTCAAATTCAAAAATATTAGATCTTTAGTAATCCACATCGTGGATAAGAAAGAATTATCCTTCCAACTCATAACAACTGCAACATTTTCCCCTTTCCCAAATTGGTAATTTATTGAGAATACATAATCATTAAAAATATCCATCCATATTATCTGGAGAATATTAAACTGAATTTATGTGAATATATACTTCTATCATTTCTGATATATATATATATCACACTTTTCCCCATAATGAAAATTCCTCTGTTTCATTAAGTGAAAAATTACCATGGATAACTGTAAATAATGAGTAGTGTAATTGTTCTTCTAAATATTCAATTATCATGAGGAATAATATATAACGATGTAATTATTTATAATAATTCATCCTTTTTTTTATTATATGAATCACTATATATTTGAAACCCTTATCCACTAAAGGGTTATATATGATCATGTGTGTTGGATAGTCTTCTCTTCGGTTAATTGATTTTTTCCTCACATTCATCTATCCAGAGGATCTTAGATCCCTTATGAGTAAGCTTGGGTAGTGGATTAGATGGTCATGAGAAATTATTATGAATTCATCAATAATATATAGATAAACCAAGACATCTAATAATATCAGTCACAGTGGTTGGTCTAGGCCAACATTAAATAGCCTCTATCATAGATGGATCTATTGATATACCATCCCTTAAGATATTGTGAACCCAAAATGAAACCACATGAAACCAAAATTCACACTTTTTAAAATTTTCAAATAGATTCTCCTTCCTTGGGGTCTTTGCTACAATTCTCAAGTGGTATTCATGTCCTCCCTTAATCATTCAATATATAATAATATCCTATATAATGACTATCAAAAATTTAACAAGATAATATTTAAATACTATATTTGTTAAATCCATGTATATTATAGGGGAATTTATAAGAATTAATTTCATTACTATATAATCATATTGTCCATACCTAGTACTAAATCTCATCTTAGGTATGTAAGGACCAGTTTGGGATATACCTAACACTGAGAGGGGGGTGAATCAGTGTTAGGGACTTTTTAAACCAATTCCAACTTTTATCCCTGTACCTCTAGACCTGTTAGGATCTTCATTCTCTTATTCTCTTTTCCCTGTTTCATGCAATAATTGAAAGTGGTAAAGATATGAACATGGTATTTTTACAAGGTTCACTACTCAATAAGAGTAGCTACGTCCTTTCCATGCATGGGGATGACCAGTGCATGGATTCTCCATTATAATGTAAAATGTTGTTACAATAGAGTGGCTATGAAAACAATCCTCTAGCCAGTGTGAGTCCCTACACTTTGGAGGGGGGTGGGAAACAATCCTCTTCCCTGGACTGGTGAAAGCCTTGTCCACCTTTCAGCCTCTAGCTGGTTCCTTATACTTCCTATGAAGAGAGTCTCTTGCAGCCTCTATCTGGTTCTTTATACTGCCTCTAAAGATAGTCTTCTCTCTGTTAAAAGACTTTGAAAAACCAAAAGAATATTTCACCTGTTGAGACCTATTGGATGTCACAGTGCTACTTTGTTCTTCCTCAATTCAATTATTACATGCCTAGAAGCATACAGGTAAACAACCACTTCTTTCTCTACAGCAAACCTGAAAGCTGCATAGTCTTCTCCCCCTTCTTCTTCAGTGCAAAACCAGCTACACTGAGATCGCTTCTGCTTCAATCTACTGAAATCACAAACTCCCTTTTTGATTATCAAAACAATGAAGACCAACTCATCTTATTATCATCAGAATTAAACTGCCCTGAATAATTGTCATCCTTCAGTTGGGCATACTCTGTTCTACTTCTTCTCTTCTTTCTCTTTGACACAGTATAATTACAGTGTTCTAATATCTTTCATCAATTCTCAATACCAACACAAGATTGTATTGGTATACTACCTTCTACCTTGCTGCATATATGAATTCAGTTTCACATCTTGTTCTTCTTCACTTCACAGTTCACAACGATAGTTTTAAACACCAGTCGTGTGAGTGCGGTTCAGCTTCTCTTTGTGAAACCGAATGGTTCACAATTCCTTCTTTTTCGCAAAGATGCTTCGAGAGTGCTATGCACCTATCGAAGGCATGTGTTACCCTCAAATTTTTCACGCAACCTTCTAGGTGGCTTACATGTAAAATTAAATCCTTGCGCATAAAAACACCTTTCGGCGTGAAAAACCCTTTTCGCACAACTCTTCTTTTTCACGCAGAATTTCTTATTTCGCACAGCAGTTCCATTTTCCACGCAACACTTATTCTTTTCGCGCAATACTCTATACATAAATATTTCCGCGCGTCAGAGCTCGATATTTATCTAAGTGTCGAATCTCTACAAATGAGAAGGGTTAGCCTCATATTTATAGGCATTTTTGACGCCGTGCGCAAAACACTAATCCATGCGTAAAAACCAATTTCATGCGCGTAAAAAATCTTTTATGCAAATTCATATTTCGCGCCATGCTTTAATATTTCGCACACCTCATGCCTTTTCCATTTTTCATCCTTCTAAGCATGAAGCACCAATTGCGCGCAAAATTTCGCACTGCGTTCCATGTTGCGCGCAAACCCAAACATTCCTGCGACATCATATTTCGCACACTACTCTAATCTTTCGCGCATTTTATGCCTTTTCCAATTTTCAAGCTTCTGATCTCGAACCACATTTTGCACGAAAAATTCATTCCTCTATTTCACGCACTATGCCAATATTTCACACAAACTTCATTTTTCACGTAGCCCACTGATATTACGCACACAACTTTCTTCTTCGCGCATCCCGCTGATATTTCGCGCATCCCGCAAATATTTCACGCAATGATCCAATTTTTCGCACAACCCGCCGATATTATGCATACAACTTTCTTTTTCACGCATCCCGCTGATATTTCGCACATCCCGCTGATATTTCGTGCATCCCTCTACTATTTCGCGCACCGCTTTATTTTTTTCACGATACTCGCCAAGGTTTCCAAGCACTCCATGCCTTTGTCATTTTTCAATGTTATGGCTTTGAATAACTCCTTGCACATGAAAATATAAACCATCTTCAATCTTGAGCGCAACATCCATTGCCAAGCACATTTCTTCATCTCCCGATTTTCACTGGAAAACGGCGCCACCTTAAACTGTTCTTTTCTGTCATCCCCAGTTTGTCTATTGCCTTGTCATTTTATCTCTTTACTGCTTCCCATAAACATTCTTGTGCTCTTATCACTAATCCCACTATCGTGATATTTATCCTTTGACAGATCAGCTTTAGCATCATCAGAGTTGCAATGGGAACTGAAACTTCCCTATCTCCTAGTAGCATCATTCCTTCCAATAAAAACATTATATGATTGGCATCATCATTTCTACCCCTTTACTTCATAAGGATTCCATCACAAGTTCTCCTAACTCATGATATGTGTGAAATACATACCAACAATGCATCTTCTGAGTTGGATACAATGTGAAATGCCTGGCTACCCCAGACTGTCAAGCCCTTCCACATTTTCTCTTCTTCATAACCATCATTCTGCAAATCATATGATTCTATTCTTCATGTAATCTCTTTCCTGGTTCACATGAAATCATAAATCATTTCATTTTCTTCTTCAAATCCTCGTTCTTCTTCAACCATCTTTAGATAGATTATACTTCACCATTCTGCTCCAATCATCCTCAAATGGATGATACTTATCCATTATTCATTGTTGTAAACAATGGGTCGCCATTGAAACATGTTCTCTGAACTTAGGAATAGCTCAAAAATAGTCTGAATTAATCGTCTAAGAGAATTTCTCAGGTATGAAATCCAGTACTATGATTCCATAACAATTCTCAAGGCAACCTCACTTCGGCCAATCTCCACAAACATTTTAGTCCTTCTTCATATCTTTCTTCATTTTCACCAGCATTGACAACTATTGACAAAAAATACAATCTTCATACACAAAGTGGTCCCAACATGGTATATCCTCCTTCTGGAACCTGAATTGATGATATATTTAATGAATCCCAATCATCGAAAAGTATTGACCTCAACATAGTTCATCAAACAATTCATGAATATGAGGAAGATGTTACTTGTTCATAATGGTGATCTTTTTCAGCTCCTGATAATCAATGTAAATCCGGATATATACATCTTTATTTTTAAAATAAATGAATAGGTACACCCTAATGTGACACACTTGGATGAATGAATACCTTGTAATTCTTTTCCAGGAGGTTATTCATTATTTTTTACAAGTCTATTGGGGCCATTTTATAGTGATTCTTTGAAATAAGTGTGGCACTATGTGTGAGTTCTTTTGAGAACTCAATGTCACATTTTTGTGGAAGTCTAGGAATATCTTCCATAAATTTATAAAAAAATTCTTGAATAATAGGAATGTAATCATTGTTCAGTTTCTCTGAAACGATTTTAGATAAAAACCCCCTTGAATGGTTTTTAATACCATAAAATGGATTTGATATCCATTGAAAGTTCACACTTATCTTCACATTGATATATGATCATAGGTTGGTTTGTAATATCAATCAAAACTTCCAATAATAGAATATTGATGTTGTCTTGATATAGAGAAACTCAATCCATGATAAATATGACATAAAATTCAATAATAGGATGAATGGTATGATTTATAGGAAACAAATTCCCACAAATTTCAAATGGAGAGTAATCATATACTTAAGATGAAATTATCATATGATTATAGTTTTTAACTAATAATTTTACATATAATCATTTTGGAAGCATCTTAATACCTTTACAAATTCAATAGATATGAACAAATGGGTATATCCAAACATAAATAAGACATTATTAGTTCTATAGTTGATGGTAAGTGTATCATTCCCCACATTATTAAATCACCCCACATTAGAATTCGTTATCAGAAGATATTTCATCTTGTACCTTAGTTGAAGAGGTTATTGACGTCAATCATCATCATTAACCCTCATGTTTGGGAAGAAGTTATCATAATTCCCATTCTCCTTACACTTGAAGCACTGAAGTTTGGGAGGTTCATATTTTAAAACTATCTCTCTATTCACATCATTAGCTAAATTCATCCCATCACATCATTATTCAATTGAATTTAGATCTTTCCTTATATACTTAAAACATTTAGAAGTCCCCTTAAAATAATTTCCTAAATGATTTTTACCACACATAGAGCATAAAGGAATCCTCATCATTGTTACTCCATGGTTTTCAAAACCATGATATTGATACCAAACTCAGACTACCATTTCCACTATAATTTCACATAGGATAATATCTTCGTATATATTTATTTCTTCTATGAATAAATCCCTTCGAAGACTTGGTTTTAATCAACTTAAGGATTGATCAACCATACATTCAGGTAGGATGATAATACAAGAATATTACCTCTCAATTATTATAAAATTTTCTAAATTTATGACAATATATTCATCATCCTTTTTCTTTAGGTCAAGGAACTCCTTATCCATATTTTTATGAGGAATTTGATGAAAGTATTTATTGAACAAATATGTCCCTGAACTCGCCCCAGTCCATGGATTCAATTTTATCTTACTTCCTCGTATTCTTGATTAGAGTCTTCCAATGATTTTCATATCCTTCCAAATAATAGGAAGCTAAAATTATTTCTTCATGTTCAAAACACTGGATAATGGAAAATAACATTTTAGTGGTACATATCCATTTTTCAAAAACTAAAGGAATAGCAGTTCCACTGAAGGAAGGTGGATGTTGTCGTATAAAAGACTCAACCAAATATTATTCACTCCTTTGATCACTCAGATGTATAGTATGATTCATATGTTCAGAAATTTTTGTGATAATTATAATGATATTTTTCATTCAATATCCCATAATGTTTGGATACTTATAGGGACAGTCATTGAATTGTCAATCTCTCTTAACATTAACATGGCACCTTCAAGTTTCATCCACTAACTAAAACAAAAAAACATAGTTTATGAAACAATACTCATAATGTGGAACAAAATAATCATGATAGATAACTTATTTGATGAAAAAAATCATGAAACCATATTTAATATAATACACCTTAGGTTTATCCTAGGTCATTAATAGTCATATTCTGTTTATATATTTCTTGATGGATTTTAAATAGTTTTTTAATTTTAATAGAATATCCCCTAGGAGTGTCAAACCAGGACTGTAACAAGACATGTTTTCATGCACCAGTTCTTGATTGAATCCATATCAATACAATTTTTTGAGGTATTTAACCCTATTAAAATATTTTCCATATCAAAACCCACTTTTAGTATCTAGATGATATTGTAATTTCATTGATATCACTTTACATATCCATTAAAAAAATTCAGGGATATTTTACTAAACTTGTTTTATCATCCATAGACTTATCCATAGAAATTTCATGAGAGATGTCAGTAATAATTTATCATTCTAGTTTCAAAATGATAACTAAACTAATCCTTTGATACCAACTATAACGACCTAGACATTATCATACATAGATATTACATCATTTTTTTTTGAATATTCAATATATTACACAAACACACTCCCTAGGACCATAATTTTATAGTGCCTTTGGAAAAAAGGAAACATAAACATTTCATCATAAGTAAACTATAAATTCTCCAACTAGGATATTTAAAATAATAACCCTTAATAGAAATATTGTATGTAATATATAACTTTATAACTTGGGGATTAAAACACAAGAAAGGGTTGGATCAAATTCTCATTAATGGATAAAAGGGGAGATACATAAGAAACAAATGAACATAAGTGTATAAAAATATGATAACAACATTTTAAAACCATATCCTTTATATCTATGATTAAAATCAAGAGTAATTCAATAATAATATTAGTTTATAAGACATTAGTCATAAATAAATCAAATAACATGATCCATGAGAGAAAAATATTTTCATAAGAAATAGATTTTTTGAATACTCATAAGGAAATAAAAGTCTATTTCAAGGTTACCCTCAAATACATTCATAAAATGATATTATTGGGATAACCACCCTTGTAAATGATTCGGGCTTGGGTGAACCTCCTGTGAACCCTCTTTTGGGCTTTTGCTAACCACTCGTGTACCCACCTTTTTCGGCTTGGGATAACCACCCATGTACCTTATTTTAGGATTAAGATATACTCTTTTGTAACCTATTTTATAATTTGGATAACCTATTGTGTACCCTTATATATAATATAACATTATTAGTTACTCATTTCATTGGAGAGAGATATAGTTCCCACCCGTCACATAATTAAATTCATATACATGTGTGACCCAAGATCATAAAAATTCCATCATACCGTAACCCATGAAATTAAATATCTTTTATAAACATTTAATCATATAATAACCTATGGAAAATAGATATTATACATAATCATTTTATCATAGAACAACCTATGAAAATTTTCATGTGTTATAATAATCTTATTGTGGTATGACACATGAAAAACGAATGGGCTTTATAAACATCATTCCATTTATACATAAAACATTAAAATAAATAATACGAATGGTATCCTTGGAGAATATCACTAGTAATTCATATATACCATATATATATATATATATGTGTGTGTGTCATCTTATATATAAAATAATTTTTAAATATCATCTGATACACTTATTTATGAAAATATCTTTTTCTCCTTGAAAAATACATTTCATACAGAAAATATTTTGAAAACATGTCTCTTTTAAAATAACTATGAAAACATATAAAGGAGGCCTAGAAAATAATTTAAAACTATTTTTATAACATAAAACATTATAAAAATCTTTTTTCATGAAATATTTCATAAAATATCATCTCAAATAATTTTCCAATTTTTTTTAAACATAGTTTTGGAAGGGAACATATTTCTGAATGAAGAGAGAAAAATGTGAGATTTTATAAAAATTATTTTCCTATTTATATTATGTAAAAAATAGTGTGAATGGTACCATTACATGAATTCTTAGAAAATAACCATAATATAATATAATTTATGAGAGTTATAGAGATGTTTATGGTAAAATTTTATCATTGGAATCAAAATTGTAAACAATACCTATAAACACTGAGATTATAACATGAAATCCTTACCGCCTTGGTAAAATTGATTCATAAGACCCATTAAGTAATAATATATAATGAAAATTATAATATCGTGAGGATGGATAAATTCGTGATATTAAATTTCAATGGTTTATATATACACATTATGAATGGATATTAGTATGTTACATAACCTAGAGCTCAAATATGGAAAATTGAAACCAAAAAAACCCTTACAACTTTTGTAACTTTTGAACTGTAAAACACATGAAAGAGATATCATTAAAAAGAAATTAAAATCCCAAAAATTATAATTATAATAATCATAAAATAAACTTATTTATAGTATACACACCATATAAAATAAATAGGTGGTGAACATGTCATCTGTCTCACGGAAGTAGAAATGTGAGACAGAAATCCCTTACTGAAAGTATAGAATAATTTTACAATAATTATAACCTAATGAATAATAAATATAATTATATTACATATATAATATAGAAACATACCTTTTATTACTAGTTTATTAATAATTTTATGTTAATGTCTTGTTTCGGGTAATAACCTTTTTGTTTTTTCATGTATGTTTTGAATTGTTAATTATGGTCCTCCTATATAGATCATGATTTAAACGTATAGAAAATGTAAACCAAGATATAAATATAATATAGATTCATTATATAATAATTTATAGTAATCCATATTATTTATTTATAGGAATTGTAATACACTATTCACGGAGATGGTAGGTCGAATGTACACATGAACGTTGATTCCATCTTCTTATCATATTGAAAGAAAGAAAAGTAAACGATATATATATATATATATATGTATTCATATATATATAATTAAAGTATAATATTTATGTTATATATATATAATATGATTATTAAACCCATACTAAATATATTCCATGTAATGCATGACTGAATCACATCACTTCGTGAGGTGGTAGTCCGCTGTAGACATGAATGACATTATCGTATTGCAATAAATTGGAAATAATGAAGGAATCTAGGATATAAAAATTATATAACGGTAATAATATAATAAATATTATAAAAATAATATAAAAACAGTTGTTTTATAATTTTTTACAGCCATGATACGTGGTAATAGAAAAATGAACGACATCAGTTCATGATGCGGTAGTCTGACGTACACATGAATGATTATATCATGACCCATTTGATTGATGTTTGTATGGTTTTTTATTTCACCATTAACATAAAAACATGTAATTATACGGAATATACTTTGTTTATTATATATGAAAAGTATAATAATAATTTATGAATGTGGAAAAAGAAATAAAATAAAGATACTCATTGAAGAAAGTCACATCTTCCTCTATAACCTCTATAGGTCTGCAATAAATCCTATCTAGTTTCACTTTTTGCCCAAAATATGTTATCTAGGATGAGAGGATTGATTTTGGAAAGTTATTTTGAAAGTTATTTTACTAACTAAAAAGGTGGTAAGGTGCAAATAAGGGAGGTTATGGGGTGGCCTTTTATAAGTGGGGAGAATACGCACTTTGAATTTTTTAAAAGAATTTAGTTCTCTAGTCTTGTCCACATGGAAAAAAAGTCCAAAATAGATCAAATTATGAAATTATCCATGATAAGGGCCTAATATGTCCATTAAAAAGGTTTTTTTGAATGTTTATAGTTAAATTTTATCCTTATCATTTTAGTTTAACCTCCCGATAAAACCATTTTTTCATTATTTGCAGTAAATAATTTTTTCTACATTCACACTTCATTTTCCTCAAAAATTTATTTGAATTTTTTTATAAATTATATGTTATAAATAATTAAATTATGAAATAAATTTTTACAAATTCCAGTCAATGAGGTGGAAAATTTTAATTTAAAATTAATCTTGTAGACCTGACGAGAAAGAATGTTTTAAGGGAAAAATATCAAAGGTTTACAAGGTTTTTATATCCAATTTTCACCTAAAATAGATTACAATGAACTAAATTGGATTAATGTGTTTTCATTGGAACATATTTTTTTAAACCAATTTAAAATATAGTCTAACTTTATAGATAAACTAAATTAAAAGGAGTATTCGATTAAAATTCAATATTTTTCTTTGTTTATAAAAAATGAAACGTTTCAGAGAAATACAGAAATTCACCCAAAGATAACTTTGTCATTCTAAACTCAAAAATAAATATAATTTTATCAAATTAATTTTATAAAAGTTTAAAAAACTAATTTTATTATTTTTCAAAAAAATACATAAAAAACATTTTTTGGAGAAAATGGTATTTTTGAAACATATAAATACTTTAATGAAAATTAAGTAATTTATTATCAATTTTTATTATTTTTATAATACTATTATACATTATATTTAAATTTTTTTACTATAAATGTTACTATTTTTAACTGATATTTTATAATGGTCATTTTTAAAAAAACTATATTAATAACATATAATGAATTTGTTAAAACACAATGTTACTTGTAACGTAAGATAATCTAGTTTTATGTGTGGATAAAGATTAACTTAGTGTTATGCATAACTCGTGATTAATGTTTTTTTAATTTATTTAAAAGAATAAATAATGAATAAAAACTTGAAGAGTTACAAAAATATATAGGGTTATCTATATAACCCTGTGAGGATTTTGAGGGGAGGAGAAGGAGGAAGACAATTGTTCATCATTAGTGGATCAGGATAGAAGAACTAATAAAATTTAGATCAAGAGGAATGAAATGTATTAAGTCTTCTTTATCACTGGATAATAAATTATTTACCAAAAAATGATCCCAAATGAGATAGGACTCTTCATTTGTGGTTTCTACACTTTTTATTAAAATATTTATCATGGATTTAATAATAATATTTTTTCTGAAATTATTTGATCCCTTCCATGGCCCCTTTCCGTAATATTAATTGTTTAAATCAAATTATTTCTTTTCTCCCCTATTCATCACCCATCGATATCCCTCTAATGAAATTTTTGACCAGGAACACTTGGCCAATATATTTTCAGTTATTTATTGTGAATTTCTCTCCATAATTCTTCACATTATTCATAGTTGGCCCATTGAGTTACAGTTCAACTTTTCAGTGGTGTGTTCAAGTGTGATCAAACCTTTAGTTTCATGGATACAGAGAGAAAAATGAATGATACGGTAATTTTTTGATTGATCAATATGATTTGTGGGTGATGATTCATGGATCTGGGATATAGAGAGATAATAGGAGTATCATAGTGATGTTGAATGGATATGATTGAAGCTTCAGGCGGTCTAAATATAGTCACTATCAGT
This sequence comes from Viscum album, assembly GCA_963277665.1. Classification (NCBI taxonomy): domain Eukaryota; kingdom Viridiplantae; phylum Streptophyta; class Magnoliopsida; order Santalales; family Viscaceae; genus Viscum; species Viscum album. The sequence continues at coordinate 1,968,486,394 of OY728119.1, read as the reverse complement.
GGATCAGGCATAGAAGGCCCTAGATCTACACTCCCTGGTGCATTCTAAGGTAGAAAAGGCAGTGACAATGGTGTAGCAATGACATGGTAAAAATTAAATGGGTTTCTAAAAAACCAACTACGAAACATGAAGTCCATGAACACACCTAATTTAGTCCCCCCTCCCAAGATATTACTAATAGGGTTTTATGGAATTTAACGATCACACACTGAGTGGATTTGCCCATAGTTCATGTGACCCTGACTTGATTTCTTGGAAATGGTCTAGAATTACATAGGTAAGATCCTCTGAAAGAGAAAACATCGTGTACTCTAGGAGTACATGAAATTTCCATGGTGTACACATGCATGGACTAGTATATAGGAATGGCTAGGTATATGGATAGGCACACTGGAAAAGCTTGAAGAACATTGGTATGACTAGAAACAAACATGAAGACCCTGGGTGGTTGATTCAAACCGTGTAGTGCCCTTATATTCCTTGTAGTACTACATGGATATCAAATACATTTTCTAGCGAGGACCTAACCTAGATTCTATGTGAGGTCACATGTTATATGACCTCTAGTAAAAACCATGTACCTTTTTCCTAGGTAATTCCACCATAATAATCTCTTTATTATTCACTCTAATTTGGGGTCAGGAGTAGTCTATCCTTGGATGTTTTCCATATAGAACATGATGGAAGAATTTTTAGTTGATTATGAGAAACTACACGTGGTTTTGAATGTGTTATGCTTCCCTTAAAGACATTGAACCTGTAGTAATGATCATGAAGGATCATCATGGAGAGGCCAGGGTTAGAAACCCACTATCTCACAACGGTGGGGCTCCCCAATAATCATTAAATGAGATTAGTGGAACTCCCCTATGGTATAAGTTAATAGTTATTATACCCTCTATGGGTACCCCCTATCAAACTAGGCTCTGGTACCTCTACCCTCTGAGTGGAATACCCCCCCCCCCCCCACAATGCAGTTCGGTGTCAGTACTCTATCTATCCATATACCATGTGACCCCCCCCCCATCATGTTAGGTTGTGGGCCATCAATGGTCTCTTTGGAAGCTCCCTGATGCACTAGAGTGCAATTCCTTATCTATCCACCTACTGAGTGGAAACCCATATTGGGTTAGGGTGAATTATTCTATGCAATATTGTTCTCCCCATAATGCACTAGTGTGTGGGTCCTATATCTATCTATATACCAAGTGGCACCCCCCCCATTCACTAGTGTGTGGGTCCTCTATCCATCTATTGAGTGGAATCGCCTATCATTCCACTGTGTGATTCCACTATCTATTGAGTTTCATCCCCTTATAATACTAGATTGTGTGTACTCTATTGGAGATTGTTCCCACTTAGGTTATGGAGTAGTGGTATGGTGTGGGTAATTCACATGTATTTATCAGACAGACACATCAGATGTTTGGCATCTTTGATGGACCTTTAGATATACAGGGAGACTCATCATTCTGGGTTAGGCATTGAGATGAATTCCACCTTTCCCTCTCATCTGGTTTACATTATTAGAATATACCTATCTATAATGGGTTTAATTTCCCATTTTTTAATAGTTAATCTGATAATTTATAGTGGTCAATTTTGGAAATGAGGGTCTTGTATCTCACATCATTCATTATTTCATTTTTTCATTTTGGGATGTCATTTCCTGTAAGGCATGTAACATTCCCCTTTTCAATTTTTATCTATCATAATCTAACATATTCTATTGATTTTATTACAATAATTGTTTAATATATATTCCATATCTTTTATTATTCCTCAACACAGCTACATAGAGATGATTGGGTGAATGTATACATGTATACTAGGAAATGGAATCATATTTTATATTATTCCTACTTACTGCTTTTCACTGTCACCTAGACTATTGGGTGTTGGATTGGGGTTATGATAGCTTGGCCTTCCATCGGCCAGGAAGGCCTCAATGGGTTAGGTCATCAAATAGTTGTATCATAGGTTGATCAACATAGGGCTAGTGTAGAGGTGGACCTATGTTGAGGATTGGTTGGGAACTTATTGAAGTTGATTCAAGGTGTCTTGAGTGTGTATTTCAAGATAGAGATTTTTTTTTGTGGATGGTGTATCAATACATCAGGATTCTGAATACCTTATTTTTGACTTAACAAACTGAGATATTGGTTATAGAGATTAGTGGTGTATAAATCATATAGGATTGAGTCCTTTGACTATTATTACTGAGTTAGATCCATATACATTCCCTTTTACAATCATATATGTTGATAACTATTATGAAGTCTCTTCAATGATAACTAATTATCATTTTGAGATAGATTTATAACGATGAATAGTTCATAGATGATGCTTTATTTTCATGTCACATCAACGAGTCATTTCATCTAGACAATCCCCAAGAAATGATACCACTTCTTGAGAATCACATGGATCCTTAAGTGGATATGAAATATTATCATCAACATGATATATATTCAATGACTTTGTTAGGACATGAAAATTAAATGTGTATGTGTTACTAATTACATGATCTCTAGTGATAGGATCCATTGAGGTTTTATAGTGAGACTGACCCATAGGATATGAGGTTTTTCTCAATATAGTGGTTATTGTTTTCAAGTTTTTGTGGCTCCTAAATGCTTGGATGGTTCTTTTGGAAACTAGTCTTTACTTTGGACTACTCTTTGTCTTCGGAGATACCAATAGATGATTCACATGTTTTGATTGAGAAACATGGGTTTCAAACATATAGATCTCTCAAGATTCATGGTGATGCATACCTCCCTTCTAAAGTAGTATAGGATTGGTATGAACCTAGAGTGAAAATGTCCAACTGGGATAGGAACCCTCTTGATGGTGGTCTTGGTGGTGAGACTTCTTCAGGGTGACATGGGGTGTCATTAAAGACCTGTGTTGGTGATGTTGATATGGATTCATAAATTCAGTAAATAGGGACAATCCTTCCCCCACCCCACCATGATTCATTACTATCATGTGATTCAAAATCAAGAGTATGAGTCAATGCATCCCAAATCGGATAGTGTCGAGGTGTGGTAGATGAGTACCATTTATTGTATGTTCAGGTTTGTTCTGATGTTTTATAGTGTCATAGAAATCGCTAGTTGTGGTGAGTAAGTGGGTAAGGTAATGAATATCTTTAAGTTCATGGATATTATGAAAAAATGGATTTGAATGTATTTTGAGGTATGTTATTAGTCTCCAGTACTTCATCTAGTTTTTTTTCAAAAATTTGAAAGCCACATTTCCCTGGATATAACCCTTATTCAAGACCTTTCAGTGCTAGTGGAGCCCTTTTTCCTGACCCATATTTTTTTGTATCCTATATATAGGATCATTAATCACACATTTTTTCAATGGTGTTATATGAATTTGTGAGGAGATAGTCCCAGATGAAATTTTTTCATAGAGGAAGTGGGACCCTGTTATATATTCCTCAGTATGTACTACTAGTCTACTATCCAAACACATATGATTTCTATAAGTGACCGTAACAGTTATTCTAGTTTCTTGGTTCAGTTTTTGCACCCTTTATTAAGGTGTGAAACCCAGGTAGGTTAGGATGAGTTCATTCTTATGAGGATACAACCACTTCAATATCATTTTTCTAGTATTTCCCACTGAGTAGTTCATGTTATGAGATCTCAGTTACCTATAGTGATGGTGAGGTATGAGAATGTCGACCCTAAGGATGTGTTATAATTACCACCCCACATGGAGTCCAAAAATTTCTTTGAATTGCACACGTTTATGGAACAATTGTTTTGTCAACATATATTACGGAACAAATGAGAATAGATAGATGAAAAAGATGTTGTACGGTATTTATTAGTAGGGATTGTTAAGACATGATGTATTTTCTTAGGTAACCTAGTGTTTTTCATGTGGGAGGTAAATGATGGATTGAGGTTTGGTGCAGATTAATGTCCCCTAGACCAAGTGACAAGTAGATATGAGTGTCAAACCCTTATGAATGATTATTCTTTTTCCCAGTGGTTGGGTTCAAGGTGGTTATTGGTGTCTTTCATCAGGTAATGAAATTACCAGCTCCTAGTTCGAGTGTATGTAGCACTAAAGTGTCTTACAAAATCCCCTACGGTAGCCTTGAGTTCAGGTTGAAACCTAATATCATCTTGAAATTCCTAGTAGCGTTCAATAGACTTATGAGTCAGATCCTTAACCCTTGGTTGATTGATTCAGGGTAGTCTTCTACTATTATACCCTAGTCTACTCTATGTCAATCATAGAGCACAAGAGACATTGTAAGATGGTGTTATACATTCTCCAAGTGTGATTTTTTACATTGTATCTCATTGATTCGATTATTGATTTGGATTAACACTTATTATAATATTCCTTCTCAGAAATGGGAGTAATAGTAGACCCAATTGAGATTGAGGTGGTAAGAGCATGAGGTCCACCCAAGGGTGTGGTCCTGAAAGCAGATTCTCACAACACGGTATTTTGTTCATTATTTTTGAGAAAGGTGATAGATTAGATGATCTATTTCTAGTTTTATATTGTGGGTGAGGAAAATGCTATATACCCCTAATCAAGGGTTTTACCAATCTTCTTCTTCAATGAGTTTGGGAGTAACATCTTGGGGATATCAACCGATAGATGTTGCATGAGAATACATCTATGGGGTATATTCTAAATGGATTCTATAAATATGGGGAGAATGATATCCTTGTTCCAGGGTAGTCAATGGCACCAATCAAACCACTGGAAAAAGTTTTTGTTTTGGTTTCTTTTCCCTTAGTTGTAAACATATGAGAAGGGTGGTTTTATCAAGATCCATTGAAATTGGGTTTGGTTGGAAAGTATATTACATCTCATTGTAGAGTTTAACTGACAATGTATCACCATCCTTGTAACATCCCAAGGTTTTGAAAATAAATTTAATATTGAATCCATGAAACATTAAGTCTCTAAAAAACACCACATTCTTATAACCTAGTATAACGATACAACCTTAAACATTACATAATATTGAATTAAATGAATAATTAACTTTGATGATCGTTTCATGTTTAGTGTTTTATAGAATTAGGCTATAACTATTACATTACATCTGAAAAATAAAAAGAAGACACTTCTACTCAGTTTACAATTTTTTCACAAAATAAAAACTCTTTAAAAAAATTGTCATGTCTAGTTCCACATTTTAGACATCATGTCTTTTCCTTGATCACATCCTTGACCCTATTGATCTTTATGTCCTGTGCAAAACATTTCAAAACATGGGATGAGAATAAAAATATCAGTAAGGTTTATAAAATAATGAAATAAATCATTAGTCCATCAATATATACAAAATATAAAATCTTTTACATACCTCACTAAAGCATAAGATTTATAAATAACACATAGTAATCACAAATCTTAAACGTAACTTGTGGCATCCAAAACATACTTACGTTGTAGCTTTTATAGCTATGTAGGGAGTCACATTTGGAATACCCATCACAGTATATTCCCAAAATATCTTATGAGAAACATTCACGTTTACCTCCGTCACATTACCCAATGCATTGGAGGGATATCTCGGGCTCACCCACCCTAGGATTATCATAGAACCACCTGTATACGTAAACAATGACCACGAACTATAACAGATTCATAACATATAAAAAAAAGGAAAGACAAAATTTCTATATTTCAATCACAATATATCATTTAAATATATTGACATAAAAAATCTCTTATCAAACCCATTTTCAATACCAAAATATAGAAAATGTTATATGGTATTTATTTTCCTTTTAAAACATTATGGATTGTTAAGGAATCCATAGATCAAATAATACTCGCTGCGGTAGAAAGGTCGTTGTCACCAATTTTGTTAAAAGGAAAACTTATTTTTTTCATTTAGTAAAACACCTCATAGAATAAGGTTCCATTTTAATGAAATGAAAAGTCAAAGGTTTTTATACACTATATAAAAGAAAGTCATGTATAAAAAAAATATTCCTCAATGAAAGGATATTGAGCCGAAGTCCCTTACCTCGTGTCCAACTTGACCCGTTTGTCCTTTAATCTCTTGAATAATAAACTAAAGTTAATTTTTAATTACTTAAGAACCTTTTTCAAGTTTATTATACCTTTTATATCACTTATTACCATTTTATAAACATTATTCAATCATTTAAGTTAATAACAGACGTTTTGTCGATATTTGGTACTTGAGTAAAAAATTAACACATTATATTTACAAGTTGTCCATGTGGTCAATAGTATATTATCTACAGAATGATATTAATTATTTAGAAAACATATATATTATATATATATAGTATTTATATTTATTTATAATAGTACATATCATTTGGAGATAAGAAATGAAATTCACCGTTCATGGAGATGATAAGCCGTACGTATGCATTAACGCTACTTTAATTTCTATTTAATATTTTAATGGAATGAAAACATATTGAAAGATAGGTATATTATAATTATAGTATAATATAATATATCATATCATTAACTCTACCCTTTATATGTTCCACATAAGGCATGATTGATTCGTATCACTTTGAGGGGGCAGTAGTCCGAACTTCCTCAAATGACATTGTCGTATTTACCCACTATGAAAACCATAAAGGTATTTAATAAATAAAATATAAAGAAGCATAGAAACAATATAAATATAATATATATCATATATAAATACAGTTCCATCATAATGGTCACCATTATAGGCGGTTGGAGATATTTGAACAATCGACGTTTCGTGAGGCAGTGGTTCACCGTCCACAAAAACATAATGTTCTTACCCATTAGATGGAGGTGTGTGTAAGTGTAGTTCGAATCAAGCTCATAAAAAATACTAGTATATTGAGGATACTGTTTTTGTTCTAAAATAAAGGAATAAAAATAGTATATGGGGTTGGAGAAGTAAAATAAAACAAAAGAACTTAAGATAAGATGATACCTTTAATTCGGGTAACTCCCTTTGGTTTGAACCAAAAGGGTTTGTTGAAGTGCCTTATTCTTAAGGTAAGGCTTCTAAGTGGAATATAGGGTTCTTTAGAGATTATTTGGGTAGGGTTTGGATGAGACAATGGGATTTTGTGGTGTGGGGAATGGGTTAGAAGTGGTGTCCTTTTATAAGGGGGAGGATGGGATCTTTATGAATGTTTGAAACAAGTATTTTATTATAAACTTATCTTCGGTTTAAAAATGTCCAAAATTCCTTAACCTTTCAGATAAGATGACTCATGGTCTAAATAAAATCATATAATAATAATTTGACAAGTTTTGGGTCTTATTTTATTCTTTATAATCTTATTTATATAAATCAATTATTAACGAGGCAAACACTGCATCATTATTGTGTCATAAATAATTTATTATATTAAATGTCTAAAAAATATAAAAAGATACCATAATTTAGGAAATTTTTTTATATTTATAATGAATATTTATATTCAAAGAGATAAATTATATAACCTCATGTAAAAATATATTTACTAAAATATATTTGTTTATGCCATTTTTGCCTTTACTTTAAGTTAATTAAACTAAGTGTCATTATCACCATCAAGTGGATCCATGGGGTCCCAAAATCGACACAAGGATTCCCATGGTCAGATATATTTCATCCAATAGGATTAGGACACATGATAGGTTAATTTTATATTATTATAATAATATTTATTTACCCTTATTTACAAGATTTACCCTTTGACCATGGTAAATAAAATTTTTACTGAAGTAAATATTCATAATGTCTATAAATAAAAGTTACCTATTTACACAATTTGGCCATCCTTATTCCAAATATGAAATCCGTTTTTCCAAATTAAAAACACATAAGTGGCATAAATTAATTTAAAATTAATCCCAACTTTCAAAACAAAAGGCATGTTTTTATGAAATATTAACTATCACACGATTGACACTAATTTATGTCCAATTTCATAGTGAAATAACGTCCAATGACAAAAATTTGATTAAATAGTAAACACATAATCTAATTACACTTTAAAACCGATTAAAAATATAATCTAACCTTATAAATAAATTAGATTAAATGGTATATTTGAATTAAAATAAAGTATTTTCACTATTCATTAAAAATGAATTTTATCAGAAAAATACCAAATTTTCATCCAATTTAAATTTTTTTTGTCCCAATTATAAACAATAATTTTATTTTGTAAAATAGAACACATAAAAGTGACCAAAACTATATTAAAAGATGGTTCACCATCAAAAGGCGGTAAATTTACCTTTTAATGATTATTTGAGTATTTATGCTTATATTCAGATTCTTTCTTATTTTAAGCCTCTAATATTCATTGGATAAATGTAAAAAAATTTAAAAAATATGTATAATAATATTGTAGTTAGTTCGGTTCATTGTTTCCAATACAATGGCATGATTTTAACTACAATTTTAAATAATAATATTATATTATTTTTGTGCAACGTAAGATTTCGAAGAAACCCGTTGTTGCGTATTAGGTACGCCATCGAACATAGTAACCCCTTTAAAGTAAAATTAATATTTAATTTACAAATATTTATAAAAAAAATGTATTATTTCTTTATTTAGATGGGATTTTACATCCTTCCCCCTTTTGGAAATTGCGTCCTCACGATTTTATTCACTTTTCAAATAAATTGAAGTAATTACCCCTCATTGAATTATCAGATTCCCACATTGCCTCTTAAATAATATGGATTTTTCAAAAAAACTTTACCTACTAAATTACCATATTCCACAACACTTACTCTTTATTGTCAAGAATCTGGACTGGTTGCTCCTCAGAAGAGAGATTTTTTTCCAATTGAACTACATCTGGGCTCAAAACATGTGATGGATCTGGGATATACATCCTCAACATCGAAACATGAAAAAACTTGTGTACCTGTGATAAACATGGAGGTAAATACACTTTGTATGCAACTTATCCAATTTTATCTAAGATTTCATAAGGTCCAATGAACATCGGACTCAACTTTCCCTTCTTACCAAAACACATCAAACTTTTCCATTGAGAAACATTAAGAAAGACATGATCAGCTACATCAAAAAAGAGATCGTTCCTCCAGTTATCCGCATAAATTTTATTCCTACTCTGAGTTGTTCTCATGTGCTTCTAAATCAACTGAATTTTCTATACCTTCTCTTCTACCAATTCTGGTCCCATCAGCGTCCATTCACCAACATCATCCCAAAAAGTTGGAGTTCGACAATGCTTTCCATATAATGCTTCAAACGGAGCAATCTATATACTGGAATGAAAGATGTTATTATATGAAAATTCTACAAAAGAAATATTTTGGTCCCAAATTCCTTGGTAATCCAGTGAACAAGCATGTAGCATATCCTCTAAGGTCTGAATTTTTAGTTTTTAGTTCCCATTTGATTGATGATAAAAAGCTGTACTAAAATTTAATTCAGTAACCAATGACTTCTGATGGCCTTTCCAAATGTTAGAAGTAAACCTGGGATCACAATTAGAAACAATGCAGAGGAGAACTCCATGCAACCTGACTATCTCTTTAACATGCAACAAAGAAAGTTGATATAGATACAAAATATCTCGAATAGGAAGGAAATGAGAAGATTTAGTTAATCGATCCATTATAACCCAGATTGCATTATTACCTCGTGATGTCTTTAGTTACCCAACAACGAAGTCCATGGATATATTTTTACCAATTCCACTATGACACCTGTAAAGACTGAAGCATCCCTTTTGGTAACTTCTACTCTTCTTTAACCTGCTGACAAGTCAAACAATTCACAGTAAAATCAACAATATCTCTTTTCATTCTATCCCACCAGTAATACTCCCAAATATATTTGTACATCTTAGTACTGCAAGGATGAACTGCAAACGGGAAACTATGAGCTTCACATAACAACTCATTATTCAACTATGAATCACAAGGCACACAAAATCTTTTCCCAAACCTCAATACATAATAATTATAAACATTAAGATTAGGAAACTTACCCTTCTGAACCAACTCTAAATTTTTCTGTAACTCACTTCCTTCCTTCTTCGTTTGCTTAATTATGTCTGATAGAGATTATTTCACTGACAACTGAAACAAAACAGAAGAATTTCCTGCACCAACAACTTCTATGCCAAAGTTCATCAAATCAAAAAACAAAGGATCTCATTCAAAACGTAACATGGTTACTGTAACATTTCTTTTATGACTCAAAGCATCATCCACATTATTTTCTTTTCCCGGATAGTAAAGGATTGTGCAATCATAATCCTTGATTAATTCCATCAATATCCTCTATCTCATGTTCAATTCTTTCTGAGTGAATATATACTTTAAACTTTTCTGGTTAGTATATATTTCACATTTTACTCCATACAAATGATGCCTCTAAATCTTTAAAGAAAAAAACAGCCAATTCCAAATCAAGTGTAGTGTAATTGAACTCATGAGTTTTCAACTGACGTGAATCATAAGAAATTACATGATCATTCTGCATAAGGACATAGCCATGTCTTTTCAATAAATCATCAATCTAGATAACAATCTCACTATTTCTAAAAGGCAGTTCCAAAACTAGATCATTCAATAATCTTTTTTCAATTCTTTAAAACAATAATCACATTCTCTTTTCCAAATGAACATAACACCTTTTCGAGTTAACATACTTAATGGGCTAAATAAACGTGAGAATTTAACAAAAAACCTCCTGTAATAACCTTCTAAGCCAAGAAAACTATGGATCTCTTCTATATTTGTGGGTCTTGTCCATTATTAAACCACATTCATTTTAGCAGGTTCAAAATTTATGCCATTTTTTTAAACGATGTGACAAGGGAAAGAAATTTTTTGTAACAAAAACTCACACTTGCTGAATTTCCCAAATAGTTTCTTTTTTTAAGTTTTGCAAGAAAACCCTTTAATGACATTCATTCTCCCCTTTAATTTATGAATAAATCAAAATATCATCAATGAACACAACCAAAAACTTATCCAGGATCTCACAGAAAATTCTATTCATAAGATCCATGAATACAACAGGTGCATTGGTTAACCCAAAAGGCATAACTACAAATTCTTAATGGACATACCTAGTACGAGAAGAGGACTTCAGAATGTCTGCTTCCATGACTTTCAACTGATGGTACCCCGACCTCAAGTCAATATTTAAAAAATACCGAGCCCTCTAGAGCTGATCAAACAAATCATTGATATGAGGCAAAGGATACTTGTTCGTAATAGTGATGTCATTCAATGCTCTATAATCAATGAAAAGTTTCATTGAACAATCATTCTTTTTCACAAAAAAGATAGGAGCACCCCATGGTGATGTTCTAGGTTGAATTAAACCTTTATCTAAAAACCCCTATAATTGCTTCATTAACTCTAAAAGTTCAATTTGAGCCATTGGATATGGGGGTTTTGAAATTGGCTTAGAATCAGGAACTAAGTAAATAGTAAATTCAACTTCCCGATCAGGTATAATACCAAAGAACTCATCAGAAAAAACATAAAGATACTCATTTATCACTGGAACATAATTACTATGAACAGTTCCTTTATTTTCAATAATATTTGCACGGTAACATTCATTTCCATCTTTTACTAGTTTTATAGCTTCCAGATATGTTATCAAAAGAAAGGGTTCATTGTTGTACAAAAACTGAAAATATTTCAGAAAAGAAACCTATTTAGCTCTACAGTAAATCTTAGAAAGATAAATAGAAAGGAAATCCATACCCATAATAACATCAAACTCTACTAGAGGAAAAACAATAAGGTTTGTAGGTAGATTCTTCCCACACACGAGGACATGAATGTTCTTATGATTTCTTTTTGTATCAACATTTCCTCCAGGTGTTTTCATCGTATGTTTAGTATTCATATATTGATATGTAATTCCCAATTTATTAGAAAACATATCTGAAATGAAAGAGTGTAAAGACCCTGAATCAAAGAACACATTGGCATAATCTGAACTAACAAACAGTGTACTTGATCCTACGTAATTTGATGGCCCAATATCATCGAAAGTAGTTACAAAGGATTTCACCACCCCTTTCTACTTGAAGTATAGATTCTTTTTATATGTTGTGTTCTTTATTGGACATTCATTTTCATAATGACCCATTTATTTTCACTTAAAACATTTTACTGACTTTAAATCATATTTTTTCTTACCATTAACTTTATCTTTTTCAGTGTAATTATGAGCCTTATGTCCCATTTTACCAAAATAGTAGTACTTACCATAATTCAAAAGACATTCCCCGGTGTGATTTTTACCAAAATTTTCACAAACTGTAAACTTATGTTCCTTACCATCAGACTTTTTTGAACAGTTCTTCCCTTTTTCCTACCACCTCGACCTCTTATTCTGTTGTTTTTTAAAGAACACCTGATCGTTGGAAAACTCTATTTCCACCATCTTCGCACAACGAACAAGTTTTTCATAACATTTGAACTCACGAGAAGCTAAAACCCTTTGATACTTTGGATTTAAGCCTGATTAAAAATGGTAGATTTTAATATCAAGATCTCATATGAAATTTGGAGAATACCTTGCTAGTCGAGTGAATTTTTCTTCATTAGTAGACACTGAGTCATCCTACAGCCTCAATTCAAGTAATTCTTTTCCATCCTAAGAAGAACCACCTTAAGAAAATATTTCTCAAGAAACATACCATTGAATTCATCACCATCAAGAGCATCAATCTTCTCACTATCCCTGATATTTTTCACCAGCGACCACCACTAACCAGCTCGACCTTCAAAATGGTAAATAGCAAGACTAACCTTTTGATGTTATGAACACCGCATAACATCAAAAAATTTCTCCAGTGCTTTATTACTCCCTTATTCTAGCATAGGGTCAGATGATCCTCTGAATTATGGGGGATGTAGCCTCATGAAATTCACTACTACTAACATGTTCCTATGTGGTTGATCTTGCTGATATTATGAGTGGATACCACCACCATTTATAGCCTGATTCAACTATTCCATCACTGCAACTAACTATTCAGTTTCAATTCTGACCATCTTAGGCTGTTGATTTGGAAGGTAGTATTCCTCCTGATGTTATCCCAACATAGCTTCCATGTTTCCTCTACGGAAAAGCATTCTGAACAGAGAAATATCATAGGTGAAGCAACATGGTAATCTATAAATTCTATATCATTTTAATCATAAAATAAACAAAAAATAATTTATGGATATTAATTTAACTATATTCTAACTCCAAATGTTGTCAAAAACAACCTATGATACCCATTATAAGGACCCAGCCTTATACATTACATACTATTGAATTAAATTAATAATTCACATTGAGGATCATTTCATGATTAGAGTTTTAGATAATTAGGCCCTAACTATTACATTACATCTCCAAAATACAAAGTAGTCACGTATACTCAGTTTCCATTTTTTTCAAAAAATAAAAACTCTTTGAAAAAAAGGGCATGTCTAGTTCCACGTTTTAGACCGCATGACTTTTCCTTGATCACATCCTTGACCCTATTTATCTTTAAGTCATGTGAATAACATTTCAAAACATGGAATGAGGATAAGAAGCTCAGTAAGGGGTATAAAATAAATTAAGAAATTATTAGTCCATCAATACATACAAAATATAAACTCCTTTACATAACTCATGAAAACATAAGATTTATGAATAACAAATAGTAATCACAAATCATAAAGGAAACTTGTGGTATCTCTAACATACTTACGTCGTATCTTTCATAGCTATGTATGGAGTCACATTTGGAATACCCATCACTGTATAATCCCTAAATCTCTTAGGACAAACATTCACATTTACCACTGTCATATTACCAAATGCATTGGAGACGTATCTCGGGCTCACCTGCCCAAGGTTTATCATGGAACCACCAGTATACTTAAACAATTCCCTGAAACCATAACATATTCATACCATATGAAACAATCATAAAGGAAAGATAAAATTTCCACATTTCAAACACAATATATCATATAAATATATTGACATAACAACTCTATTATAAAAACCATATTCAATACCAAAATATGTAAATGTGTATACAGTATTTATTTTACTTTTAAAAACAAAATGGCTTGTTAAGGAAGCCAAAGATCAAATAATATTCATGGCGGCGGAAAGGCCGTTGTCACCGCTTACGTTAAAAAGAAACATTATTTTTTATCGTTAAGTAAAATGCCTCGTAGAAAAAGATTCCATTTGAATGAAATGAAAATTTAAAGGTGTTTATACACTGTATAAAATAAAGTCATGTATAAAACAAAATATTCCTCAATTAAAGGAGATTGAGACGAAGTCCCTTACCTCGTGTCCGAGTTGACCTGTTTGCCCATTAATCATCTGAATAATAAATTGAATTAAATTTACACTTTAATAAGAACATTTTTCAAGTTTATTAATCCATTATATCACTTATTACCATGTTATAATCATTATAAAATCATTTAAGTTAATAACGGTCGTTTTGTCGATATTTGGTACTTGAGTCAAAATTTAACACCTTATATTTACAAGTTGTCCATATGGTCAATAGTCCATTATCTCCAAAAAGATGTTAATTATTTATATATAATATATATAATATATATCTTATATATATACAAATTTATTTATAATAGTACAAATCATTTGGAGATAAGAAATGAAATGCACCATCATGGAGACGGTAAGCCGTACGGACGCATGAACGCTACTTTCATTTCTATTTTGTATTTTAATGAAATTAAAACATATTAAAAAATATTTATATTATAATTAATGTATAATATCATATATAATATCATTACCACTACCCTTTATATGTTCCACATAAATCATGAACAAGTCCTATCACTTTGAGGGGGCGGTAGTCCGCACTTCCTCAAATGAGATTATCGTATTTACCCACTATGGAAACCATAAATGTATTATATAAATGAAAAACACAGAAGCATAGAAACAATATAAATATAATATATATCATATATAAATATATTTACATCATAATGGCCTCCATGATAGGTGGTTGGAGATATTTTAACAATCATCGTTTCGTGAGGTAGTTGTTCGTCGTCCACAGAAACCGTATGTTCTTTACCCATTAGACGACAGTGTGTGTAATTTTTATTTGAATCCTTCTCATAAAAAAATACTATTATATTGAGGGTACTGGTGTTTTTTTAAAATAATGTAATAAAAATAGTTTAGGGGTTGTAGAAGTAAAATAAAACAAAAGAACTTAAGATAAGACGATACCATTAATTCGGGTAACTCCCTTTGGTTTGAACCAAAAGGGTTTGTTGAAGTACATTTTTCATAAGTTAGGGATTCTATGTGGAATATAGGGATCTTCAGAAATTATTTGGGAAGGTTTTGGACGAGAAAAAGGGCTTGAGAGGTGTGAGGAAGGGGTTAGAAGTGGTGTCCTTTTATAAGGGGGAGGAGGGGCTCTTTAGGAAAGTTTGAAACAATTATTTGATTATAAACATATCTTCAGTTTACAAAGGTCCAAAAATCCTTAAAGTCTAATATAATATTACTCATGGTCTAAATAGATCAGTACAATAACAATTGTACAGGTTTTTGATATTATTTAAATATTTATAATCTTATTTATTTAAATCATTTATTAATGAGGTAAGCACTACATCATTATTGGGTCATAAATAATTTACTTTATTTGATGTCTAAAAATTAGAAAAAATACCATAATTTATGAAATATTTTTATATTTCTAATGAATATTTATAGTATATAAGATAAATTATATAACCTCATGTAACAATTCATTTACAAAATGATAATTGTTTATTCCATTTTTTCCTTTACTTTAACTTGATTAAAATAATGTGTCATTATCTCCATCAAGTGGCTCCATTGGGTCCCCAAATTGACCCAGGGATGCTCATGGTCGGATATGTATAATCCAATAGGATTTCGACACATTTTTGGAGATTTTACATTACTATAATAATTTTTGATTACCCTTATTTACCAGATTTACCCATTAACCATGGTAAATACACTTTTTACTAAAGTACATATTCATAATGTCTATAAATAAAATCTATTTATTTACCAAATTTGGACCACCTAATTCCAAATATGGAAGTCATTTTTCAAAATTCATAACATATAAGTGGCAGAAATTAATTTAAAATTAATTCCCGTTGTCATAACTAAAGGCATGTTTTTAAGAAATATTAACTATCAAAATATTGACACTTATTTATGTCTGATTTCATAGTGAAATTACTTCAAATGACCAAAATTGGATTAAATAGTATAAAAATCATCTAATTAAACTTCAAAAACAATTAAAAACATAATCTATCCATAAAAATAAATTATATTAAAAGGCATTTTTGAATTAAAATACGGTATTTTTTCACTATTCATTAAAAATGAATTTTATCAGAAAAATACCAAAATTTCATCCAATGTAAATTTTTATGTCCCAAATCAAAAAAATAATTTTATTTAGTCAAATAGAACATATAAAAGTGACCAAAATAATATTTAATGAACTTGCGCCATCAAAATATGGTAAATCGTCCTTTTAATGAATATTTGAGTATTTATGCTTAAATTCAGATTCTTTCTTATTTTAAGCCTCTAATATTTACTGGATAAATGTAAAAACATTTAACAAACATGTATAATCATATTTTAGTTATTTTAGTTCATTTCTGCTAATACAATGGCTAGGCATTAACTACCATTTATAATAATAATATTATATTATTATTGTGCAACGTAAGATTTCAAAGAAACATGTTGTTGCGTATCGGGTACACCATCGAACATAGCAACCCCATTAATGTAAAATTAATATTTAATTACCAAATATTAAAAAAATTAAATTTTTTTATTTAATTATTTACCTGGGATGTTACACCTAGCCAGTAAATATAATTCCACAACCTCAATGATTTAAATTTCAAATAAATGACATACAAAGTTGCGTTCAGTAAGATATTTAGAGTATGATAAGATAAAAATACATTTGTTTCAAATAGTAACATGACCCTTATGAATAGTAATGTACCCTTATGAATAGTAATATGACATTTATGAATATTAACCACACCCATGAATGTATAAATTAAATATAGACACCTAAAAAATGAAATAGTGTATTTTAGAAATTAATAATTAAGTATTGGAATTTTTGTGAGTAAAAAATATTTATTTACAATTTTAAATTAATAAATTTATTTAAAAGAAAATTTATTTCAATAAAATTTATTCTTATATAAAGATTTTGATTCCTATACTTTTCAGAAAATTTAATAAGACCATAGTTAATTTTTGAAAGTATTATAAAATCAGTTTTAAATTTAAATCTATATTTTTCACGTAAGTAATGATTTTATTTAAAAATAAAAATTCTCTTATTAAAAAATATTTTGATAAAATGGAGTTCATTTTTTAATTCTACACATCAAAAAATGGTTCAAGTGATATTTTTGTGATTTTTTTGAAACACTCCAATTATTTGTGAATAGTGAAATTTGTTAATTTATAAAAAAATACTAATTAAGTGAATTTATGCATCATGATTGAATCATTGCTGATTTAAATGGACATTTTCTCAATCAAACATGAAATTATTACTTTATTTGGTCACAATAATTTACACTATTTCCCGTCTTGAGAAAAATAATAAGATAATGAGTAAAATATTCAAAAATCACTCCTCTCTTCCATTATAACCCCCCACTTCCATTTCTATTCACTCCTATCAAGTCTTTTTCCTTGTCTAAATTAAACCTAAATATCCTCCCAAGATACACCCCTAGTCCATTAGACCTTGGTTTCATAAAAAGACAAAAACCACTCCCCATAACTGGCTCTCATGGAAGATTACATCAAGAGGTAAATTCCTCTTTTCATTTTATTTATTTCAAGTTCTTTTATTTTATTGTTCTTTCCTTGGATACTTTAATAAAAATTTCATAATAACTCTATTACCTTCATGTACTGGAATGTTTTTATGAAAATGTAATAATTCATCATTATCTCTTCTTTCCCCTTCCATTATACTACAAATGAAAACACTATAGTATATGTGATAATTTACCACATTCCAGGATGATGGGTTTTCAATTTATTTTACCATCTTCAATTCTGGAAATGAAACCATTTTTAGGGTTTAACCATATCATAATATATGTAATATATCCTATGTAATGTTCTTGGGTCACTGTTGTGCTCCTGTTATTAATTTATAAAACAAAAAATTGTGTGTGGTGACTGTAAAGACAATCAATTAATCCAAGCATTTACTGTTAAAATTTTATCGAATAATTGAACCTCAACCAAAGTAACCAAATTACTTATATGATAATTTAACATTATTTATGAACATTAATAACTTATAAAATAAATTTTTATTAATTCAATTCTCATTTTACATTAACTTCTATACAAACGAACCGATCATGAAAACTAATTAAACAAGCACTCACAAATATTGATATTGAATCTCTTAACCCATAAGAAACGACCATAAATGAACTTAGTAAAATTATAATAAATCAAATGCATGTCCAATTAGTTCTAAATTTAGTTATCAATATGTATAATTTCATATTCTAGGACCTTAATTTAAAGGGAAGAACATATCCAGACATAAGATAAGGGTTTTCTACACAAACCTCCATTTTCATTCTTGTTACTTTTATACTCCACTTACCACAATTAAATTATTATTTATTAATATTTAATCCTTATAAATTCTATTTTAATATTCTATATATGTGTAAAAACCAGAAACCTACCTTCATTTATGGGGATTTATCTGATTTAAAGGAGTATTTAAAAACAATTCTTCCCAAAATAAAAGCCCGGTTCAAGGGAATTTTTCAAGTTGTTATATATTTTCAAGGGCTCTATATAATCTCTTTTTAAAATCCATTATCTTTCTAAATTAAAAAAAATTATAATGAAAATAAAATATTAATTCGAGTACTACAAAAACGGGCAAGAAATGTGTCACCATTTATCAGCACTAATAAAAAAGCGCTAATAATGGAACCCTTTGTGAGTGATAAAATATTAGCACTAATAAAGGAATTCTTTATCAGTTCTTTTCTAGCGCTAAAAAATGGATTCTTTATCAGTTCAAGAAAAGTGCTGATAAAGAAGCCCTTTATCACTACTAAAGTTTTTTCACTTTTAAAGAGAACGCTTTAGTAGTGCTAAAAAGCATTGATAAAACCATAGTCCCATATTTTATAAAATTGGTTGCACAATGTCCTTTGTTTATCACGCCCTCAAGCCCTCTCGGTGTTGTACCCCTATGACAACTCCCCCCTAATATTCTTCCCCCAATCTTCTCTTTGTCGGACCTCCACCGCTAGCCCTACTAATTATCCTCCCCCTCAAACCCCTTCAAGTGGGTCCTCCTCCCCGTAAATCCTAATTATCCTCCTCTCCACTGGACCCTACTCCCTGCGAACCCTACTCCTCCATTTCTCAATGTTGGTGGCTCCTCCTATGCACCTCCCCCTCTGGCAGTCGCGCCTCCCCCTCCCGACGTAGCGCAGAAGGCTCCCTGACCGCTCGATGCTTCATCTCTTCCTCCATCGCGGGTGAGATATACTATAGGTAAGTCTCCCACTTCTCTATTTAGGTTTATTTTTCGTGGATAGGTTTTGTGAGAGTAGTTTTAATTAGGGTGATGTTTTAATTCTTCCCCATGATCACCACCCTTAAATTAGATTTTAACTAACATAGAGTTATAACAATCTATGTCATGAAATAACAGACATACTGGATTCTTATATTTGGTTAGAAGATGATTTGAACTAAAGTATGACTTTTTTATGATTCCCCATAGGTCCTTAGGATGTTTTCAACTATAATTTAGTTTTCACCATGTGTCATATGTGTGAGGGTTTGATATTCTCGTGCAACCTTATACATTAATATTCTATTAATGTTGAGTGTTTTTTCCTCATCCTTCTAGTGAAGTTGGACTATCTATACTAGGGAAGGTGGTGTTTCTATAAACCCCTTCATGAAAAAAAGGTTTGATAGTACCCACCTCATTATTAATTGGTTACACTTTTTGGGTGTCATGATGTGTTGGTGATTGTGTTTATGGGGAAGGTTCTATTTATGATAGTGATTAGGACCCCTCAAATATAGAATGTGTATCCAACCCTGTGGATGTTATGTTATATTTCCGTTAGTTTTTGAGCATGGTTTTATGTGATATGTGCAAAAAAGAATACTTTTCTTCCCTATGAATGTCGATGAATTATGGAGTTCTTCATAAGGGAGACTTATGGTTAACTCTTGGTAAGGATATGGTGTATGCATCAACCCATATACCAGATATGATGAGTGTCTTTGTGAATTTATAGTGTTCTAAATTGAATCTCTCCTTGATATAGTTCATAGGGGATCCTATAATTCATTTCGGTTCATTTATTGTTAAACCAGGATTCATGGAGTGGCCTCTAGTCTTCATGAACTATGGCCACAGAAGATGAAGAGATCAGAGTAGCGCATCCATGGAATGTTTAATGGTACTTTTTGGAAAAGGAATTTGGGTTTATATAGATATATGAACATGTTAGAAGTAGTATTTGGGTGGTAATTTCTTCTTAGAATTGTGGGATGTTTCTTGACATTGAACGATGGTAAATTCCACACATATTTCTTTTAGGTCAAGGATAATTTAAGGGTGGTGTCTACTTAGTAAACCTCTATGACCGGTTGTTCCTAGGTGTTAGTCTAGAAGGTTTTTCCTTGAAGTTGGGGAGACACTATGCACTTCATTGGGTAGATATAGATTCTTCCCTAATACATATTGTGGGTATCAAGATTGTTATTTTGAATGGAGACTGCTCTAGTAAAGAACAACCCATGGTGTGTTAGGACAAGTGATTTTGGTTATGTATACATACTCTATGGAGAACCCGATAATGTGATGGGGGTGAATTTATTCCCATTATATTGTAAATGTCCTTCACTTGGTTGGATTTTATTTCAACTATTTTTATTAAATCCATTAATTTATGTTGAACAATTCATAGATCACCCACTAGTGGTTTGTGGGAATTCATCATGTAATACTATGATTTGGATGGCTATATTAGTGTTCTATGATTATGCCTATGGTTTGAGTTGATATCATAATCTTTTATGGTAGTGATCATTTGGGATGTAGGGTTAGAAGCACACACCCACAATAGGTGTGTGATGCATGTCTCATCTCAGGAGGCACTGTCATTCATAGGTACCTCGAGGATATCCCATTACTCTAAGAAATTTAATATTATTATTATGGGTATAGACATATCACATTGTATTTTCTTAACATTCATGCTAAAGTTAGAGATGCAGTCGACGAATAGCCTAGGCAGAGGAAGGAACTAGAGAAAGGAGGTCTATACAGCACTAAAGTGATGGAGGAGATTGGGGAGTAGCATGAGGTTGATGGAACATTGGTTTGATTCTACTAATACTACCACTATGCATACCAGTCTTATATTGGGAAGTTAGTGGTTATAATCTCGGATAGTTGGAGTCACTAGATTATTTTTACAAGGAAGCTCTCGTAGTTTTTGGAGGTATGATCTATGTTCGTTATACTTTTCTTATAGAACTATTATAAATAGGTACAAGACTCTATTTTTCCTAATTTTTCAATTATTTTCTAGGTATATGGTAGGCATTGGTAGATCCCCATGTTAGTGAGGGAGAGTTATTGCTTATTCTTTTGATGTTCATGATAGAATTTATGTTCACTAACCTTAATTTTCTATTTCTTATGTTAATTTGGGTAAAAAAAACCTATGATATTCCATAGTAATTTTGGATAAACCTATGTTATTCTTCCCCCATGAAGCCCTTTGTGTTTGAAAATTTATCCACTATATTAGTTTTTTTCATCCAAATTTTATCCTTGTTTTCATTTTATTTGAGTTTGGTCACTATTCTTGGGTTATTTAATGTGATTATTTTATTATAAATGAGGTGGACGGTAGGGGTGGTTAAAAGTATGTTTAATGTTTTTCTAAAAGGGTGGTGGGTGCTAGAACTATTGGTAAGGGGGTTGGAAAGTGTGTTGATTTTGATGGGGGATCTATCTTGATTCTGTTGATTTCCAAATCTTTATTGTAAATGGTAAGGCTCTATTAGTATATATTTTTATAAGGAAGTGGTTTTGTTCTACTGTATTTGGAAGTCTTGTTTTGTGTATTTGAATCATAAATAGTAATATTTAACATTCAATTAGGATGGAGATGAATAAAGATTGGATGAATGATAATCTTTTCACAATAGAGTATGAGAACAGTGTGAAAGAGTTTATCAAGTTAGAAATGGATCATGAAAATGAATCTTATGAAATCCTTTTTCCATGTTTATGTTGTTGTTATTAAAGACTAATTACTCCATAGGAGTTGGAATAACATTTGATATTTTACAAAATAGATTGAAGTTAAAAATGTTGGAATAAACACTGAGAAAAAGTGAATGTAGCTATTGGCTGGGATAGAACTTTGTTTTATGGATCATCAAATATAAATAAAAATATGGGTAATGAAGAAGATTGTATGAAGGATGTGATTACAGATGTTAATGATGATGAATATTTTATTGAGGAAATGACAAGGACAGTTGAAGATGAACTTCGTGATTGCCCTAAATTGTTTGAGAAGTTAAAGAGTTGGGAAAAGAATCCATTGTATGTTGGCTGCACTAAATATACATCATTGTCAGCTGTACTAAAGTTGTGTAAATTCAAAGCAAGCAATAAATGCAGTGATTTCAGTTTTACTGAACTACTTGCTCTCTTGAATGACATGATCCCTGAAGATAATGAGCTCCCAAACCGAACATATAAAGCTAAAAGAATGTTATTCTCGATGGGTATGATTTCTGAAAGAATACATGTCTTCCTGGAAGACTGTAAACTGTTTTGCAAAAAGAAAAAATCACTTACAGAATTCCCAAATTGTGGTGCTTCTCAATACAATAATGTTTAATCTAGTCCTACGAAAGGTTTAGGGTACATTCCAATCATTACAAGGTTTATGCATCTATATAAAAGTGAATAAACTACAATAAAATTGTTGTGGCATGCAGATAAAAGAAAAAAATATGGGAAATTACGTCACTTGGGAGACTCTCCTCAATGGAAGATAATTGATTATGAGTATATTGAATTTGGAAAAAAGCCGAGAAACCTTCGTCTTGTGTTATCTACAAGAGGAGTGAATCATTTTGGTTTTCAGACTAGCACTCACAGTACATGGCCTATTATGTTGGTAAATTATAACATTCCACCTTGGTTATGCATGAAGTAGAAATTCATCATGTCATCTATGCTTATATCTAGACCAAAACAACCAGGTAATGATATTGATGTTTACTTGTCTTCTTTGATTGAGGATTTGAAGTTATTGTGGGATAAAAGTGTTATGTTGTATGATACTTATAAAAGTGAATACTTCACATTGAGAGTGATGTTGTATGGGACGATAAATGATTTCCCTACTTATGGAAATTTTTCAGGCTATAGCATTAAAGTAACTCAAGGGTGTCCCATGTGCGAAGAATATATAGAATCAATTAGGTTGAAAATTGATCGAAATCTGTGTTTCTAGGACATCATAGATTTCCACCTCATCGGCATAAGTACTGATCTTGGACGACATCATTCAATGGATGTTTTAAACAACACACAGCACCGTCTCCACTAACTGGTGATCAACTATTTGATAAATTAAAAGATGTGAACACTGGTTTTGGTAAACCATTTTCAAAAAACCATAGCAAAATCGGTTGGAAAAAAGAGATCAATTTTTTTTTTGAATTACCATAATGGAATTGTTTGTATGTCAGAAAGTTTCATGATGTGATTCATGTGGAAAAAAAAATTATTATACAATGTTATTAGAACGTTTCTAAATGGCCCTGGAAAAACAAAGGGTGGAATTAATGCATGGTTGGACATGTTTGACAAGGTAATATGAGAAAAGATGGCTCCTGTGAAGGGTGAAAATCAAATTTTTCTTCCTACAGCTTCTTACACACTTTCCAGAGAGGGGAGATATCTGTTTTTCAACTTCTTCAATGATGTAAAGGTTCTAGAGGTGTAATAATCAAATATCAAGAATATTGTGTCAATAAATTATTTGAAGTTATAAGGTTTGAAATCACATGTCTGCCATGTTTTGATGTAAGAATTAATTCCTATTCATTTATGTTACATTTTTCACAAAAATGTTCATCATACGTTAACCAAACTTTGTTTCTTTTTCAAATCTATATGTAGAAATGTTTTAGACCCTGAAAAATTGTCAGCTATAGAAAAATAAATTGTCATCATATTATCTGAATTATAAATGATCTTCCCACCAATGTTATTTGATATGATGGTTCATTTGATGCTTCACTTGGTAAGCGAGATTCGACTTTGTGGTCGTATACAATATAGATGGATGTACCCCATTGAACAGTATATGATTATTTTGAAAGGGTATTTCAAAAATTGAAGTCGGACAGACGGTTATATAGTGGAGTGATATATTGTTGAGGAAGCCATTGAATTCTGTACCGAATACCTATTTTATGTTGAAAGCATTAGTCTCCCGAAATCTCGTCACTCTAGACGCATTAAGGGTGAGGGAATTTCTGGAATAGATGTTGTGACAATCAATATTACATATTAGGAGCAGGCTCGCCTTTATGTTTATCAAAACAGTTGGGAGGTTTCTCCATATATTGAAACCCATAATGAAATTCTCAGGCAGTTGAATCCCTCAAGGGATGAAAAAGTGATATCAAATACACATAATCACCAATTTATAAGATGGTTTTAGGACCCCATTTTTAAGGAGTTAGATGAAAATACAAATTCAATTTCAGAACAACTTCGATGGGTAGTCATCAGACCAAGTGTGTATATATTATCTTACAATGTTTATGTAAATAACTGTTATACATTCTATAAAAATTAACATGATGAATATAGTACCATGCAAAATAGTGTAGTTACACTTGTGGTTGAAGCGATGCATGTTTCTGGTAGTAAGGACAGAAATCCAATTTATGAAAATATGTAATACTTTGACATTATCAAACAAATATGGGAGTTGGAATATATGACTATCCAATTACCAATTTTTCAATGAAAATGGTTTGATAACAATAGTGGTGTTAAAGTAGATGAATTGGTATTTGTGAAAGTTAATTTTAGTAAAGAAGGGTAAAAAGACGAACAGTTTATAATGGAATCACAAGAGGTACAATTATTTTATGTTATAGATCCCACAAACTGAAAGTGGTTGATTGTTCTGTTATCATCCAAAACTATTGAAGGGTCTAATGAAAATTTAGTTGTGGAAGATCCTTTTAGTGGTATGTCACAATCATTTCGCAGTGGTCCCAAAGTAGATAATGTTTTATATGTTAGAGGAGACTACAATGAAGGGATTTTGGTAATCGAAAGAGATGTCAAATCCCATCAGCCATTGAAAAAAAGAGATTTAAATAAACATGTTATATTTTGTTTATCATATAGATATTGTTATCTCATGTTATTATATTATAATTACTGAATTTATGAAATCTTAATTAACTGTTCAACCAATTTTGCAGATAATGACTTCTGAACGTTTTGTTTCTCCTATCCTTGAGGCTGAACAAGTCACTCAAGATGTTGCTATTACTGCTGCAATTTCTGCTGCTGCGGCTGCTCACAGTGTAGAGCAACAACATGTTTTTGAACCTGTTGCTGCTCCTAGTGTTGAGGTTCGAAAACCATCAGCACATGTCATTGCTATCATTTCATATGAACACATAGATGATGTTGATATCAAATAAATGTTAGGGGATGAAGGAATGACGTTTCATAAGACATAGGTGTGTCATAGTTTGGCGGTGTTAGCCATTGTTCTTAAGGAGAAAAGAAAAGGCATAAAATTTGATGTCAGATGGAATGCACGAGGCCAACATGTGAATCCCAACTAGGCTATGTTTAGTAGTTACATTGGAATTGACACTCAGCAATGTCTGCCGATTGTCATAGATTCATGGCACCATGTTGTGTCCGGGTAGAAGGTTATGATCTAGGAAGAAATTATTGTAACATTATGATATTATTTCTTTAATTTACTAGAAAATAAAATAATGAAACAGTGTATTACTCACCTCAATCTCTTCCAGAGTACATTTATAGTAGATGAGTCACACAAGAATTATGTACTAAGGCTTTCAGGTAGGATTCATTGAGGTTTTCTTACTATTTTAACAAAATGCCACCTGAAATATTGCAAAGGTAAAATAAACCCACACCCACCCCATGTCTACACTAACCTAATATCCCAAGAAGCATGGGATTCATTTATTGACTACTATGGGGATGAAAATTTTCAGGTACATTGTGGCAGATAATACGTTATTTGAGGATACATGTATTCATCACTTTGATTATCAATATTTGATTTATGAAACTGCAAGATAGTACTAAAAATAAGGAATGTGCATCAAAACCAACATACCCCTATCATAAATCAAGGATAGGGTACACTTCACTAGAAAAAAAATGGTATGTAATTTAAATTTACAGTAATATTGTTAAGTTCCAAGAAAAAACATCATAATTATATTTCTATATTTATATGTAGATTGATGAGTCTAAAACCAAAGACACTTCTATCCCATGTCATGTTTGATGGAAGGAGGCACACATGAATAATGAAGGGAAGCAAGTAGATGAAAACACCCAAAAAGTGTGGGAAATATGTGTAAGTATGACACAATAAAAAGATTTTTTTTTAAATTGCTATTACATAAAAATAATTCGTTATTTTCCTATATTTGACCGTCACAGGAATCATCTACTCCTGTAGTGGATGTAGACCTGTTATCTATGGCTTTGAAGTGGCCAGAACAATATGGTAGTGTCATAGGTGTGGGGTTTGGGGTGACACCCCAAGTATATTATGAGAAAAGAACAAACAGATGATAGAGATGAAAAAATGAAATAAATGAGTGAAAGACTAGCAACTCTTAAAGAATGATTTCAATGGCAGGGAGAGTTGCTAGAAAATGTTTTGGGTGGGAAGTAAGGAGAAGACACAACTCATGAACAACTAGTGTGTGAAGATCTTGCAGCACCCCCACCATCTTTGAGGAGATCCATTCCCATCAAAGAACTGTCTTAGTTGTAGTAATCAATATTCTAATAATTGTTCCTATGAAATGCGAATCAGACAATCACTGATACTTTTCCTGTATTGATCTTCTATAGGGTGATAATGAATCTGATTTATATATGTCAACACACACCTATCACCTTGTAGCAAGGACAATGGTGTTCAACATCCAAGAGGACAAGAAATATAATAGACCACTTTTGAAAGAAAGTTTGAATGTGATGATTTCTGTAGCTCATGAGCCAAATGCAGAGCTACATATTCCACTTGCTGAAGATGATACTCATATGGTCAAAAAGGCTATTGGGACATTCATTTCAGGGTTTTTACAAATTTTAAGATTACATGTGGAAAACGAGGTATTTATTTACATTTTTTTAAACTAAACCTTTAACAATTAATGAAAAAGTGTATGAACCAATGAATGTTATTATAGACAGAGAAAGGGAAGGGGTGACAAGAAATGTTAGCTCAAAATAATCTAAAGAATCGACCAACCGATCCCAAAGATCTACTAAAAGCATAATAACACCACCTATTATCAATCCACATTTACTAGCATTGGAGACTCGTGTGGATACGAAGATAAGAGGTGGTAGTATCCATATAGTAGTTTTTGAAAAGAATATATATGGAGAGGAAATTAAAGATTTCGTTGCTACTGAAAATGTAAATGAGATCCTTGAATACGGCTGGCTAGGCGTTATAGTTGTAAATTTATATATGAGGTATATTTTCATGAATTTATTTTCTAAAAGATGATATATTGTGAAAATTATGAATAAATTCATTTTATATTATTGACATACGTATATATGAAAAACAGTTGAAGGAATTTTCCCATCATCCAAAATTCAGACTCATTTGTCCTCATACCCCATAAACACAACTAACAAAATTAGAGCCATAAAAAAAGGTTGAAATGGTGAATGGATTTCGGAAAACATTTGAAAGAAATATTACGGATGAAAAACTCTTCCTAATACCAACCATGCAGGGGTAAAACTCTACACTTTTAGGATATCAATTATATTTTCACTTTTTTATTACTTATTTCTTTTTTTTATTTTATGAAACATTGGCTACTAATTGTGGTGAACTTGGATACTCCAAAGATTTATTTTCTGGATTCAATGCAAGGATATCCAACAAACCGACCACACATGATAGAGTTTGTGAATTTGTAAGACACTACATCCTACTATTTAGGTCTAAATATCAATTAATATAATTTATATTATCTTTTTATAAAGATTCTATTATGATAGGGCGGTGTATCATTATCGTCCAAAAAATGAATGAGGATAGGGGCTAAGAATAAGGAGGTGAGCAAGTACTACGTCTGAACAAATATCAGGGTATATATAATATAATTTCACTATCTAAACAAATATCAACAAAAGTTACCTATTCTTCTAATGATTAAATTTTTTGCAGTTTCCAAAAAAACAAATGATAATGATTATAGTTATTATGTTTGTAAATTTATGAAAGAGATCATTTTTCATCAACAATATATCATCCCTAAAGAGGTATTTTCAAAAAAAAAATACAATTTCATTTAAATTATTTATTAATTATTTATTTATATAACTTACAGTACTATTATGACTATAAAAAATCCTCATACTCAGAAGAAAATATAGATTTTTTCAGAAATAAGTGGGCTGCATTACTGATCGACGATTGTACACAAATAGCATGAGGATCTGACTTGGGAACGTGTACAATTGATGGTCATTTTTTAGGGGGGTTAAGGGGATCAAAAGATGAAACATTGTTGTATGAAAATGATCGTAGGAAAATATTAATTTTTATTAAATAAAACATCCTTTATCAAATGATTCATTTTCCCATTTTAACAAACTAAATTCATCGGCAACATGAAAAATTGATGAACCACTTTTCTTTGGGATTTGGATAAGAAAAACCAGAAAAATATCCAAAATACCTTCATATCTGACCAAATGTAATCGTACTGTGTTGATACTTTCTAAAAACAATACATGGGTCATTTTTGATGTGTAAAAGTCTACCCCAAATCAATCTGAGGAACGGTGTGGCCGGTATCACTCAAAGTGTCTCTCCTTTTATTAAAATGGACAAAATTTTAAGTGAAAACAACAACTGACGTACGAAAATCCAACAAAACACATTCCAATTGTGTTGATACTTTATGGTAACAATCCATGGGTCATTTGTGACGTGTATGAGACAACCTCGCCTCAATCCAAGGCACGGTGTGGCCAGTATCACTCAAAGTGTCTCTCTTTTTTTTTAAATGGATAAAATTTTATGTGAAAACAACACCTGACATATGGAAATCCAACCAAACAAATTCAGATTGTGTTGATACTTTAGGGAAAAGATCCAAGTGTCATTAGTGATGTGTACGAGTCAACCTCACCTCAATATGAGGCACGGTGTGGCCGGTATCACTCAAAGTGTCTCTCTTTTGTTTAAAATGGACAGAATTTTAAGTGAAAAACAGTAACTGAGATACATATTCTAAAAACATCCATTCCTATTGTGTTGAAACTTTAGGGGAACTATCCATGTGTCATTTTTTATGTGTACGAGTCAACCATGCCTCAATCTGAGGCACGGTGTTGCCGGTATCACTCAAAGTGTCTCTCTATTGTTTAAAATGGACAAAATTTTAAGTGAAAAAAAAACCGACGAACAAATATCCGAACAAATGAATACGCATTGTGTTGATGAATTAAGTGAATTATACATGGGTAATTTTTGACATTTACAAGTCAACCCCGCCTTAATATGAGGCACGTGTGGACAGTATCACTCAAAGTCTCTCTTTTGATTAAAATGGAAATAATTTTAACTGAAAACATCAAGAGACATATGGAAATCTGACCAAACGCATTCGGATTGTGCTGATACATTAGGGGAACGATCCATGGGTCCTTTGTGACATGTAAGAGTCAAATCCGCATCAATCTGATCCATGGTGTGGTCGGTATCACTCAATGTATCTCTCTTTTGTTTAAAATGGACATAATTTTAAGTGAAAACAACAACTGATGTACAAAAATCTGATCAAACACATTTGGATTGTGTTGATACATTAAGAGAAGGATAAATGGGTCATTTTTGGTATTTATGAGTTATCCCTGCCTTAATCCAAGTCACAGTATGGCCGGTATCACTCAAAGTGTCTCTCTTTTGTTTAAAATGGACAAAATTTTAAGTGAAAACAAAAACTGACATATATAAATCCAACCAAATGCATTCGTATTGTGTTGATACTTTTGGTAAAAGATCCATGGGTCATTTTTGATGTGTACAAGTCAACCCCACCTCAATCAGAGGCATAGTATATCCGATATCACTCAAAGTGTCTCTCTTTTGTTTAAAATGGACAAAATTTTAAGTGAAAATGAGAACTGACGTACGTAAATCTATAAAAACTCATTCTTATTGTGTTGATACATTAGGAGAGATATCTATGGGTATTTTTTAATGTGTTAAAGTCATCATGCCTCAATACGAGTCACGGTGTGTCTGGTATCACTCAAAGTGTCTCTCTTTCCATTAAAATGTACAGAATTATAAGTGAAAACAACAACTAACATACATAAATCTGACCAAACACATTAGTATGGAATTGATATGTTAGGGGAATGATCCATGTTTCATTTTTAACATGTAAGAGTCAACCCTTCCTCAATCAATGGCATGGTGTGGCCGTTATCACTCAAGTTCTATCTTTTGTTTAAAATGGATAGAATTTAAAGTGAAAACAACAACTAATATGGAAATCCAAAAAAACGCATTATGATTGTGTTGATACTTTAGGGTAATGATCCATGAGTCATTTGGGATGTGTATGAGTCAACCCTGCCTCAATCTCAAGCACGGTGTGGCCAGTATCACTCATTGTGTCTCTATTGTTTAAAATGGACAGAATTTTAAGTGAAAACAACAACCGATGTACGTAAATCTGACCAATCACATTTGGATTATGTTGATACTTTAGGGGAATGATCCATGGATCATTTTTGATGTTTAATAGTCAACACCCCCTCAATATGATCCACGGTGTGGCCGGTATCACTCAAAGAGTCTCTCATTTCTTTAAAATGGACATAATTTTAAGTGAAAACAACAACTGACATACAAAAATCTTACCAAACGCATTTGGATTGTGTTGATACATTAGGGGAATGATCCATTGGTCATTTTTGAAGTGTAAGAGTCAACATCGCCTCAATTAGAGGCACGGTGTGGCCAGTATCCCTCAAAGTGTCTCTCTTTTGTTTTAAATGAACAACATTTTAAGTGAAAACAACAACTAACGTATAGAAATCCAAACAATTGCATTCATATTGTGTTGATACATTTGGATAACGATTCATGGTTCATTTTTATGTGTACGAGTCAACCCCACCTCAATCTGAGGCACATTGTTGCCGGTATCACTCAATGTGTCTCTCTTTTGTTTAAAATGGACAAAATTTTAAGTGAAAACAACAAATGACGTACAGAAATCAGACCAAACACATTCATATTGTGTTAATAAATTAGGATAACAATCCATGGGTCATTTATGACTTGAAAGAGTCAACCCTGCCTCAATCCGAGGCACAGTGTGACCGTTATCACTCAAAGTGTCTCTCTTTTGTTTAAAATGGACCGAATTTTAGGTGAAAACAACAACTAATGTATTGAAATCCAACCAAACGCATTTGGATTGTGTTTATACATTAGTGGAACGATCCATGAGTCATTTTTTAGGTGTACGAGTCAACACTGCCTCAATCCGAGGCATGGTGTGGCCGGTATCACTCAAAGTGTATCTCTTTTGTTTAAAATGGACAGAATTTTAAGTGAATACAACAACTGACATATAGAAATCCGACCAAACTCATTTGGATTGTGTTGATACTTTAGGAGAATGATACATGGGTCATTTTTGACATGTATGAGTAAACCCTGCCTCAATTAGAGGCACGGTGGGGCCGATATCACTCAAAGTGTCTCTCTTTTTTTTTAAATGGACTAGATTTTAAGTGAAAACTACAACTGACGTACATAAATCTGACCAACCACATTTGTATAGTGTTGATACATTATGAGAACGATACATGGGATATTTATGACTTGTATTCGTCAACCACACCTTAATCTGAGGCACATTGTGGCTGATATTAGTCAAATTGTCTCTCTTTTGTTTAAAGTGGACAGAATTTTAATTGAAAACAACAACTGACGTCCGGAAATCTAAACAAATGCTTTCTGATTGTGTTGATACTTTAGTGGAACAATCTACAGTTCATTTTTGATGTGTCCGAGTCAACCCACCCAGACACCACCCCATACCCACCCCCTGGATACCCCCAAGGACATCCCCCCTGGACACCCACCAACCCCCTGGACGGCACCCCCACCCCTTCTAGACACCACCCCTCCACATGGACACCCCACCCCTCTCGACACCCCACCCCTCTGGACACCCCACCCTAATGGACATCCACCCCCACCCCCTGGACACCACCCCACCCACCTTAGATAACCCCACAAACCCCCTGGACTGCCCCCACCCCCTAGACACCACCCCACCCCTTGGACACCCCCACCCCTCTGGACACCCCCACCCCCTAGACACTCTCACCCCTTGGAAAGCCCCCCAACCCTTTGAACACCATCACACCACCCCTGGAAAACCCAATGGACATCCCCCCCCCCACACCCTGGACATGCCCCACCCCCTGGACACCCTCATCCCCCTGGACACCCCCACCCCCTGGATTCCCCCACCCATCCTCGACACCACCCCACCACCTTGACACCCCCACCCCCTGGACACCGCCACCCCTACCCCACTAGACACTCCCCACCCCCCTTGGATATCCCCACAAACCCCCTGGAACCCCCCCCCCCCCAGACACCACCCCACCCTTGGAAACCCCGCCCCACTAGACACCCCCATAGACTAGAAATCCCCCCAACCCCATAGACACCACCCTACACCCTGGACACCCCCACTCCCCCTAGACACCCCACCAACCTGGACACCCACCAACCCGTTGGAAAACACCCACACCCCTCCTAAACACCACCCCACCCCCCTAGACACCACCCCACCCCCTAGACACCCCCACCCCCTTGGACAGCCACCCCCACCCCCTACACACCACCCCACCCCCTTGGACAGCCCCACCAACACCCTGGACCCCCCCACCCTCTGGACTCCACCCAACCCCCTGTACATCCCCCACCCCATGAAAGCCCCCCCCCCCCCCCCAACACCTTGTACACTACCCCCCGGACACCCCCATGGGCACCCCCCCCCCCCCACACCACCCTGGATAGCCTCCGTAGACAACCCACCATCCCCCTGGATGGCCCCAACCCTCTGGATGCCCCCCCACAAATCCTCAACACCACCCCACCACCTGGACACCCCCAACCCCCCTGGACAACCCCACCACCCCCCTAGACACCACCCCACCCCCCCTTGTACAACCCCCCCGGACAACCCTATCCCCTCGGACACCCCCATCCCCCTGGACACCCCCACCCCCTGGACACCACCTTCCCCCCTTGGACAACCACCCCAAAACCCTAAACAGCCCCCCGAACCCTTGAATTATGAATTTAATTCTTTATGTATAAAATTAACTTATGAATTATGTGTTAATAGTGTATGGGAATACTTGTTGTATGGATATAATTTTTGTATGGGTATACTTGTTGTAATTACCTTATGAATTATTTGTTAATTGTGTATGGGTATACTTGTTGATATGCAGATTTTTTGTAGGTCTTGTTTGGGTGTGCTGATGCAGAATTTTATGTTACAACTAGAAGGGCATTTATCATCACTTTTTTAGCACTGATAAAGGGGACCCCCCCCCCCCCCATCGTCACTGAGATTTACAACACTTTTTAGCACTTCTCAAGCTTGTTTTGAGTGCTGATGAAGCCTGTTTTTGTAGTAGTGTTCACATCTAGTTTTATAAAAAAATTACAAAATAACTCTTCATTTCAAAGTAATAGAGTATTAATCTCAAGAATTACTCGATGATTTTATAAGTTTATCTTCTTCTATTTCGACACTCTAGTCAATTATTATGTATTATTGGGATTAATATGTTATGATATCATCTACCATATTTAATTTAATGGTTTATTATTATATTTACTATGGATGTGCTATCTTAAATCCATTCACCAATTTACTTTGAATGGTTTGTGTTTATGATTAATGTTATGGGAAAGTTATTTACATTTCATATGTTAGTTTCAAAATGAATTAATATGTTGTTTGCGTTGATCCCTGTTCATATGTGGAATAAATTGGAATTATTAAGTGTCAATTGGGTCCCACTATATCCCCTCATTGTATTTTCAATTCTCATGAGACAAACTATGCCTTTGCACGAGGCCTTGAAAAAATCGTTATTTCTGGTCTTGGAATAAGGCCTTGACAGTATAGTTATGATTTTTCATATTATGAATTCTCCAATTATGAAACTAGTAATTGATATTCTATGTGGTTATTTGACTACTGGAATACCCGGTATAATTTATTGTTATGAAATTATTTCTCCATCATTTATTCATATCATATTCTGTTCATGTTTATTTTTAAAGGCTTGTGTTTTTAGTTATTCACCTTGTATAGTGTTTATGTTTATGATATCTTCTACTCTATTGCATAAACTTATTCAGGATTTGATCTCACCCCTTTATTTTTTTCTTATTTTTTCCCAGGATGTGAAGAAGTATATTATGATTGAACTTTAGGGATAACCTAGGAGATATGGATGTTTTAAAAAGAATTTCTATGTTGTATTTCTTTTCAAGTTGTAATGTTGAACTTACGTATGTATATTATTTCCAAATATACTAAACCACTCAGCCCTTTAGGATGTATATTCCATGTTTATATTCCAATGTAATAAAAATAGACATTTACTCTGGGAAACTGTGGTTGGGTCCTTACAATTGGTATCAAAGGAAGATTAGTTGAAATCATGGAAACTATATTTAGAAAATGTATATTATAGAAAAAAACTATAAGATAGTCTTTGAGGATAAGTATATTAAAAATATCCTAGAATTTGGGTAATGAATTGATTATGTGTATATTTGTAGCAAATAAATCCCTATCTGGATACTATTTGTTGACGTGGTTCTATCATTAATGTACCTAGGAGTGAAAACTCTGACAAGGAGTGTCGGGCTTGACTTTAGGTATCCTTGTACACAAAAACGGGCAATACTGCACACCATGTGTGAAACTCTTATGGGATATGATTTTTATAATTCAAATTTTATTTACAAAACATTATGATGGAAGTAAATTCATATTTTTCCACAATGAAACCGTGATTATGAGATTAGCTATGGATGAGATTTCAATTTATGCTTAGTATTTTTCTATGTTAAGATTATAAATTATGATTCATTACTAAATCAAGTGTATGACATTATTTTTAAATGGAGCCTAGTGTAATTAATGGAAACCTCATGAATGCACATATCAAATGCAGGGATTTCCCTTGGATGCAAGATAATGATATTGGATCTATTGTTTTTATTGGTGCTGAGAAACTTATAACAATACTGGGAAAGTTGACTGAGGTTTTGAAAAATAACCTTACCTATACGGAATTTCCTATTCTACAATAGGGATAACCAATTTTAGACATCTTTATGCGACAACAGCCACCTTAATTCAATGGGACTACAAACCCATTTGTAGTAGAGAAGTGGAGAAGTTCCTTAGAAAATATATTTCTCACATTGAGAAGTAACTAAAGGGAGAATGTTTTGAAAGCAGTTTATCATCTATTGGGATATATTGATCAATGGTTTTCAATAATCCAAAACACAAAGGATGAGGAAAAAATAGAAAACATGGAATAGAGTGAATTTAAAGAATATTTCTTAGACAAATACTTTCCTCATGAACATCGAGTGGATATGGAAAGGAAATTTTTGAATTTGAGGAAAAATGAAGATTAGATTGTTGAAAAGTATAAAGCTGACCTCAAAGGGTAGGAAAGGCATGTTCTGGAATATATAAATAATATAATGAGGAATATTGATCAATTATTTGATTCCCTAAATCCATTCTTATGGCAGGCACAGGTCTTCCAAATCTTCTTCTCATACAAAGACATAGTCTCATGTGCTACCAGGATGAAAAAGGAGTTCTCTCTATCTTCTGATGTTAAAGGAATGAAAGATAAGAATAGGGTTACTGAAAACTCTGGAAATGAAAACAAGGAAATTGGGAAGAATGGAAGAGTTAAATTTCCACTATATGTTAATTGTGTAAGAAAACACCTTAGTGCTTGCTTAAAAGGAAAAGGGGTGTGCTATAAGTGTAAACAGAAAGGCTATCAAGGTGGTGATTGCAAGGGGTAGAAATAAGATAATAATTTTCAATGATATAATTTGAGATATATGGTCCACTATGATAATGATTGACCAAAGCGTCAAGGAAACCCTCCACAAAAAAGGCCAAGGGAGCATGGACAATCTTATATGATCACAAATACTGATATTGTTGGTCTTAATGACATGGTGGAAGGTACATTAATAATTTCCTCAAACTTATCCAATGCATTATTTGATTCAATATCATCACATTCTTTCATATCTTCCCGGTTTTCAAATAAAATTATATATCTCTAATTTTATTTAATAATGGAGTTGTCAGTCAAAACTCCTAAGGGAATTATCATTGCAACAAAGATGTGTTATGTAGTCCCCATTATGGTATATAAACGTTCTTTATATGAGTATTTTATTATCATAACTTTGATTTAATTTGATATAATCCTTGGTCTGGATTGGATTTACAATCATGATACAAAAATCTATTGCAAGAACAAGAGGGTTACCATTTTTGAGAACGATGTAGAATCCCTTATCTTTATACTAAAAACATCATCTTTTGTCTCTTATCAATATCCATACAAGTAGCTCTACTTAATGAAAATCATTGTGAGGATGAGAATAAAATATTTATGGGAGAGGAACGAAATATTCAAATTGAGTATGTGCTTATTGTTAAAGAATATATTGATTTTTTTGGGGAGGATTTTCCCAAACATACTTCAAAGTGGGAAGTTGAATTCTATATTGATTAAATTCCTTGTTGAATACCTATATAAAAGAATAATTATAGAATTTAATCTATGGAATTAGTAGAACCTATGAATAAACTAGAGTAATTGAGTGATAAAGAATTTATTCACACTAGTCTTTTTTCCATGGGGATCCCATGTTCTTTTTGTTATGAAGAAAATGGATATATGAGGTTGTGTGTTGACTATTGGTAGATCAATGTTATGACAATAAATTACAAGTATCCCCTACCTCGCATTGATTATTTATTTAATCATATTCATGGATCCCAGTATTTTTGGATGATTTACCTTCGATCTATATATCTTTAGTCACGATTGTGGAAGGAATGTATTCCAAAGACAACATTTCAAACTAGGAATGGGCATTACGAGATAACAGTAATGCCTTTTGGACTGATAATTCACCCTCTTTTTTCATGGATCTAATGAATATAGTGTTCAAGGAATATCTTTATGACTTTGGGGTGTTATTTATTGATGATATCTTTATATACTCTAAAATCTATGAGGAACAAGAAAATCACTTGCATACTATTATGAAGACTCTTAAAAGAAATGAATTATATGGGAAGTTTAGAAAATGTGAATTTTGGAATCATTTAGTTTCCTTTCATGGCCACATTGCCTCTAAGGATGGAATATCCATTGATCCTATAAATACAAAGTCTATGCATGAATGGACAACTCCATTGAATATAACTGAGGTACATGGTTTTATTGGATTAAAAGTTTATTTTCAGTGTTTCATTCAGAACATCGCTCATTTAGCCTACCAAATGACCAAGATTCTACATAATGTGGTTGAGTTAGTATGGGAAAAAATGTGAGGAATGTTTTCAAGAATTGACGATGAGATTAGTGAATTCTTTGATCATGACTCTACCATCAAGGAATGTTTTATTTTCGATCTATAGTGATTCATCAAAGAAACGACATGGTTGTGTCCTTATGCAGAATGATCGAGTTATTTCCTATGCATCAGGGCAGGTAAAAATCCACGAATGAAACTATCATACTCATGATCCTTATTTATCAGCTATAATATTTTTTCTTAAGATATGAAGACATTATCTCTATTCCGAAAGATGTGAGATATATAAAGATCATAAGATCTTGAAATGTATCTTATCACAAAAAGAAGTCAACATGAGGTAAAGGCGATGGCTTTAACTACTCAAGGATTATGATTGTTCCATACACTACCACATGAGAAAGGATAATATGGTAGCTGATCCATTTATTAGGAAGAATCATGGGTTCCTAAACAAAATGAGGATTTAAAGGGATCATGGGTTTATGGATAGACTAAAAATGAATATGGGAATTATCGAAGGAGGTGAAACATCACTACTTTTTCATTTGGTTTCCCAACTATCTTTGTTGGAAAGGATTAAAACTTCTCTCTATGATGATTAGAATATTTAAAAGAAAATTAATTATGTGATTGATGGGATGTAGTCTGACTTCGTGTGTGAATATGGAATTCTGAAATTTGGGAATATGCATTGTGTTCCAACTACACCCAAGCTAAAAAAGGAGTTATTGGATGATTACCGTAGTTTGAATTTATATATACATCATGGTAGCACTAATATGTATAGATATTTGAAGGAACATTTCTAGTGGTACAATATGAAGAAAGAAATTGTGGATTGTGTATCAATATGTCTATTTCTTAAACAAGTAAATTCTGAAAGACAATATCCAAGAAGAGTCATGCAACATCTACATATTCCTACATAAAAATTGGATGACATCACCATGTATTTTGTCACTATATTCCCCAAAAATCAATGAAATAATGATGCATTATGGGTAATTGTTGATCGACATATGAACTCTACACATTTCCTCACTATAAGGGTGTATTTTTCACTGGAGCACCTATAATGACTCTATATAAAAAAAAATTGTGTCACTTCATGGAGTAACTCTCTCAATTGTATTTGATTGTGATACATGATTTACTTCGAAATTATGGAAAAGTATTAATAAATATTTGGATACTGAGCTTTGTTTGAGTAATGGTTACCCTAAATAACTAATGGGAAATTAGAAAGGATGATCCAAACATCATAATACAAATTGATATCAAGATCACATGATTTTCAAGGTACATGGGATCAGTATTTACCTTTGGTGGATTTTTCCATCAATAAGAGTTTCTATTCATGTATTAATATGTCACCATATGAAGCATTGTATGAGATGAGATGTCATACACCGACATGATAGGATGGAGTTGGTAAAATAATGATTATGTACCAGTACTTGTGGGGGAAACAATGGAAAATGTAATGACTATTCAAACCCATATAAATTCATCCCAAAGAGGGAAAAAATCTATGATGATAATAGAAGGATTTGGAATTTCAAGTAGGAGATCATTTTTTCCTGGAGGTATCTCCATGGAAGGGTGTTATATGATTTTGGAATAAGGTTAAACTGAACCCTAGGTAAATTGGACCTTTTGAAATACTAGGGATAATAAGAGAGGTT
The DNA here is from genome assembly GCA_963277665.1 of Viscum album. Taxonomy (NCBI): domain Eukaryota; kingdom Viridiplantae; phylum Streptophyta; class Magnoliopsida; order Santalales; family Viscaceae; genus Viscum; species Viscum album. The sequence continues at coordinate 1,968,446,600 of OY728119.1, read as the reverse complement.
TTATATCATTTGGCTATGATGCCTAGATTTCCTAAATTACACAATGTGTTAGGTGAATCATTATTGAGAAGGTACATGATAGATCTGGTGCATGTCTTCACTTCTGATGGAATAGAATTTGAACCTGACCTATCATACGGTAAAGAGCCTATCTGAATTCTAGACACTAAAGAACCATTGTTTTGGAATCAGACAAATTGACTAGTAAAGATACCTTGGAAAAATCATAAAATCAAGTAGGAAACATGAGAACCTAAGGAGATTATGATGATGACCAACATGAATTTTTTATAAGGTACCATTCTATTAATTGTGAGGATGAAATTTTTGTAATGTTGGGAGAATATAACCCCCAGGGTTTTGAAAATAAATTTAATATGGAATGCATGAAACATAGAGTCGCTAAAAAACACCACTTGTTATAACCTAGCATGTAAGCATAATTCAACCACCAATGTGATTTCAATTTTCAAAAACTGATAAACAAGGTTTCATTCAATAAGATAATTAGAGTCTTATATGATCAACATACATTTTTGGTGAATAGTAACTAGACACTTATGTATAGTAACATACACTTCTGAATAGTTATATAACCCTTATTAATAGTAACCACACCCATTAAAGTCTAACTAAAATTTAGAAATGTTATAAATGAAATATAGTATTTTAGAAAATAATAATTATGTGTTGGTATTTTTTTGAGTAATAAATATTTAATTACAATTTTAAATCAACAAATTGATTTAAAAGAAAATTAATTATCATAAAATTTATTCATAAATAAATATTTTTTCCCTATAATTTTAGTATAATTTAATAATACTTTAGTTGATTTTTGAGAGTGTTATAAAATCAGTTTAAAATTTAAATCTGTATTTTTATAGTAAATAATGATTTTATTAAAAATTTAAATTTCTCTTATTTAAAAAATTAATTTGATAAAATTGAGTTATGTTTTTAATCCTACAAATCTAAAAACAATTTGGGTTAATTTTTTGGTTTTTCCTAAAATAATCAAATGTTTGGTGAATAATGAAATTTGGTAATTTATAAAAAAAATGCTAATTAAGTGAATTTTGGCATCATGCTTGAGTCTGGGATGATGTAAATGGAAATTTATTTAAAAACAATTGCACTTATTACATTTTTTGGTCATATGATTCAATATTATTTCTTTCCTTCAGAAAAATAACAAAATAATGAATTAAATGTCCAAAAATCACTCCTCTCCTCCACTATAAACTCCCCCCACACGTCCTTTTCTATTCAACCCACTCAAGCCTTTTCCTTGTAAAAATTCTATTCAAATATTCTCCCCCTATTCTAGAATCCCTTGGGCTCATAAAAAGACCAAAACCTCTCTCATTAAATGGATCTCAAGGAAGGTTACTTCAAGAGGTAAATTCCATTATTCGGTTCATTTATTTCAAGTTCCTTTATTTTATTTTTCTTTAATTTCCTACCTTCATCCAAATGTTATTATATCTATAGTGCCTTAAATTTAATATAATGTTTTTATGATAATGTAATAATTCATCATCATCTCTCCTTTTCCATTCTAATATACTAGAAACTAAAACAATATCCGATATGTGATAATTTATTACATTCAAGGATGAAGGGATTTAAATTTCATTTACCATCTTCAATTCTTATCCTAAAACCATTTTTATGGTTGAACCAGATATTAATATATTTATTATATCCAATGTAATTTTATGGTGTATTTTTTTGTACATATGGTAATAATTTAAAAAACAAAATGAGTTTGTGGAGACTAAAAACCCAACCAATAAATCCAAGAGTTTACCATTAAAATATTATCTAATGATTTATCCTCACCCAAAGTAACCAAATGAATTATATGATAATTTTACCTTCTATATGAAAATTAATAACTAATAACATCATTTCAGGAATTCAATTCTCATTTTACAGTAACATCCATATAGACGAACCTATCATGAACACTAATGAAACAAGAACTCAGAAATGTTGACATTGAATGGATTATACCAAATAGACAACCACAAATTAACCTAATAAAATAAATAAAATAAAATAAATGTCTAATAGGTTCTTAATTAATTTATTAATATGTATAATTTTTTATTCCAAGACCTTATGTTCAAGAGCGGAACTTATTTGAACATAAGATAATGGTTTTCTACCTAAACCTCTATTTTCATTCGGTTTACTATTGTTATCTATTAACCTCAATTAAATTATTATTTATTCATATTTACCCTTCATAGTTTATATGTAAATTCTCTATATATGTGTGCCAACCAGAATCCTACCTTCATTTATGGGGATTTATATGTTTAAAAATGATCCTTCAAAAAAATGCTTCCCATAATGCAAGCCCGGTTGATGGGAATTTCTAAAGTTCTTAACTACATTCAAGGGAAATACAAAATATGCTTTTAGAAACCATTACCTTTACAAAGTAAAAAAATTTATTATGAAAATAATATATTAATTCACTTCTAGTTTTATAATCATAATTTTCCAAAATGACTCTTCATTTCAAATTAAAAGAGTATTTATCTGAAGAATTACTAGACGATTTTATAAAAGTATCTTCATATGTTTCAACGCTCTTTTTGATTCTTAAGTATTATTGGGATTATAATTTTAGGATATCATATACCATATTTAATTTAATTTTTTATTATTTGGATTATTGTGTATGTGCTATCTTTAATCCATTCCCCAATTTACTCAGAATGGTTAGTGTTTATGATTAATGTTCGGGGAAAGTTATTTACATTTCTTATAGTAGTTCAATATGAATGTATTTTCTATTTTTGTTTATGACCGTTCATATGATGAATTAATTGGAATTTTTAATTATTGGTTGGGGCCCACTTTGTCCCCTTGATGAATCGGTAGGTCTCATGAGACAAACTATGTCTTGCCACGAGGCCTTGAAAAAAATGTGTATTTATGGTCTTGGCATGAGACCTTGATGGTATGGTTATGATATCCCGCATTATGCATTCTCCCATTATGAAGGTAGTAATTGATAGTTCATGTTTTTATTTTACTATTGGAATATAGATGATTAATTTTTATTATGGAATTATTTATTCAGCTCGTATTCCTGTCATATTATGTTCATGTTTATTTTTAAAGGAAATTGTTTTTCGTTATTCACCGTGCCTAGTTTTTGTGTTTATGACTTATTCTATTGTATTGCATACCCTTACTACCATTTGATCTTATCCCTTTGTTTTGTATTATTTTTTTCCTAGGATGTAAATAAGTATATTATTAATTTACTGCAAGGATAACCTTGGAGATATATATGTTTTAAAAGTAATTTATATGTTTTATTTCTTTTCAATTTGTAATATTGATGTTATGTATATATAATCTATAAAAATCTATTAAACTAATCATTCCTTTGGTTTTCATATTCCTTGTTTATATTCCAATGTAATCAAATTAGGCCCTAGATTTATGAAACTAGGGTAGGGTCCTTACAGTTGGTATCAGAGGAAGCTTTGTAGAAAAATTGGAAACTATATTTAGAAAATGTAGATTAGAGAAATAAACTCTATGATAGTATTTGAGGATTTGTATAAAATAATATCAGAGAATTTTGGTGAGAAATTTATTATGTGGATCATTCTAGAAAATGCATCCAAATATGGATACTACAATTGGATGTGGTTATTGATCATATGTACCATGGAGTGAAAACTCCTACATGGAGTTTCGGGCTTGACCCAGGGTATCGTAGAACACGACAACAACCCTTACTACACACCTTGTTTGACACACCCAAGGGATTCTCTTTGGGTAATTCATATTTTCATTACAATCCATTATTATAGAAGTAAATTTTAATTTTCCCTCTATGTAAACATGATTATGATATTAGTTATAGATATTATTTCAGTTTATGCTAATTATTTTTCTATGTTCAGATTGTACATTATGATTCATTACGTAATATAGTGTATGCCATTGTTTATAATTGGTGACTACTGGATGGAATGGAATCCTCATTAACACAAATATCCCATATAGTGATTTCTCTCAGATAGAAGATAATGATGATGGCTCTCGTGCTGTGACTGGAGCTAAAACAATTATAAATATACTGGAATAGTTGACTTAGGTTATGAATAATTACCTTACCCATTTGGAACATCCTGATCAAAAATGTGGATGAGAAATTATATACCTTTTTATGATATAATATCCTACATCACTCAAAGGGACTTAAAACCTATTCGTAGTATAAAAGTGGATAAGTTCCTTAGAAAAGATATTTCGCACTTTAGGAACTATCAAATGGGAGAAGGTTGTCGTGGAAATGTATCATCTTTTGGGAGATTCTAATCAATGGTGGTCAATAATTAAATAAATAAATGAGTAGAAAGAAATATAAAACATGTAATGGAGTGAATTTAATGAATTTTTCTTAGGGAAATATTTTCCTCTTGAACAACGAGTGGATATGGAATGATTGTTTTTGAATTTGAGGCAAAAGGAAGATGAGAATGTTGTAAAGTGTGAATTTAACTTCATAAGGTTGGAAAATAATGTTGTAGAATATATATTCATAATCCAAGGAGAAATATTTATCAATTATTTTATGGCATAAATCCATTCCTCAGACAGGAACTGGTATACCAAACTTTCTCATTACACGAAGATGTACTCTCATGTGCTGTTAAGATAGAAAAAGAATTTTCTAAGTCTTATGACATTAAAGGAAAGAAGGATAAGAAGAGGGAAATTTAAAACTCTAGAAAATTAAATAAGGAATTGGGGAATAATGTAAGATTTAACTTTCCACTCAATGATAATTGTGGATGGAAACACCCTGGTGCCTGCATAAAAGGAAAAGGGTTGTGCGACAAGTGTGGGCAGAAGTGCCATCAAGCAGGTGATTGGAAGAGGAAAAAATAAGCCATTAATATTAAATGAAATAATTATAGGAAGATGAAAAATTATTCTAATGATTTTCCAAAGAGTCAAAGAAATATTCCATGGAAAAGGACAAGGGAGGAACGAAAAGCTTATGTGATCAAAACTACTGATATTGAAGTTCCTAATGACGTGGTGGTAGGTAATTTAATAATTTCCTTAAACTTACACAATGATTTATTTTATTCTAGATCATCACATTCATTCATATATTTTCCAGTTTTCAATGAAAATTAGATATTTTAAATTTTATTTAATAAGGGAGTTGTTATTCAAACTCCTAAGGGAAATATCATTGCAACAATGATGTGTCATGCAGTCCCCATTATGGAAAATAAATGTGCTCTATATTCTGATTTTATTATCATACCCATGATTGAATTTGACATAATCCTTGGAATGGATTGGATTTCAAATCTTGATGCTAAAATCTATTTCATGAAAAAGGATATTACAATTTGTGAGAATGATGTAGTATCCATTATCTTTAGAGATGACACATCATCATCAGTCTCATATCTAGATCCACCCCCAGTAGATCTACATAATGAAATTCTTTCCAATGATGATAATGAAATATTTATGGGTTAGGAAAAAATATTCAAATTGATTATATACCTATTGTGAAAGAATATATTGATGTTTTCTGGATCATTTACCTGGAAATCCTCCAACATAGAAAGTTGAATTCTCTACTAATTTAATTCGTAGTTCAATACCTATATCAATGAATCCTTATAGAATAGACACTGTGTAATTAGTATAATAGAATAAAAAACTAGAGGAATTTAGTGATAAAGGATTTATTCACCCGAGTATTTCCCTATGGGGAGCCTATATTCTTTTCGTTATGAATAAAGATAGATCTATGAGGTTGTGTATTGACTATAGGGAGATCATGCTATAATAATAAAGAACAAGTATCCTCTAAATATCATCAACGATTTATTTTCAAAATATCATGAAGCCCAGTATTTTCAAAGATTCAACTTTGATCTAGATATCATCAGTTGCGAGTGAGGAATGTAGATATTCCAAAGACAACATTTTGTACCAGAAATAGGAATTAAGAGTTTATAGTAATGCCTTTTAGACTTACTAATGCACCCTCTATTTTCATTGATCTAATGAATAGAGTCTTCAAGGAATATATTTATGAATTAGGGGTGGTATTTATTTATGATATATTATTATAATTCAAAATCTATGAGGATAATAAAAATAACTTGTGTAACATTCTGAAGGATCTTAGAAGAGATTAATTATATTGGAAGTTTAGCATGTGTGAATTTGGGCTTCAATAAGTTTCCTTTCATGGCCACATTGTCTATAAGGATGGAATAATCATTGATCTTGCGATGAAAAAAGCTACGATGGAATAGCCTACTTCAACGAACATAATAGGGGTGCTTAGTATTAATTGGTTCAGCAGGTTATTATCGATGTTTCGTTCCGAACATCACCCTTTTAGCAAACCCAATGACCAAGCTTCCACATAAAGGGGATAAGTTCATATAGACAATGGATTATGATGAATGTTTTGAATAATTGAATATGATATTATTGAATGCCTCGATCGTGACTCTACTATTAGGTAATGGTGGATTTTTGATCTATAGTGATGCATCAAATAATGAACTTGGTTGTGTCCTTATGCAGGATGATAGATTTATTGCATGTGCATCAAGGCAGTTGAAATTTCAGGAATAAAACTATCCTACTCATTATATTAAGTGAGTAGCTGTAGTATTTTTTACGAAGATATGGAAACCTTATCTCTATACTGAAGGATGTGACATATATGTAGATCATAAGAGATTGAAATATATATTCTCACAAAAATAACTCAATATGAGGAAAATGTGATGTCTTGAACTACTCAAGGATTATGATTATTCCATACACTACCACATAGTAACGGAAAATAAGGTATCTGATGCATTTAGCAGGAAGGGTCATGGAGTCATAAACAAAATGAGGATTGAAAGAGATCATATGATTATGGATATAGTAAAAATGACTATTTTAATTATCAAAGGATGTGGAAAATCACGAATTTTTCATTTGTGTTCCCAACCATATTTGTTGTGAAGGATTAAAAATTATCAGTCTAATGATTATAACATTCAAAATAAATTTAATGGTGTCAATGATGGAAGTTGGCTAACTTCGTGTGTGAAGATTGAATTCTGAAATTTCAGAAGTGGCTTTCTGTTCCTACTATACCTGAGCTAAAATGGAGTTATTGGATGATGTATATAGTCTGAACTTCTTTATACATCCTTGTAGAACTAAGATGTATGTAGATTTGGAGAAACATTTCTGGTGGGACAACATGAATTAGGAAATTATTGATTATGAATAAAGATGTCTATTATGTCAATAATTAATCAATGAAAGGAAACATCAAAGAGGATTCATGCAAACTCTACCTATTAATATATGGAAATGGGATGACATAACCATGGATTTTGTAAGTTTATTACCCAAAACTCTATGAATGAATGATACAATATGGTTAATTATTGGTCGACTTCTGAAATCTACACATTTCCTCACTATAAGGAAGGATTTTCCACTAGAGTGCCTAGAATGACATTATATCAATGAAGTCATGGGACTTCACGGAGCACCCATATCAATTATTTCTGATCATGATCCATGATTTACATAAAAATTCTAGAAATTCTTCAGAAATATTTGGATAATGAGATTTGTTTGAGTACTTCTTACCACCCACAAATAGATGGGCAATCTGAAAGGATGATCCAAACATAAGAAGAAACATTGAGATCATGCTCACTTTATTCTCAAGGTATGTGTGATCAATATTTACCTTCGGTGGAGTTTTCCTACATTAATAGTCTCCATTGGAGTATTCAAATGGAACTATATGATGCATTTTGTGGGAAGAAATGGTGTACATCGACTTGTTGGGATGAAGTTGGTGAAAGGAAGTTTGTGGGCCCAGAACATATTGAAGAAAAAAATAGAAAAAGTAAAGACTATTCAAACCCATATCAGAGAATCTCAAAGCAGGAAAAAGAGCTATACTGATAATCAAAGGAATGATTTGTAATTTCATGTATGAGATAATTATTTCCGAAAGGTATCTCCATGGGAGGCTGTTTTATGATTTGGGAAGAAAGGGAAATTGAGCCATAGGTACATTGGACCTTTAAAATCATATAGAGAATTGGAGCTATTGTATATTTTCTGGATATGATACCTAGCCTGTCTAAAGTACACAATGTGTTCCATGTCTCATTATTGATAAGGTACATGCCAGACCCAACGCATGTCCTCACTTCTGAAGGAATAGAATTGGGACCCGACGTATCTTTCTTGGGAAGAGGCTATTTAAATTATGGATACTAAAGAAGTGGTTTTGATGAATTCGACAACTTGACTAATAAATATACTTTGTAAAAATCATAAAATTGAAGAGGAAACACGGTAGCCTGATGATCTTTTGATGAAGACATACCCAAATATTCTTATGAGGTAACATTTTATGAATTTCAATGTTGATGTTTTTGTAAGGAGTGGAGAATGTAACACCCCAAGGTTTTGAAAATAAATTTAATATTGAATTAATAAAATACAGATTCTCTACGAGACACCACCATGTTATAACCTAGCCAGTAACCTTAATTTTACAACCTTTGTAATTAAATTTAAAAAAACTGACATACAAATTTGTGTTCAGTACGATATTTAGAGTCTAATAAGATCAAAATACATTTATTTGAATAGTAACATTACCCTTATGAAGAGTATCATACCCTTAAGAATTTTAATATGAAGCTCATGAATATTAAAAACCCTAGGAAAGTCTAGATATAATTTAGACACCTTATATATGAAATATATATTTTTAGAAATTAATAATTAAGTGTTGGTATTTTTGTGAGTAATAAATATTTAATTACAATTTTAAATTAATAAATTTATTTAAAATAAAATATATTTTCATAAAATTTATTCCTAAATAAATATTTTGTTTTCCTATAATTTTAGGATAATTTAATAAGACCTTAGTTAAATTTTCAAAGTATGATAAAATTAGATTTAAATTTTAATTAGTATTTTTCATGTAAATAATGATTTTATTTAATATTTATATTTATATTTTTTAGAAAACTATTTTGATAAAATTGAGTTCATTTTTTAATTCTAGAAATTTAAAAATTTATAGGTTGAATTTTGGGTATTTTTCTTAAAAACTTGAATTTTTTGTGAATAGTGAAATTTGATCATTTATGATAAATTAAAATTATGTGAATTTCTGCGTCATGCTTGAGTCATAGATGAAGTAAATGGACATGGTTTTGAAATAAAATTCACTTATTACTATATTTGGTAATAATTATAAACACTATTTCTTGTCTTCAGCAACTTAATAAAATAATAAATAAAATATTCAAAAATCACTCTTCTCCATCTGTATGGCCACCCCCTTCACTTCCTTTTCTCTTCACTCCTCTTAATACTTGAGAGTTTTTTAAATTCTTCCCAAATATCTTAAAAATATCCTACCCCTAGTCTATAATCTCGTTTCCTCACAAATATACCCAAACGAATCCCCTAAAGTGTCTCTCAAGGAAGATTACTTCAAGAGGTAAATTCCTCGTTTCATTTCTTTTATTTCATGTTCCATTATTTTCATCTTATTTCCTCACCTATTTTCATCAAAATGTTATGACAACTACATTAACATTAATGTAAAATAATTTTTCAATTATAATGGAATAATTCATCATCATGTCTCTTTTCCCCTTCATTTATAATAGAAATTAAAACACCATCCGAGATGTAATAATTTATCACATTCAGGGATGACTAGTTTTCAATTTATTTTACCATCTTAAATTATATTAATGAAACCATTTTGATGATTTAAACACATAATAATATTTTTAATATAACTTATTTAATGTTATCTAATCATTTTTTACACATTTTATTAATTTATAAAGCAAAATGAGTTTGTGGTGTCCGAACCCCCCCCCCCCAATTAATCCATGTGTTTATCATTACAATTTTATCTAATGATTCATCCTCACCAAAAGTGACCAAATGAATTATATTATCATCTAAAATTATGTATGATCATTGATAATATATAAAATCAATTCTATAATTAAATTCTCATTTTACATTAACTTGCACACAAACGAACCGATCATGAAAACTAATGAAACGAGCACTCACAAACGTTGATATTGAATCTCTTAACCCATAGAAATGACCATAAATGAACTTAAAAAAATTATATTAAATTAAATAAATATATACTAACTTATTAACTATTTTAATACTAATTATAATTTCATATTCCATGAACTTAATTTCAAGTGCATATCATATCCGAACATAAGGTAAGAGTTTTCTACCCGAACCTCTATTTTCATTCGGTTTACTACAATTATCTACTTACCTGAATAAAATTATTATTTATTCAAATTTACTCATAAGAAATTTTAGGTTAATTTTATATATATTTGTATACTAACATTAATCCTACCTTCATTCATGGATAGTTATATGATTTAGAAGGCTCCTTCAAAAATAATTCTTCCCGAAATACAATCCCGATTCAATGGAATTTATCAAATTCTTACCTTTTTTCAAAAGAACTCTATTATATATTTTTATCAAAAATTATATTTCAAAAATATAAATTTTTTTTATAAAAAACTATATTAATTCACTTATGGTTTTATATAGATACTTATCCAAATAGACTCTAATTTTCAAAGTAAAAGAGTATTTATCACAAAAATTAATCGACGATTTTATAAGAATATCTTAATATATTTCAACACTAATATTGATTTATATGTATTATTGGGATTAATATTTTATGAAATATTATATAATATTTAATTTAATGGTGTATTATTAGTTTTACTATGGATGTTCAATCTTAAATCCATTCAACAACTTACTCCTAATGGTTAGTGTTTATGCTTAATGTTTCCGGAAAGTTATTTACATTTCATATGTTAGTTTCAATATTAATGTATATATTCTTTTTGATTATCCAAATTCATATTAGAAATTAATTGGAATTATTATGTGTTGTGTAGGTCCCACTATATCCCCTCGGTGCATCAGTTGGTCTCATGAGACAAACCAAGTCTTGGCACAAGGCCTGGACAAAATTATTATTTATGGTCTTAGCACAAGGCCTTGACAATATGGTTATGATGTCCCACATTATGCATTAGCTCATTATGAAACTACTAATTGATATTTCATGTGGTTATTTTACTCATTTGATACCCATGATTATTTTTTACTATGACATTATTTATTCAGTTCTTATTCATGTCAGATTATGTTCAAGATTTTTTTTAAAGGGACGTGTTTTTAGAAATTCACCACACCTAGTGTTTCTGTTTATGATATATTCTATTGTATTGATTACCCTTACTGAGTGGTTGATCTCACCACTTAATTTTGTCTTATTTATTCTTAATATTTGAAGATTTATATTATGAATGAACTATAGAGAAACCTAGGAGATATGGATGTTTTAAAAAGAATTTATTTATTGTATTTATTTCAAGTTGTAATGCTTAACTTAATTATGTATATTTTTTCCAAAGCTTCCAAAATAATCAGTCCACTGGGAAGAAAATTCCTTGTTTATATGCCAACATAAAAAATATGGCACTAGCTCCAGGAAACTGGGGCCGGGTCCTTACAATCCTAGAGGTGGATACTGAGGTGTCTAGTGGAAGTAGAAATCGGATGGTGTTATTTAGTTTCTTAATAAGGCTTCCACAATTAAAAATAGGTCACAAAGTTACCTGATAGATCATGTACTGACTCACTAGGTTGTCCAACTTCCTATAAATCTGGGAGTAGAGTTTAGTGGGGATTTTGGAACCCTTGTGTGTGTTGGAGGCAGTCCATATTCATGGAATTCCCTCAATAATAATTTTATAACCTGATGTTCACATCACACCATGATTATATAGCAGATGACAGAATCTTATGGACATTGATATGTGTTATCAAAATGTTTTATACTAGATATATGTCCATATATTGTGGGAAAATCAGGTTCTAGAAAACATGTCTCATGTTTTCATGTAGGCTTGGTGTAGTTATCACTCCACCATTGGGCTAGCACCATTTGAGACCATGAATGAGGTACCCTGCAAGTCACCACTTTTATGACCAGATCTAGTGGGAGATAATTCTTGTGGGAATAGAGTTTCTTACATTGGTTGATGTTTATTATGAAATCGACACTTAGAAGTATCTGAAATTCTCATAAATATTGGGAGTCCTTTATGGACTAATGAATGTGTCCTTGGAGTTCGATGTTGTGATCTCATTTAATGGGATATCTCTCCTCATAGAATGTTATAGAGAGTTTTTCTAGATGGAAGGCTATCTCTATTATTCATAGAACCATTCTATAGTTTTCATGGGTTAGTGAGGGGGCATGCTTCATGAACATATTTCCATAGTTAGACTAGGTGCATAGTGTTTTCCACATATCATAACTGATGGGATGTGTGGATCGTTGAACATTGTTATCATGGATTGGTTGGGAATTGGGTATGGGTTTTATTTTTTAGTTACCTGATGTTCTGTGCATAATTTCTTGGAAATACCTATCATAATCATGTGGTTCCCCTAGGTTCATTTTGGTAGAAAACACAATAACCTTCTGGAGATCTCACTATAGTGGGATACCTAGTTAAGATCTTCTTTTCCTCTCTTGAGAATGGGACTTCACATTTCATGATTAAAATAATTGAATTAGAGGAGAGTTTAGTGAATATAATTTTATGATATAATATTTTTTAATATTTTTATGAATATTTTTCAGAACCAAGCACTGAGATAGTATGAGATTTTGAGGCACAATGAGCCCAGAATGAATATTATAAAAATATTAAATTTATTAATACCCCTCACTATAATGATTCTATTACAATGGGAAGAATAAAAATGAAATGTTAGATCATAAATCAATGTCAATATTTGTTTCAAAATGTACGGTTTACACAAGGTGTGACCTACGGATGGTCGACAATGAACTTACATATGAGGCAGCTGTGACTGCGTGTGTTTAATAAAATAAATAGATAAATTATTTATTTATTTAGTTAAATGACCTAATTCCATCTCATTTAAATAATCTATTATTTGAAATATCCATGTCTAGCCGCACAACCCTGGGTGGATTTGATAGAAGGAGGAGGACCATTTTTGTCAATGATGAATCGTGTTCAATGAATTAATAGGGGTCACATCAAGGGGAAATGAACACAACGAGTCTCATTCATCATTATAGAACACAATATTAACCATTGAATAATGGTAAATCAATATGAGACTCATTATTTTTTATTTAAACAATTTTAATTAAAACATTTACCATGGACTTAATTATATAGGTATGTTCTATGAGTATTTGATCCCTCATAAGAACTCGTTCTGTAATTTGAATTGTTTAAATCAATTTATTTCTTATTGTGACATGATATTGCCCTTGGATATCCCACTTATGAAATAATTAGATAGTAATTATAGAAAAATTAATATTTAACTTTTTTATTGTACATTTCTCCCAACCATTCATTGTGTTCTTCATTGTTGTCGTATGGGGTCATGGTTCAACGTTTTCAGATAAAGATAGAGTGATAAAACCCCTAAATTCATGTCGGTTGAGTAGAAAATGACCAGAATGGGGATTTTTAGATGTATTTGGGATGATTTAAGGGTGATTCATCATGGATTGTAGATCTGGAGTGTCATGGAGATGTTATGAGGACATGTGTGAGGGTTCGACTGGATGGAATTCATCCACTGGGGCCAAATCAGGCATATACAGCCCTACATCCTCACTACATGGAAAATTTTTATGTGGAACCAGCAGTGACTCTAGGGATGTGATGATGCTTGAATAAATCACTAGGTTTCTATAAAAAACTACATGCCATGTATTTCAGGAACACACACCATGTATTCCCCCTCCCCTAGCTATAATGGGTTGGGGTTCAGGGAAGTTAAGAATCACAAAACATGTGGTTTGGACCACATTTTGTGTGACCCTCCGCAGGAATCCATGTCATGTTACAAATACACAAAGATAGAACCCCAGGTGGGAGGACACTTCATGTACTATAGGAGTACATGGGCATGCCCGGGGTTACACAGGAATGACCTAGTACTTGGGGAAGTTAAGGTATATGGATTGGTGTATAGGAATGGCTTAAAGTATATAATCATGAATTTGAACATGTAGGAAACCCCTATGTGAATTATAAATTCCGTATAGTACCCTATATGTCTTGTAGTACCACATGGACAACCGATCCATATGATGGTGAAAACACGACTAGGATGCTAGGTGAGGTCAAACACTACGTGATACCTGGTACACACTATGTTCCTTTTTCTTATGGGAATCCACCCAATGAATATCTTTTTTCAAAAATTAAATTTGGTCCTATAAGTATCCTATACTTTCTAGTTTTCCATATAGAAGACAATGGTAACCTTTATAGTGACCTTTCAGATACAACATTATGTTTTGATAGTATAATAATTCTCTAGGATATGCAGATCCAATATCGATAATTAGGTTGGATCATCAGAGATAGGTTAGGGTTGGAAACACCCTTTCACATAGTGGTGTGGGTCTACTATGCTCCTTATATAGGTTTATTGGCACCCCCTATGGTATTAGGGAGAGATTAATCTACCATATGAGTAGAACCACCTATTGTAGTAGGGTGCAAGTCCTTTACCCTTTGAATGACACCCCCTGTCAAACTAGAGTGTGAATCCTTTACATATTAATCAACTGAGCCACCCCCATTATGTAAGGTTATGAGTCCTTCATGCTCTTAGTCCCCCCGGACGAACTAAGATATGGGTCATCTGTTTATCTATCTACCAAGTGGAACCCCTTATCATATTGGGGTATGGGTCCTCTATTCTCTGAGTGGAACCCCATGATTCATTAGGGCATGGGTCCCATAATTATCCATATACAAAGTATTACTCCAACCCTTGTGTTAGGGTGTGGTTCCTCCATTCTTTGAGTCACACACCCCTAATGAACTAGGGAGTGGGTCCTTTATACCTCTACTGAGTGGAATACCGTATCATTATAGGGTGTGGGTCCCTTATATTTTTAGTTGCACCCCTAATCATATTATATTGTATCTATTCTATTTTATATTGTTCCACCTTGGACTGTGGAGTACTGGAAAGGTGCGGGTACTCTACATGGATTTCTTGGATAGACACCTGAGATATTGGTCATTGATGATGGACATTTTCACATATATGTAAACTCATCATATGGGGCTCGGATGTGAGACTAAGATCCCATTTATCTATCATATAGGTTTCCTTATTATCACATATATATCTATGATGTATTTCATTTCCCTCTTTTTATGGGTTCAGAGGACAATTATTATCTTTATTCATAACTCCATTTGTGGATTTTGTGGATTCCTATTGGGAATGGTTATACTCACCCCTACATGGGATTTTCCTACATGTGTCATGTATTATACATATGATAGAAAATTCCGTGGTGACATCTATGTAGCATTCAAATACTCAAGTGTTTAGACCTCACATGGTGGTCTGTCTTGGAGATCAAGAGTCGGGATCTCTCATGATTCTTTATTCCAATTATGGTCAAGTTGGTATATCCTTTCAAGTTGTTCATGTGTTTTTCACCTTTTTTACTTTGGTATTTAATTTCATACTCTAATGAATTCCCTAGAGGTCATTATATGCATTGTTTACACTAGATATTACTATGTTTTATTATTCTTCTACAATATTTGATGGATATGGTTGGGTTCACACATATATGGATAGCAGGAAAGGTCCCACCATTTTATATTATTGGTCATTATCACTTTTTTCCATACCCTATCCTATTTGAGGTGGGATTAGGGTTGTGATAGCTTGACCTTTATCTGTCAAGGTAGGCCATTATAGTTCATCATGTTACACTATCAGTTATGAAGGAGAAATATGGTACATCTATTACATGATATCTGATTGATATAATCAACTGAATATATGATCTAATTATTACAAAAAAAAACATGAATAGTAATGAATCAAGTAAGTCTTGTAGATTGGGAGTATGCCCTAATGGATTAGAATTCTCATGGTATAAACCTTAGTGAAATAAATCAAATGTGGTATTTTGGGTTCTTAGCGGATCATGCTTACTCAACTAAGGGACCATTCATGAAGAATATATTATTATGATTAATTTTTTTTAATTAAAACTATTGAAAAGCGGAAAAAAGGTATTTATCTAAGAAAAAATCGTTTAAAGAAGATGGAATACACATAATAATTACACTATCATCTCTCTATAAAGAAACTACATGAGATATATAAAGGAAGTTTCTTCTAAAGGTTATACATAAACCATCCCATGTCACTCTTACATGACCTAACAAATTACATGAAATTATTTTTTGTTATCTCAGTAACCTATTTAGACATAAATTTGAAGTCCCCTAAAGGGTATTATTTTCTAAATACCTTCACATGGAGTATTTTCTTATAAAAAATGTGATTTCATGAAAATCATACCATAATAACTTCTTTTTATTTTTAAAATATTTTTCATTGTCTATATTTAAATGAAAATTAATATAACCATTTCTTAGGGACTTTTGGAACCACTACCACATGAAAAAGTATGGGCACACCCAAAAATAGATTTTACCTCAACGAAATAAATAGTTCAATAAATATAAATACTTTATGTGACTATAAATATTCATTTACTTAACATAAAAATTTACTCCTCCACAAAAGTGATGTAACACTACTGTAAAGAAGTTCTTCTTAACCATCGAAAACAAAATACTTTCCATTTTTCATAGTGGTGATGAGAATGATTTTAACATAACATTATTTTTATGAAATACCATTATTTCATTATAGTGAATAATTTCCACCTTTATAAGGTTATGGTATTCATAAAAAATTCCTCTGAATCATATTTTCAATTTTTTATTTATATTTTCTAGGGATCATAAAATTACCCAAATTGAATTAGATCTAATTAAAATTAAGAGGATCATATTGTGAGTAAAATTTAGTATTTTTCATCTAATATCATCATGAGATATAAAAATTTATAAGTCCAATGTTCTCCCTTACACCACTCAGTTGAGTTAAAAGTTCTACCTATTCCTTAATTTGTGGTGACATTGGATGTTCTCCAATGTTCCTCACCTAAAAATAGATATTTTTTGTGCATGTTGTATAAAATACCATAGTAAAAAATTTTCTATCATTTAATGATATATTTAACCACATATAATATATTCCTTCCAAAACAAATTTATTTCATGTTGGTTTGAGGAGAAAAATTCATTAGTTTTCTAGTTATATGAATTTCCTCCATTTGATAATTTTTTTATCTCCTATTTTCACAAGAATTATGTTTTTTAGTTCACCTATCCTTTAAAAATCAATAAATACAAGTAAAATGGGGTCTTCCATTTCTATAATTATGTTCTATTTCCCATTATACCATATTATTTCTCAAAATGAGTCCCTTACAAATATTCCCCAACCATATTTCTATGATTATACACATTAAAAAAGGTACCCTTGTGTAATTTTGAACTTCTAAATGATGTTACAATTCCTTTCTCTGACGAAAAACATCCATCAATTTGGTCTTCAACTACTCTTATCTAAATTCATATAAAAAATTTATAAAAGATAAAAATTTTCTAAAAATGTATCTAAGAATTGAATACATTCTAAACCGGTCCCTGATTTGATTAGGATGATCAAAATTGGAGTCACCAACCATTCAGTCATAAAAACTCATCCATTTTTTCTACATTATAAAATGACTCTAATGGAGTATAGATAATGTAGTGGAATATGTTTCTTCAAGTAAATTTTTATTTAAAATAGACCTTGCTTTCTAGGTTAATTTAATATATGAATAGTTCACTATGAAACTTCATTTAATTAACATGTTCTAGGAGGAACATACTTCAAAATTAGTAATGTCTTAGAAAAAATATATTATTCAATATTTAATCAGTCATTAATATACAAATAAAAACCCCATTTAATTAATACATGTTTAATTTAGAATTAGCTTATGGGATATATAACAATAAGGTGGTGACCCAATTCTCAGGGAGATTTATAATGACTATTTTCAACCATATTTTTATTTGTTTTTCATATCTAAATTATAATATTTAATATAGGTTTTATATAGTGGTAGTGTAAATAATTAACTTTTATTTTACAGTATTAATAATTAAATTAATGAAAATATGTCCTAAGAACTATTTATAATGATTAAATGTCTATTATTTTTAAATAGATCTAATAACATATTTGTAACATGAGTTTTTTGTATACTATAAAAGTTTGAAAAAATTAAAAATATGTTTTCCCATAAATTCATTCTCGAGGATAACCTCATTAAGGAATCCTAATTCCATCATAATGAAACGAAGATGAAAAAGGTGGTGTTATTTCACTAATTCAATGTCACAGAGGACCCCTACGCAATGTCATATCTTCAATGTACTCTCGCAGTAAACCCTCACATGTATTAAAAATCTTAATATAATCTCAAGGTTCATTGTAATTATACATTGACGAATAATGTAAGATCATCTATCAACACCAATATCCATTACAAGGATAATGTATTCTTATATTATAACACAAATATTATTCCAACCTATAACATATTCTTGAACTTCAACACATGATACATTACCTATACAATGTAATCACAATCCCCTATTGCACACTCAATCGTCTATAACTACACTATCATTTTTGATCTTATATATATTACATAAGTTGTAGCATAAAATTATTTGAAAATATTAATCACTACCATACTACATGTCTAAATTAGTAAAGGGGATATAGAGATCTCCATGTGGCTATCATCAATTAAAATAAGGGTATAGTAAATGTAGGGGGATAATGGAAAGGTGATAGAAGAATCACATATCCTATTACATGGAATTAACCACATTGGTAAGATAATATATGGTAACAATCAATAATAATCAAGAATTTCACTATTAACTATTTAAATTCATTATTCCCTCCATTATGAGGATTTTTCAATCATGGAAACTTTGATGAATATATTAAGTTATGTATTTTTATTTTTAGAATTTCTTTTACCATGCAATACAGTTGTATTATTATCCTATTTCTTATTTTGTTTTATACTTTCTTCCCTAAACATACTTGTTCAATGCTCACAATGGGGAGTATCTGACCAGAGTTATGGTCTTGGGTGGGAGTCATGGTGTTCCCAAAATACTATTTTAAATTATTAGTGATTTTATTACATTTTTGATATGTAAGGGGACATGTTGTGGAATATTTTAGATAATTTAAACCTTTTTTCATAATCTGAAATTTATTAAATTATATTCCAGAAAAATACCCTCCATTCTCTTTATTATCCCAATATATGGCAGAGTTTTGATGTTCAAAGGATGACACATAATATAGTGGAGTTGGGTCCAGGACAGTTTCATATACTCAATTGAGTAATGTTCATCATTCATGACTATTAGCATGAGTTAAAATTGGTGTGATGAAGATATATCCTTTACAATATTTGTTCAATAATCAAAATAGAATATTATAACTCATATATGATGTTATGGGAAATCAAATTAATGAAAAACAATTTATGTGGATAATGAAGTAATCTGAGTTCAAACCATAGGAATAATAACATTTATTCTAGAACTTGTGATTTTTATTTTCATTCATTAATTTTGTTTTCTTACACCAAATAGAAAACATCACCCCCGCCCATTTGAATTTCTTTATAAAATATTAAATTCATAAAAAAACATAAATAATTTAATTATAAAAGTGGGTAATCTTAAATGATCCTCAAGAGAGATGACATTGTTTTTATCCCAATATACATTACGGGTATATTATTATTTTTTATTTTGAGGCCCATGATTTTCTGTGAATCGACTAGGTTCCATTTACTATGATCCAAACAACTTATCACACTTTTCCTCTTAATTTATAAATATTTCATGACATTCATTAAATTTAATAATTTTAAAATAATAGAATCTATATTTTCATCACCCCTTATATTAGGGAAATTGTGAAGTTACTCACAAGGTAGATTCTAGGGGTGTAGTAATCTAACTGTGGAGTGGATGTTTTCAAGGAGATCTTCAGGGATATTAAATTGGACCTCAAAAAACAACTTCTATAATCATTGGTTATAGAGTTAAATTATTTCTCTTTCAACATCCCAATACTCTCTCAACATTATATTATGGCAGAAAATAATTTATTGCCACTAAATTTTAAAGAAGGAATAATGGTGGTAATAACAACATTTCAAAACCTTTCTCTCCCACATATTTCTATAATCCTCCCATAGACTATCAAAGAAGAAAAATCCCAGGAATATGGTTAGTTGAAATGAGTTCACTTGACATTATACGCTATTGTCTAATTTTTTCCATTTTATGAAATCCTACGCACTTGAATTACATATATTTTTTAGATTCAATACATCGTCCTTCCCTAGAGAGTAAATTATAATAATAATATAACACCAAATAGGAGAAGTTATATTGGGATTTTGTAGAAGATACCATCCAAGATGTTGTAATGGAAGATGAAGAGCTCAAGGGTCCCATGAGGAAGAAACTTCCTCATTAATAATAATAAGAACATCTAGTAAAGGATAACACCATGTGTGTTATCCTGTTACCTTATTCTATGTATTAATTGACCCTTGTTTTGATATCCTTAAAGTTGGGTCTTGTTTTGAGGTGTTCCAGGAGATATTTAATGATTTTTGGAAGCCATTTTGGGATGTACGTTGTTAGTTCATTGTAAGAGAAAATAATGAATTTTGGCCCATAAAATTGTGCACCCAATTGATAACCATTATAATTGAGAACTCGTTTTATTCAAATTATACAACAAACCATAAAAACAATTCACCCAAGGATATAATGGAATTTGTGGTGGGTGAAAAGTCATTTTAACTATTCAGGAAAACCATACACCCCAAATTGAATACTAGTAGGGGATTTCTGGTAATGGATCACTGTTTTTCTGACAATGAATCCATCCTTAGAAAAATATGAGAAAATATTTAATTCCTTTAAAAATTAGTTCATATTTTTTACCCCACATTAAAGATTCTAAATCACCCCTACCTGTACCACCATAAAATAATTGATTCTCCCTTGGAGGATCCTAAATGATGATTCTGGCCCCTCAAAATAATCCTCATAGAATATTGAAGCGGTGTTGTTCTCATTTTATCTCCTCTGATTAATGGGATCTCAATTTATTTGGTTTTATCCGATCTATATTTTTATCCTCCTTAGAGTTGATTAATGGTTCTAAACTTCATTTTATTCGATATTATACTACGTTTTATTCTGAGATCATCATTATTCTCATTCATTATTAGAATTTTATGTTACGGGTGTGGGGAATTGTGAATATTTGATTTAATGGTATGTTTCTTCGTAGTTATTTTCCATTCAATTAAATCCCAGAAATTATTTATTAAACTAAAATAATTTTTAATTGATTTAAATACATAGAATTTAGACGATTTGGTCTTTGATTTGAAATGGGCATGATCTTTGAGAAAAAACCCCAATTTCAATGGAATTGAGATTGGGGGTAATTTTTCTAAAAATGATGGATTTATTAGGAAATTATTTTGATGAAATTATTTAATATTGACCTAGAGAAAATGTCCTAAACTAAATATTAATTTGAAATGGAATGAAATGATGAAATCCAATGATTTTGTTTTAAAATGAAAAATGAATATTGAAATTTGAAATTTGGAAATTGTATTTTAAATTATTTTAAAATTATTAATTTTGAATTTGATTGACTGATTTTTTGAAGCACATGTTATCCTAGGTAGTTTGTGGTAACTAGAAAAAGCATGATAAGACCATAACTTCCTATAAATGGATTGGTGATGATAATTGTTACTAAAACAACTACCGAAATAATGTCCACGATGGGTTTCCATATTGGGATGTCGAATCCCCATTATGAGTTCCCCTATTGTTGTTATTTGTGTGTGTCCACCAAACTATAGCTGAGATCATTACAGCCATGTATCAAAATCCTATTAACTGAAAAACTAACTTACCATGAGGATTTTGTACATAATTCTTTTTAATGATTTGTGACTTGATTATACATGTCATTGATTATTAACTATTTTCATCTGTACAATTGATTTATATAAACATCTATATATAAAATTTTCATTGAAGCATATTTAAATTTAATTTTTATATATCATTCATCTATTTTATTGGAAGGTTGTTTTATTTTAAAATATGAAAATTTAATTCATTTCCTTATTTTTTCTGAACTGATAACATAAATGTGAAATTATTATGATATTGATTATGGAAGACATAGTGAGACCCTACTATGATTTATTATTCACACCCTACCTTTTCCTTTGGGAATTTTAGACTTTATCAAGTAAGTTCTGAGTAAAGGGAATGTTCCACTTAGAGGTGGGGGATTTTCCTGATCCTTTGGACCATGGAGTGGTGATGGTGACTAGTGGAGACATTTTCCACTTGTTACAATGGAATTAAGAGAATTTTTCAATATGATATTGTAGTTTCACTTAAGCATTTTATCTTTATTTTGGGTACTATTATACATTTTTTTCTGGTACTTCTCCATTTACAGTGTTGATCATGATTACTAGTGTCTTTTACCATCCAATATTTTTTTAACAAATTAGTTCCCTCTTTAATCATGTAGGATTCTTAGTGTTAGTCTGAAACTCGTAAGGGTTATTCATCCCCTTCATGCTATTTCAGGGTGTATCGAGTTTCAGGGTACTAGGGTATCTATGATGGTTCATGAAAATGTGGAATTATAAGTGCAGGTTGAGAACCTTTTCTTAATTCCTATATTTAGTTTTGGATGTCTTTATGGGATTAAGGAGGTAGTTGTGATTCAGTTCCTGGCTAGCTGTCACCTTAATGAGACTTAAGTCACCATGGTTGTTTTGGGAAAGTGTATTTATGGGGTTTTTATCTAATTCTATACTTTTATTTTCTTTTGATATTTCAATTTTGAAATCCAAATCGTGAAAAAAAATATCTAATAGAATATATATTCCAAGTTCTCTTGTTTGTGTTTTTGATCTGAGTAATATTTTGATTTCTTCATTTTTTTTAAAATTTTGTTTAGCATCATTCCTCTAAGAAGATGTTTGGATAGGTCCTAAGAATAAGGTGTTAGTGAACCATAGTTATTCGATCCCTCCATGCATAATAATATTTTCTATATTGATGTATGTGTTGTCTAAGCTCTAGGGTAAGCACCTCCACTAGTTCTAATTCCAGCTCCAATTGTGGAACCTCAAAGGGATGAATATGAAAATAATGTTCAATAGTTTTTTCTCTTAAATATACCTTCATTCAATATAAATAATGATCCTCAGGAATTTGAGGATTCATTGAAAAATATATGGAATATTTTTGATTTCATGGAGACTACCAATCCTACTCAGGTGAAATATGATAACTTTAAAATGGAATTTCCTATAAGGAGATGGTGCGATTTAATTTTAATAGTGAATAATAATGAGGGTCTAATGTAGAAAGGTTATAAAGTTATTGTTAATAATTAGTTCTATTCATATTGTATGGTACTAGATAGGTATATGGAGTTTTTTAACTTCTAAGAGGTAGATAGGACAGTGATTCAATATGTGAACCAATTTGTTGACCTTATATAGCCATTATATAAGATTGTATTGAATTATAAGATAAGGGATAGATTGTATGATATAGTCTCTAACCTTATTCCAGTTCATATTTTTTCTTACCAAAGATCAATTCATATGAAAATGTATTGGATAGGTCATTGATAGTTGAGAATGACATAGATGGTAAGTTAGGGTTGATGTGATTTCATTTTTCTCCCAATGGAAGATTTGTGATTTCCTTTAAATTAAAGAGTATCAGTGATGAATCTCATGGGTTTTATCAATAGTAAGCATCCTCTAGACCCCCTACAGTGCCTATTAGTAGACATTTTACTTGTTTCTAGTGTGTCATGGTTAGGCATTCAATACATTTTTCTACTATTTCACTAAAGATCTATAGTTCATGCGATCGCTCAGGTAACCTTTAGAAATTCGTCCATTTATTTTTAAATCTAAGTAGATTCGTTGGATCATCAACATTTCAAATTACTATGTTGAAATTAGATTCATTGTGAACAAATGGTTTTAGTCTCATACTTATAGAAACAATCTTCTTCATATAGTGGAAGAGTCTGTAGAGAAAGATGATACATGTCCATCAACTGGGAGAGGTACCATCACAATAGGTTCATCTTGAGTGACTTATTATATTTATAATGGTTCATCTTACTTGTTTACATTTACATGTATTTTGAAATATGTAAATATTCCTACAGATCTCTTATCATATGTGATTGATATTACTACACCCCTCATAATGAAGAGGGATATGGGTCTACATTGTCTTTATTTTGTTTTATCTCTGTTAGAAATCGAACATAACTATAATTTTATAGTTCTTAACATGAAACCTAATGATTTCATCCTCAAATAGATTGGTTGATTGATAATAAGTCATGAATTCACTTTTATCTTTGAAGGGTCTCCTTTAATTTTCCAAATAGGGTCTTCTATTTATTTTAGCTAGAATGGGACCTATGGCCGAGTATATCGGGATCTTATTATTTCAGTTTAGGGTAATTAATTTCAATTTTCTCTTTTGATCTGGATCTAGAATTGTTGAGTAATGATCTCCCACTAGTTTTCACCAGGTTTACTAACATGTTTCCGTCTGATTTCTCTGATTTTACACTTATCTTATAAGTAAATTTATCTATTGACATAGGTCATAGTACTCAACCAGTATATATTAATTATTACAATATATAATTATAAAAACTGAAATTGTTGAAGACTTATCTTGATGATCTATTATAGAAAGGTTTCATATACCTAACTATGTCACCATGGGAATCACCTATTCTATTTTCTAATAAAGATGATTGAAAATTTACCTAATTTTTTATTATTAGAGGCTTAGTCAATTTATGGTAATGAATAAGTATATATTACCAAGGATTGATGATATTTTTGACTAGTTAAAATGGGGAAGTAGTTCCTGAATATTGATCTTTGATCCGATTATCACCACTTGAGATTAAATGAATTTTACATTTAGCATACCACGTTCTAGAGATGGTATGACCATTATGAGTATTTTTTTCTTTCATTTTGTATAACAGATTACACTTTATTATTTATGTATATGTTTAATATTATCTTACAAAAGTATTTTAATATGTTTGTTATGGTCTTTATTGATGGTATCCTAGATTTCTCTCAGTCTGAGGAGGATCATGTGAATTATCTTAGAGTAGTTCTTGGAATATTGAGAAATCACCGACATTATGTCATGATATAGAAATATTATATATGGATTTGTAAAGTGATGTTCGTGGGATAGGAGGTATATTAAAATATTATTTTAGTTGATCATGAGAACTTTAAATCTATTATGATATGAGATCAACCATGTAATTTTTAAATAATTTAGGGCTTCTTTGGTTTAGTTGTGTATTACCAAAAGTCTATCAATGATTTCTCGTAGCTAGATTCTCCAATGAACACCCTCTCTTAGAAGGTAGTAAAGATATTATAGAATGATAAATTTTAGAGTTATTTTATTAAGATGAATCTTTTCTTGACTTCTGTGTCGGTTTTGACTCTTCTATAGGCTGGGTAGGGCTATGTTTTCTTTTATAATGAATTATGTTCCTGTTAGGGATACTCTCTTATAGAGGGTGTTCACTTGGTATCCTATGATTCATGAAATATTTGGAAATAGAAGAAGAATTATTATAACCATGACCCTGATCTCACAATTGTGATTCATGAACATAGGATTTGGTGTAACATCATTTTCATTGAAATAGTTTCCATTTATTTAGACCAAAAAACCTGAGTTTTATCTTCTCTAAAAAATATTTTAACATCTTTCTGAGGTTTTTTTGTAGTACCATTAATATTTTGGTTTCCAAATTTATTATTTTATGGGAAGGGAAATGATGTTTATGATGCTTTGAGAAGGAAAATTCTGACCCATTACATAGAGAAATCATCTGAAGAGTAGAACTTGATGGATCATTTTTCATATTTTCATTTTGGTTTCTGATAGGAAGAGGCCTGAGTTTTACTTGAAAGTTTCCCTATTAACTCTTCTCTTATCATGATTATTCTTTAGGAATAATAGGTTGATGATTAATTCTATAAAATTGTGGACTTTTTTTTAGTGGTCAGACCGTCAGTGAGTGGACATTCTCTTCTGAGGGAATGTGATGTTTTCTGAATATGTTTTTATGCTTTTTATAATAATTAATAATGTAATACGGTACTTATATAATTCCTAGTGGGTTGTGAACATGGGCACCACAATGATTTTTTATGATATATGATGAAATTAATTTTTTCTACATATGATATGTGGCATAGTTGACTATGGTTCACATTTTAATACATATTAGTAGGTCATGGTTAAGACCCATATACCTTCATGTTTTCTTCATCCACTTCTAGTGGAGAATTGGAAGTGGTATGATTTATATATAGATTTGGTGGTTTCTTTCCAATTACCCCTTGAAATAAGAATTTGATACAGGTTGTGATCGATAAATTAATGATATCAAATCACTTCATAACCATTCACGATACAAAAGACGTTGATGATTAGGGAGATATATAAGTGAAACTAATTGTTCAATTCCACAGATTTCCATATATTATTATCAATGATAGAGATCCTAGTTTACTTCTCACTTTTATAGAGGAATCCAAGTGGTATTAGGATCTCATTTTTGTTTTAGTGTGATATACCATTCACAAACGGATGGCCTTATAGAAAGGGTTATATTGATTCTTGAGGACCTGATAGTTGTATGTGTCCTCAATTTTTTTGGATCTTGGAATGTCCATTTAAATCTATTTTAGTTTTCATAAAAAAAGTTAATATTTGAAATAAGGATGGCTCCATTTTAGTCCTTTAATGGTAAGTCTTGAAAATATCTGTTGTGTTGGATGGGGAATATTGAAATTTCTTTTCATGGACTGATCTTGGTCCAGGAAACAACAACAAAGATTTAGTTTATTCATCATAGAATATGTGATAGTGCTGATTAGGTAAAAATATTCGGTTATTTTTCATTGGATACCTTTGGATTTATCAATTAGTGGCTATGTTTTTTTAGAGTTTCACCTCATTTGGGTCATCGACATCTTGGGGAATTGGTGAAGCTTTCACCATGTTTTGTGCAAACTCTTTCGGTTTTTGGGAATGTTGGGAAAGTGACATACCATTTATCACATCCAATATAGTTAAAATTGATACATAAAGTTTTCCATGCATTGTAGATTCATACATATCATTCTAAACCATATCATATATTGTGTTCATATGATCTTGATGTCGACCCAAATTTATCCATGATTGAGTGTCCATTCTAGTTTTTTTATTATGACGGAAAGTTACTTTTTAGGTGGATGATAAATATGGTTTATCTGATATAGAAGAATGTTTATAATTCTAATAATTCATGGGAGAATGAGGCATTTATGATATATAATTGGCCTCATCCCTTTGATATGGAAAATTCATGATTGGATTTTCAGGGATAGAAATTTTTTAGGGTGGGGAGGTTTTAAAGTTTTGTGACATTATTAATGTATAATTTGAACCTTAATTTAATATCGTATTTATTGAGTCTAATTTTGGGGATTTTCTTGTGAAATTTTGGGAATTTTGGATTCCCTTTGGATTATACACATTTGGCACATTGTTAGGGAAAATCATGAAGTTTGGCCCAAAATATTATGCACCGTGTTGAAAGGAATGGGAAGGGGTACATAGTTTTGTCAAACCATGTGACCATGCCATCCATACTATGCACCCTTGTGAAAGTGGGTAATATTCGATTGGATCATGGTCAGTTTAACCGTGTGTCCAAACTATGCACCCCAAATATAAGACTGGAATGGGAGCGTGGTTTTTCAAACCATGCAACCCTCCCAAGTAATCCATGCACACGATTTTTAATTCCTATAAAAAAATATTTTAAAATTACCAACCCCCCCCCCCCCCCCCCCCGCCCCCCATTTTAAGTATACTAATTCCCCCATTCTAAAAAAGAAATATTTTTTATTCATTACTGTCTTGCAAGATGATTTTTTGTCCCCCCAAACCATTTTATTGGTGGATCAAATTGGTGTTGATGTTTTTCTATAACCTCCAGGTAAGTGTTTGACCTACCATGTGGTTTCCTCTTATCAATATTTATATCCTCCATATAGTTTGATAGATCATCATGTAATTGATGGATCTAAAATATATTTTATTGGTTTTTTATTCTAGTTTGTGTTACTATATCTTTTTTGACCATAATTTTCATTGTTGTTCCCCATTGCGGGTGTTGTACATTTTGGTTATTTAATTTAAACACAATTTTTTCCATAATTATATTACCAATGATTGAAATCTTGAATTGGTTGATTAAATTAAAAAAAATTAATGGATTTAACATCATGGAGATATGATGATTTGATCTTTCATTTGGTATTGGAAAGTTATTTGAGGAAAACCCCAAATTCAAGGGAACTGAAATTGTGGGGTGAATATCTAAAAAATTATGGCTTGATTTGGAAATATTTTTGATGAAATTATTAGATATTAATCATTAAAAAATGTTAAATTTAAAATTTATTTGAAATGGAATGAAATAATGAAAACATATGATCTAGTTTAGAAGTTAAAAAAAGAATTTTGAAAACATAAATTGGGAAATTTTATTTTTAAATGTTTTTAATTGATTTGTTTATAATTTTGTTGATTTTATATTTTTAATCACATATTTTTATAGGGAGTTATTGTAAACTAGGATATGCATGTTAGGACCTTAACTCCCAATAAAGGGATTTGAAATGAAAATTGTAACAAAAATTTAGTGGAAAGAATCTATATGATGGGTTCCCTTATTGAGGTGTAGACTGCCCTTGATGGGCTCCCCTAAAGGGTTGTATTTTTGTGTTCAAACCTGACTAGATATGATATCATTAAAAAAATGTTTGAGGATCCTATTACCTGAAGAACTAAATTACTGTGGGGCTTTCATACATGGTTATTTTCTTTGATTTGCGACATGATTATACAAGACACTTGTTATGAACTATTTAATTCATGATAATTTTATTATATAAACTATGTATATTAAATTTTTATTTTATCCACTTTGAATGTTTTTTTGATATATCCACCATCTATTTTAATGAAATAATTTTTTGGTTTAACGTGTTAAAATGTAATGTATTACCCTATTTTATTTTAAATGATATCATTAATTCTACATTGTTATTGTATTTATTATAGAAAAATTTGTGATAGCCTCTTAGGATCAATATCTTAACACCTACCTTTTCCTTCAATAATTTATAATCTATCTTATTCTAGATCATAGCAAAGGGAAATGGCCACTTGGGGGTGGTGAATGACCCTGATCATTTGGATCAAGGAGTGGTAATGGTTACTAGTGGATCTATTGTCCACTTGTTAAATAAGAATTTTGAGAACATTTCCTTGTTGATGTTATAGATTACATTGATAGGTTTATCATTAAATTGGATACTATTATATATGTTTTTTCTTGTACTTCCACTTTAGGAGTGTTGATCATGATTAACTATATCTTTTAACATCTGTTGTTTTTCTGTGAATCTTTGTTCCCTTAATGAACATGTATGATTTTTGGAGTTATATTTTAACTGTAGGGGATCAAGAATACTATTCAACCTATGTTATGTACGGCTCACGAATCAAGGCATCTTTGTCTCTAGAATGGTTTTTGACCCCATTATAGTTGATTATTGATCTTATTTTCATTTAATCTCCCCAAATTGACATCTATTTACCTCTCTATCATCTCATTCTAAGGGTTTTATTTCTGTTCCCTTCTTATGGGATCCTTCACTCTATGTTTCCACTCAATGATATGAGGAGAAATAAAATTTAGGGTTTTTCATCACATAATCCTAATACACACTCTGATTGGAGATAATAAAAATGTACTTCCCTACTTGGGGTAGTATTAAACTATTACCCACTTGGGGGGTTTAAACCAAGTTTTCTTTTCTCTTACACCTTATAATTTTAATATTCTTTGAAATAAAATTTCCCATTTTTTAAATTTTATCATAATTTGTAGAAAATCAATTGACATAATCTGAACACAAGATACTAGACAAGAAAAGAGGATAAATCTTTTTAACTCATTTTTTTGCATTTTCCAACATTATAAGTTTCGTTTCGAAAGAGGGTAGTGAATTTCAAGTGTGGGGTTATACTCAATATTATTTTGGTTTTATGGGGGTTTTAATTATTTCTTCATTTTATTTAAATAAAACATTTTTGAATAATTTTTTTTGTACATGGATAAGTCATATACTTGAGTTAAATATGATATTTAATTTACTTCTAAAAATATATATTTATTTGATTGAAAATTGAACAATGAATCTTAATTCGAAAAGAATATGGGATCAATATAATTTAATATGAATAAACTATATCAAGGAATTTGAAAATTAGAGGATTGGTTACTAAAAGAGTATAAATTAGAAGATTAATTACTAAATAACTAATTACATAAGCTCATTCAAATTGGGGTACATTGAGTAGTTGGGGTCCAAATGGAAATCTCTCAAAATATCCTAAAGTATTGTGTATATTTATGTGTGTGACAAAAAATAAATAATATATAGAAAAAGTGAAATGAACATGAGGTGATTTAATAAAAGTGTGTTAATATGTTCATGGTTATTTAAAGAGTTTGAAGGGAAGGGGGATATTGAAATTTAATGAACTTGAGTAAAATTTATTTATTTAATCTACTAGAATATTGATGAAAAAATGAATGTGAAATGGGGAAGAATGTTGATAAGATTTAGTAAAAGGGAATTGAAAAGGTTATTTCATGTAATAATGATATTTGATTAAATATTAAAAATTTAACAGTCATTGAACATGGCTATAATAGGGGTAAATTGATTCAAAGTGTATTAAAATTTTTAAGAGACATTCCTTGAAAAAAATGAATAATTCAAGTGTGGGGGAGTGATTCAACCATATTATTACTTATTTTTAGTGTTTATATTATTATATCTAACATTTTTTTTATATTATAATAATGTAAATAAATGAATTATAAATTTATAGTTTGAATAATGATCATAATGGAAATATGTCTAAAAACATATTTCTAATAATAAATGTCAATTAAATTCTAAAGGATCAAATGTACTACTTAAAACATATGTTTTTATATTTTTTAGGAAGGTGATCTGATGAATCATATAATAGTAGAAGAATTTATTCTTAAAAATAACATCAAGGAGGTATCACAGTACTAATCTAAGTACATGAAGAATAATAAGGAATAATCAACTCATTAATTCCATGTCAGGAAAGACCCACGGGCTATATTAGTCACCAACACACTCTTGTGAAAAACCCATCATATGGAATCTTTTCTTAATCATTATCCCATGTTAAATGTTATTTTTTAATGGTAGAAAAATCACCTAAATAACAATTTAATAATATTTTCTAATCTCAATATAATCATCACTGTGACAATCTATTACTATGAAATTAATTCCTCCTCAGCAACACATACCTCACAAGTCCAATGAATTCTCAAGAGAAAATGTAGATTATGTACTCCTATCAATGATGCCTCATATATAAATTCTAATATATCTTTGTGAGATAAAATATTCTCAAATGTTTACTCAAACATCATTCTAATATATAATATATTTCTAATATCCAACACATGATATGTTCCCCATAGAATGTAATCTAAAGCACTTGTTTCACACTCAATCATCTGAAAATCCACTAAATAAATTGTTACCACCTATATCCACAATGACTCCATGAATTAATCACTTAATAGAAAGAATATTCATGACCACACTACTTGGAAAAATAATTAAATGGATCATGTAGATCTTTATGAGGATATGATCCCCTAAAATAAGGGGATAAGGATCATGTGGGAATAATTACCAACTGCGAGAAGAATCTTGACACCTCATCTATGGAATATTCCACTCATCTAATATGATACATTAAAATCCTCAATGAACATTGATGAGTTTAAAATATCCAAAAACATGCCTCACTCCCTTCATTGTAAAGAGTTTTCCCTCTTATACTATTGTCCAAATCATTAAAGTACACTAACATTATTTTTATAATTTGGTTAATCTAATTTAATATAGTAGTATTCCTAACAAATTATTTGTTTTGTTTTGTTTTTTAAAATATCACATACCACTTTAATTATCAAAATGGTGAGTTAAAAACATAATGATTTTTCTAGGGGAGGTTTTTCATGGTGTTCCCAAATCCTTGTTTTGTTTTTCCAATGTTTTCATTCCATATATGATGGGGTAAGGGATGTGTTTTTATATTGTGTGATAATTGTATTACATTTTCATAGAATATTATTGTCTTTCATCTATTATATATCAAATCATAATTCCCCATATAGACTCCATAACTCATTTATAGAATGGATTTTTTAATGTATTGGGTTCTCTAGTGAAGGACATTGTTCCTAAGAGTAGACATTGAATTATATCTAGGTGGGATTTCAATTTAATATATATGAAAGCAATCCTATAATATGGTTTTGCGGTGAAAACCTAGGTTTTGGGATATTTATTTGGAAGATATAGGTAACTAGTAACCTAGTATGAAGCAACCATGTGTCCAATATACATGAAAAGGGCACTACCAGCTCAATTGATGACTATAGGTCATCTAGAGGACCAAGAGTGAGTACCTGGTGGGTACCAGGTACCCATTAGTTAGTGACTAGTAATTGGTGGGTACCTAAGGTGGTGATTCCAAATATTAAATTAAATTAATTTTTTTAAATGTAAAGTAAGGTAATGGCTTTATTTAGTTCTCCCATCGGGGAATATCACCCATCACCTCACTCTAATTGTCTCTCTTCTCTCATGGAAATTTCATTTTGTACTTGTTAATTATTCGAATTGTTTATCATGGGTAGTTTCTACAGGTATTTCTTAGCATCATTTATCAGAATTTTCTATTTTTTCACTATTTAAGTGAGTTTCATCAAATATTTCTATATTATTTATTTTCCTATGGTTCATTGATCACTTCCTCCTTAAGTCAAATAATATCATAGGATATAGAATATACCCCTCTATTAGTATGATGAAGATAGTGCCAAGATATTTTTTATATTATATGTGTCTTATTAATTGTCTGAATGGAGATTTGTGTAGGGTTATCTAATATACTAGAATCAAAACCAATCATGGTATCTATGCTAAACAAGGTTCCTCCTAAGGGTTCTAGGGATTTTTTACATGGATATTTTTTTGATATTTTTTTTTATTTTGGTCATTTGGTAGTCTTTAGAATGATGGTTTGAAAGGTAATTCTCTTTTATGGGACATAGATTAGTTTTTGTTTCATTTTATTGACGTGGTGTGTGAATAAAAGTGGATCAAGATATTCTTGTATGATGTGGGTCATGTAGATCACTGATGATGGGGAAATTGTGGGTTTTGATAATAAATTGTTTTTGATAGTCACTATTATCGGCCGGGTAATAGAGATACACTTGACATTGCATGGTCATATGTTGTTCATGATTCCATCTCAACACCGAGGTTGAGATATTTAGAGTTGTGTGACATAATATAGGGTCAATTAAGTGGTTTAGAAAACTAGTTTTTATAGTTTTCTATCATAGATCGAGTTATTTAGTGGTAAAGGTGATATCCATTAATTAAGAGGAGGGATACAATATAGGTGTCCATGAGATATTAGTGTTGATGGAGGTCATGAATATAGAGTGGGATTCTATTAGTATATGTGGGATATATTGGGGACAATGGGTTGGTCTTGAAAAATTATTGACATTCTCCATGACTAGATTTTGTTTGGATAGTGAGATAACCATTATTAAAGAGGTCATATGACTATAGATCTTATAATATTGTATAGGAAAATTCCTTGTGTCATTTTGAATGGTTTATAATGGGTTTGAGGATTATGTTTGTAACTATTTTGGACACAAAATAGGTTATAATGAAGATGGATATTCCATTATAATAAACCATGTGTAACTCATCCCACTCTGGCATTGGGGGACACCAGTAAAGTCTTCCTCATGGATGGTCCAGCATGGGTGGTTCATATTGTGTGGTTTGTATTGGACTTCATGTATTTTATTTTTCAATGACTAATATATGTTTGGATATTATCTACATTTAACATAGGCGGTGGCCTACAAACCACATACTAACACCATACATGGGCCCTCCGGGACATGTGTACAAATTATGTCACAAGATGCAGCCTGGGTAAAGTGCCTGAATAGTAGAATATAGTAGATGATAATGCTATGAAATATGGGATGGATGTTAATGGATTTTTAAAGATATACTATGTGTTTCCTTAGTGTTGTTTTGTGGTTATTATTAGTATTTTTTCATATTTCAATATGTAATCATCCTACAGGTGATAATGTTATATACCCTACGAATTTAATAGAATTGTATTTCATTATTTTACTACATGTTATGGATTATTATATTATACAGTTTAATATATTATTCCAATATTATAATTTTATTTATCAACAAGTTTTCATAGGGAATAATCTCTACACTATCACCTCTTAGGCCTTCACTACTAGTAGGTTGCCTCAATTATTCAAGGATTCATGAATACGCTCAATGGGTCTCCAAATTGAATATGATTCAATAAATTTATTATAAGTATGGTATCAAATAAAATTTTATAGAAATTACAATGTTGGGTTTATTATTATTTTGGTTATATTATATATATGGTTAT
Organism: Viscum album; assembly: GCA_963277665.1. NCBI lineage: Eukaryota > Viridiplantae > Streptophyta > Magnoliopsida > Santalales > Viscaceae > Viscum > Viscum album. Next base: position 1,968,411,597 of record OY728119.1, on the reverse strand, counting down.
TAATGTTTAAGGACTTTAAACTGATGTTATGTTGTGTGTTCAGAAACAATAAGTGTTAGCTGATGTTTGATTTTCTATAGGGTATTGGGATATTTATTTTGGTTATCATTGAATCAAATTATTTATTTGATCTATAAAAAATTTTGTCTGATGATTTTTACTTATGTTTCACATAATGTTCCCCAAAAGGAATGGTGTGGCACTCATGGATAATTTTTAGAACATAGGCCACACATGACATGTGTATGTCTACTGGCGGTTTCTATTATGGTAGAGAACCAATCCTTAAACACACATTAACTCGGGATTATTAATATTGTTTACCAAAAACATAATCCAAGTATCTAGAGTTTTAGGGTATTTAGAATACAAGATACATATATACATTATCTTAAAAATAGAAACTGTTCCATTATTTATAACTCCACAAAGTGATCCTAACTACAATACATATTCTAAAACTATATAGGGTACCCTAGTAAAAATATATAAGGATATGGAATATCTTTAAATTCTGTTAAAAGAATAATCATGGAAATAAATAATAACATGACAGTAAAGCATCATAACATTATATCATAAAATGAATGATCATAAGCATTAAATCAAGGCATAGGTAAATGAAATCATAAGACCATGGAAGCATAATCATGTGGAAACACCATAAATCCTGAAATCATGCGTATATGCCAAGAATAGCTACCAAGAGTACATTACATAGGTTTAATTCCATTGTAATCATTATGTGATCATGATAAATGTTATACTACTATAGTGTTATCATGATAGCCTATCATGTAGCATACATAATATCCCTATGCAACATTCTTGTGCACCATACATGGTATCTCATGAGACATTAACATTAACCAATGCATTAACGAGCTATAATAGAGTCACCCATCAAATAATAATATTTACATTAAAATGTAAGCTATAGTATAAAATAAACCCTAAATAATTAAAAATTATGATCAAACCTCTAAGGAGGAAGTGGGTTTCATAATTTTGATTTGAGGTGAAACTGAAGGAGAAAAAATACAGATTTACAAGAGAATAAATAATTAAATCATTTTGACCTTAGATAATTTAAAATTTAGGTATGCTTTGAACATATAAGTCATTTAGAAAATTCATGACAATCATATTAAGAATAATAAAGAACAAAAAGGGAACCACTTGGGGGGGGGGTTATGAAAGAACTATAGAATATTTTAAATAATAAAGTCTATATTAATTTATATAAAATAGAATTGAACCAAGAGGGTTTTCTATAAAAAAATAGGGTTTTAAAAACTAATCATGGTTTAAAAACATTTTATGGTGGTCATTCTTGACATGACACAAGTTAAAGTAATGTTCCCTTAAATTTTTTTACTTAAAATTGGGATTTTCAAGGGGAAATAAAAATATGCATAACCCCATAAATGAAAATGTTTTTAACTATGTCTATATAAAATGTATACATATACAAAAATATAATAATTTCATAATAATAAGATATTATATAGGATTAAAAAAATAGAGCGTGTAACAAAAATCTAATGAGGGTGGTACTAGAGATCCCTTATGACTTAAGATACATTCTATAAAACCCCATGAAATATGGAAATCATCAATTTAAAGCCCAAATACCAATAATATATATAATTAATGATAATATATATTCAATTTAAAACATAAAACCTATATAAATGAAATTATATATGCAAAAGAAAATATCCAATGAAATAAATTTTGAGATGAAAACCTTACAACTTTATAAAATTTTAAAAATGTACTTTCATGAATAAAATAATATGGAACTATAAATACCAGGAATTAAATTCTATATTATTCAAAATTACAATCATTTTTAGTATATAAGCCCTTGATTTTGAAAATTTTTTCATTACATTAAAACATGTCTCAATGAAGATAAATCGAAATAAAACCCTTAATTATGTCTGAATGTGCTCTTCACTTGAACTTAATTTCTAGAATAATTGAATTAAGTTCATTATATATATATTAAAAATAATTATTCATCCATATTTAATTTTTTATGATCCATGTCTTATATTTTTTTAATTATTTTTAATATAGTTTTCTCTTACGTTGGTTACCAATGGTTTTTCAATTAATTTATCCATACCACTTTGAAAATATTTCCCATCGTTAATGGTGTTATAACATAACTTCATGATATCAATATTTTTTTTATATTTATTTCCTTTATTATTAAATCAATAATATACTTATATATTTTTAAATGATACCAAAAATAGACCCAAATTAAGATATGCACCTTGATTAGTCAATTTAAGGTGGTCCAAGTTACGACGATCATTTCTTATTAATCACACATATAAAACAGACAATATTATTCTTACATAATATTAATGTAATATAAATATAATTATTATAAACCAAATATATTTTTTATGCCATCCATTTTATGTGGTCATGGAAGGAAAAACATATCTCTCAAGTAGGTGGTAGTATGCACACATGCATTATGACATTATCATTTTTATCAATGCTTTTTAAAGAAAATATAAGATGATTATTTCATTAGTATAATAAAACATTATAAAATTAAAAATTATGTCCTTATCATAACTTCATGTATAGAGGATTTTTTAGGTGTGTAGATGAAAAAATGAATAAATAATGGTTGGGTTGGGTTATTACATTTTCCTTCTAAGTTATCCCTTGGGTAACTCCTCGTAACTAATTAGTTAGGTAATTCTATGAGACCAAGTATTAAAAGTTAGGTGGAGGTTCTTGAAGAGAGACATGGGTAGATTTATGGTTAATCCAAATCATATAATGAGATGATAAATGGGGAGGATGGGGTCTCCATTTATAAGTACAGAAGATGGACTTCTATTAAAATTAATTATTTTTCAATGATACCACTCAATTATTCAAGGAAAAAGAATCAAAAAAATGTCCATTAATAGTTTTTGTAAAGATATAATGAATAGAATCCAACAAAAATCCAAAATAAAACATGTGTTTCACTTGTTTTACCCTTTTTCACTATTTAAAAACCCATTTACCCTAATTTACTCTTACTGTGGTAACAAAAATTTCTCCTTTGGAACTAATTTTAATAGACAAAATGAAAATTTTAAATTATTTAGTATTTTTGAATCACTTATTTAAAATATTGAAATAATTTTATAAAATAAAAATTCCTTGATTTAGAGAAAATAAATTTTGTATTAGCGCATATAACTTGTAAAAATACATTTTTTGAAAATTTGTATTTTTAAGAATAGTATTTATGTGTATAATAATATTATCTGTGTTATTGATTATATTGAAATTAAAATTATTATCATTATTAAAATAATATTTTATTAATAATAAAGTAAGTTGAAAACTTAATTTCATATGATGAAAATTATTTTAAAAGAAATATAATAAAAATATTTTTCAAAAAAAGCAATACATAAATTTTCAAAGATGTTAACCATGTGTTTTAAATATCAACATATTATTTTAAATTTATAAAATAAAATTTATAAAATATATTTTACTTCATAAATGGGGTTTTAAAATCCATTATTTAATTCTTGTATAATAATGCCACAAAAGTGATGGTATTAGTAAAATCCTTATTTTAAAGTATTCATATAAGAACATTACTTTAGAAAAAATTCTAAGATAATTTACTCATAATGAATAAAAAAATGGAATTAATTTTTCTATATTAAAATAGTAAACATTTTAATAATTAATTTTAAAATACTAATTGTATAAAATATTAAAAAACAATTTTTTAGGAAAATTTATCTTATGATCTAAAATGCCAAATATGGTTTTTTAAATTAAAAATAACATTTTATAAAATTATAAATCCACTAATAATATAAAAAAAATTATTAGAAAAAGGTATCATTAATTTCTAACTCATACATATATACCAATAATGTCATAAAATTCGTTTTATTTTTAAAAACTATAATTTTAAATATTCTCTTAAAATTAAATCATTTAATAAAACAACAAAAAATAAATTTTATAATAATATTGAAATTATAGATCCCAAATGAGTTAGATTTTTGAAAAATTCAACTTAAAGAATTTTATATTGTACTTTTAATTAAAATCATAAAATAAACCAAGAAATTGATTTTATAGAAAAAAATTTTTTTTAAAAAATAAATTTCATTTAAAAAATTTATATAAAACAAAAATAAGGGTAAAATATTCCATCAATGATATATTTTATTAAAATTATAATTTGAAAATTATATACAATTTTTTATTTAATAAAATTAGTTCATAAAAGGGATATTCTTAACCACACTAATTAAGTAAGTAAATTTTTATAAAATAACTCTTAAATATAAAATCAAATATATTAATATAATTCCAAATTAAATTACTCCAATGCATACCTAATAATTAAATGAATAAGTTTTAACAATATAAAAATATCATTTCTTTGTTTTGATTTGGTTTTTTGTGGAGAAAGCTATCTAATATATTTTAATTAATTAGAGGAAAAAATTTATTAAAATATAATGTTGTAACATTCTACCTCCATTAAATAAATTAACTCCCCAAAATTTTAAAAAACCTATATTGGGTAATTTCTGTAGGGGTATCTTAATCAACCATACACTATTATTTGATCACGGTTCAATTTAGGATATTATGTGATATTTCCCTTTATGTAATTTTATGTGAGACCTTTGTAAAAATAAATACTCCATTTTAATATTCCTCGAATAGATAATGCTATAAGGTGTGATATTCCTCAAACTGTGAAGATGTTTCATATAACATCTATATAATTATTATACCACGAAATAAATTTTTACTTCAATCTCTAATAGGTAAAATCTTACATGACATAATACATCAAAACAAATTGAGTTAAAAATCACTATCTACTTGAACAATAGTCACTTAATAGGATTTTCTATATTCCCACGATTGAGGAGTTGGATAGTGAATGTCATCTAGTTTGAACCTTGGATTAGTGAATTTGATTTCACAGTGATCAAATTCCTTTCATCTAAAACATCTAATTAATTTTGGATCCTTGGGAAGAACATTATATCCCTTCCCTGTATCTATGTTTTCTTCCTTAAGAAGTTATTTCTTGATGCCATTATCTACCATATTTAAAGTATCTTCCAGTCCCCCATAGGCAATTTCCTTGGTTTTTCATCCCAAAGTATTCAAATATATGTGTTTTAATATAGATTATTTCATCATCTTTATTGCCTGAATTTTTAGGAGCCTATATCTTTATCTTCTTTTGTGTACTCATGATTTCAACTGTGGTTGCATAGTTAATCATATTTCAGGATATTTGGTTTTAGAATAGTAATTATATGTATTATTCAATCTCTCAATATAATGGGTTGATCATTTATTTTTTCATCAAATTTTCCATAAAACCTAAGGTTAACTCATTTCCTTCTAGTTCCACCCATCAATAAATAAAATTGGGTTAAAATGATTGATAGGAATTTAACATCATAGGGGATCTATCATAATCAATAAAATAAAATTGATTCATCCTTAATATTATCTACTCCTTTACATCGCAACATTAACCCATAATTCCGTTAGATTATCCTATAAAATTCTTAGTTTATCCCCGGTTATTTTAACATGGGTTGCATTATACTTCTAAACCTAGTCCCTCAAAGTAACTAGGAAATAAATCATACATATCACTTCGTAAAGAGCATATGATCAACCAAATAATATTGCCTAGAAGTGTGTATATAGGTGTTCAGTATTAGGATCACTGACCATGCATCATGTTTCTGTTCATTTTTATCCTATACCAAACCATTTTTGGGGGATTTCTTATTTCTTCTAGGTTCGTTTCTCCCATAGATGCATCCACTTTCCAATATCTATATGGGGATGTAATTTTTATGGAAATAACATACTGATTTTTTTTTTCCAAAATTTGAGGATGTTACCATATATATATAGATATATAAATATATAAATATATATATTTAACATAGACTGGTACTTATGGTATTCGATAAGGTTCTACAATCATAATCTACAAAAATAACATAACCTTTCTCTAAAACCAACTATAGTAACCCAATCCTTAAATACACTTTTATTCATGATTACTAAAACAGTTTCCTAATGATAAAATACAAGGATCAAGAGTTCCTATTTTTTAAAAGTGTATATAAATATATATGTAAATCATCATAAATATAAAAAAAAATTAAAACTCAACATAGTGTTTCTTAGTCCCATTATAGACACTCAATCAATTTAAACATTTTAATTGGCTATTTTTACATAAACATTCCTTACATTACAACCCAATGATCATATTCTTTGTGTGTGTGGAAGACTAGGTTCACAATTCATAATAGTAAGACAATAACAAAACATCATTATTTTATTCTCAAAAATGAGCTCCTAAAAATACATGGGATAACTTGGGGAATACATAGACAAAATGGGTATTATAGGAATCTACATAATACAATAAACGTGATAAGGAAACATAACATACGAGTCAAAGGTATAACATTCTATCATGAAAAAGATGGATCAAAAGTAATCACATGGCATAATAACATAAAGGAAATATAATCTTAAGATAATAACTTAAAAGGAAATTTCGCCACATATAACATGATATTAACATGAGTCAATTCTAATTGCCTTGAAAATATCAAATGGTGGAAAAATTCATTAAATGGATTAGTTTTACTCCCTATTACTATACATGAAACCTCATGAGACTGAATCTTTAACCAATGCATTGGAGGGCTACATGGGTGAACCCATCATAAGATCTTCATGATTTATATTCTCCAAAAAATGTAACTAAATCATAAAAAATAAATATTACACATTTAAATAAAATGGGATGAATAATCATTTATAATATCATAATAAAATGAAATTTCATAATGAAGGAATTTGAGTGATTAACATAATGAAAAAATTACCTCATCAACGCAAGGGAGAATAAGCTAGGAAAATATGTGAGAGACATATATATCTAATTTATAAGAAATACGTAATATCAAAATTCATCATCATTAATGAAAATTTCATTAAAATATTACATGGAATTTTAATAGTCTTAAATACCCTTTTCACATTGAAAAAAATAACAAATAAAAAATTCAAGAGAGTTAGGAAAAATATTTTCTTTTCAAAAATAAATGAAATACTTAAATAAATAATCAAATCAATGAGTTTTAATTATGATGTAAAATTCCTCTCATGTCTTGTATGTTAAAATAATTATTTCGTTCACATTTCTCAAGGAAAAGTCAAAAAATCATTTTTAGAAAATGAAAAATAGATTCATTTTAAAAATAATTGTAAAAAATAAAATATGGTTAAAAATAATTTTAAACAACAATATTATAATAAATAAAAATATTGAAAACATTTTTACAAAATTTGGATTTGGAAGAATAAGGATTTTCTACTGAAATGAGAAATAAGATCATGTTTTTTGTGAAAACATTTTGTCAAATATTTTAAGTAGAAAAGAGAGTAAATGGTAATATTAAATGAAAATTTCATTATTAATAATAATATAATTAAATTAAAGGATTTATTATATAATGGTAAAATATTTTCCTTTCTATGAAAATTCAAGAATAAACTATCCAGATTAAAATTAGACTAAAGCATAAACCCTTACCACTATTTTACATATTGAGTCTTAACAACCATAATTAAAGTTACAAAATTTTATCATAAAATATCAAGAATTATTTTTCATATAATAGTTAATGTGGTAGTATATACACCATATAAAATAATTATGTGCACAAAATAATATATGTATCGAAGAAGGAATCATTGAGATGAAACCCTTTCCTTGAGTGCAAAATTTATCGTTTATGAATTTTATAAACATTTTTAAAATATATATATAAATTATTTGATTTATTAATAACCCTTTCTCGGTTTAATACCTTATAAAAAACCATTAAATTTATTTATTTTAATGATGTATTTAATTACGTAATTTGTTATGTCCATGTTGGGTGTTTTGAGGACTCTTTTTTAATAATTTCAAAATGACATAGACGTGTTGAACATGGACAAAGGGTTAATTTCTCAATAATATATATATATTAATAATAATTAAAAAATTATAATTTTAATAAGAAAATCATACTATTTTAAAATAATTAGGAATTATGATTTTGAAAAATGATGTTTGTTACAATCATGGGGATGGTTAGTCATGTGTACACCTGTGTAACGTTTCATTTTTTCAACGATCATAATAGAAATAAGGCTAGTGTTATTTTAACATTATATAATGATAATAATATCATAATTATCATATAATTCATTTAATATACATAAATATACCATCCATATGATGCTGTAATAAAAAATAGATTGCATCGCTTCGTGTGGCGGTCGTCCTCCAGACACACGAATGACATTATCATTTTTCCTTGGATGGTAAAGTAAAATGAATATGATATATTACATTTAAAGAATAATTAATATTTAATTAATATGATATAAATAAAATTAAAACCATCATCACAAATAGTCATGATAGGTGATGTTGGAAAATAAATGCTAAATGTTCGTTACGTGGTAGTCCACCGTACATATTAATGGTGGTTGTGTTTCCCATTTTATGGAAGATGAAAAGTATAAATATTATTTCACCAACATAAAAACATATATTTATATTGGGTATTTTGGTTTTATTATATTTTAAGTTTTAATACATAATTTATGGTGGAGTAGAAGAAGTATGAAAGAATGAGATTAGTGAAGTTGATTACATTTTCTTAGAAGAACCTCCTTTGGATCTCTTATTAAAGACCCTAAGGGGTCTATTTTGGGAATATCAAAAGCAATAGATTTTGATGAGGATGTAAGGGAAGGATTTTTTTGGGGTTGGACTATACAAATGGCTTGATATGCGTGAATAGGTGAGGGTATTATATTCCCTTACATAACTGAGGAGGAGTATAATTTTGGAAAATATTCCTACAATTTAAATAATAAGAAGTCACTTTAATGAAAAGTTCCCTAAAAAAGAAAAATAAAGAATTTTTTGATTTATAAGGATCATAAACACCTCCAAAACTAAACATTTATATTTTTAGAACACATTATCCCCATTACCTCTATAGTTATTTACTTTTACCATTCTTATTTTTTACCATTGTAACTAGTTTTTCAACTATTTATAATATTCATTATGGACGAAAACAATTTTGACCTTATTATAAAATATATATTATGATTAATAAAAATAATTAATTAATTATATCAAATATAATTGAAATATGTGATAGGATTTCATTAAAATTAAAAACTAAAAGTGCGATGAAAAAACAGTTTCCCAGAAAATGCACTTTGCATGGAAATTATGATTTTTCATTAAATCTATGACTAGTAATGATTAGTATATGAATTTAATTTCATAAAGATATATGAATGTTATTCATATTTTATTTAAATATTTCATCATTTATATTTATTTAAATTAAACAAAATGGATAATCATTTTTCACTTTAAAATAGTTCTTAGAAACATATATTTTTAAGACTAAGAATAAATATATACAAAAGTATGATATGAAAATGATTAAAATATAATTAATTGGATTTAATTTAACAAAATTATAACTATTTTACTTTTCAGTAAAATTAAAATAATAATGGGACTTTTCAATTACTTAATTTATTAAAAATAAATAATAGTTTTAGGAAAATATGGATTTTTCAATATTCACTAAGAAATTAATATGTTCAAAAAAATCCAAAAATTTCACCCTTAGAAAAATTTTATATAATGATTTAAAAATTGATTTTAATTTTATAAAATAATATTTCTAATTTTTTTATAAATTAATTTTAATATTTCTCACAGAATGTAATTACAATTATATTTGAAAGAAAAATAATTTTTATAGAATAAAATATCATTATTAGAAGCTAATTTATTTTTAAAAATTTATCAAAACAATTATATGTTACATTTATATATATTTCATAAATAATTTAATACTATTAATACACCCCAATTTAACCTTTTGGTTAAATCGATATCATTTATAAAATAACATTTTAATATTATATCATGGTTTATTTAAACTCAGTGTTTCCTATTGAATAAACTATCAAACATAGTGTTATTTTAAATTCTATAGATGTTAAATTATACCCCCTTAAATAAATTACAACATTAAAATTTGATCATTTTCTTAGTAATCATTGTTTTGACATTCATAAATTCGTCGTGTAAAACCCACATCATAGAAAGAGTTAATAAAACATCATCATAAAAGAGGGAAATGTGAATTAGAAGGTCATTCGGAATAACACAAGACTAGGTTAGAAAGTATGAGATCATTAGAGGGTTGTGGGAATATGGATATGGAAATATTAAATAATATTGTAGGGTGATATAGATCATTGATCAAAAGAAAGTGAATTCTCAACAGAAATCAAACAACCAAAAAACCATAAATCAATGATGAGTTTAAAGACCATTGATTCTCCAAATATGAAGGTAATGGGATAAACAAAATTGAGATCTATTTGTACTAAGGTTTATGGAATATTTTAATATAAATATAGATAACACCATAAGTAATACGTACCTGATAAATTTTTAATTCATAATCATGATTTAATTTTGTAGTTATGATTTGACCACTTTCCACATCACCTCTTAATCTAAGGAAAGAAAATCCAATATGAGGGTTTTTAATCCCGAAGCCCAAAAAATATCATTTAATAGATCATAATATCTATAAAATATTAACATGTTATTCCAAATATCTTTATTAAAACCAAAATTGTTTACATAAAATAAGATAATACCCAAAATTAATATGAATATATTAATTTTAAAATGTTAATAATAAAACTGAAGGTTTATCATATATCATTCCTTAAATAAATAACATATATCCCAAATAACATCAGTAACCTCAAAAATTTAATAATGTTTTTACTTTAAATGTTATCTTATACCCTATAACAAACATCTACAAAAAAATATCATTCATTCCAAATAATCCATTATATTAATCCTAGAGGTTATATATACATCAACCTAGTAAAACATTCCCAAAAATATCACTAATAACCTCAATATCATAAAAACTGAAAAATAATTGATTCAATATTATTTTTTTTAAATAAAATTATTATTCCATCAAATTTTTTACGTAAAAATAATGGCATACTAACTAGTACATCATGTAGCCCAGTGGTAAGCTTTTTACCCTTATTACCCTTCAGTCGTAGTTTTAATACCCTGCAGCCCTATCATATACGAGGATTTGTAACCCAAAATGTTGTTTTTACTGTTTATATAATAGTATTAATATAATTCCATTAATTTTCCTAAATTTATGTTGAACATTCTCAAAATAACATTAATTATCAAATCAAATTGAAAGCACTATGGTTTTCTATATAGATTGTTTTTTCAAAAAAAATAATTTTAATAGAATATTATTAACTAAACATCCTAGGTAGGTTTAACCCTAATGGTTGAAAATACCATTAAACATATGTCCCCAAAATATAAAGTCATTCTTCCTCAAATAACATTCTTTTCATAAAACCCATACAAAACTCAAGGGTTATATTACTATCAATGTATCTTAAAACACTCTAAATCATCTTTGTATTCTATAACATAATATATCAAAAGGGATATTTCTTCCTTAAAACTAATGATCAAAAAAATATTTATCAACATAAGACACTTTAGGTCTAGATTTGGTCATCCTTGATTAAGATTTATTCAATCCCTTCATGGTAGTTTGTAAAGAGTCTGTTAATTTCCTAAACATATCCCCTGGCATTGTAAAACTTGGTGTACAAAAATTACCATTTTTGTGCACCATGTGAGGATTCAATAAAATCTCAATTCACCCTTTTTAGATTTATTACCAAAATGTTAATTTTACCAGAGAAACATCCAATTGTAGTATCCAGATAGGGATGTAATTTCATAAGAACCACTCCCTCATAAAAAACCCAAATTCTAGGATATTTTCCTATGCATAGTCTTATCCTTATACATGTTTGTAGGGTTACCACTATATTAATAAATTAATAATACCTAAAAACAACTAGACCTTTCATTGGTACAGACTATAGAAACCCAATCCTTTTACAAAAATTATTACACTACTCTTAACATAAAAGTACATTAAATTACAACCTAAATATTGTGACACCTAGTGTATATAGAAAACTATGTTCTTATTACATCCAAGTGAGACTAAAATAAAAATTATTTATTTTATTCTCCATTATGATATCTTAAAACAAAATGGTATAGCCCGGGTAATTCATATACAAAAGGGGTGAGCTAAAAATCCTAGTAAGGGATTAAACAAGATAATAAATCATAACTCATGAGTCAAATGTATAACATGATATTATGGAAAATAAGGCCCCTGAGTTATCACATAAGAGCATCACATAATGAAAATGGACTCATAAGAAACTAGAATCATTTTAAATGTTGCGAAAAACATATAACATGATATAAACATGAGTCATAGATAACTTCATAGACTATATAAAATGATGGAAAACATCCAATAATTGATTTGGTTTGCTCTATAATATTGTACTCGATGCCTTGTGATACTAAATATTTACCTAATTCATTATAGTACTATCTGGGTACACCTATCATAATAGGTTAATGATTTATATATTCTATAAAAAATCATTCTATGGCATAATAATTAACCATTGAAATAAAATTATTATCATAGTATATTATCATATCATAATCAAATGAGATTTCATCATGAAATCCTTTGAGAGATTAACATAAGGTTTGTATTAACTTATCAAATTAAGGTAGAATAATCAAGTTATATATGTGAGATATACATATAAATAATTTTCAAGAAACCCATAAAATCAATAGTTATTGTGGTTGAGGTAAATGTTTTTAAAATATTAAATGGAATTTTTCTTGACGAAAATAACTTATTTACTGTCAAAATAAATTTTAAATACTAAAATGTTCCTAAATATTAGAAAAAAATTATTTCAAAATAATGAAGGAAATATTCCTAGGAAGTATAAATGAAATTAGTGGTCAGGACGGTGTAAAATTATATTCATGCTGGGTATGTTAAAACAAAGATTCATTTCAGATTTTTTTATAAAAAGTAAATATAATGACCCAAGATTAATATATATTTTCATTAAATAATGTTTTTGGAATATTTCATACATTAAAAAGACTCACACCAAAAGTCTCTGTCCTTTTAGTGCCTCTGGAAACATGGAGCATAACCTTTTTTAAGGTGGAACCGCAGAGGCCCGTTATTATTAAAAGAAAACAAAATTAAATAAGATGAGGAATAAATCATACCAACAGACCCCAAAAAAAAATAAAGGAATGATAATGAAAAAATTCAAGAACCCTGAGAACGAGTGTGCATGTTATGATAAGAGGAGCTCCCACCCCTACCACGAGGGTGACGACCCCTCCTCCCGATGTTAACTTACATCCATTGCCCACCTCCATCATCTGGAAACCCGGTGCCAACATCTTCTTTCATATCAATAGATTCATGCCTGAAATAACCATTATGTATCTCATCATCACTACATGAGGATGCAATAAGTGATAAAGTATTGTGTGTACTTACCTATTCATCCCTCTCCTTGACAGGTTGAGCAGACACACAAAGTATAGAAGCATACCTTTTTACAATGTCACCCCCCTTTCCAATAGTAGTTAGGGTAAAATGTATTGTAATAACATACCTTGGGCTAGAATTTTTCCCTCCTATCAGAATATTATGCATTGAAATCACCCAAGATCTGGTTGAGAGAGGACTGCCTCGATCCAAGCTTTGTAGCCTTTCTCTTTAGTTCGTTGGAATCCTCACAAGGGGGATAGACTATTTTCCCATATTTAGATGAGATCCACCATAATCCTGAGTTTTAAACTTCTGTTTACTAGGTTTTAAAATAGAAGAGGAAATCTTTTGGGGATCATTGGTGTTCAGCACACTCAAAACCTATAGTTTTTTAGATGCAGACATTTTTTTCTCTAGAAAATTCACAGACCAAGAAGGATTTTTTCCAACAGAATCAATAGACACATTTAAACTATCAAACTCATGAATAAATTTTACTCGACATCCTTCCTTTATATGAGTCAAAGTGCTTTAGGAAATACCTCGTCTTTTCTATAAATCACATCTTCACTACAATTCACCTTTATTTATGCAGTGTAATGAGTTCTAAGAGGGGATATTTATCAAAATCAGCTTCATTGAGGTACCAACAACATCATCACTTGAAGTAGGTTAATTTTACCTAGTTATATGTAAAGAAATATTTTTAATTCCATTGACAGAAGGTTTAATTTGGTCACTACCTAAGTGAACATCATTCCACTTTCTCTTCCCTTATATTGCAGCATCTAACAAAATCTTCCCTTTTTTGTATTTTGTTGCATGATGTTCTTGCCTAAATGATTTTTCATCCTCTTCTTGAGAAAAGTAATCATTCTTTTCATGGTTATCATCTTAGTATGTCTCATTATGACTTCCATTCATGTGTTTAGTTCGATAATCCTTGAAATAAGGATATACTTCAGTTGTGTCCTCCTCATCAGCTAAATCATCCCAAAAAAATTAGACATGGAATTCTATTGTAGATAATTTGGGATGTACTCTTCCTTCAGTATATAATTAGTAGGATCCTATTTGGGGATTTTTCTACATCCCCTAGTTTTCTAATAATTTATATTTTGCTTCACGGAATGTACACCAGTCCCTTGAGAAGATTTATTTCCTTAATTACTCCTATAATAAGTCTCATCATGACCCTTTAACTTGCATTTAGCACAAATGATATTTTAACAACAATTGGACCAAGAGTATCCAATAATACAACACATATCATAATGAATATTAATATTTTCATATGTAATTCTAAAATTGATTTCATCTTAAGGGGTAGAGATAATCACCTTATTTCCCACAAATATCATACCATTTAGTATTCCTACCCAAAACATTTCATTATATCCTAGGGAAAATACATATATGAGAAGACTAATCTCAGATGATCGGTAAGGGTAAACAAGGAAGATATCAATCATAACAAAATCATAGATCATAAATAAATAAACAAAATAATTGAAAATTGTATCCTATATATCATAGATCATGATATCATGTCCTGGAAAAAATAATATATGTTCATAAACAAACCAAGAATGTATAATGTGAGAGAATAACATAAGACATGTAATTGTGGCATAAACATAATCACAGAAAATCATTTCCATATTTGTCATAGATCATTTCCAATACCATCATTATGGACAAAGTCCTTTAATAAACTGAGTTCACTCCTCATTTCGTCCTTGTATAACTAAATCAAGTTTACATCCCATTCTAGTCCTATATAACTAAACTGATATGAATTCACATTACATCCCTATCTATTTCATAAGATATAAATATTTTCCCATTGCATTGGGGTGGATATAGGTCCCACCAATCATATAAATAATCTCATACATATATGTACCAAAAGAACATAAATCATCCCTCATAAATAAAAAAAATTCCATCGAAATAATAAGTATATAATACTTGAAAAATATCCCCAATAAATCATAAGTAACATAAAAAAATGTTATATTATATGTAAAATAATTTGGAGATACCACTTAAAAATAATTCTTGAGGAAAATATCATTTATACTTTGAAAAGGTTTTCTTTTATTAAAATTTCATGCAATACTAAAAGAAAAAATATATTTAAAAAGAAAATTTAAATATTATAAGGGAATATTATAGAAATTAATTCTCTTTGAAGAATGAAAAATTCATTCATGTCATATAAGACAGAAAAACATTCATTTTTTACTTGTTTCCAAAAAGTCACAAAGTATCTTATTTATAAACTACCAAAAAATATTCCTTTAAAACCATTTAGTAAAAATCATCGCACTAATAAAAATCACATTAAATGGTTTCAGAATAATATTAAACATATGTTGGAACTTTTTTTAAGAAACATTAACTTTGAAGATAAATATTCTATAGCATATATTTATGTATAAATAATCCCAAATCATAATGAAATTTTGAAATTAACCCTTACGACTTTATAATCAGTAGAATAGTATACCCAATGAAAGAATAAAAATTATATGGATATTAAAATACAATAATATAAATATTAATACTCATAAATACATTCTTGGTAAGTATATACACTACACAAAAGAAAAATGTGGTGTATAAGGAATGTGTCCTATAGAAATAAGGGTGAGACAAAAATCTGTTACCTTATGTATGATTTTCTTCATACTTATCCCAACATCATATATAATGGTTTAAATAATTTTATTAATTAATTACGGAACCACATTAATATTTATGATATTATATATGCTCTTATTATATCATCTTATCACCTATTTATTAATAATGTTTCATTTTTATCCTTCTATATGGTGTTAACTACTTTGTTTTCCATTGAATGTTTTGTCATATATGTACTAGTTCTTGTGAATAAGATATATTTAAATCATATACATATTTATTTTATGGTAATATATATCATATTTATTCATTTTACACATTTATATAATCACTATAGTATTTTAAACATGGAAAATTAATATTATCACATCATGGTGATGGTAGGTCGTATGTACACACGAGCGATGGTTTCATTCCCTTAATAGTGAAATGGTGAGAAAGAGGATGGTATATTATTTTTATTCTATAATTAGTATAATTTTATAATTACCATATATATATATTTTATTTTACTCATTATACATATCAAAATAACTTTTTATTGAAATCAAATTACACCACGATGTAGAGACAGTTAATCATATGTACACACTTGTGGTTCTTTCATTCTTATTATGATGGAAAAAGGTGGAATATGGTTGTTACATAAGCATAATGACATATAAGAATATTATTTATACTTTACTAATTTATTTACCATGGAAACAATATATGAAGAGAATGTAGAAGAAGAAATAATCTAGAAAGAGTTGGTAAAGACGATAGGCTCTTTTTTATAGAGCTTCCTTTAGATCTCCTCTTAAGGACACTAGAGATAGTAATTTTAGAATACCATAACCAATAAAATGTCGATATGGAAGTTGAAAAGGTAAATTGGAATGGTATGTTTGAGCTTTATGGATCATTGTGATGTGAAGAAGTGAGTGGGTAGATTCCCTTCTATAATTGAGATGAGGGGTACTTTTGGAATTTTCTCAAAATATTAAATTATAATAAATTAAATCTCAATAAAAATACTACCAAAAAGAAATTTATTAAAATTTATAATGTTACAGGTTTTAATATCATCAAATAATAGATTTTAGATAAGTTATGGTATTATTTAAAACCTTATCATTTTGATTAACCCTTAGTTAACATGTTTTAATTTTAACTAAGATAACAAATTTTTCAATATTAAAAGGTTGTAATTATTACTTATTAGATATCAATTATAACATAAATAAACAATTGAAAACATTATATACCATATTATAATTAGTATTTTTTACATGTTTTATGATTTTTAACTAATTTAATAAAATATTATTCTAATAAAATTTCATTAGTGTCAATATTGAAACTATTCATTACTTGGACTTTTAAAATATCAAGATAACTAGTTAAATTCGAAATAAATATTTAATTTTATTCCTAAGAGGTTAATGTAATCTAAAGAATTAATTGATCACATTAATTATCTAAAATTAAATTTATTTTAATATTTTTAATAAAAATTATCTGATGTTTCCATTGACAAAATAGTTAATACATCAGTGTTGTGTAATTATTAATATTATTATTTGTTCACTAAAATTTGAAAATAAAATACCGGGATGAACATAACTATTATATATTTATAATAATATTTATAGTCAAATATATGGTTTCGATATCCCTTCGTTAAAAAATGATAGATTATTTGAAACATGAATGTGGCATATTTAAATATTTACTAAATAAAATATAATAAAGATCATAATCTCATATAAGTGGCCCAAAAAGTAAAACATAAATTTATATAATGAAAATATGTTTATTAAGTTGACATTTTCCATGTATATTCATTATTTATCCATATGATCCATAATTTATACTAGCTTCACTTTATATGACAAATCTTTCTCCAGTCGTATGGTCTATGAGTTTAGTGCATAAGAAGAATAAAGTACATACTTCCTCAAAAGAGATATATGGATCACATCATAAACTATATATAGATTTGGTTTAAGCACTAATTGATAATCTACCATTCTAATATGTTCATGAGTTTAAATAAAAAGCATTTTCTACTAATTTGAAGTAGCAGTTAGAAAAAAAAATGTGGATGTCTGAGAATTTTATTTTGGGAAACCCATATTTTAAATATTAATACAAAAACAATTAAAAAACAAATTTGGAAAATTTAGAGGTTACCGAAAGTAACTCATAACCAGGTTTACTTATATTATAACATAGTTGTCAAGTAAAAATAGGGACATAAAAGTGAAAACAACCTATCAAGTTATGATGGAGGGTGATAGAGAACATAGTCATTGTAATATTAACCATCACTGAGTAATAAATCTATTATGATCTTATGGACCATTTTATTCATTAGAAATAAATGTTCTAAGATAAAAAAAATGAAGATACTTTTCATAAAGTTGATTATATTTCACTAGAATATATTCTTACTTGATTTTATTCCATTTTTTAAGCACAGTATCATCCATCAGTTATTCCTTGATCATTTTTTTCTTCATCTCTCACTCTAAGAAAAGGATTTTAAGTGGAAATGCCTTCATAGCTATTGTATCATAAGATATATAATGTAATGAAATGTCTTTCCTTCTACCTCTAGTTATCATCATAAAAAAATTGTGAGCAAAGTTTATCCTACACACATAAATATTCATATTGTTTAGTAAAACATTAATCTCTAAAACCTAATCCAATGTTCAACAAAAACAATTTCATAAATGTTTAACCATATAGACCTTCTAAAATATTAGAATATAATAATTTTTAAACAATGTATCTATATTTCTATATTCTACTTATCAATTATACCCTATACATCTTGTCATGGATTTTAAGATTCACACACCAAACATGTGAAGACTATTATCATGTATTCTATTTCTACATGGTAAAAACATAAATTAGTATAAAACATGAGTGAAAACATGAATGCATTAAAAAAATAACTCTCTACTCATATAATAAATCCATAAAATTTATAAACTCGGTCCATGATAAAACCATTGTGTCATCATATGTGTCCCAAGGTCATTAATACTAACCCATTTTTTATCATAATAAAAATTACCTTAATTTCATTTTCACAACATCATGCACATTTTAAGGGTTATCCTTCCCTTAATATCGTGTTATCCAAAAATATCACCATAACACCTTATTCCCTTTTCAAGGTTTCATGTACCATTCAACATATTCTTTTAAATATATAAGTAAAAACTATAGTAGACTAATCCATATATGTTTCATTATTCTATAATACCATAAAAGTACTTCAAAAATATTATATAAACACTCAATCATTACACTACATAGTTTTCCTACTCTACGTTAACAATAGTGGTCACATGATATTTATTTTTTTATTTAGATTTAAGATTTTATTGATGTCTATCATCAATGTTATCCCTTAAATTTGGGAAATAATTATCATAATTCCCATTTTCCTTTCACATAATGATTGAAGTGTGGGGTTCTATTTTTTGTAACCTTCTCTATATTCACATCATTATCTAACTTCATCTTATTACCTGGGAATTCTATTTCTACATGACATAACTTTATATTATTGAAATATTTACTATCACCCTTATGAAAAACATCATCATGCATCATTCTACAATTTGAGAAAAAATAAAATCTCATCTTCTATTTTCCATGGTTTTTAAATTTTTCTTTAAAATATATCTACATTTTCATGTAGAATCTATGAGAAAAATATGTAACTAAAACCTCTATTTCCACCTTAATAAAACTACACACTATCTATTAATATCTACTGATGTCTCATATGGATAACTCCCTTTAATGAATTTTTTTGATGACAATAAAGAATCTATCAACCTTACTTTTAGGTTGGATGATAATTTCAGAATTATACCTCACAAGTCTTGTAAAATTTTACTTATAGAAACTAATGGATTTATCATCCTTTTTCATAAACTCAGTGAACTCTTTCTCCAAATTCATACAAATAATAAAAGTAAATTACCTATTGAAAAACATGTTTTTAAACTCATCTGATTACATGGATTCAATTTCATCTTATTGCATTGTATTCTTGATTAGGATCCACCATTTGTCTTCATCACCTTCTAAATGATAAATAGCCAAAATGTATTTTTAATTTTCTAAAAACTAAAGGAGAGACAATATCTTTTCATTGGAACTGATCCATTATTTAGAAACTAGTGGATCATAAGACCTATGAAAAGAAGATGGGTGTTTCCTCATAAAGGAGAAAACAAAATATTCCCCTCAACTACTCATTTGAAATTCAAGTGGGATTCATAGATTTTGTGAGTATAATGATAGGAATTTATGTTCCATATCCCATAGAGTTTTGTTTCTCAAGAGGTAAATCATTTGATTTACCATCACATTCATCATTAAAACAATTCTTTTGGGTTCCATCCATTTATTAATAACAAAACTACAGTGTGAGTAACAATAATCATCATGGGAAACCCACATAAGCAAAGGAAATTATGCTTAATATATAAAATATGAGTTTTAATACTTGGTTATCCATTATTTTTACCAAAATTATATAATTTTAACATATAATTTGACTTTCCCTTAGGGATATAAATTTGGTTATATAATCCTAGATTACAAAGGTTACCTAAACCTTTTCTCTAATACCAACAATAATAACCAGAGATTAACATATATAAACATTAAATATTTTTTATGAATATTTTATAAATTATAGTAACTCACAACCAAGGACAATATTAGTCTAGTGGCTTTCTAAAATTGAAATGCAAACTTCTAGTCTGCTTAAATATCATCAATGTTTTCTACAAAGATCATCCCCTCTGTTATTCTTACCTAAAACATTTCATTATACCCTGGAAAAAATAAACAATTGAAAAGGGTGATATCATATTTTCAGTAATGGTAAACAATGGAGATATCAATCATAAACAATCATAAAGAAAATTTATATAAATAAAACATTTTAAATCATAGCTTTTACATCAAATATCATGATATCAGGTGATGGAATAAATCATAGAAGTTTATAAAGATGAAAATAACATGTATTCATTAATATGATAACATAATTTATGGACTTTTGGAATAAAAATATGTATATAAAATCATTTCCATATTTTTAATGGCTCATTATAAATACCATCATAGTAGACAAAGTCCTTTACTTACTCGAGTTAACACTTCATTCGAACTCTGCATTACTAAACTAGGTTTGGTTTACATTCCAATCCTATATTACTCAAATGTGATCACTTTCCATTATATTCCTATATATTTAATCAGATATAAATATTTACCCAATTTATTGGATTATTATATAGGTCTCATCAATCAAATAATGAAAACCATACATATGTGTACAATAAGAACATAAATCATTCATCACAAACATAAACTAACCATATAAAGAATAAGGATAGTATCCTTGAAAAATATCCCTAGTAAATCATATGTAACATCAAATAATTTTATATTAGATGTAATATAATTATAATATTTCACTTGAAAATAATTCTTTAGGAAAATATCATTTCTTCATTAAAAACATTTTTTTTCAAATATTTCCTTAAAATTGTAAAGAACATTTGATTTGAAAATAACCTTTGAAGAATGTTTGGTATGATTCAAGTAATTAATATTTCATGAAAGTGTTAAAATAATTTCATTCCGTATAATTTAAAAAAATCCTTTGGTACATTTTCTGTAAAATTCCCTAAGTACATCACTTAGAAAATAACAAAATAATATCCTTTCAAACTGTTTTGTAAAAATTAAAAATTAGTAAAAAAAACTATAAAAATTTATAACAATAATAAAAATAGTTTGGATATTTTTTTAGAAACATTGACATGTAAGATAAATATTCCCCAGTAGATACTTATATATAAACAATTTTGAATCATAATGAGATTGTGAAATAAACTCTTTATACATTATAATCAGTAGAATCATATTCCCCAAGAATGAATGAAAATAATAATAACATAAAAATACCATAATAATTTTATTAATACTCACTAAATGCACTCAAGGATATTATATTAACCACACAAAATAAATAAATAGTTTATAAGGAATTTTTCCCATGGAAGTGTGCCAAAAATCACTTACCATAGGTCTGATTTCCTTCAAACGTATCTGAACAACTTGTATAATGGTTTAAGGAAATTTATTAAATAATTAAATAACCATATTCCTATTATTTATATTATTAATCATCCTATTATATCATCTTATCACCCATGTGTTAATAATGTTTCATTATTATCTTGCTCTTTATTTTTAACTACTTCATTTTCCTATGCATGTCTTGTCGTATAAGACTCAGTTCTTGTGAATATGATATAGTTATATCATCTCCATAATTATATTAAGGTAATATATATAACATTTATTCACTATATACATTTATATAATCATTATAAAATGGTTAACATGTAAAATTTATCACATCGCTTCATGGAGACAATAGGCGATACATACGCACGAGTGACGGTACCATGCCCTTAATGGTGAAATGGTAAGGAAGAGGATAGTATATTAATTTTATATTAATAATAAATATAATTTTATAATAATATATATATATATATATATATTATTTTCATCATTATACCCATCCAAATAATGTAGTGATGAATAGAACACTACACCACAATGTGGAGATGATAAGTCATACAAACGCATGCACGATGAATTTATTTTTTATAAGTTGGATAAAATGTGGAATATGTTAGTTACATATTCAAAACAATGTCTCAAAAATATATTTTATACATTATTTATTACTTATTAATGAAAAAAAAACATGAATATTAATTATAATAAGAAATAATCTTGAAATAGTCGGTAAAGATGATCACCTCTTCTTTGGATAGCTTCCTTTAAATCTCCTCTTAAGAATACTAAGGTTGGTATTTTGAGAAAACAAAAACCTATAGAATTTCTATAGTGAAGATGAGGTGAGAAATTTTTTGGGGGATGGTCAATATTTAAGGCTCAATGTGACGTAAAAATTTTGGGAGGAGATACCCATTTATAATTGAGGCGAGGGGTACTTTTGGAATATTCTCAAAATATTAATTTATAATAAATTAAATATAAAGAAAAATACCTCAAAAATTAAATATATTCAAATATAATATGAGATATCATATTATTATTGTGAAAAAATATATTTTATAAAAGTTTTTTTATTATTTTACAATTTATCATTTTGATTAACCCTTAGTTAATCTATTTTAATGCTAACTAAAGTAACAAAATTTTCAATATTAAAGTGGAGTAATTTTTACTTATATTATTTCAATTAGACCATAAATTAAAATAAAAAAACATATTATAATTATTTTTTATTTTTAAATATTTTTTATTATTTTTATATAATTTAACAAATTTTTATTTTAATAAAATTTTATAAGTTCCATTTTTCACTATTCATTACATAAATATTAAAAACTATAAAGATAACAAGTTATCAACCAAATAAATATTTTATTATATCCCTTAGAGGTCAAGGTACTATATAAAATTCATTTATAATATTAATTATCTTAAATTATGTATATTTTAATATTTTTAATGACATTTATTTCATATTTCCATTAACAAAATAATTACTACATCAATGTTGTCTAATTATTTAACGTACATATTTGTTATCTAAAGATTATAATTAAATTAAAATGATGAATATAAATATTCAACATTTCAAAAGAATATTTATATTGAAATATATATTTTGTGAAACACCATATTAAAAATGATATAGTATTAAAAACATGAATGTGTCATCTTTAATTTTTTATTAAATAAAATATTTGAAATATCATAATATCACCTTAGTGGCCCTAAAAGTAAAAACTAATCTGGATCACGAATCTACGATTATTTAGTTAAAAAATATAGATTCATATTATCTCGTAACATATCTTTTTCACCATGTGGATACATAAAGCATATTTAAGGTAAAGAAAGTGACTTCCTCTGACATTCTTTTATTTAAATATTATATATGTCATTTTGGTGGACAAGTGTCCATTAAAAAAATTAATTTAAATCATTTTGTGTTAATGGTATAATTATCTTCATCCAAAAAACATTATAATGTGTTCGGGTCTTGTAATAGTCCATATAAGTTTATTTGTAACTTAATTTATGAAATTCACCATTTACCATGGTAACAAAATTTACCTAGGTATCTATTCATATTTCCCAAAAAATAAAAGGGAACGATTAACTAAATTTTTAACTTCAAAATCAAAATTTTGATTCCAATTTTCAATTTTTTTAACATAAAAGTTTCAGAATTTAATTTCAAATTAAATCACAAAAACACCATGAAAAAAGGTTTTTTGGAAATATGTTGTTTTGAAACATAAATTGTTTTTATAACACATTCAAGTTAGAAATAATTTTAAAAAACAATAATTTTATTATTTATAATTAGAATAATCTAATTAAAATTTAAAAATAATCAAAATAATAATAATTTTACCGTGTAAATAATTTAAAATAAAACATAATTTTTAATAAAAACAATATTTTCACTATTCATGAAAAGATGAAACTTTTTAGAAAAATTTAAAAAAAATCACCCTTAGATAATTATTTCAGTGCATTTAAAATATGATTTGTTTTTAAAATATAATTTATAATAGTTTAAAATTTTATTTCAATAACTGGTGCGCCATAAAAAGTTGATAAAAATTCTTTTAGAAAAATATATCTTGTATGAATAAAATTAGATTTTATTCTTATCTTATACCTATGAAATATGTTGTATGAGTGTCAAAAAATGTGATTGAATATATATATATATATATATATCATGGTTTTTTAATACTATTCATTCCCTCCATTTTATGACTGGGTTGTAATTTTCATTATTAAATAATTATAATAATAAAATGTTGTTTTTTAGAAACTCAATATTGTGTGAAACACAAGATATTCCGGTGTTTCATATAACCCAATATTAACCCGATTTAGTGTATAACACAATTCATAAAATAAAATTATTTTTTTTGGGAAAAATGATCTTAAAAACACAATGGGTTACAATAAAAAAGTTCATTGTTTAGAAACCTATAAGTGGATTCCATTTAAAACAGTTTGTAAAAAGGAAACTGTGGGATAAAATGACTTCAAAAAACCCTTTGAGAATTCTATAAAAATAATTGAAATAATTTTTAGAAAACAAGGATTAAGAAGAAAAATGGTTTTCCCCAAAGAGATAAACAAAGTCTTATTTTTTTGAAAATATTCTCTCAATCATATTAAGTATCAAAGAGAGGAAAATGTTAATAATATAGAAAAATTCCATGAATAACCATATTATAAAAAATTTAAATAGTTTATTATATAATAATAGAATAATTTTATATATAATTTAAACCATACATCATATTTTGACCCCCTTGTTAACCCTTTTAACATTTGTCAAATGGAAAATCTTTTTCCAATTAAACTAGTCATTAAGAATAAAAATGAAATTGAAAGTATTATAAAATTAAAAAAAATTGATCCTAAATATGGAGTCTATTTTTGAATATTAAATTTATATAAGTGGTAAAAAACTCTTATATTTGTTTTTAAAAACGCAACAAATACCCATTTTTAGAAAAATTCATGTTTCAAGCCTAAAAATGATTTTCACCCAAAATAATTATAAATTTAAGTTAATTTGAATTAATTGGAATATAAATATTAAAATTATGATAATTTTATATTCAAACCAAACGAATTTTGAAGGGAATATTTTTTTAAAATTTATTAAAATAAAAGAATAAAAAATAGTTTTTATTTGAATAAAAAACATTACTTCGATTTCCAAAAAGGTCAAACGTAGACTTTTAAGTTTAGAAATATATTTTAAAATACATACTATTACTTATTAAAAATATTTTTGGTATATAAGAATAATTAATATACTCTAAATCAATTCTTATGTGATTATAATGTCATAGAATTGATAGTAATTGTAAAATCAATATTTTTCACTATTCACCCAAAAATCTATTATTTCATGAAGAACACAAAAAAAACCCTAAGTTCATTTTTTAGAGATGAATTAAAAAATAAATTTAATTTTATAAAATAAAATTAATAAATTTTTCATAAAATAATGATAATATCTTGACACAAAATGTGTAGTAATTATTTTTTCAAAAAATGTATTTTTCAAAGCCTAAAATGAATTTATTCAAATTACTTTTCCAACAACAACGAGTAGATATTTTTTAATTTATATTAATTTTATATTATAAAGAAATTTCTTCAAATTTATATGTAATTAGTGATTAATTTAATTTATTAAAATAAAAAATTCATTTTTCACATAAAAATAGCTCTCTGAAAAATATCACTTTTTACAATAAAAAAAATTATAATCAATTTATAAATAATTATTAATTAGTTTTTATGTAAGAAAAATCTTTTTAATAAGTATAATAATATAATAAGAAAAAATTTCCATTAAATAAAAAATATAAAATAAAAAAATCATAATATTAATATCATTCCATAAAATTATTAATTTAACAACAATTTATTATTCAAAAAAAAGTTCAAAATCTCTTTTCAGAATCATTTTTATTTTTATAAATGAATTTTAACCCATTGATTTTAAAATTCATTTACATATCAATTTCAATTAATTTTCTAATTTTTTCATCAATTTTTTATAGTTGTAAATCATTTTTTCATTTATGTATTATGTTTCATATATAAAAAACTATCAAAATCATAGAATTTATTTTAACAAAAAATAATTTCAAAAATCCTAGGAAGTTACACCATGAAATACCAAGAACCATAAATCTACCTCCATGGGAACCCTTACAATGAAAAGTACCCTCTTGTGGTTAAACTCATTTCAACAAATCTAAAGCCCCATTAATGAAACATCTCTTAATATATCCCAATATCTCAAATCATTCGACAATGTTTGTCTATGACTGAACTTCCCATTTATTTAAAAAACTAGTTTATGGTGTAGGTAAATAATGAGTAGAATAGGATCATGAATATCCTATCATGATCTACTTCTAATATGAGAACCTCTATGATGAAATCAGATCCCTAAGATTCAACCTCATTCTCCCTGAAAAAATTAATTAGACATTCTTTTATATGTGGTGAAGCACTGGAAAATTGAATTGTAGCTATATCCCATGAAGCATTGAATAAGTCCCTATTAGTAGGTGATGGAACAATTGGTTCCATGCATTTCGACCTCTTTGCATATGATTATATGTTACGAAGAAAATAAATGGACAACAATATAGTGCTCTTGACTATTCTAAAGGTTCATTGGCTCATCCTTGAGCATACATAAATTTTCATGGTGGTCCTACAATGAGAAAAAGGCTATGGAGCATTGAGTTTTATTGTAGGAACTGTAGATCTAGGAAAATATGACATGTCCTGAAACATGATTTAGGTAATCTAATGCATGTGTTTTCCTGAAGATGAATAGTTTCCACATGTAGTAGTTTGGTATCGTACTTTTATGAAGGTGGGGTCTCATTTATTGCATTGGAAATCGATGGAAATTTTCAATTATAAACATCAATGTTTCCATGGGTAGGTACTATTTCCATTCACCACCATGTGTCAGTTATTCCTATCAGTGTCTCTCCCCTAGTTTCTAGTACCAACACATGATAGATTATGCTCAAGCTCCTCTTGATGTCCCCATGTGAGGTCAGATTATTCGGTTGAGTGAAACTACCTAATGGAAGTCAGGATATTATGGTATATTTGACACTAAATAATGATGTATTAATTTATTTCACCTCTTAATATGTAAAAATTCCAAATTATTCAAAAATATTTGTTTTTTTCATATTTATCCCTCTTTCTTTTAAAATTTACCAAAACACCTTGAAACTACAAATAAAAAAATTTCTATCATCGTCAAATAAAAAATATATAAATCATGGAAAATAAATATAAAATCAATAAAAAATTATTAAAATAGGGGTAGATTTTAGATTTACCATCAATTCTATCATAATGGATCAAATATTCTACTTAAAAATGATTTTTTGTAAGAAGGTGGGATGATGTTTCCCCTATCATCCCATGAACACTATTTCATGGAGAACTTAAATTTGGTGGCACAACACTAACATAATACCATGAATAATATAAAGGAGGTATCATTACACTAATTCCTAATTGTATAAGATCCTAATGATACATCATATTTTCAGTATACTCTAGTGGTAAAGAAACAAACAGTTTCTATGATTCAATTTAATCTCAAGTTTTATCACAACAATACGTCTGAAACCATTGTTAACATAGGACTCAATGCCTAATATATTAACATTACAAAATAATATTCATTTTGATGCTCTATTTTTTTAAAATGGAATTCACCTCAGCAATATGGGTTATGCCAACCCAATTATATCTCAAGCTATAATATTTTATACATCATTCACTAAATGAAACCTCACCTATTAGTTACAAAATCTATTGGTGGGCTGAAATAATCTCCTGGTGTAAAAATATTTTCCTTCCAACCTATAATTTATTTCCAAGATTAAATACATGATATGATTCCCATGAAACATAATCTCATTCTTCTATTTTATACTCAATTAACTAAGAATCAACTATAGTAATTTATCCCATCCAGAAAAATGTAGCTTCTATGTATGATACACTTGAAACAAAATCATATTATCTATCATAATGTATGGAACAAATAACAGTTTAATTGGGATCACCATGTGGATTTAGTATATTAAGATTATTGGAAAAGTATGGTGTGGTAATAACTATCATTTTTGAGAAGACTCACAAATCCTCATATGTAGAATTATTCTCTCAAGCTAGGCACTACATGGAAACTATAAATTATTATCAATGAGTTAAAAATTTCATATTAAATGTTCTTAGCCCCTCCATTTTATAGATTAATCACTCATGGACTCTTTTTCAAAGCTATGATGTGGTGTAGTTATATTTCAATGATTCCGTTTCTATAATTTAACATATTAGTTTTCTTATCCTTTTTATTTGATTTTATTTACTTATTAAAAAACTATACCTCTTAAATTATCATAATGGTTTATATCTAACACCAGTCTTAGTCCCAAGGTTGGTTTTTCAAGGAGGTCATGAACACCTATTTTCATTTCTCAAAGGTTTTATTCCATTTTTTGATGGGGCATGGGATGTCTTATGGAATGTTGTGGAGATTATCCACCATTTTCATAGTATATTTTGGAATTTCCTCAATTTAAAATAAAATAATAATATCCCGCAATATCTTGCTCATTATTTCATAAAATGTTGTTTGGATGGTTGAGTATTAAATGGACATATAATGTACATGGGTCTAAAATGGTTTCACAGACTCTATTGAGGTGTACTCATTTGATGTGGAATAACAAACTAATACCTAAAACTACTTATCTAATGGCTTATTCCTTTCAAGACATGGACACCATTCTCATAGTGAAACCCATTTCTTATTCTCATTTAGTTCTACATGTACATGGATTGATACCTTGAATTGTGGAATAATATATTATACCATGTCAAAATAAAAAAAATATAATAATTATCATAGATTAACATCAGGAATAATTCAATTATATGAAAAAAACATCAGTATTAAAAATATTGTGGACTTATTAATATTGTGTGACTATATCATAAATCATATATATATGTACAATATTTTATTCATACAAGGAAATCATTATATCTATGTCATCATATTCATAGGAGGAAATTTATTTTCCAACTTCTTGTATTAAAATTTCTCTTCATGATATTTAGTCCATATAATAATATATTAATCACATTCATTTTATAATAATTCTAAAGTATCCTTCCTAAATTTTAACTTCTAAACCTCTCGGTTATCATTCAAAAAAATTTGTAAAATTATGGAACCCTTATATATCACTGTGAATTTAAATTTTTTTAAGTACCCTTCAATTTTCAAACAATTTTCATCAAATTGACACTTACGTATTCTGGAAGGATTCATAATGACTCTTACATATGAATCTGAATACTATTACATAATCAAGAAATTACCTTTATGTATTAATAAAATGACACTTACATTCATGCAATTTTCCGAATTTTTGTTGACTTCTCTAGGTTTCCTTTACAAATTAATAAAATTTCCATTATATATTAGAGTATTGACCTTTACATATTGGGGATTTTTCATTCTTCAATTTCATCATCTCAAAGTAACACTTATGTATATTGGTTTATTTTCCAACTTTTTGGATTTTCACCTAACTAATCAAAGTTACCTTTATGTCTTAATCATTGGTTACCTTTTTTCATTAGATTTTGTAAATTCTAAACTCCCAATAGTTTGACCCTTATATATTGAGCTCTAAATATTTTTATTTTCCAATTTTTTAGTTCCCAGATAATGACCCTTACATTTTGAGTATAATAAACCATACGTATATGGTTACGTGGATAGAATTTAGACCCGAATATTTCCAAAACCAATAATATCTAAAATTATTCCAAACTACTACAAAATTATTCAAGAAACCTCCCCTCACTCATAATCCATGTAATGATCTTCATATAAAATAGACCTCCATGTATATCTTTTGTTTAAACAAGATTTATTTGTAAACAACCATGGTCAACATAAGAATTGTATCCACTTATTTAATTCATAAACTCATCTTTAAAATAAAAAATACCCCAATATTACGAGATTCATTCTCTTTAAATCTATATATCAATATATTATTCATTTACTGGTTTGAAAATCACCCCTTTGTATTATATTGGAATCCATTGAACATTGTAACTATTCAAACTCCTCATACATAGTATTGAATCACCATTCATCAATTTAATGCTTATGTGAGAACACATAGTCTACAAAACAAGAATGTCAAACAACAATATCATGTTCTCAATTTTAGTTACTTTCATTCACTTCTATAAAACACCTGAACAAACTCAGGAGACCTTTTTTAATGTTAAATTCCTTTTACTTGTGAAAACATTGTTCATTTAACTTATCTATAAAAATTTTCTACATACATGCTCACCAAACATATTAGGGTAGTTCACTACTCACATAATTACATGCATAATCTATATCATTACCCTCATAAAAATCCTCACTAAATATATTATCCCCTGAATAATATATCTCTTCCTTACTTAACTAAATACATATCTTTTTATTTTCCTTTTATATTATCTTTAAGCCTATTTATAAATATATGAAGTAACAAAATTAACAGTATTTATATTCAATTTCTCCAACATTGAAAATAAATATCTAATGAAAAAGTTAAAAAATGGATAGAACCATTATATCTTATCCTTTGATGAGTGAATAATTACATTTCTTATTCCATTACCATGGATTCGTATTAAACTCACTCATTGAATGGAAACCACTGTGGTCTGCCAATTTATTCTGAAACTCGCATTTATGTTTGGGAGAACTCATAATCTTCTTTAATTTATCAACATGAAATTATAAATGTTTTTTCTATTTCAAGATATTTTCTTCAATTGAATTTTCAAAACATTTTTATTGATTCATTGAAAATTAATCTCCCTAATACATCCCTTTATAATCTATTCTTCTTATTAATTAACATTTACCCTTATTTTTTAGTAGATAAAATTTTATACCAACATTTTATTCAAAAATCCCTAATGGATTCTTAGGAACTTACTTGTTCTTCTTCCAAATTATCTATTTCTTCTTCACTATTTTGTGAACATGAAACAAGTTACCTCATGTTCATTATACTCTCATCAAAATATATCAATAATTAAAATTATTCATAATACATTCTTTTTCCAAAATAAAACTATATTACCATAATTATAATGTTCATACACATTTACTTAACTGCATTTAAACCAATCTATAACCAATATGTTCATTGATAATGTCTTTTCTTCTATAAGGATTCTTAAAAAAACTCCTCTAATTTTTAAGAACCCAATATTTCCCAAGGTTACTAAAAAATGCTTTCAGTTCACATCATACATTATGATATTCAAATACATATTCGTATAAAAGGATAATCCACTATACAAGATCTATGGATGTTTATTTTTTTTGCTCGTGTGTGCCACATTAACTATTAAATAATAATTTATTTTCTATTTATTCTTGTTATATTTTTTAGTATTATACATCATGCATCGTTATTATGGAATATTTTTGAGAAAAAAATGTGTTCTTATTTTTATATCTTTTATAAACCTCTTCTAATGTTTGTAACTAGTTCTCAACATTCAATTCAAAATTTTCACATTTCTTTGGAGATTTTCACCACTGAGTCATTAGAATCTCACTAAAATATTTATCTCTAAAATACTCTATATTTATAACAATATTTGTGTTTAAACTAAAAATTTTATTCAAAATTAAAAAAAATCATAATTCCATAAATATCCATTAAATGTGTACTTCCCTCTAAAAATATATGGATTTCCAAAAGCTTAAACATTCTCTTCGTATATCTATAAATGATAAATTTTGGATCCTTTTGAAAAAAAAAATTTATAGACACTTAAAATTTCATATTCACTCTATAATAATTTATATACATTTCATAATCACCATTTAAAAAATGTTTTATATTGTAATTGGTGTTCCAAAAATTTCTATATTTATGAGGATCATCTTGTTTTACCATATATTTTACATTATTCATTGGTGAATTTGAATCATAGTTTTTATAAAAATGTTAAATATATTTTTAAACATTTTAATTTGATTTTTTATTATTACATGATTTTAAAAATTCGTTTAAACGTCAATTCATTCCAAATTATTCTTCTTTGAGGCTTCCCTAACTTCTGGAATAAAATTCTAAAATAAGATTTATAATTTTATAATTAATTTTATCTTTTAATAAATTTATTGTAGAAAATATGAATACACTTCTCCTTTTCCTTGAACTTTGTTTCCAAGTCAATATCAATATTCCTCTCTTCATCAATAATAATTTTTAATTTATCAACCTAAATTGTTAACATTGTCTTTTTTAGCATGTAATTCATCATTATTAAATGATAATTTATAGTCCTTCACAAATCTTTTCTCCATTTACAAATTATAAATCATTTAGATACACTAATTGAGTTCCAAATTTTTTATGAACATTATTTGTGTTTCTTATTCAATTTATTCATTAACACTCTCATCACTTGTTATTTCTTCTTCATCCACCTTTACAATTAGTAAAATTTTACCCTTTCATAGAACAACTCTACTTCTATATCATATTCACTACAATAAATATGTTTCAAACATATATATTATGATTTTATTCGTTAAACTATTGAAATTATTACCACTCCCCTATGAAGAATATTTTTATAGTATCTCATTCATGGAACTTCTTAGCTTCCCTTCCTCATCTTTTATATATTCAAATTTATATTTTTAGCTTTGGATAGTTGGCATTAAAATATCTAATAGCTCAATTATAAAAACATTTAAGTTAATGTTTACATTGAAAATTTAATTTTACACTTATTAAACTACATTAAATTAATTAAATAAGTTTATTAAATTTCATTTCTTCTTATTTTTCTTCATCATAAACTACTTATTTCTTAATATCCTCTTTTTCAAAGATTTTAAGGGAATTTCTATATCAAAATTTATCTTCTTATTAAATAAAAATCTCTTCTACATTTCAAAATAAATATAAGTTATATACAAAACATCCAATTAAATTTTACCTAGATCATGGTCTTTAAGTTATAGTATATTTTCATTAAAATTGAATTGTGAAATATTAAGTATCTTTATGACAATCAAATAATCCTAAATATTTTCACCAAAACCTACAATAGTAGTAACAAAAATCATTAAATCTCTAAAAAATTCTTCTACCATTTCATCTTCATTAATATTTTTTCCCCATACTTCATTCTCTATCCTTGTATATTATCTTGTTTCACCTTCATATTTCCTTTATAAATATTTTAAAATTTTTCCTAAATATACATTTACTATATTTATTCCATTAACCTTGAGGAAAAAAATTTATAAATTTTATTAAATGATCAAATTCTAAGCTCAACATTCACTACCCAAAATCATTCAATCCACATCATTCAAAAAATACCTTCAGCATAAGAAATATAACCATTGGTGATAACCTAAAATACATTTGGAAATAAAGATAAAAGTATGGAAGAATATTGTCTTTCCAATTAATTAAACATTCCCATTAAATGTTGGAATCCTCTTGTTACCCACTAAGTTAATATTTTAAACTTTCCCAAAAAAAATTTTTGAAAAAATATTCAAATACAAATGAACACAACATCGATTATGAAAAGAGAGAAAAAATAAAACATTATTTACGTTAATAAAACCTCAATAACATTCAAGGTATCAAATATTTAACTTCTACATATTAAAATAAAAATTGGAATGAGTAAATTGGTGAATAATATTATGTTCTTTACTTTTTATGATTCCTTTGACAGTTAACCTTCTTTACTTGTTAGTGTGAAAAATATCACTTCTCTTACACATTGGGGAAATAAAAAAAATAGAGACATAAGATGTATAAGATTCACTAGAAAAAAGGATTAAATAATCCTTATCATTGTTCAAAGTAACCTAAAACCATATAATCCCTAAGAATAATATTGATGGATTATAATGAGTGTGGTATGTCCTTGAGTCACATTATAATATGAAAAAATATTATCCCCCAAAAAGTTTCAATGTTTTCTTGATCTTCAATGATGTAGGTATTATCCTTTTCCTATTAGTATTTTTTCTCACCAAAATTGTATAGTTCACCTAAACATCTTCCTATTGTTGAATAATTGTGAATTATTCCTTCTTTATCATCAAATTATAGAGGTTTTACGATCAAACATGAACCATGTGTGTGACTTTTATACCCTTATACTATTAAATGTGTTTGTACTCTTTTTCTTCTTATCCCTTCATTACTATTTATATGTGAACTATATCCACCCTTCATAGTCCACTATCTATCTAAATAATCCTATTAGTAATTCCATATTATGAACTATGCAATACTATTGTTCATTGTCTTACATAGCACTACCAATTTTTACCAATTTGAATTTGAATTTAAAATTCCAAACACAAAAACATATAACATCTCTCAAATTCTATTCACCTTCTTTGGAAATTAGATTTCTCATAGAGGAAAGCATAAATAAATGTGTGAATATATATATTATTGAATGATATACCATTTATTCTAGTGTCTTCTTCAACAACTTCTTCTATTTATGACGTGAAAAACGTCTTTATAGTAAAATCCTTCACTTATTTTCTCCATGGAATGTATGTACACAACATGATATGTTGCTATATATAATGATAACTTTTACCATCTCAAAATAAAATAACTAATTGTTATCATGGATTCTAATAACAAAAAGACTATATCCTTTGAATCACACTTCACAACATTCCATGATGTGGCCTTTTTAATATGACATAACTATTACTTAAATCATATAGATAGTCAAAATCTGAGGTTTATACATGTATTGCATCATGTCATAAAAATCTTCTTCATGTAATGAACACTATTATCTATTATGAATGAATGAAAATTTCTCATAGTCTTATTTAATAAATAAATGAATGTATTTAGAAAATTAATTTTTAACGTCTTTATAATTTTCAATCTTAATATTTAAATTTTTAACCTACTAATTAACTTCTAGAATGCCCAAAATTTGAAAAACTAAATAAACCTTATGTATCACTCTAAAGGTTCTTTTATATAATTAGTAATTTTCTATTTTTTGGACCACATACATCAAAATTACTCTTATATATTCCAATTACCTTCATTATTATTTTTAAATATAAATCTAAATATTCATACATATTCTAGAAATGACGCTTATTTATTAAATAAATAACCTCAATATTTAAGGACTTTTCAAAATTTTCTTTGTATGCTCATGTTTAAGTTTATATATCAACAAAAAGAATATTAAAAATATGATTAATGACCTTTAATAATTTTTGAACTTATTATTTTTCTAGTTCATCTACTCAAGGTTACTCTTACATATTCCATTATTGATTTTCATTCATCTAATAAAAGTATCATTTACATATTGATCATATGTTACAATTAATCATTTTCCATTTTCAATTTCTATTAGAGTGAAAAAAAATTATTGATCACAATGTCCTTTAAACATTTTTGACTTTTAATTTTTCAATTCCAGTAAAATGACCCAAGAATATTGAGCATAGTAACCCATATATATTGAGGACTTATGAAGGATTCATACCCAATTATTCCCAACACAAAAACACTCCAAGAGTCTTAAAAACATCATTTAAACACCTTAAATAACTCCAAATCCATTAATAGAACATCACCTCAACTAAAAATACATGTAACACATGAGTTTCAACCTGATTTATGTGTTAAAAAAATGGCCAACCTGAGAACTATATCCACTTATTTTCTTTGAAAATTATTCCTCTGGAGTAAAATACCAAAATGATATGGTGTTCATTTTATTCTACTATATATCAAAAAATATTCTTCATTCATGGGTTCAACGCAACCACTATAGGTAAATAAAACCTTAGATATGGTTTTTTCAATTTAATAGTGGTTTTAAACACCCTTAAATAATTTCACAATGGTTTTGAACAACCGTAATTAATTTGTACACTGATAATTATTACACTATGCTTTTTTTATTCATCAAGAAAATATAATTCATGGATTTTTTATTTTTTTGTTTTGGTTTATGAACCCACTAATAATTTTATCGTTAATGTACTAAAACGTTCCATTTTTATATGACCACCTCTAAATGTTGTATATTTATAAAATATTATACCATATTTTATAGAGATTTAAAAAAAATACTAAATATGGTATTGAAAGAAAACAAATACACATGTATCCCTAAAATAGCCCTCCAGTAAAAATATATATATATAAAAATTATCAATATAGTATATCATTGTCGTCAAAATATTCATAGATGTCAACATACAGTAAAATTTGTTTAACATAACTAGATAACAATAAAAATAACAAAATTTGGACTATTAAGTTCATCGAAAAAAAAAATTTGGAAATTTTTTAAAAACATCACACCCCCTCATGTTCACTCTATGTGGTTTATGTATATTATCACCTCCTTTCATAATTCACACCTTTGGTGCCTGAATTTAAATTAAATAGATACTCATTATTAATAAATATATTCTGAAAAAATAAAAAAAATATCAGGCAAAAAAATAAAACATTATACGTAAAAAATTATTATATATTATTGAATTAATTTTATATAATCTTATATAAAACATGACACAAGTTATTAAACAAATAAAACTATAATAAATATGTCCAAGTTATAAAAAATAATACATCAATTGTGTAGAATTTGATAATGATAGTGTTTCTCCAAAAATGGATTCAAAAAATTAGAGTCCAAAATTATTTCTTGAATGTAGGATATCATATCTATTATTCTACACTAATATATAAATAAAACCATCCTTAAAGTCATAATATATAAATATATCAAAACCTTTGACTCATATAATATTAATTACATGTATGATAACTATTTCTTATTACTTTATATCATTTATATTATTTAATTATGTCTGATCAATATCATATCTATTATTTACTTATTTAGGATGAATACATTATATTACTTTATTATTACTTTATTTCATAGCCTATTATTATCATGTTATGTTTATGACTTCAATTATTCAAACTTTTATAAAAGATTCACTTCTTTGGTATTTAACTTACGATCCTTTTTGGAAACTAGAGTGTTTCAAAAGTGTCATGTTTCAATGGTGTTTCTTGTATAATATAATACTATGGTTTCAAACAAATATAAAAAAAACTTTTATTATTGTGAATTAAAATATGATTATTTTAGTTAGGTTTTCATCTCTAAGGGTTATTTTTTATAATTTCAAAATACATTATATTCAAAGTATTTTTAGGATTATTCATAGTAAGAATCATGTTTGGTGAAGCATATTAAAATGATTTTGGTTTACTATTGAAATGATTTTTATGGTACCATCTAGTTATTTGATTTCATAAAAATAAAAATAATACTTTTCTTATATGTATTTAAAACTATAATTGAATGGTTTTCTATATAAAATTATTTCTCTGTTGAATAAAGTGGAATCCAAATAGATATATTATATTCACACATTACATACATAAATTATTTTTTTCAATATTTTTTTCCATATTATATTGGTAAATCACGGTTCCATTATGATCTTAGTGGAAGATCATGAAGTACAACAGACACAAATTAAACGAATTGTATGGAAACAAATAACTTAACATAGCATTTTCTGGAATAATATAATCAAAACTAACCTCATCTGGATATAGAAAAATATAAAATAATTGAATAGATTATAAATTAATATAATCTAAATTAACCAAATGAAAGAGAAAAAATATAATATAATCAAAATTAATGAAACCATATCAAACCAAAAAGAACTCATGTGGCCCCAATAAAACAAAAAACATATTAGGTCATTCTACTATTATATATTTATGTTCTCATAGAAAATGATTTTAATCTATTGAAAAAATTAAATTATGATAATAAGGAATAAAATTGTGAATTTATAAAGTTTATCATTCTCAAATACCACATCATTGTCCCTATTACATCTGAAATACTACAAGTCATCATCTAAATCACAGTAGTTAATGCACTCTCTAAAGATTACACCTAAATATATTTTATCATAATAAGGGACACCTAGTATTCAATAGTGTTCTTGTATGCATGAATTTCTATTTTTTACTTTATGAAAACAAATTGATCTGACCCCCAAAAAGCTAATGTCATTGAAAAAGATATATTTCAACTACCAAATTCATGTGATCAATATTTTCCAAAACACATCCCCCTCACATTACCATAATATTATTTTCCTAAATATTGATCCAAATTATACTCCAAGGATACTAGATCTAATAGTGGTGGATTTTCTACCCATAGTTCTCTGAGTTTACACTATAAATTGAGTAATATTTTTAAATTTTAAATTAATTTAATAACACCAAATGGTTATTAAAATAACTTACACCAAAGTTTTAGGTAGGTTGATTCATATGACCACTATCCTTTTTTCATAAACCTCAAACAAAATATATTTTCATCTAATGGGATGATGTACATGTTTCACCAATATCAATAAAAGTACATAAATAACAATCTAAAAATGGTATTACTTTAAGTGGTATAAATATTGATTTTAATAAATTAAATCATACCATTCCATATCATTTATTAGTGAAACTCTTTAACCTAGATATGTTAAGAATTAATTAATTCTCATTACCAGCCACATTTTTCAATGAATATAACTAAAATAATTATATATGATTAAATCACCAAATGTTATTAAGATGATATTATTAATTAAATCACATATAATAATATACGTGATGTGATTCTGTATAAATATTGTTATAAACACCATAAACTACTACCTAGGCATTCCCTCAGGTACATTTTCATGCATATATGAAACTCATAAATATGGGTCATTAAATTCATTCTCCAGTTTCCACTTAAAATATTTCCAAATTTTACATATATTTTTTAATTCCCAGAAGCATGAAATTTTCTCAAGCACATCAAAATATAAAAACATATGTCAATATATTACATATAATTAATTATTATTTTAACACACTAAAAAATATTATAAACCTTAATCATGTAGAAATACATAATTAATATTATACCTTTATTTGGCTATCAAAAAAAATATTCTTCCAAAATAATAGAATATACCTTTAATTGGAATAATGAATGGAAAGTGATGCCACACCAAATTCTAATTACCATAGAATCTACCCACAAATTCCTACAACATCCCTGATGGGTACTCTATATACATCAAATGGGAAAAATAAAAATATGTGTTTTAAATTTGAAACATCTTTCATATTGATGTTTGTATCCATTTTTTATAGTTCTTATCTGTTAAACTTGTAAATTAACCAATTGGTATAAATATTTAAGAAATTGATGTTATCACGTTGAGTTAAATACCAAGGACATTAACATTCTAATAACCAATCAATTATAACTAAGTCATAGTATAAATTCTTGATTCCGCAATATCCTCAATAGAAGGCATACCTTTGATTGAAATTGTGATATGATAAGATAATATAGTAATAGAATGTATGCAACGTATGTGATAATTATACCCTATGTCCCATCGGTAGATCAACTATCCTATAATCCTGGTGTACTCTTAGTAGATAAAGTTGAATTGTTATCTTATACAACCAGTGGACATTTTGTAGCATCAATAGGTCAACAATATGATACACTTGATGTACTCTAGCTAACAAGATAATAATGGTTGTTATATGAAACTAGTGGACCATGCGTTGCTCCAATAAACCCAATTTCATGAACTATGAATATAATCTATGTATAATGAGCAGAATAGATATCATGTTCCATGGAGTGGATACCGTCTTGAAACTACTTCAAGAACACCATTCATTTAAAAAATATCAATAAAATAATAAATTAAACTAAACATGAAATTCAATTAATAGAAATTAAAATCAAAGAATATATTTAAATATTAAAAAAATAATTTGTATTTTATCTTACAATCAGTTTCTTATTGGTTGTTGGTGTTATTATCATTCTCCATTTTGAGAACTAATTATTTAGCTTCTTCTTCACCCTCCCTCATATTCCATGTGTTTTCAATATCATCGGTGAAAAACATAAATCTGATGTTATATAGGACTCACTATCATAAATTATTGCACCTTTATAACCCATACTATATATGTCTCTTCATTTAATGTGGAAAAAAACACTCCACCATTCATCAACTATGTCATCGAAATAATAAATTTTTTTCTTAGGAAAAAAAATATGGATTGAATTCATTATGTTATCTAGTGTTATTGAACAAAATATATTTGACATATGTAAATTTTAATAATTCTTTCCTTATACCCTTGTTATTATTGACCCATGGAAATTTTCATAACCGAACTACAAATTTCTCAAGATATTTTAACTTGGTAATATCAACCAATATTATTTTGTAACTCTAATTGGTAATAATAAATATTATACTTTTTTTATTCCATCTATGTGATCTATAGTATGAAACTAGAGACTAGTAATATTGTAAGCATTGAATTTTGTATAATTATTCATAATAACTAAAGAAAAAAAATCATAAGTCCTAAAACAAAATACATCAAATATTTTGGTAGTTCAACTCAATTATTTTCATTTTTTACCATAACAAATATATATAAAATATTGATATATATAATATATATTTATCAATATATTAATTTTAAAAAAATTATTAGATAAAGAAAATACCTGAAATTAAAAATAATCAATAATTTATGTGTTAACTAATTTTTTTATTTCTGATTCATTTTGAGTTAAAATTGGATGAGGCCATGTAATGATTCAGGATTTTCATGCATGGAAGGCTTAGATAATTTTGGAGTTTCAAATAAATAATCCTTTCAAATGGTTAAATAGTAATTCACACCTATCAAGTGACCCCAAAAAAATTTCTTATTTTCCAGTTGATTCTAAAATGTATCTTTTACCCTTTTGATGGAATTTGGTAGGATATTGAGGCCTGAATTCCATTTGAGATATTTAATATTTAATAAAATAAATAATATTTATTCTTGTGGGTTTGGATGTTTATATATCCTCAATGAAGATACATATTTTAATTTCATCATTATAGTTGCATCTAGAACATGGGTGTTTATATATTCTAGATATAATTAATTTTCAGGTTTTTGACACTGGGTTAGGACCATTTAATGGGTTTTATATTTTAATTAATTAGGATTTTTATTAACTCAAATCCTCTACCCTCTCTTCTTATTAAACCATGATTTTTTTCCCTCCCATTCGCTATATATGATGCGTAAATGAGAAGAAGGGTAGAAGTGATCAGGGAGGAGTCTTTATCTAGAGTTGATCAAAGATGTTGGTCTCTATATAGTAACCAAGGATTAGAGATCATGGGTGAGTGATTGAGAAGCTAAATTGATCCCCTAAAATGTTGGGAATGTTATTTTCATTTATTCCTCAATTTTATTTGGTGTTTTTTCTTCCTTTTGTTATGTGATATATACGGAATTAATTTCTTTGTTCCTTTGGCATCAGATCAATTCTAAAGACTTTTTTTATGATTTTGGTAGATCGTAGGTGGACTACGTCTAGAAATTCGGGCTACATTCCCTATGTTCCAAAGAACACATACCATGTATTTATTTTGTGCATCTGAGATTCTAATAAATTTCCACATAGCAAGTTGGTCATATGAACACACTGTATAGATCCCTTTGATGCCAAACATGGGGGCTGACCCAATGCATGGCCATAAACCACATGTGAGGGACATGGCATGTACTTGTATATTCCATGTCGTGTTATAGGACATCGCATGGGTTATGGATACACAAATAGGCATTTTCATAGCCCATATCCCATGTGTTTTAGGAAAACCATGGGTATTAGGGAAGTAAACACTAAGATATATGAGTTACTCTCCTGAGGAATGGAATTTAAGAGTCCTCATTTTTTACACAATGTACAAACCATGTACTACCCTTTTTATAGGATTTTTCTTTTTTTCTCTCTCTAGAGATATATTTGGACATAATAAGATACCATTTCATGTATCCTTCACTATATAGTGTGATGGTAGGGTCCTCTATGCGATTATATGTCATTAGAGTGATTTTTCATGATTGGTTATGGATCACAATCAATTTGTAATTGTAAATAAGGTTCAAATTCTAAAATAGATCAAGTGATAGAGATTTAGACATATCATATAGAAAATGGAAACCATGCATGTGACCCTCAAAGGTCTTTAGTGAATAGTACCCTCAAGGGGTTATTCATGTCATTGGGTTTTTTAGACGATCTGAGGTCACAGACGTCGGTGTTTGGATAGGTCTGACTGGTTCCCTATTTCTAGAAACATGGTTTGGCTAGGATTAGATAGGTGTGATACACATTTAGGAATCCATACTTCTCCCTATGCGCCCTAGAGTTTGTATTGGTGCTTGCAGTTTAGATTCAGAGGAATGAGGAGTTAGGAATTATCTCCTTCATCTAGATAACCATCATTTCTATCCTTTTATTAAAGAGTATATATATTATCTCTCTTACATTGTATGTATAGTAATATTTGAGAGAGATATAGCAGTGCTTTGGAAGAATTATTGATGGTTTTCATTCAAAGGAAAACCAGATTTGATACCTATATAGTAGTATCAATTCTCAATATAGTTTTGAACACATTCAATGATCCTATATTCTAGTTAAGGAGAGATAGATCCATTTGGTTGATAGAGTCAGAATCCACCTACAAGGTGCGACATGGGTCCTCTATGCTAGGTGATTTTTTCTCGTTGCCCCTTCCCATAAGGAATGAGTTGTACCATAAGAAATGGTGATTGTACTCTCTATAGCTAATATTTTCCCATAATTTTTAATGGGATCCAAAAAGAAATTATAGTGTTGGATAGATGTTATAAATGGTTGTTAAAAAGTTATGGATTGGTGTTTAGGGTTAGTAACCCCTCATCCATGTTGTGTATACTAGTGAGTCATTGGTCTCTTATAACCCTTTCATATTTCATTGCATAGAAATGATGATGGTTTGACTTCATGGATGGTACATATATATATTTTCTTCTAGATGATGGTATACATCAATTTTTTCTTGTTGATTCACCTTATAAACAGGAAAATGTTTTGGTAGTGGTTACTCATCTTATGATTTTTTCCTTTAATCACAGAGTGTATTTGGGAAGTTGGGTTCTAACCGTCTATGTTGTTTCCCAGAGGTGTGCCTTCAGCATGGGGTTATCAAAATTGGGTACTTCCCTCTAATGTTTCACGAGTTATGGTATATTGTTTCTATACACATTGGTGTTCTTTGTGTACTGAAGTTCCTTGTTCTAGGAATAATTTCATGATTATAGTTCTAGTTACTAACCCTGCATGTCGGTTGAAGTTTTAGTGTGAAATTTATGGTTCATGGTTTTGTGTCCCCTCATTGGTTGGGGATCTCATCATATTACCTAGGGTGTATTGATGGAATTGTAATGTGTTTCCATTTTTTTAACAAATTGAATTGGTCTTATATGGTATTCACTGAGTAGGGAGGTGTCTCCCCCTAGAATGTGGGAATAGTTTCGCTGTCCCCATATTTCGGAAAAGTGAGATTTTGGAATTTCGATGGTCACCAATCAGAATAGGATAGATTCTGTTTCA
Source organism: Viscum album (assembly GCA_963277665.1). Taxonomy (NCBI): domain Eukaryota; kingdom Viridiplantae; phylum Streptophyta; class Magnoliopsida; order Santalales; family Viscaceae; genus Viscum; species Viscum album. The sequence continues at coordinate 1,968,366,973 of OY728119.1, read as the reverse complement.
ATAGTTTTTTTGATGGTTTCTATTTTTTTGTCTTCGCTAAAATTTTTTGGGAACTCATATGGATTTTTATTTCTTATATTTAGATTGAAGACTCTATTTACCTTCTATTTTTATAGAATATTTCGGGGTATTTTTATGCTCACTCTGACATGGACTCTCTTCCTCGCACTATTTTTTCATTAAGATGACGTATCGGTCAATGATGAATTATGAGGGGTGGAGATGGTGAAGCTTATGTAGCTAGTGGAGCTGGAGTAAATGTGTTTCTAAAGTGGGTATTTTATAGTTCATGGGTATAGGATGGTGTGGTAGGGTGATATCACCTTCCCTTAATGATTCTTGAAGTTTCTACCTCATTTTTTTGGATATGTATATCCTTTTTTTGTATTTTTGGATTTTATATACTGAAATATGTTTATTAATAGTCCTCTCATGTGATTTTAAATCCTTTTTAATGATGTTCAACAACCCTTTATCTTTTTAGAGACAATATTGGGGTATCACCCTCAACATATCTCTAGTCTATACACGGCCTCATGGGTCATTATATATTCATGTAGTTTCAATTAAGGTCCTTCTTAGGGATGGATTTATGATATACGTGTCACATGAGTTCATTTTTGAACATGTGGGGAAAATGATTGTGGTTCTTATGTTTTTTTCGGACCATGTAACCCATATATGGTGTGGTTGATAACACAATCCTATATAAGAACTCTAAAAATATCATTGACTAACATGAGAACTTATATAATTAGTCATATGGTATATTTTTTAGGTAAGTATATCATGTAACATCCAATGCATTTGAAAATTTCATAGTTTTGTTTTTTATCATGATGTTGAAACTATTCAATAAAAATGTTGATTTCCATTAGGAAAATGCTTTTGATAGAGGTGTGTAATGGGCCTTCTTGGGATGAAAAGATCTCTATGACTAATATCTAACATGTGGTATTTCCAGAAGGGTCTCTATAAATATTTAGATGGAAAAGGCTATCCTTTTATAGGGTTTAATTTCCCCCCTCACTCTTTTCATGGTGGTGTGGGATCCTCTATCTACTATGTTGATGTTTACCTAGTATGATGTTCTTAGATGATACATGTATACTATATTATGGTCATTATTCCCTTTTCTACTATATGTTATCTCATTAGTAATGGTTACCACCATATTTTATTGTAGAGTTATACATCCCCTCCATTGGTAAAATTGGTTAGACCACCATTTTGGGGGTGTAGGTCCTCCATTCGAGCATGGGGTTGTTACCCCCCTCGATCCGAATGAGGTGAGGGTCCTCTATATTATAGTGGTATTAGTACCCCTCTCAGGTAAGGTATAGGACCCCAATTTCTTATGTTTGTGTATGTAATGTGGTTGGAACCCCCTTAGTTATAATGAGGTGTGGGTCCCTCAAGTTGTAGAAATTTTAGTGCCAAATATGAGATATGATGTGGGTCCACCATCAATAGATGATGTAATTCGATATTATTTTGAGTATCATCAATATACCATTTTCATGTGACACTTATCCCACTCATTGGGGCTTGGGATCCACCACATTTTATTTTAGCATCACATTGATCATTTTATAGACACTCGATGAAGTGAGGGTATATAATTATTGATCCATGATCAGTGAGAGTTGTATTCAATGTATATTGTTTTGTAAAACCTTGATAGAGAGTGTTTTATGGAGTTATCCTTAATCCAAGTTGATGCTACATAGATGGATGTTTTGACCAGGGGGTGTTAATTTTAGTGATTTTGATGCTAGTCTTGGAAATCCTGTCTAGATGAGTTCTCCATTAGAGGATGATGAGTGACCATTTTGTTAATAATTTGTATCATGATTGGTAGGTAGGGGATGAATTATGATCACCATTATGATTTAACATTGGAATTTTGGGTGGATGGATAGACCAGACAATTCTCGATGAGGATTAGGTGTTAACTATGGCATTTTCAAGGGATGCAAGTATTTTTTTATCAAAAGTGTATTTCATTCTATTAAAGTTTCATTATTGATTAGGGTATCATATATCCTTATAGGGAATATGGAAATGTGCAATGATATTATATGTGTCTCTTGGAGATCATAGTTTACTTACATTTATATTGATATTGAGAAGATTTTTTATCTGAAAAATGATCTAAGGATTCCATCATGGAAGATAGAGAGACCTAGTGGTGTTGTTGTGGTAATGGTATGACACACTCGGGCCAGGTTCAAGTGAATGACTCATTTTTTTATGTTTTTTATCATTATATTGATCATGGTTTGCTTCATTGGGGTCTTACTTAGCTGGTGAATGGGGCCAAACCTTACGGGTTGTAGATAGATCCTTCTTCGAATGGAGAGCTTGGATATAACTTTTCTCTAAGTGTTATAAGGAATTGTAGTGGATGTTGAGTTATGATTTTGTTTTTCATTTATCTCAAATGAAGTCATGTGCAGAGTACCATGTGATTAGCCTTTCATTGGCCCTTTATAAATACTTAGATGAAGGTGTGGTGGACTATAGGAGTTAAATATTTGAGGATATAAGGAAGAACAATAGTCATTGGCCTAATTTTGTTAGGTGATGTGGTATATGGTTTGTGTAGAGATCTCTATAGGCATTCTAGGAAATGTGTGTAGGATATATTTCCTATGTGGCTTTATCATGGGAGTTTAAAATTTAGCAGGTTTAGACACTAGGTTCTAGAGAGTACAACTCATTTAATTTTTTGTGGGTGAGGAAATTGTTGAGTTCAGTAGTTTAGATGTATTTTCTTTGAATCTATTCATGAGAAAATATGAGAGGGAATAGGTTCCTTGACAATTTTAGAATTTATTTTTTTGTTTATCCACTGTTTAGAAAAAGTGGTGATGGTCCTTCATGATGTGTTATGTCACTCCTGTTGAGATTTTAGTGAGTGAAACATTATTTAATTTGATTCTATTTAAAAAATAGTCATGTGTTTTTCCCTACATGGTGGGGATTCTGACACCGCTAGAATGTGTCTTGGTGAAAAACAGTATCGGGTAGATACCTTTGGTCAATGAATTTATTGTCTGTTATGACCATTAGGACTCGCATTGTATGATGATAAATGATATTGGTTGAAAAAATAACTGAATTTGTTCAAGATGAGTTGTGCATGTACTGAAATATACCCCATTGATGTTTCGGGGTTTTTAGAAATAGAGGAAATCTCTTCTTGGACACAATATCACTGTTTTGTGTTTGGTGATGGGATATAATCCTAATCGGGATCATTTTGGGATCCCTACTAGCAAAGGGACATTGAAGCTAGAGAATCTCATCTAACATTGCACTCTTTTTATGTATGAGGATAGTTAGAGCTATTCCTGGGAATCTTTTGTATTTTATCCTTTTCAAGAAAAAAAATACATACAGTCAGGATAACTAAATGAATCATTTTTTCCAGTATAGAAAAAATATTTCATTTTGGATTTTCAAAACACTATAAATTTTTAAATGATAATTTGGAAATTTCACCCTCCTAAATGAACTCAAGAAAAAATAATCATTTATTTGATTTTGAAATTTGTCTTTTACCCTTAGTCTGTAATTTGGTGAGATTTTATGTTACCCATTCTATTTAGTATATTTATGATTTAATAAAATAATTATTATTTATTCCCACAGTCCCGATTTTCTGTATCTTATAAATGATTCTCTAGAATGGGATTATGATTTCACATTTTGATCTAGAATATGGGTTTTAACATGGATATTCATAATCCCTATTCATGTTCCTGGTCTTTGTTTAGCCCATTTTAGGGGCATTCCATTATAACTAATTTGGGATTTAATTAAATTTAGTCACCCCATCTCTCCCATGTTCATGCCCAAGTAATGCGTCTATTGTCCCATATAGACAATGTGGATCCAATACTAAGGATAAAGGTGATATGGGAGGAGTTTTCATCTAGAGGTGATTGAAGATGCACATATGAATGCAGAAGGCAAAAATAGGAGATCATGGAAAATGATTATGAATCTATGTCGATCCATTAAGTGGTAGGGTTATTTATTTTAAATTCTATCCTATTTTTATTCATTATTTTTTCTTGATTTTATTTTGTGTTCTACACATCCTTTTATTTACTTCGATTTGGTATGAAATTAAATATGAGATATTTTGGACAGAGTGAGTAGATCAAAAGTAGAATTAGTCTAGAAATACTAACTTCACATCGAGTGATCATAAGATCACACACCGTGTTGTTTCTTTATGACCCTTATATTGGAAATAATGTACACATGGCATGTTTGATACATAAACACATTGTGTATAACCATTTGATACATGAAATAAGGTCAATCTGACTATATGTCCAAACACCCCATGTGAAAGACATTAAATTTACTTGTAGATTCCCTAAAAAGTTACACAACATGGACTGGGTTGGTGTTGCACAACCAGGTAGTTATGAATTACATAACATGTGTGTTCTACAAACACAAAATGTACTCGAGAAGTACACACCAAGTTATCCTGGGAATATTCCCAAGGTTGGGTGATTAGGGTTGTATGTTGTGTACTCCCAATACATGGTATGTACTACCCAATTTTATAGTTTTCCCCATTTTCTCACCCTAAAGTAGGATTTGGATACCAAAGTATCAAATTACGAGTACCTTTTCATGTATAGTGTGATGGTGGGGTCTTTTTTACTATTATAGGTTATTAGTGAGATTATTCGGGATTGGTAATAGATCATAATCCCTTATCAATGACGTCAATGTTAGGATTTTGGAAGAGATCATGTGTGAGGCTTGTAGACTTCATGTAGTGAAAATGGAATGTGGGAATAGAATCTTTGTGTGTCTACAGTGGATGATACCCAATGATAGTGGGTGTATTTGAGTTTCTCAATGGTTTTAGGGTCTCATATGTTAGTGTTCAACTTGAAATGATCAGATCCCTATTTGTACCAAATTTGTTCGGTGGGTCTTATGAAGGAACGACACTTATGGAGGAATTCCTATCAATCATCATGCACCCTGGAGTAGGTATTTTTTTCACATGGTTTTTATTTTTATGATAAAGGATTTATACCATCACTCCGTATTCTGGATGGCCACCATGGGAAGTCTTCATTCAGATGGTAGATGAATTCTCTATCCCGCTTTTTATCCCATGTTTTGGCTGAGGGAGTTCGGGAAGTGTTCATGGATAATTATCAACATTTCTCTTTCATTGGATTAAGGCTACCCAAACATCACATACATAAATATTATATCTAATTAGATGAATATACATTATATATCATTACGATCCATGTTATAATCGTAATGTTTTAGTGTCTTTGGAATCTTGGATATATAATGAAAAGTTACATAAAAGATATAAATCAAATCCCATTAAGTTCTTCACTAATAGAACCATTTTAATACCTTCCGTATTTAAAACCATTATTTATATCCTAGCGAAATGGAAACCTAAAAAATGGTTTTCTCAGTTTCATAGTAAGGGTAAAAAAGGGATATATAAATAATAATTAACCATAACATGATCTTTTGGGTATAAGAACATGATTTTAACAATTTCAAACCATACCAATAATTTCATAGATCATAATCATGAGTGGTGAAAAAATAATTATAAGTTTATTAGATATGAAACTATTTCAAATATTACAATTAACAGTACTAGAAAAACAGTGTTATTTGTGCTTAAAAGTGCTAATATTGTGAGCAGTGTTAAAATCCACCCTTTATCAAAACCTTTTTTTAGCATTGAAAAATGGTGTATTTATTAGTTATTTTTCATCACCAATAAAGTGTTAATTTAATAGTTATATATTACCATTGATAAATGGTGCCTTTAAAATTTCTAAAAATCACTACTATAGGTTTAATTTATCAATGGTAAAAAATTACTATTAAAAAAATTGAGAAAACATATTGTTTTCATACACCCCCAATACCCCCTTCTGAGTGCTTAATTCCCCTATTTGTTAGCAATTTTCACTCCCCAAATTCAATAACCCCCCCCCCCCCAATATATTATAGTATTCTCCCCCAAATACCTATGCACGCCAAGATTTGATCCCTTGACCATTGTTATGTGATTAGATAGCCTTTCCCACTCTACCATGCATGTTCTGTTTTAATTTTCATTACATTTTTATTTATTCATATTTTTTTATAATGGTATGATATATATATACATATAATTATGCTTATTTGAAAATATTATATATTTATATTTATATTTATATTTATATTTATATTTATATTTATGTTTATATTTATATTTATATTTATATATAATATTTATGTATTTATTATTACACACACACGTAGATATATATATATATATACATTATATATACATTTTGATACATTTTGATAAGTTAAATAAAATGGATAATTTTTTATTTTAAATATAATTAATAATAAACATTTATTTACATTTCATTTATATATTTAAAAATACATTTTGACGTAAATATATTTAATTATGTATTTATACAATTAATTCATTATAATAAATATAATAAAAATGATTATATTTAATTATAAATAAAACAACATTATAAATAATTATATAACATCAAAACCATAATATCAATATGAATTTAATCACTGTGAATAAATTTAGTGTCCACAAATAAAATAAAATAAGCCCTATTAAAAGAGGAAGAAATAACATTGAATATTAAAAAAATGGGATACCTTGACTAAAAGATAATTTTTAGAGGTCTTATAATCCTTTTTAAAATTTAAAAATATTTTTTGGGATTCCCTTGGGTCACCATGGCATATATCTCTTCGCTCTATTCAATTTGATATATGGTACCGCCCAAACAGACACTCGGATCAAAAGTTATGTCCATTTGAAGTTCATGTCATGTTTTCGACTTATCTTGAATGTTCATTAATTCATTTAATTTTTATGTCATCAGATTATTATTAAATTAGTATTACTAGATAATCATTATAAAATTATTAATTAATAAAATCTTTTAATTATTTTATATTCCATTTTTAATAAATATTTCGTATATTAAGTATAAATGAATATTTACCACTATCTAAATCATATTGAAAATATATACATTATATTTATATCAATATATAAATATTTATATATTAATATAATATTTTTAATGAAATATATTTTTTTATGAAATATACACTTTCCCAGTGTTAGAATGAAAGTGTTCACAAAGGGGGCCCTTATTAGAACTTTTTTAGTATTACTGATAAAGGGTATTCATGATGGTGGGAAAATTAGCCTTGAAATAAAAGGGTATTCATTATGGTGGGAAAATTATTTTGTAGAGGGTATATTAAAACAATATTTTGTTCACAGCATTGATAAAAATTAACTCATTCAAAAAAATATTTTTAATCCTTTTTATAGAAATTAAAACATGGGTAATATAAACTCATTAAATTATAATTTTATAATATTATATACATTAAATAAATAATATTCATGAAAAATAGACATGAAAGAAATAGATTATCAACTGAAGAGAAAAATATTGTTAGTTTTCCTTTAAATCATTCTTTCCTAATATTGGGTACATAGGTAAAAGAAAAATAATTTGTAATATTTAATTTATATAAATATTAAAAGGATAGTAAAAGGAAAAAAATTTAAGGATGGATAATATGTCTTCATCATCTTGAATGTAAATATAAACAATACTGACAAAAATGAGATTCTAACTAAACAATCCTTGATGTATTTCATGCATAATAAGTAATATAACTTTATAAATCTATAACAAAACAATTTTTAAACCTATAATATCATATATGGTCCAACTATAATATTTCAACACCCATTTATTTATAATTGTTTATTTTTTTAAAAAAATATGTGGCCCGAAGCCTCATTTTTAACTGTTCTGTTTTTTATAAATGTTTTGATTCAATTTTTATGTTCATAAAATATTTATCATGGATACGTAATCTTAATAATGTTATTAATGATATAATTATAACATGTATTCACTATATAACTAGTTATAACCATCCATAAAAGGTATTATTTAAACATATATAATTACATCATTCATGGAGATGGTAATATGTACGAATGTATGAATATTGTTTTAATTTTATAATGAAAATAAGAAAAGAAAGAATAATAATATTTTATCATTGAAAATAAAAATTCAATAATAAATATTATATACATTTAAAAAATCCTTTATTATAAATAGCCATGAAATATGGGGATGTTAAATGAATCATACATCTATGTGTAGTCGATAGTACACAAGTACACATGAGTGATACATTAATTCCACATTTTATATATAATAGGTGCGAAATGGTTGTTAAATCGTCAAAATAATGACTCTTCGTATTTATGATACTACATTAATCGTGTTTTAAATAATATAATATGTTTATATAAGATGTAAGAAGAGATAAAATTGAATGAACCCATTTAATATTTATACCACTTTTTTGAGAGACCTCATTTGAATTACACCTTAAGAAATGAATTAATGGTATTTGGATAATATCAAGGGATCTAGGATGATCAAAAGGTATATATTATGTTTTTGAATCATGTTTTCTTTGCTATATAATGCTAAAATTTTAATAATTTGGGATGAGAACATGTTCCATTTTATAAGGGTGGGGAGGAAAACACATGAAATTACTTAAATTATATCAAAAATATATTATTACTTTCATGTCATTGTGGATCCAAATGACCAATAATTTGAATGTGTAAAAATATATAGTTTAAATATCATCAAAAAATAACAATTAAAAACGTTTAGGTTTCATTCCTACCATTATCTCTTGGTTTTCCACTCCCCCTGGTATACCTATTTTATCTTAATTGTGATTACCAAAATTTAATGTTTTTACAATTAATTATAAACAAAAATTAAGTTAAACCTATTAAATTATATTAATTATTATAATTGAAAATATATAATCGATTTTACCGAATTCAATTTTATTCAATCAAAAAACTTAATGAAAAGTCGTCTTAGATAAATTTAATATTAAGAATAAATATAAATTTTCTTCCATCATTTACCTTGTAAAACCCAAAAAATGAATTTTAAAATATTTTATTTAAGATATAAAATATATTTTTCATTATAACCATTAATCAATATAGATTAATTTATTTTAATAACCTAAAAAACATATTTCTCTCATAAAAATAATCTTTAGAAAAATCCATTTCTATGCCCAAAATGAGCTTATACCAAAAGCATGTAAAATGTAAATTTCTACATAATTAATTATATTATTTATAATTAAATGATATTTTTTACTTTAAAAAATAATTATACTTTTAAATAACTTTATTTAATGAAAATTAATGAAAATTTGACAAAAAAATATTATATTATTCACTACTCACAAAAAAATAATTCTTTTTAGAAAATCCCCAAAAATTATACCATAAGATAATATTCACATGATGATTTTCCAAAGTATTATGATTACCTAAAATATAATTTCTAAAATGGTAATAAATTCATTATAAGTTCTATTCTTGAAATTATATACAAATCATTTTTAAATAAAATATTTTTTGAAGAATAAATTGACTTTACTAAAAAATGAGTACTTATTTATTATGAATTAATCAATTCATTTGGACTATTTAGACCCTTTATATATATATTTTATAATGTGGTTATTACTATTTATAAATTGTAATTTAATATCTAGGTTATGAAGGATTGTTATATCATAGTTCATTTAGACTCTGGGTTCCATGTAAATAATGCTATTAAATACTTAATGTTTATTTCACAGGATTTACATATAAAATCTTGGTGTGTTACATTCTACCCTCTATAAAACGATTTTTTTAGTAAATTGCATCAATATAATACCAAAAGTTGAAAATATATCTTCTTCATTACATCAGTAGATTCCGAAGTATATTCCTTGATTTTATGATGACTTTAAAGAACTGAAACGAAGTTAGTTGTCCTGTATCATATAAATTTATCTATATAAGGTGTGATTTGTACCGATTTTCCTCGTATGAAATATCATTAACCGGTGGTACAACCTATGAGATCCGTACATGGGAAGCATCAAGTATGGACTTCCTCAAAATAGATACATGGATAAAATCATAAATTTTAGAGAGATTTGGTGGAAGATCTATGAGATAAGCTACATCCCTTTCACTATAGTTTTATTATTATTTTTACTTCATGGTAATATTTTTACTATGACTATAATAGGTATTTTTTGGATTTCATCAAAATTGAAAATATAAGTTTCATTATTATTTTTCAGAATCTTCTCCCCAATATAACATATAATCATTGGAACTTTCTTGTATCTTTGTATAACTCTGTTCAATATTTATAGTAACTTTGTTCATATCATAAAATGGGGAATTAATATTGGATTTGGACACTGAACCATGAAATAATTAAATTATCACAGAAATTTATTTAATTATAATTCCACATTGGCACTTATTGTGGTACAACTTCAGAAAAAAAAATTTTGTTTTGTATATTTATCACATCTTCCAAATAATTCTTGATTACCATCTTAAATTAATTTAGAAAACGATTTTTTTTTCTCTATTATTTCTTTATTATATTAGTCTCTAAAACATGATCCACTAATATGATATCATATTGATCAATTTTTCATTTAATTTTGAAAGAATTGTTAATATTTTCCCATATAAATTTGTATGTCAACTGAATTGTTAATCTCTTGATGATGTTTCCTTATTGTGTTGAAAGAATCATCTTTGATGTTATAAATTTAATAATTCTCTAGTTTTTCATTAACCTGCTCATTCTAATATTAGAAATATCTACTCAAACATTCAATAATGATCAATTCTCTAGGTCAATTCCACCTCATGTGTTGAGGAGGAAATAGTTTCAATATCATGTTATTGAAAACCATATCTCTCTTCAACCATAATTTAAATTTACATTTAATACCTGTACATTTTCTTTTATCATCTATAAATCAGTTTGAAATTGAAAAATGTTGAAACATCTGTAAACCCATAACATAATGAGATTTTTTTCAAGTTAATATAACCAAACATGAATATATTTGTAAGAAATTTACTACACTTTTGAATAAAATTATAATTAATAAAAATATAAGAATAAATTCATTTTAGTTAAAACAATAAGACACCCCAAAATCCAAAACCCAAAAATATCATCCATGAATAAAAACACATATTAAAGGGTAATAGTGATGACTCTACAAATCACAACATAAAACAGAGGGTGCAAATTCTAAACAAACGCCTCAAACAATTTACAAATAATCTATCCATGATGGATAACACATATTAAATTAAAAATTACCATGTTCACCACCCTATCCATATTTATAATGTATTAAAATTATGATCAATAAAAATCATGACATATGAAAATACAGTAGCAATCAAGGGTAATAAATAATAGTTAAACATTATTCCTTGTTAAAAAAATCGCATGCTTAACTTTTATTGTAACATATTCTATACCATCATAATATCCTCTTGAGTTTTCATATTTTAATACTAATCAATTTTGAACATGTAAACACCTCTATAATTTCTTCATGCACAACTTTAATTCACTCATAATAGTATTCTTATCTAAAAACATCCAATAGTAGGGAACAATAGGAAAATAAAAATTAAAATTTTAAAACACGAGCATACTACCCCAATTCAGTAAGTTTATTTATTTTTGATTATCATCATAAGTTGATTTCAACTGTATAACCAAAAAATGAAAAATAAATATTAACAAATTATTTATATAGTAAAATAAAGAATGAATTTTAAATCATATACCTAAGTGGAGGATGGTAGTTTAGGGATGAAGGATTTGGTCCCAAAAAACTAAGGCCCATGTGATTATGGTTAAGGGTGAGGGGATGAGATTCATTTTAAAGGATGTATATGGAATGTAGGATAATGTGGGGAGGGTGGTGATGTTGTAGTGGGGGAGAAGATGTTGGTCATAGAGGAGGTACATGTGACTAGGTCTTTCTTGAGTGATCAGGTTCAAGTCCATATAGGGAGGGAAAAGGGAGGTTTTGTTATTTTTAAGAACAGTTAGTAATAGTTTCAAAGAAAACCTTGGATAAAAATTAGTAATAAATATTTACATTTTATAACTCAAACAAATGCATAATTTAATGACACATTTAAAAATAATCATTAGAAATCAAATATTTAATTAGTTATTGGATATTTTGGAAACCACCTCTATATAATCACCACTAAGTATATATTCCCTTATAGTAAACTTCCCCAATTTCAATTTCTTAAAAATATTAAAAACTAAATATATGTGTGTTTGTGTGTGATTTAGAATATTGAGAAATAAGAAAATATTATCATGGGAGATGACCATAGTCAGCACCCGATTTATATTCATCGTTTATAAATTTTATTCATTTCAAGGCCTGTGAAAACTAGTTCATCCCTCCCCATGTCCAATATTTTTTAGATATAAAGAAAACCTTTCCGCAAGAAAAGATTTACATAATGGGTTATAGAGAATACGAGGAAAATAAATTAAACCATGCTCAATTGTTTGCTTCAAGGAATGGTTAGATGTTTTCTTATAGTGAAAAAGGTTGAGGCTAGATGTAACATCATGTTACCTTGATCAGATATGTTTTCCCTTTTCTAAGTTCCCTTCTAGTTTTTAAAATATTTAGATTTGTTTTTCTAGGTTTATTGTAGACTGTAGAATTGGTACATGTCGTGTACTTAGTGCTGGTTGCATGTTGTGGTTTGGGAGATCACGCTGGGAATGGGGAGATCACACCGTGAGATGCTATATACTGTGCACCTGAGGCACACATCATGTAGGGGTTTAATAGTGGATTTATAACCCTAGGCGATGTGTTTTTTAGCATAACATATCCAGCATGGACTACACATCATGACCAAGGGGTACTTGTCATGACCCAGCCTGTGCCATGGTTAAATTCACATGTTCAGTAGTTTTTTTCAGCCCTTATGTCTCCAGACATTGTGCCTCTTGACCTAAGGAAACTCTAGTGCATTTTTTGAGAGACTCAAAATCTTCTATATAGATCTGATCAACATTAGTTCTTCGTTGATTTTGTATTTCTTCCCATAGGGTAAGTGTTCTTTCGGATTCTACCTTGTGATTGATCGTGATAGCACCCTAGCCTTGTGTTATCGGATCCGCTAATCCAATTTGGATTTTTTTGTTGTCCTCATCTAGATACTTTGTGAGATCTAGTCTCAATGGATATTCCATTTCTAGTTTTGGTGAAGTGGGCGTTCTTTCTTGAGGTACGTGGGATTTCATCTTTCTGTAAACCCCTTTTCTTCTATTTTAAACAAATATTTTAAGGTGTGTGTTTGATTATAGGGCCTTCATTGATGAGGTTATTGGGTTTTGTTGCCTTTTGATTCCTTTGTGGGTGTGTGAAACCCAAACAATGATGTAGGTGGTTTCTTCTATAGCCTATATAATGATCCTAATTATTATTGCTTTATAAATAGATTTTTTAAATTTGCATGATTTTTTGTGTGTGTTGAAAAGGGGTTTTAAAAGAGAAATGGTTTTTCCATGGAAATTGGAAAATGGATTGTGAAATGGTTTTGAATGGTTTTTATATCATTGAAATTGGTTTGTGAAATTGATTACATGGATTACCTTGGCTACTTAGGTGGAATGTTTAGCTTGAGGCCATCATCCATTTCTTTATGATTATCAATTAGGTTTTTCTTGGGGATTTCCTCTATTTCCTAGTCCTATTGTTCTAGGGGAACGATATTGACATTTTGAGGGGATTACTCATGGGGTATTCCCCTTCTTCCTAGGCCCATTATTCTAGGATCTATTTTTTGTGCACTTGATTATTTTTGAAGAAATATTGTGGTGCCTATACTTGTAGTGTTCCTTGGTGTTGTGATACCTATTATTCTATTTTGTATTGGTTTTATTTCTGATTTTTCCTGGATATGAATGTTTATGCTTGAGGAAAATGATATGGAAAATGTGATATGAAACTGATATACATGTTTTTATAAGAAATGTAGAGAAAAATAAATGTTTACCTAGTTTTATATAAAAATACTTTACTTCTTATCAGGACATGATTTAAATTTCAAATAATAATATAGGAATTTTTATACAGAGACATACTACGGAACACCTAGGTGGGATCCTACAGAGCATGTTATCTCACACCCTGCGTACTACTTCGGTGGTGCATAGAACATTGTTTGTCTTCCAGTGCAAGGAAAGGTAAGTCACCGTAGTGAGTTCGCGATATCATGTCAGTTGGGATAGGTAGTTGGTGGTGATATGGTGGGAGTTCATCCATGCCATCGTTGGAGTAGTTAATTGGTTTTGAGTCCATTATATTCGGACATGTCATATAGAGTTTTTAGCTATGGTTCTTGTTGTTTGATTTCTGTTGTCTTCCTTACCGTTATGGCATATATATTTGTTAGTCTTCCGAAGTTTCATCCTTTGTCAATATATATATATGATTTGTGGTATTTTAGGTTGGGATAAATTGTTCCCTCAGTTTTTCATTCAATTCTTGGGTGCTTGTCGCCAACTCGGGGAGATCGGGAACACCCACTAGGTATGTGACAGATTGGGTTGGGTGTCTAGTTTCAGGGAAACCCAAGTCAATTAGTTGTATTTTTGTATCAAAGGATTTTTATCCTCAATAATATTTTTCATGGGAAATCTATTAGACTGTAGATATGACTATTGGGACTTAGGAGGTATGTTTCGATAAGTTTTTGTCCATCTCTTATCATAACACGAATCATATTACCATGGGATGTGAGGATATATGTCTCCATTGGTGGATTTTATTTTAAAAACTCGATTTTTTGCTTATGGGTTTTCTTGTTTGAACAGAGATTTGTTCAGTGTCTAATTGTTCCCATTTTTCAGTGTGCAGTAGTATTCCTTAGAGATGCCTCCTATAGGTTCCTCAGGAAGGTGTAGCTGATGCTCCTCAAGGAAACCCACCTATGGATTAGGCTCCCATCAAGACTATCGTACGGGAAGTCTGTGCTATCAATCAAGATGTTCTGTGAGTTCATAACGCAGTGGATGTGGTATATCCATGATCTTGGGGGAAAGATATCAATTGAAAGAGTTCTTCTATGACAAGTCACCATCCATTAAAAGGAAAACTTAACATTAAGAGGAGGAGTATTGGATAGATAGGATCGATCAAATCATCAAGTTCCTGGAACACCTGAGAATATGAGGGTGAAGTGTTCATTATTCAAACTTGAGGGTTATAGAAAGCGTTGGTGGGACACTATGGTCCAAGGAGACAGACATGTGGTCTTGTATGAAGAGGGTTTCAAAACCCTATTCATTCATCTGTTTTATCCAGAGACTCTAATGTTGTAAAAATCTTAGTAGTTCCTGTCACTGTAGTAGGGAGAGAATTCAATGTCTCTATTAACCAACCAGTTTTCTAAGCTTGTATGTTTTTTCTATAGGAGGTAAATAATGACCAGGTGAAGGCACATAATTACCTACAGGGTTTTTGACTGGACATGAGATCATAGGTGTTCATGTTGAAGATTAATTCCTATGCAAAGAAAGTGGACAGATCAATGATTAAAGAGATGAACAGGGCAGGAAAAGTCAACTTTACCACCTCTTCTCTTCCAACTGGTGATTGATTCAGTGGCATGCATGGGAAGAAGATGAAGTGGTAGGACCATCGTCGGAGTGGTAGACATGGGTATTAGTAGTGAGCCTTCATTACACCATCTGTTGGAGCTGTATTTGTTCCTCTGACGTGCTACTAGTGTAGAAAGGGGGGTCACGCCAAACATTATTTTCTCAAGCCTGTAAATATGTGAAATAGTTGTAGACGTGTTGGTCATACAAAGATTTTCTATTAAGCTATGAAGATTCCACATTATGGTCAGGGTCCGTCGGCTCCAATGACTACTATGGTACAGTCAGAAGCATCACAGACTTATCGACTCTAGCCACATTCCTCGAGAGTGATTCATTTACATGCAGTAGATGAGTATCAAATAGAAGTTAATGAAGGTCCATAAATAGTGAGAGATACTCTCCTTATTGCAGCTTTAATATCTACTTATTTTTTTGATACTGGTACCTCCCACTCATTTATATATTCATGTTTTTTTGATATTATTAAACATACAATGGAACTTATTCCCATTACAATGGAGTTAGGGACGCCTCTTGGAAAGAGGAAAGAGAAGGGGTTCAAGTTTCCTTTTTGTTCATTTGCAACAGTTGACACAGATTTGGTCTGTCATTTTATCATTCTTGATCTGTACTAGTTTGACATCATCATTGGTATATATTCTCTTATTTCTCATCGAATGGAAGTTTATTTTTATCATCGGTGTGTTTCATTTATTTCTTTCTATGGGGGATCTTGTGTGTTTTATGGAGAGTGGGACCTGAGGTCATTTCATGTAGTACTGTCCCTCCCAGAGCTCATGAGTTTGTTGGTTGTTGTTGCTTTTGAGCTTGATGATGTTTCTTCTTATTGAGGGTCTTCATGTTGTTGTCTGAGACTTTCATAATTTTTTCTCAGACAAATTCTCCAGTCTTCCATGAGAAAGATAGGTCGATTTAACAATTGAACTAGTTCTTGGTATGCAACTGATATTGATGCCTTCATATTTCATGGCGCCATCGAAGTTGAAGGAACTCGTGCTTTTTTTAGATGACCTATTATATCAGGGTTTTGTTCTCCCTAGTTTTTCTCCTTCTGAATCCATTGTTCTCTTTACCAAGAAATCAGATGGTTCACTTTGATTATGTGTGGACTATCATAAGTTAAATTGGGTTATAGTTAAGAACAAATATCATTTTCCTCATTTGGATGATTTTTTTTATCAGTTGAAGAGATAAAAGTGTGTTTCAAATATCAATCTTCAATCATGTTATCATCAAATCAATGTCTGAGAGTCTGATATACCAAAGACATCCTTCAGAAGCAGGTATGGCCATTATGAAAATCTTTTGATGCCTTTCGGTTTGACTAACTCTCCTACAGTTGTTATGGCCTTGATAAATATGATATTCAACCAAAATCATGACACTTTGTGGTAGTGTTCGTGGATGATATTCTAGTTTATTCAAAGACCAAGTGTGAGCACAAGAACTATCTGAGTTTGGTTCTGGAGATTCTGATAAATCACCATCTATATGAATACACTTAAAAATTTCATTTTTGTATTCAAGAATTGAAATTATTGGGTCACAGAATTTATGAGCATGGATTATCAGTAGATCCAGAGAAGGTAAAAGTTTTTTTTGTCTTGGAAGGAACCACAGAATGTCTTTAATATACAATTCTTCCTTAGTATTCCAAGATAATACTGACGGTTCATTAATGATTTCTCTTAGACAGAATCACCATTAACTGATCTTACCAAGAAAGAGGTGAAACTATCAAGGGATGAAAAGTTTCATTCTTCCTTTAATGAATACAAATGACGTATGACATCGGCACCTATTCTAACCTAACATGACCCTGGTAAAGGGTATGTGGTGTTCTGTGATGCATCTGGTTCTAGTTTGGGATGTGTCCTAATGCAGGATGATCATGTGGTAGCTTATGGATCTCATCAGCTCCAACCACATGATAAGAACTACCCCACTCATGAATTAGGGCTTCTTGTTGTGATGCATGCACATAAATGTTGGAAGCACTCTCTCTTTAGGGATAAGTTCACTATTTTCTCAGATCATAAGATTCTGATCTATGTCTTTTCCCATACGAACATGAATATCAGATAGAGATGATGGGTAGAATACCTTCTTATGATTTACTTTGACATCTCCTACACTTTGTGGAAAGGGAATGTTGTTGTAGATGCTTTAAGCAGGAAGGTACCATCATAGTTGTTCTGGAATTAAAGCAGGAGTCCAATCTTATGGGGATTTTCACTCAGTTGAACTTGGATGCTCAGGAGGATTTATTAGGTATGGTTCAGACTAGTTTTCAGTTTTCATCATCTCTCATGGAGTGTATCTTGCAATGTCAACTACAAGATAATGTGTTTCATAAGATTCAAGAAAACATTTATGGTGGTGAGATAGTTCTTGGTTGGTCTCTTTCTTCAGATGGTATACTTCACTTTGGGAAGCGAGTTGTCATCCCCACATCGGTGAGATGTTTAGTATTTTTATTGTCATATCACTTCATAGTAAGTTCCTATAGGGGCTAAAAATATGTATTATGACATGAGAAGAGGGTTCTAGTGGTTAGTAATGAAGCATGAAATTATAGATTATGTGTCCCACTATTACACATTCCAATGGATAAAGGAAAAGAACTTGAATCCCCGGTTTTTCTTCAACCTATCTTGGTTCCATTTTGGAAGTGGGATGAGGTGTATATGGATTTTTTGTTGGGGTGACATGGATTACCGGAGGGAAAAAATATATCTGGGTGGTTGTTGATTGGTTGAAAAATTCCTCTCATTTCATTCTGACCAAAGACACCACTAAATTGGAAGATCTAGGTAAACTATATGTGCAATAGATCATGAGGATATAGAGGAGTCCTTCTACTGTTGTTTTAGATTGGGATCCTAGGTTTACCTAAAAATTCTGGAGGAGTATCCAATAGGCAATGGGGACTCAGATCAATTTGAGCATAGCCTATTATCCACTGATGGATGGTCAGATAGAGCGTGTAATTAGGATCCTAGAGGATATGCATCATTCATGCATCTTGGATTTATATTGATCATGGGATAACCATCTGGAACTACATGAGTTTGTTTACAACAATAGTTACCAGTCGTCAATCAGAATGGATCATTTTTAGGAGTTTTATTGTCGCCCAAGCATATCAGCACTTTTTTGGGCAGAGGTGGGAGAAGTAACTTCGGTTGGAGTAAGTCTATTTCAGGAGACGTCGGAAAAGATTCAAGAGGTGCGATGATTTCTAGTTACATCCCAGAGTTGACAGAAATTATATGGGGATCGACGGTGTTCTCCTTTTATGTTTTCCATTGGTGACTGGGTTTTATTGAATGTTTCCCCCAGTTGGGTCACCGTTTACTTGGAAAAAAAGTCAAGTTGGCTCCGAGATATGTTCGACCATTCGAGGAAATGAAATTTCTTTGGTATATTTCTTATTAGTTATCATTTCTGGATTAATTGATAGGCATTCATGAGGTTTTCCACATATCATTGCTTAGGAAGTATCACCTTGATCCCACTCATGTTCTGAGTTGGGGAGAAATTGAGTTAGAGCCAGATGCTACTATTGTAGAGAAACTAGTTGAGATCGTTGACTCTTAGATGAAAGTATTGTGTGGGAATTCAATATCATTGATCATAGTTCTATGGATACAAGTATATGATTCTCATGAGACTTGGGAATGCGAGTTGTTGATGAGGGAGTGGTGGTGTCATATTTTTCCAGGGAGTATATCTTCCACATGACTTCCTAAGGACAGAAAGTCCTTATGATGGGGCGTTTGTAATGTCCTATTACCTGTATCAGGTATTTTTTCCCTTTTCTAAGTTCCCTTATTATTTTTAAAATCCATAGAGAGTTTTTTTGGGGTTTATTGTAGATTGTAAAACTGGTACATGCTAAGTACCTGAAGTACACATCGTGTACTTGGTACTGGTTGCATGTCATGGATTGGGAGACCACGTCGTGAATGGGGAGATCACAGTGTGATATGGTACATGTCGTTTAATTGAGGTACATGTCATGTAGGGGTTAAACAAGATATTGTTAACTAGAGGAGACAGGTTTTTTGGAGTAACTTATCCAGTGTGGACTACACATCATTACTATGGGGTACACGTCATGACCGAGCACGCGCCAAGGTTAAAGTCATGTGTTTGGGAGTTTTTCTCTATCCTTTTCTCTCCAGACTTCATGACTCTTGAACTAAGAGTGTTTGGGTTCATTTTTGAGAGACTCAACATCTTTAAGATTGATCTGATCAGTGTTGTATCTTCATTGTGTTTTAGGTGAGTCTTACTGAGTTAGTGTTCTTTATGATTCTTCCTTGTGATTTATCACGATAGCGCCATGGCCTTGCATTATCTGATCCACTAATCTATGATTGATTTTTATTGTTTTCCACATCTAGATCTATTGTGAGATCTTGTCTTGAAGGACGTTCCATGTCTAGTTTTTATGAATAGTACATTCTTTCTTGAGGTTTGTGGGCATTCTTCTATCTGCCAATCCCTAGTATTTTATTTTGAATCAATCCTTTGAGGTTCTGGTCTGATTATAAGGCCGTAATTGATGTCATTGATGGGTCTTTTTTTCCTTTGGATTCCATTGTGGGCATGTGCTACCCGAACCTTGGGATAGGTGGTTCCGTCTCCAACCTATGATAATAAATCTTATTGCTATTGCTTTATAAATTGATTTATGAAATTGGAATGATTTTTTATGTGTGTTGAAAAAATATTTTGAAAGATAAAATGTTTTTCCCTAGATTTTGATAAATGGTTTGTGAAATGGTTTTTAATGGTTTTCAAATCATTAAAATTGGTTGGTGAAATTGAGCACATGGGTCACCTTGGGTACTAATAGAAGTTTTATCTTGAGGTTGCCATCGTTTGATTTGTAAGTATCAAGGAGGATTATCTTGGAGATTTCAATTTTTTCCTTTCCCTTTTGTTCTAGGGGACCAATATTGAATTTTTTTTGGGGGTTACTCATGGGGTATTCCACTTATTAAAAGGTCCATTGTTATAGGATCAGTTTTTGTGAACATGATTATTTTGGTATGAGTAGTCTATTACCTTGACTTGTATTATTCCATGGGGTTGTGATACATGTTATTATATTTTGTATTACTTGGATTTCTAAGTTATCTAGGATATGGATGTCTATGATCGTGGAAAATGATATGCAAAAAGTTATTTAAACAGATATACCTATTTTTTTACTGTAGAAAAAGGGAATTTTTACAATGTTTACTATAAAACTGATTTACTTCTTATCATTCCATGTTTTAAGTTTTAAATAAGCATACATGAATTTTTATACAGAGACATGCTATGGAGCACATGGATGAGATCCTACTGAGCAAGTTAGCTCACACCATGTGCACTGCTTCGGTAGTGCCTAGACCATTGTTTGTCTTCTAGTGCTGGGAAAGGCAAGCCATCGTAGTGAGGTGATGAGTTTCATGTTAGCTAGGATGGGTATCTCGTGGTGAGGTGGTTGGAGTTCGTCCATGCCATCATTGGCGTAGCTATTTGGTTTTGAGTCCCTTACAGTCGGACTTTTCTTTTGTAGTTTTTAGCTTCTGTTTCTGTTGTTCTATTTCCGCTGTTTTCCTTACAATTAGGGCATATATATTTTTTAGTCTTCTACTATTTCTTTCTTTTTCTATATATATTTGATGTGTGGATGTTCAGGTTGGGAGAAATTGTTCACTCAGTTTTTTCCTTTGATTCCCTTGTGCTTGAAGCCAACCCATGGGGATCGGGAACACCCTTCTAGTATGTGACAGATCGGGTCTGGTCCCAGGTTTTAGGGCGACATGGGTCAGTTCATTACATCAGAATTCATGCATTAAAAGAGATGACCATTTCAATGAGCCTTAAATATTAATGGTTCATATAGGTCCACATTTAAAGAGATACAATAAACCCTGTTGGAATATTTAATAAAACTGATATTGCATTCAAACACTTGATTGGTAAAGTTTCATTCTTTGTTTTTGAGTGAATGGATCATCCTTTCGATGGGGTTCTTATTCATTAGTTTGCATTTGAAAACTGTTAATGATGGTATTAAAGGCATATGAAGAACCAATCTATATTTGTGTTCCCATTATTTATTATATTTACCATATATTGGGTCATATAAAATGAGGAAACTCCGAATATAATATGAGCATCCTGATGAAATTCATATAGAGATAAGTGGTAAAAAACTTTAGGTTCTATAAAATTATCAACACTATAGAAACTTCCCATTCTATATTTCTCCCATAATTACTCAATATCATTGATATTTAATAAATAACCCAAAATAAAAAATATATATAATATATTATGTAATCATTCCAATTTTAATTATTCTTTATATAATGTGCTCTTCATGATAGTTTTTGAAAAAGGTGATGGTACTCATAATGAGTTTTCATTTATCATTTCCTTATGGGATAGATTTTTAGTAAATTGGGATGATGATTTGATCGTATATAAACCCTATGTTTCATATAGGATTCTCATGTTAGGTTATTTTCTGGCCAATAGTTTCACCACTACCATAGAATTGAGTTCACAATGTATGGTCCCATGATATCATTCACCATTTTTGGTTGATATTGGTGTGAGGGGACATAAATGTTATGATCATGCTACATACTCGTTAATTTCTTTCTAAATAATCATGGTATTATAACTAATTATGGATAGATAATTAAATGATTAGTTTGATAGAGAGTCAATTATAATGGTTCTATAGACTATTCATCTTTCAAAGTTAACGTGCCATGATTTTTTTGGAAAAAATATTCAAAAAATAATATCACTTAGCCAAACACACACAAAAATAGTAGAATTCCTCGCATTTACCCCTGTAAAACTTTAATGGTGTGTATTACTGAAGTCAATTTATGAAATTAATTGATACATCACTAGTATTGATACTTCCTAAAGTGAGTAATTCATTAAATGAGGAAGATTATATTGAATTAGTGAAAAAATAAAATCATGTGGATAAAAATGAATATCTTACTCCATCAAACTCAACAACTAAATGGATCCCTTCCAAGGATGACTTGATTCTTGGTTATATAGATGTAGCAATGAGTGACTCAAGTTCAAATCATTTTCTCATTGCTAAAAACCAGGTAATGATGAATTTGGTCTTACATGATGTTCTCACAAATATTATTAGGACTCTCCAAGGTTAAATTGGAAATAATTTTAGGCACCTTTTTTAGCTCACCTAGATTTTATGTGTGAGTACATGTTATTATAGTGGATTACATTATCATATCCTAAAAACCTCTAGTCACCTGAGAACAAATATAAAATCCATAAGGGCACCTCATTTCATCCATTTTTGTAATCCACACATATAAAAAATGGATTTAACTATCAAAGATCAAAATCAACAGAGATATGATTAATCTTTAATTGATAATTAGAATATTACACTTTTGTGTGAGATATATAGATATGAATCTCAAACATTGGTTGTAAAAAAGTAATTAGTGAACATAGCCACTGAGGTGGGGGCTATTGAAATGTGAAATCAATGGGTGATTACACAAATTTAGAAAATATTTCTATTGGATGAAGATGAGGAAACCGTGTAACTAGATCTTCAATATTTTATTATTTCCTCATACGAAATGTTAGATGATTAGGAACACTCTCTCAATATTATTCTTCATAGCCTTATTTTTTTGATCCACATTTATTTTTTTACTTTTATCATCATAAGAATCTACTATATAGATTTGACTTATTCTATTGAACTGTATTATTTATTTGGTAATATTTTCATGAGAACCATTTTCCATGTGGATGTTCTTCTACCTTTTTTATTGAATGAAAAGAAAATTCCTTTTTTCATACTATTATCGATTCCCTAAAATATATGTCTCTTTAGCTATCAATATTTGGGAATTCAAGAAAAATCATATAGAGTAACATAATGAAATTTTAGTCCACTTAAACATTAAATGGTGATCCCTTTAATAATTCATAATTTTGAATCACTTGAGTTATCAAATTAAATGTTTGAATCGATCAATCATCCATAAGGAATTTTACCCCAAATGAATATCGGTAAACTGGATACATATAATATTTGTTCCATCATAATAAATTGAGATGAATCTATTGAATAAAATATTGAGGTTTGGTTTCCTCATAAACTATTACTCTTGGAAATATATAAGGTGGTTAGATACATAGATCATTTACCATCATCATAAACAATGCTTAAGTCATTCGAATAAGAGGGAATGAATGAATCAAGATAATTAGAACCATGAAGGGGGTTTTAAATGAGATGCTCAATATAAAATAGTGTTCAAATACGCTGAAATTATATCTTTTTGAACTCATCATTTGTCATCTAAACCATTATGTGTGATGAACATGATGGTTTTCCAAATTTTTGTAAGATACATATACCTAACAAGTATAGATTGATTGTTTTCTGACCAAATGGGGGTCCTCATAATCTTTTTATGGATTTTTATTTTTTTAATAAAATAATTTTTCTTAATACATAAGAGGAAAAAGAATAGAAGGTAGGAACATATCATTTTATCATGGAATATTTTATATGATTTCTACCTGAATAGATTTTCATGATTTATATTTTATACACTCTAATGTTTTCCAATGATATATAATGTTCATCCCAAGTGAGTAGAGAATCAAATATTTCCCTGCATACCATTTTTTCATTTTTCAATGTGGTGAGTTTTATGTTTCGTTATTTTAGAAGTTTAATTTCTTTCACTCTAGACTAATGAAGCTGATATTTAATTTCAAATAGCTTTATCTAAAAAATGAATATGTTTAAGTTCACATAGATTTTACTAAAAGTATGTTTATTTTTAATTTCATGAAGCTTTGATAAAAAGAAAACTGGAATTTATGGTTATATAGCTTTGACCAGAAGATGATGTAGACAATATAGAAATAAGGTTGAGGTGATCCAGACATGAATAGAGATACCAATACAAATAAAGACAGAATCATTGATATGTGCATGGACATTAAGGCCATAACTTTTACACCAATGAGAAAGTATGATAACTCAAATGGGGGTCTAAGAGCTTGAATTATATCAAAAAAATTTGAAATAGGGATGAAATTGATGTAAATAATAATGTGTTTTATCTAAATTGGAAAATTGTTAAAAAATGATTTGATATGGAAACTAGTGATATATTTTAAATGAATATCTAATTACCATACCATTAAAAAATAGTAACTGAGGATGACCACATGATAAATTATAATTGAGGGTTCAACTAAAATACTACTGAGATAATATAGGGATATAGTATATTCATTATTAGGATAAAATCATGCCTCTAACTAATTGTAGTAAGGATAGATACATTTAATATTCATCGACACCAAACAAATGGGTCTATCATGATTTGATATACCCAATATTATTATCCATATAAGATTTATAGAGATTTATATAATCAATTTAAAAATTATTCTATATGGTAAGGGACTATTTATAATGTATTTGGGACACTGGTTCAGTACTGACCTATATTAGGTTATTAAGATAAGTAAAATGGGTTATAACTGGTCGAAGATTTATGATTGGGTTCGATACAAATGCCTTGATTGTGTCTACGTATCCTATAAAAATATTAATCAAGCCACACATAGTTATAGTGATAAAATAAATGTTTTCTTATGAAGGAGTAAAATTTAGAAACACTTAACAAAAATACGGAGACCATACATTTGGAGGGGGAATTGATGAGAGTGGAATTTGTGGTTAGGTCTAATATAGATGATATATATTACACTACTTTTCCTATGATAATAGAAATAAAAACACACATAGTTCTTAAAACGATATAAAAATATCATCTTAGTAAGGGGTTAATATAGTGAACACCTATATAAAATGATGAAGGCATGAGTGTGAGGTTGTTGGGGGGGGGATGGGATGTAAATGAAATTTATAGGTGGGTCTGTGATATGGGGTTTTTATTTAATATATAACATTTTATTATAGGAATAAAGAAAAATGTAGTTTTTTTAGTGGTTTATATTTAGATTTGACACATGCATATGGAGGACTAAAATATTTCCAACCTATAATTGGGCTATGCATAGGAAACTCAATGTGAATTGAGACCGAGACCCAGGCTGGGATGGAGAATTTTGAGTGAATGATACATATAGTTTGTCCTTGGATAAAGTGTTTGAGAGTTAATAAATATCCTAAAATAATTAAAAGAAAGACATAAATATTTATCTACTTAGAGATACATCTATATATTGATCATATATTGGGAAAATGAGAAGAAACAATCTCAATTCTACGTGTTTAGAAAAATGATTTAAATTATTGAACCTAACCACTATGAAAGAGTTTAAGGAATTTAGGGGAATGAGATATATGGTTGGGAATAACATAGAATACTCAGATGTAACTATGTATCCTAAAATAATACGAATAAATGAAGAAATTTTTCTAAAGTGGTCTATATTCTGATTTTTCTTATACATATGAGAGAATGAAATGGTCCTTCCATATTTCTATGTTACAAAAAAACCCAATGTGAATTTGTGAGGTCTCAAACACTATGAGTGAATGGATGTCAAAAGAGGAGTAAATTTTCTGCTAAACCTAGGTAAATGGACTCAAGTTTCACTATATATCAAATTATTATAGGAATTAAGCGACCTATGGTTATGAGTAAGGTTATTTTTGTTGTATTATAGGCTTATAGATGGGCCCACACACTAGGACGACTTACCTAGGTCTATTTCTTGTGTAAGGAAATCAAGTTGTATAGACATTCCAATCAAATGTATATAAGGGTTACGTGGGATAGACCTTTGTGTAAAATAGTATGAAATCATGTAATATGGATTATATGATATGAATTTTATATTCATTCCACAAGGACATTGGGAAAACTTCTTTGGGAATATCTATCTCATGAAAATGGGTGAAAATGTAATGTAAATATCCAAATATTAGAACATTTAAGGTAACCCAACAAAATTTTTTGAAGTATCAAACACCAAGATGACATAGAAATTTGGTAGTGATGGTATTTTTGGCTATAACCAAAATTTACTATCCAATAATCTCAATGTATCCTACTTTAATAGGAATCATGACAGGTGCAGTTATCACGTACCTGGGAATTTGTTTAATCTAGTATGTGATTATGGATCAGAAAACCATACACTATGAGATCTTTCATAGATCATGATCCCATTAATAGAATCCAATTATGTGAAATAAACCACTTTTAAAATTAATATTTATATGAGATATAACTTTATGTTAAATAGTTTAATGTCATTTGAAAGGGATAATATGTTGTGTGGTTTAATGTCATTTGATGAGGATGAGTTATTATTTTGTTTAGATTTATGAAATTAGGACTTTGGTTTTGTATAGTTAATGTTCCTATAATTATAACCATCTCTAAGTATCATAGATCCAAGAAGAATAGACTTGGGGACCCAATGTGAAGCTATAAAAAGTACTTCATAGGAAAACATGTATTAGGAGATAGCATACTACACACTCCATCCCTTCAGATCTGGGAAAATATCCATTAGAGTATACCTTTTATATGATGTATGTTTTTTTATAAATTATCTTTCAGAAATGTGAGTTACTTATCATGTTTCATTGGAATTCTCAAGGATGATATGAATTATCCTTTGATAAAAAAACATAGGTGGAGATTATTATTGAATTTTTTTGTGACGGATTTCCAATGGAAATCAAGGTTATACAGTGTGTGTAACTATTTATTTCTGAGTCACTATGATTTTTCAGGTTTGATCTAATACTTTTCATCTTCGGATAGATGTTTGAAAATTGATATGCGAAGTGAACGCATCTAAATTCATTTGGTATGAATACTTCGTTCCTCTACACCCATGAGTATGGGATTCCGTATGTTGCGGTACAAGTCTTCATATGATAAACCCACAAATATTAAAGGAGTTTTTCTAGAAAATTATTCTTGTATTTTCCCATCAAAATCTAAATAATATTTAAGATAACCTTTTTGAATGCCTTTAACATTCAACTTCTCACCATATGATTTTGGGATGAATGATTTTAATGAATATTATATAACAAATATAATTTTATATTATTTGAGGCTTAAAAATTTGTATCATTATCTATTAAAATAATATGTTGGAATCTAAATTCTGAAATGATATTAAACATGATAAAGTTTAATATACTAGTTTTACCAACCTTTTTAGAGGTTATTTCTTAAACCCATTTGAGGAATAATTCAATAGAAATAATTATGAACTTGATGTGTCATACCAATTATGGAGGTTTAAACACCATAAAATCTATCTTAGTTACTAATAATAACCAGGATTATTTGTTATTTTTTAGTAGTTCTAGGATAAGATGAATGCAATTACCATGAATCAGGCATGCATGTCACTTAATGGTGAATTTAATGAAATCCTACATAATTTCTGAAAAGATATATTTGAGTCCTCTTAACTAATGGAAGAGATTTTCCCTTGATTGATGACAACCAAGGGAACTAGTTTAAACATCCTACAAAAATAAAGAGGGTCACTAGACCTTTAATACAACTGAAGAGGAGGCCTTCATAGCCTAATTTCTAAAGTAATTTCTATGAATTCACACCTTTATAAATGATACATTTTTCTTCTCACCAAAAAAATTGATCCATCCTATCTCAATCATGGGGGAGAATCCCTTTTTATATATACTTTATTTTCTGAGTAATCTAATTATGTATGGAGTAAAATTATTAATGTGAAATCTTTCATTGGTCTAAGGTATCATTATCCTAATTTATTTACTCTATATAATTGTTGATTAATGGAGATATCGTCCTACAATGAAAAATGAGAATCACTTTCCCATCATAATATTAAAATTCTAATGTGGTAGTTGAATTATAAAATGCATCTACTTGGTAATTATTAAGTGATTATTTTCTTTCAGTGCCAACTCTGAATGAAATTATGATATCAACACTTGCACAAAGTTAATAATTGGTTTTAGATCTTCATTTTCAGTATATAAAAATAATATATCCATATTATGTCTCCACATGTGATAAAAATTAAATTTATTAGGGTAGTTACCATCCTATCATCTATTAGGGAAGGAATTCCAATAAGGTACAGATCATATTGGGTACTTATGGGGGATCATTTATATATTTTTGGTTCTATTGATGTTGATTGAATAAAATTTTAGATGAATCTGAAGATGAACATGTCACATAAAATATTACATGGTTAATTTGGATCAAAGTTGGATGATTAATTCATTCCTTATTGATTTAATATACACTATTGACCAATTTTATCATCATATAGACATAAAATTCATAGGTCTTTCTATAAATGTATTCCCGACAATATCATATATCTTCTAGCGTGGAAACATAGACATGATTCACCTAAGCTGGTGGATAGATGATATTTATTTTTCTAGTGTATATCATAATCTGGTTAAATTATTTATTGAAAAATAAATCATATATTTTGTTCCCCAATATATGCTAATAAGGATATTAATTGATGTGATCATTAAAACCATCCCCAATCAATCCTTTGACTTCTGAAAACATAATAATATTACCTTCTATGGTAGAATCAAAATAATGTGGAGACTGTTATTTCCAAAAAATAGACATTGTTATTCCTATCCTTTAAATTTTGACCATTTTATTCAATCATCCCATCCTGAAAAGAGTGTTATTTATGTTGTTGTTTCCCAGGTTGAAGTACACCATGATAGTTAGTTGGATCACGAACCAAAGTTGGAATTAACCCCAGTTTAAAAGTGGTGGTCATCATTTCTACCCTACCCAATTTCGTCCCAAACATTGAAGATGTCAACTAAGACTTCACTCTAGAACGCAGAAGTGTTTCCTCTAATCATTACGTCGAACAAAAATATTTCTAGAATCCAACATCAAACATAAATTTGATGATAACTTTATATACCTCATGTAAATGATTCTATATAAAGATCACCAGTAAATTATCATATCAGAGTTACATGTTCAGGGATTAGGTGAAGCCTTTCCACCTAGTGATTAATTATTTAAACCATTCATTTTATTATTAATCATAGTTTAATTGGTCAAAAAGGTTAATCCTCATCATCATTGAACTAAACTAGTAGATGAAATATCACCTAAGATCTTTCCAATTCAAAATGTACCAAACTAATAAATTATTTTACCGTGTAAAAAATAGTCCTTCCAAAGTACGTATAAAGAACATGAACTCATCATATCCTATATTTTTGGTGTTACCATTGTTGGATCACATAAATACATGAAATACGTAAGATTCTATCAGGGGTCTCCAATATAATTAAATGTAACCATGGTTAAAATCTCATGGTTCATTGGAGGAAGATTCAAATACACCCACTTAGGAAACTAATTTTTATTTTGTTTCACCTTTTCTCAAAATCCTTCCAAGGTTTTTATTTTAGAAGTCAAAGATTCAATCAATTGAAGAAGCTCTTATTGTATTAATTCTATAGTCTATGTTTGAGATAAATGTTTGGAAATCATGATATGGTCATCCTATCAATGCTTGTGGAAAATAACTAGTCTATGATGGTATTGGTAAGTTGTATAAAATGGTGTCAGTTTTTGTCTTAGTGATGGTAATTCATGATAATCACTTAATTTTGGAGTCTGGTAAACTAGTTGTTGCATCCTTAAGTTGATTATGTGGCTCCTCTATACTCTATGGGTTGTAAAATTTTCTCATATTTAATGGGTTAAGTATAAAGAGGCATGGAATATTAAGACTAATAGTTTCATTCAGTGAGTATAATTCCTTTGTGTAATTAAACATCATGTTGCCTAAATTATTTTCACTCCACTTCATATAAGGTGATATTTTTTTTAGTACAAAGAGATTCAATTTATTTTGGTGGTGGGTGTTCTATTTAGGCATCAACACATTTTCCTTTCTTCTTTGATAAATCTTATAGAGTGTGTTGTAATTTAATGTTCAAATGATCTTATAGTCAATATCATACATTTTATGTTGAGTGACAACACCCTCCTCTAATAATTTCATGTGAGTTTTATTACAAATAGATACATTATCATTCTATTCTTATTTATTTATATCATGATTAAAATTATGTATAGGGATTCCATCAATAAACTTTATTAACATGAATTGGTTGGTATGAGTCAGATCCACATTTTCATCAGAATAAAAAGGAGCATGTAGGGTCCTCAAAATTCTGTAAAGGAGAATGAGAATCCCCATTCATCCAATGGAGATTCTACATAATTTCCCCCGAAATAATTGGGGAAAAGTGTGGATAATACTCAATGGATGGCACAAGATGAACCGGTTTGCAGACCAGTCCAATGATAATGGTACGCGGCCGGTTCCACGAAGCGCCCCCTCTGCGGACCACTGTCGTTCGTGGAACAGAGGTGAGGATCCTCCACGGGTGTGAAACAGGACGGGCACCAACCCGGTCCACCATCACGAACCACCCCAGCCGTGAACTGTGTCAACCGTCCTGGGCCGCATCTGTTGTCATTCACGAAATGGAGGTGGAACCCTGCGCGACCGTGAAACACTCCCCGAGGTATTTTGGTTCACGGGGGAGGTGCGTTCAATGCCCCCCACGAGTTGCGGATTGAATGAGTCATCTGTAAACCGGGTTTCGGGTCCTTCATAAAAGGTGCCACATGACCACAGATACACCTCTTTCCCCCCCCCCCCCTCTATAAAAGCAGACCGAGGGAGAGGAAAAGGGAAAAAATAGGAAAAAAGGGGAAAAAGAGAGGAGAGGATATCGATCAGATTCAGGTGAAAGGATTTCGAAGTAAGAAGCTTAGGATTTCACAAACAGCGAAGTTCGGATTCACGAACTAGAACAGGTATGAAGCTGGAAACAAATTAATAAGGAACCGAAAATGCATAACAACTTGGTGAACCGTGAACTTAAAATAACAATGAAAAGAAGACCGCGAACCATGGCCCCTCCGCAGATGCACTCCCTGCGGACCAGGGAGTTTATACCCCTTTTCTGATCCGTCGCACCGCGTAGCACCATCCTATGTGGGAGAAGCCCCGACCGACGAACCTCCGACCGATGTCGCCCTCGGCTGCCACTGCTCGCATGGACCCCTTCGCGTACCAACCTGGTACACAGACCGAACCCAAAGACGTGAACCACCCTGGTTCGCGGGATGCCCATCAGTCCACGAACCACCCTGGTTCGCGGACAACCCCTCCATCCTCGTGTCACCTCCCTAAGCGAAGGCTCCACCCCTCATACTCTCGTGTGGCCCACCAAATCCTTTGGAGTTCCCATTCCCCGAGCCAGATAAAATCCTTCCAATCCAGCCTGATACTTCACAACCCCCTCATTGGCCCATTCATCGGCCCCGAGACGAGGACTCCACCAGAGCCACCAGACCCATGTGATGTAACCTTTAGGCACATCAGCGCACCGTTTTGAGTTCACATAACCATGGTAGGCGAAGGCGAAGTGGTTTCCCCGGCCCTTGAGCAGATTCCCGAGTCACTCCTCGGACCACATTCCCAGGGTAGTGCAGAGTCCAAGCCTGGGAGTCCCCTTTCTGCCCCTCCACTTGTTAGGACTGGGGCACCTCTCTCATCCACGGGGAGTTGCGTACTACCAATCAGAAGGAATAACTCTTGCCCCTCTGTACTTTCCCACGGCCAAGGAAGGGTGTATCGGGGAAGGGTGATGCTCCGTTCTTCTTTGGGGCCAAGTCCCTCTCCCACTGCGCTTTGTCGCCATTAGGCATCCATCTCGGAGTAAGCCCAGACTTTTTGGTCCGCTCCATGTGTAAGTCGCACTTTACTTCCCATGGACGCACCTTTCGCGACGTGATCATCTGGTCCATGTTGCCTCCTATTTCTAACACCGAGCATGACTCACATGGGTTTAGAGTAAGAATCGACTATGAAATCCTCTCCTGGGCCTCCACAGAGTGTAAGCCCCAATCCATTACCCTTGGCCTCCTCAGAGTGTAAGCCCCAATCCATTACCATGGGCCTCCTCAGAGTGTAAGCCCTATCCTAATTCGAACTATGTGGACTTTTATTCCCCACCACAGAGATACGTAGGAAGCCTCCAAGAGGTTCAAGCCCATTACCCATCGCACTCCCGGTCTATCTTCACGTCGGTTCTCCAACACCACACCCATGTGAACTACAAGGACTTTGATCCATGTCAAGGCATGGTACGTAGGAAGCCTCCACAAGGTTCAAGCCCAATAATAGGTTGTTCCAACCCCCTTCATTTCGGTTTATCATTTGCCCCTCATGACGTTAAATTGTACTTCCGAATTATGAGGACTCTGATTCCCCTCACAAGGATACGTAGGAAGACCGTATCATGGGTTCGATCCAAATTCTAAAGTCATTAATCTGTCCCCCCTAGATGATAATAAACTCCAGAGCACCCAGTTATGAGGCTTTAAACCAGCGTCATCCCAACAAGTCTCAACTCCTCAGAGTCATTCATCCAATGAGAGGGGTGGTAAACCTCAGGCCTAAATTATTCTGAATCCCTGTGTTTAGCTGACCATTACCAACCAAGAATAACACGTGGATACTATGCTTGGGTATAAACCAACGATTCAAAAACATATGAATACATATTATATCTATAAGAGAGTTCCAAAACAGGCAATAATTCCCCCCAAAAGGGTTCTATGAGCCCGACTTCCCATTCTCTCAACCAATGTGAGTTCTTAAGTATCGCTAGCCAAATCGCCCAGTGAACGCCTGCCTTTGGAAAGCAGGTCCACGTATCGTTGGATACGGAACCGTTGGGAATTTCTAAACTGACCCAAAATAGGAAATGGTGAATCTGATGTGAATCATTAACAAATAATGGTGTATTTAACCTAATCTCACTATGTTCCCCCTTATACTCACATGGAGGACCAAGCAAGGTCATTAATTACTCATGGGATCATGAGATGCTGCATTGACGGGTTTTCTGTTTGTATTTGTTAAAATATTTGACATGTACCACTCAGAACTCCCTTCGATCCAATGGCATCATAGAGGAACTCACAAGCACGTGCTTCCAACAATGCAATGACTAGAATCCCTCACCAACAGAGGACCCCATCTCCTACCCAGCCTCTTCAATGCTAGGTCTTTGATGCATTGATCTGAGAGTACCACTTGAACGGTACTCTCCCAACGGTGGAGGCAGCCATGCGTGGCCTCCAATCTGCCAGGACTCGTCGGTCGCCTGCACAGCAGCAACCACAAAAGCAGATCCAGATGTCCCCTATTGTCGTCTCAAACCGTTCGGGTGTCTATCCCCAGAACGAGACAACGTGTACCTCCCTTATCTTTGGGAGGTGGATAAGGTTGACATGAAGGACTTATTCCCCACTGAACGGGGGTTACTCTCTAAGGCCCCCACCGGAAGACGTCATCGTGGTCACACCGCGACTCAACATACTCATGGTAAGTAGGATGTCGCCATGAGGATCCAAGACCACGCTCCCCGAGCTCCGGCCCCTCAGACCGCCCGACGAGGGAGGAAAATGTACATATAGGGATCGGTCATCACACTTGTCCCTGAGGTGAAGCTCTGCTTCCCAGTCATGGAGATGTATTACGAACAGGCACATACACCAGTTCCCTCCTCCAAAGCCTACCATCCAGACATGGAAGCATCATACGAGCAGTCGTGCATCCCCACCAGGCTCCATCAAGCCCATCGCTCACACAGGACAGAACCTACCCTGCAGGCACCTCTCCCTACCCAGGGTTGTGAAGCCCACCAACCCGATGTGGTGGCGACCCAGCGCCTACAAGACCAGCTCCTAGAAGATTCTCTTGATGCCTACCATCCCGGAATGGTGGTGATCAACAAATCCCACCATCCAGATGTGGTGGCAATTAATAGGTGGTCATGTCTCCCTACCAACAGAGGCCACCGAATCAATACAGTGGGAAACCAATATATGCAGGGCCAGTTCCCTACAGATTCATGTAAAGTCCGTCATCCGGGTGTGATAGCAAATGGAGAGATAAGTCGGCGTATCCCAACACAGGGGATGATTCGTTCACCTGCCCTGACACAGGACAATTGTCAGTACCCACTGACCACCGGAGGAATGAAGCGTGATATTTCTACTCCGATACTGGAATGGTCCTTCATACCCGTTCTAGCCAAAGATGTCTCTCTTCATATCCTGTCAATGATGGAGGAGCAGGTATCGATCCCAGATCATATCTTGCAGACTTTCCAGAATGTAATTGCATCTGCGGCAACAACAAGGACTCGGGTCCATGAGCCCATCTCTCTATTTGAGGCGACTCATCTAAGAGATGAGATAGTTGCCTCGGAGTAGATCTACAGCCCTGCTTTTTCCCAGGAGGGTCATCGGCCATATTCCACGACGCAAGGTCAACCGGATCGAGCAGTTTCACTTATTCCAACTGGGGACACCCGTCCATCATGGTGGATGCTCTAGAGGAGTCATATATACCTGCTAAAAGTCAAGATGTTCGTCGACATAACCCAACAACATCACGGGACCCAATTAGACAGGGACCCAAAGGTGAAGGTCATTGTCAATAGCAGATGGTCCCCGCTGCCCGCAAGAAAGCACCCCGAACGTGCCGAATGCAGCTGGAAAATAAAGAGTGGGTTCATGACTTCTCTATTCATGAATCTAGGGTTCCTGATGCCTCTATGAAAATATCGAAGGCTCAGAACCCTTCCCACACATTACAATGTTATGGGAGTGGTAGTAGCAGTTATGAAGGTCCTCCCCGCAATGTTACTACCAACAGCTCTGAAGGTCCTCCCCAGAGCACCCACGGGGGCCTCCCCCAAGGGCATTTAACTATCGATCACGAGAGTTTCTCTTTTGATGTGAGTCATGGAAACCCTCCGCGTGGCCAGAAGATCGGGCAGCAAGAAGGCCCTCCACTTTCTGCAGTCCACCCTGAAGGTCCTCCCAGGGGTATACACTGCAAACACTCTCCAAGAAGTGGGACCATAGATTATGATAGTAGTCCTCGCTAGCATAGTTGCAACTGTGGAGGCCCTCCCCATGGTGACATCTCATCACGACAAGAATGTCCTCCCCTTGTCATGGCTTTCCCGGAAGTTCCTCCCTAGGGGTTACATTGCAATGACACTCTACACAGCCAGGAATCAGATCACGGTGGTAGTCCTTGCCGCCTTGATAACGGAGGTCCTCTCTGTAGAGACGTCAAGCAATGAGAAGGACCTCCCCTCATTGCGGTACATTCTAAAGGCCCTCCCCATGCTGTACCCCGCAGATATTCTACCTGCAGTAGCTGTAATGGTAGTCCTCGCCATTGCAGCAGCTGTGATGGTAGTCCTCACCACCACGACCTCCATTGTGACGGTCCTCCCCATAGTGGCCCCAAGCAACAAGAAGGTCCTCCCCTTATCGCAATGTGTCTTGAAGGTCCTCCCCAGGATACACATAAAACGTCCAACCATGATGGTCATCCTCACCATGATGGTGGTTGTTGCGAAGTCCCTCCCCGTAACAACACTACGTAGCCAGAAGGTCCTCCCCTCATTGTGATATGCCTTGGAGGTCCTCCCTAGAGTATGCGCTGCAAAAGTACTCAATGCAGTGAGGCGTCAAGCAGTAATGGTAGCCCTCGTTGTTACAACATGGATAACGGAGGCCCTCCCTACCTAGACGTCATTCAACAAGAAGGCTCTCCCCTCTTTGTAGTACATTCTAAAGGCCCTCCCCATGGTGTACCCTCCAGGTTATCTCCCTATGGCAAATGTGAGGGTATTCCTCACCATTTCGGCTGCCATTGCGAAGGTCCTCCCCACAGTGACATATCATATCGACAGGAAGGTCCTCCCCCTGCCGAATCAAGCACAGAAAATCTCTCATATGCTGAGGCACTCAGAAGGATGGGATCGAGCATGTCATAATCCTAGTTAGTCGCCAACGACACCCTTCTTCGATCAGGAGATGATCCGGGGCCACGTTCATCTTCTGAACCACCCCAGAATCGGTTATATGATAATTCAACACTAACCGGCCCCACTGCCACCAGCCATACTATCATCCAGCGCCTTAGTTGGGCCGACCAGGTAGAGTAATCACTAGCAGAGGAGTATGCCGACATGTTACACTAGAGGAAATGACTAGCCCGAGATGATATCCCAGTTATGTTTTGGCTCATGACCACCTATCAATTTGATATACCCAGAAAGTTGTCGGAAGAATACGTGTATGACAACCGCTCCAATATGTGGGAAACCCTCCGCTGGATAAAATAAAGCTTCATACCCTAGGAGGGGTGTGTAG
This sequence comes from Viscum album, assembly GCA_963277665.1. Taxonomy (NCBI): domain Eukaryota; kingdom Viridiplantae; phylum Streptophyta; class Magnoliopsida; order Santalales; family Viscaceae; genus Viscum; species Viscum album. The sequence continues at coordinate 1,968,329,937 of OY728119.1, read as the reverse complement.
ATCATGTCAATACAATAGAAGACCTTCTGCGTCACATCAACCTAGAAGCTCTTCCTCCAGCGCGACAACCGCGACATGAGAGGCATACAGAAAGCATGGAGTTAGCTTGACTACATACACTGCACCAGCTATGTCACCTCATTGGTGACACTCTGATGGGAGTCCATATCAGTGGATGGGGAGAACATTGGTCTCTGAATTTCACTCCGCTCCCTGCCCAGAAGAACCCGTTAGGTGTAGTGTTTCGCAACGCCATCACGGCAAGACAACGATCGAGTGGTCCCCCTGTTTGGGAAAGGTGACACACCCAGCAGAGACAGGCCTTGAGTAAGTCCCAAAAGCATCAGGCCCAGCAGGAAAAAGCTATTCACGAAATCTTAAATCAGTCCACCGAGCAGGGATTCATGCCTGGACACACAATCGAATGGATCCCTGCTCCGAATGGTCTGGAAATGGTTCTTGATGACCCCCTCAGGCAGCTTGGCGGAGATGACGTACTGCCCATCAACCATGTTGAGAGTAGGGATTCATGCCTGGACACACAATCGACTTTCCTCATGACTTCATCCATGATGCCCGATCATAGCAGGGCGGAAATGACTGATGTCCCTCAAATTAGGGGTGAATACTTGAGCGAGGGTGCCCACAATGCCTCACCTCCAGACTCCCAGGAGCCCAAGTCAAGAGCTCTCCCCTCGCTGGATCAATAATATGAGGATTTGGGAGAAGAGGAGGAGGAAGATCTCAGGGATGCACCCCCCCCCCCCCCCCCCCCACATTTTAGGAAGGTATCTCCACCACTGTGGACGAGCTCATGGAAATAAACCTGGGTACCAAGGAAGACCCGAGGCCCACTCTCATTAGTGTATTCATGTCTCCCGAGGAGCACGAGGTATATACCTCCTTCTTGAAGAAACACCGGGATTTTTTTGCCTAGAATTACACGGAAATGCTGGAACTCGATCCCGAAGTGGCGACCCACCACTTAGGTCTGACAGAAGACCACCGGGGATATAAACAAGCCGCCAGATGAACGTACCCCTCACATGCTGCCAAAATATAGGCTGAAGTCAAAAGGCTTATTAAAGAAGGCTTCATTCAGGAGGTCCAGTACCCCATCTGGTTGGCCAACATTGTCCCTGTCAAGAAAAAGAACAGGAAAATCCGTGTTTGCATTGATTTCAGAGATCTCAATCAGCATTGTCCAAAAGATGATTTCCCGGTCCCGATCACCGAGTTATTAAACAAGGCAGCGGCCAAGTATGAGGCTCTATCCTTCATGGATGGTTATTCTAGGTATAATCAGATCCAGATGGCCCCAGAAGACGAAGAATCCACTGCCTTCAGAGCCCCTCAAGGATTATTTTGTTTCTGGGTCATGAAATTTGGTCTCAAGAACATTGGTGCCACATATCAACGCACCATTCATCGTATCTTTAAACCATTCCTAGGGAGATTCATCGACTACTACATGGATGACATGGTGTTAAAATTAATACAGCACTCGGATCATCTGTCAGACCTTGAAACTGTCTTCAACAAACTTCGACAGCATAGCCTGAAGTTGAAACCCTTGAAATGCACCTTCGGGGTTACCTCAGGGAAATTTCTTGGCTTCGTCGTACGCCATCGTGGCATCGAAGTCGACCCCGAAAAGTCAAAGGTTATCCTTGGCCTGCCACCTCCTCGCAATCTCACTATGTTGAGAGGATTCCAAGGGCACCTGGCCTATATCAAACGGTTCATAGCCAACCTGTAAAGAAAATGTTTTTCCTTTAAAAGGTTAATGAAGAAGTGAGTCACGTACCAATGGACAGATGACTACCAAGAGGCATTCGACGGCCTAAAAAAGTACCTCTTAAGCCCACTGGTGCTCATGCCCCCGGTTGAAGGAAGACCTATCATCCTATATGTGATGGCCCAAGAGCAGTCCATGGGAGTGTTCCTCGCGCAGGAAAATGACACTGTTAGTGAAAACAGTCTCTGTTACCTCATCTGAACCATGATCGATGCTGAAACTTGATAATCAAACATCGAGAAGAGTTGTTTGGCCTTGGTCTTCGCAGTTCAAAAGTTACGACATTATCTACAGCATCATGAAGTCCATTTGGACTCACGTAGTAACCCGCTAAAGTACATCCTTAGCCTCGCAATGCTGATCGAGCGACTGTCTTGATGGGCAGTCATCCTCCAACAGTTCGACATCCAGTTTGTGCCACAGAAAGCCGTCAAGGGCCAGGAATTAGCAGATTTTCTAGCAGAGCACCCTTCAACGGGGACCACCACACTAGACGCCGAGCTACCTGATGAAGACATCTTCTCCGTTCAAGAGGAGGTCCCAGCATGGGAAATGTACTTCGACAGCACATCCCAAAGCCCAACCGAGAAGAGGATGGAAGATCCCAAATTTAACAAGGTGGGCTTGAGGATAATACTCATGTCCCCAGACAAGGCAGCCTTTCCATATTCCTTCCTCATATCAGAAGGATGTATGAACAATGAAGCGGAGTATCAATCCCTCATTGTGGGCCTGGAGCTCGCACTCCAGGCACAAGTACGACACCTTAAGGTAAAAGGTGACTCAGAACTTGTCATCAAGAAAGTCAACGGTGACTATGCTATCAAGAAGGAGGAGCGGATTCCCCTATTTGACCATGTCTGAGGGTTAATGACAGAATTCTCCACAGAAGTAACATTGACCTATATTCCCCAGTCTCAGAATGCCCAGGCCGACGCATTATCTAATGCGGCCACAGCCCTAGCTGACCTAGACCAAGATGAAACAACTATCGGTATTGCTCATTGTCGAATAGTCTTGTCGTTTGTTCAGGACAAGATGGAAGAAATCAGCGAATTCAGTCCTATCCCAGATCCATATGCTCCTGCCACCGGCTGAATGACCCCTATTGCAAACTACCTTCAACGGGGAGAACTTCCATCAGACCGGGATGAACGAGAGAAAATACAGAGAAGGGAAATCAACGTTTTCATATACGGCGTCACGGGTCAGTAAGAGGTCCTCTAAAAACGAGGCCTCGATGGACTCCTCCTCAGATGCATTGATGGAGAAGAAACTGATGTCGTCATGACTGAAGTGCATGCCATAGTATGTGGAGCACATCAGTTAGGGTCTAATATTTCCCATCAGGTTTGAAGGCTTGGGTACTATTATCCCACCATGGCACGATATTGCGAGCACAATACCACAAAATTCCACTCATGAAAAATTTATGCCAACTTCATACACCGATCCCCAGAGTTACTTCATCATGATAAGTACTCCTAGCATTTTTCTATCTGGGGAATGGATGTTGTGGGACCATATACTCCCACCACATCCAAATAGCTGAAGTATATCCTCACGGCAACCGACTTCTTTTCCAAATGGGTGGAAGATATACCACATAAGGATGTCGGGGCATGAAACACTGCCAACTTTGTGAAAGCCAATATCATTACCCGATTTGGCGTCCCCCATACCATACTAAAGGATAACGGCACAAACTTCTGATCTGCAGAATTGGAGAAACTATACCAAGAATATTGAATTAAGGCTAACCACTCATCCCGCTACCACGCAGTGGCCTATAGACAGATAGAGGCTTTCAATAAGAACTTTTCCAACATTCTGCTGAAAATGGTGGACAAGGACAAGAAATTGAGACCAGATAAACTCCTTCATGCATTGTGGCCTTATCGAACCACGATCTGCACCACTACTCAGGCTACTCCGTACTCATTAATATACGGTACAAGAGCAGTCCTTCCCATTCAGCTCCAATGACCCTCGCTCCGGGTTGCCGTCTATGATCAATTATCCAACAATGAGAAATCAGAAAAGCGGATAGGTGAATTGGAACAGCTAGACGAGAAGCGGTTGCTCACTTTTCACCATCTAGAAGTATATCAGAACCAGATTGCGCTAGCCTTCAATAAAAATGTTCGTCTTCAGTCTTTCTTGGAAGGAGAATTTGTATTGGTCCTCCGGACCCCAATGATACCCAGAAAGAAACCTCCAAAGCTAGATCCCTAGTGGGAGGGACCATATGTTATACACAAGGTCTACTCTAATGGAGCATATTCCATGATCTCCATGGATGGGAAGTTCACTACCGCTCTTACAAATGCGAGATTCTTGAAGAAGTATTTCGCATATAAACTAAAAGTAGTTATCATCCGAGATGAAAGACGTTAAACTGCCAAGCACCCAACGGTCCAAACTCTATGACCCTAATATAAGAGTATTTCGTCCTCACTAGCATAACTTAAAGTAGTCATCATCTGAGCTGCAGGACGTTAAACTGCCAGGCACCCAATGATCCAAACTCTATGACCCTAAAATAAGAGTATTTCATCCTCACCGGCATAACTAAAATCCATTATTGTTTGAGTTGCAGGATGTTAAACTTCCAAGAACCAAACAGTCCAAACTCTATGACCCTAAACTAAGAGTATTTTTTCCTCACCGGAATAACTAAAATCAGTTATCGTCTGAGCTATAGGATGTTAAACTGCCTAGCACCCAACGGTCCAAACTCTATGACCCTAAACTATGAGTATTTCGTTCTCACCCGCATAACTAAAAACAGTTATTGTCTGAGCTGCAGGACGTTAAACTGCCAAGCACCCAACGGTCCAAACTCTATGACCCAAAAATAAGAGTATTTCATCCGCACTACATGATTTTAAACTACATGAATTTCATAGAACTACGTACGGCTTGATTCCTGCCCTCGCAGAATACGTAGCGACACCAGGATCCCCTATTCTGGCACAACCACTCCCAAATGGAATAAAATAAAAAAAATGTCCCCTTCCCCCTGTGTACGGACCAACCCTGAAGGGGGTGTATTGTCCTCAGAGAACTATGTGAGGCTTGATTCTTGTCCTCGCAGGATAGGTAGTGACACCAGAATTCCACACCCTGGCCCAACCACCTCAAATGAAGCCAAAAATGCCCCTCCCCCATACAGACCCAACCTGCATTGGGTGTATTCACTAAAATAACTACTTATGGCTTGATTACTTCCCTCACGGGATACGTAGTGACATCAGGGTTCCCCATCCTGGCCCAACCATTCAGAAAAAATGGTCTCTCCCCCAGTGTACGGACCAGACCTGCATGGGGTGTATTCTTCGTCCTCACCGCATGACGTTAAACTGCACAGACATTAGAGAACTACGCTAGGATTGATTCCTTCCCTCGCGGGATACATAGTGACACCATGGTCCCTCACCCTAGCACATCCATGCCCAAATTAAAATAAAAAATTCCCTTTTCCCCCGTGTAAGGACAAGACCTGCACGAGGTGTGTACCTCGTCCGTGCTGCATGACGTTAACCTGCATGGATAAGGATTAAAAATGTCATTTCCCCCCGTGTACAGACCAACCCTGTACGGGGTGGCTTCCTCTTCCTTACCACACGATGTTAAATTTTTAGGAAAAGAAGGAATGAAAATTCCATCTCCCCTCATGTACGTACCACCCCTGCATGGGGTGTACCCATTTCATAGAACTACATACGGCTTTATTCCTTCCCTTGCAGGATACGTAGCGGCGCCATGATCACCCATCCTAGCCAAGCCACCCCCAAATGAAGATTTAAAAAATGCCCTTCTCCCCTATGTATGGACCAGACCTGCACGGGGTGTGTTCATCGTCCTTTCCACATGACGTTAAACTGCACGGGTAAGAAAACTAAATATACCCCATTTCCCCCCTTGTAAGGACCAGACCTGCATGGGGTGTACTCCAAAAAGATCTAAGTGTGGCTTGATTCCTGCCCTCTTGGGATATGTAGTGACGCTGGGATCTTATCTCCTAGCCCAGCCGCCGAGAAAATAAAACACAGGCATATATACCCCTTGTCCTCACCGCACGACGTTAAACTGCATGGACTTCATCCTCACCACATGATGTTAAACTGCACGGACTTCCTCCTCACTGCACGACGTTAAACTTCACAGACTTCGTTTTGACCCACCCAAGATATATGGTGAAATGAGATGAGAATAATCCTTGAGAATTTGGATACGTCCTCTCCATGCATCAGACTCCATGACCTGGATAATGGAGGATCTTCATAACCATTCATGGACATTGGAAGTAGATAGTTATCGACCCGTGGACACCATTGCATGACTATGCATACCATGCCCTCAACGGATCTTCATATTGATATCCCCTGGACCGTCTACCAAAGGAATGGTTTCCTTGGGTGATACTCTTCCTAGATCCATACACTTACTGGCCTCAGAGCCCCAATATCATATCTCCCGATCCAAAAATTTATGGAGCAGTGGTTTACAAGTCCATACCCCTTTACACATCCAATCGTTGCCAGGTTATCCCTACCCGGTTAGCCTATGTATCCACCCATAGTTCACATGAATACCTGCTTCTACGAACATCAAGCCAGGGCTAGTCCACTTTGACTCAGCGGACAATTACAGTGAAGATGTTTCTTGTATGCTCGGACACCATTATCCCCGCATGTCGAACTCTATACTGTGAGCATACTTGGATTTTCATAATCATTCATGGCCATCAAAAGTGGAAAGTCATCGACCTGGGGACACCTTTGCGTGACTATTCATACCATGCCCTCAGCGGCTCTGCATATTGATGGCCCCTGGCCCGTCTACCAAAGGAAAGATTTCCTCAGGCGGTACTTTTCCTATCTCCATACGCTTATCGGCCTCGGAGCCCCCACACCACATCTCCTGATCTACAAAACCTCAGAGTTATAGTTTATTACCTCCATCCCCCACCATGTTCAGAGTATATCAGTGCATGTTAACTTAGCTATCCTTCGAGTGACTATAGCAATAGTCACCCAATGGTCCGAGCTCTATGACCACTAAACCTGGAGTAATTCGGCCTTACCACATGGCGTTAAACCACATGGAGTGAAGGTACACCCCCGCACGCAAGATAAATTAGTGTAGGGATCTCTCTAAGCCTTAACAGTAGCCAGGGCCGAATATGCCCGACATGTCGAGATATTTTCTTACCGAATGAAAAACTTCATGGCCCAGACAATCATGGATCCTCATAACCATTCATGGCCATCAGAAGTGGAAATTTATCGACCCTTGGACACCTTTTCATGACTATACATACCATGCCCTCAGCGGCTCTTCATATTGATATCCCCTGGACCATCTACCAATGGCAGAATTTCCTCAGGTGATACTCTTCCTAGCTCCGTACGCTTTCCGGCCTCAGAGCCCCCATATCATTTCTCCTGATCCAAGAAGCCCCAAAACCATGATTTACACCAATCAAATCCTCTCCACATCTTGGGCATGCTGAGATGTTCAAGCCCAGTTACATTCTGATCAATAGCAGCCCTTGCAACTATGTCCTTACCATAGGACATTAAACTGCACAGAACATCTTGGCCGCTTGGCATAAAGCTGCAAACACCAAGAATTAAACATCCAGGGAAATGCCTCCAACTACAAGCATTTTCAACGGTTTAAAAATGCCCCTCTCCTCGCTGCATGACATTAAAATTGTACAGCATCGGAAAAAATGCCCCTCATCCTCTCTATACAACGTTAAACTGTACAACATCCTTTAATAATGCTCCTCGTCCTTACCTCATGACGTTAAACTGCACGGATGTCATCATTTCCACATGACTTTAAACTACACGGTCAAGCCTTTCATTGGTTCAGTAAGGAACAGAGGATTTTCTATGTCCCTCAGTGCACGGGTCAGACCTCCACAAACCACTATCTCACACCAACATGATAATTGATGACATCACCCATTCTTGGGAAATTTAGCCTAGTTGTTTCTCCCATATCCATACACCCTCTCCTCATAAACCATACGCTATACATAGAAAAATCAAAACTCTCCTAAACCACCCATGGTGGTCTCAGATCTTGACTTCCCTGAAGTTGCTTGGCTATGAGGATGATGCAATCATTGAATTATAGACACCTTTGCATGAAAATGCATACCCTGCCTCAGCGCCTCCGCATATTGATCACCCCTGGATCATCTACCAAAGGCAATATTTCCTTAGGAAATGCTTCGGTCCATATGCCTCTTGGCCCCTGAGCCCCCATGTACATCCCAGGATTCAGAAACCCTCTGAGCTATAGTTTACCAGCCTCTTTCACAACCCTGCTTGAATATGGTAGAACGTCTCTGACGAGATTATCGAGAACCAGGAGAAGCCATTCCATTATAGATATTGTCCCAACTGCATGACTTTAAACTGCGCCAAACTCCAGCCATCCTTTATGCTAGATAAATACGTTGGACAGAGAATTTTCCCCAACACTCCTAACTGATACAGATTTTATCAAACCCTTTTAGACGTCACATACCCTTTCCAAGCCACCCCTGGTGGTTTTAATAATTTTCCAAGCCACCCATGGTGGTTTCCATAAGTCGGACTTCCATGAAGTCCTTAGGACATCAGAAATGGAGAGTAATTGAATTAAGGACACCTTTGCATGACTATCCATACCATGCCCTCAGCGGCACTGCATATTGATCACCCCCTGCCCATCTACCAAAGGAATGATTTCCTTAGGTGATGATTTTCCTATCTATCCATGTTGATACAGCTCCCATGCCTTGAGACATGCCTTGCATGTTGTCCAAATATAAACATGTCCCCCCCACATGCATCTGAAGGATATCGATACATCTTTGAATCAACCAAACCTCATTGGGGCCCTTGCCCCACCATATCTGGTCAAAGTTGTTTCGACCTAAAACATCAGTAATGATAGTCTTGTCGGTGGGACTTTAAACCGCTCACAAAAAGAGGCACAAAGCCTGTTAGGCCGAAAAACCGAAAAGGGCAGCCTAAGCAAAATTCGGGCCATACGTGCTGGGTCCACACCAAATGGGCCCAGGAAAAGGTTAGGTATTAACAAAAAAAGAGAAGAAAAAATGTTTGTGGGGTTTTCCTACAAAACCCCAGCAATAGTCAAACTGTGCTCATTGAGTCCCTTGGCTCAGGAAAAATTTAGAGCATTGTCCAATCACTCATCGATTTTCAGGACCACCCTACATTGGAATAGCCTCCTCTTCGTTCTGATCAGACCCCATTCCGATGGGGGGAATTTGTAGGGTCCTGAAAAATCCGAAAAGGAGAATGATAATCCCCTTTAATCCAAATGAGATTCTACCCAATGTTCCCCCAAAGAATTGGGGAAAAGTGTGGATAATAATCAAAGGATGGCACAAGACGAACCAGTTCGCAGACCGGTCCAATGATAATGGTACGCGGCCAGTTCCACGAATTTCCCCCTCTGCAGACCGTTGTCGTTCACGAAACAGAGGCGGGGATCCTCCGCGGGCGCGAAGCAGGATGAGAGCCATCCTGGCCCACCATCAGGAACTGCCCTAGCCGCGAACCGCGTCAACCGGCTCGGGCCGCATCCGATGTCGTTCGCGGAATGGAGGCGAAACCCTGGGTGGCAGCGAAGCACTCCCCGAGGTAGTTTGGTTCATAGGGGAGGTGCGTTCAATGCCCCCGCGTGTTGCGAATTGATGGAGTCATCCGTAAACCGGGTTTCCGGTCCTCTACAAAAGGTGTTGCATGACCATAGATACACCTCTTTACCCCCCTCTATAAATGCAGATCGAGGGAGAGGAAAAGAGAAAAAAGGGAAAAAATGGGGGAAAAGGAGAGGTGAGAAGATCAATCAGATTCAGGTGAAAGGATTTCCAAGGAAGGAGCTTAGGATTTTGCAAATAGCGAAGTTCTGATTTGTGAAACAGAACAGGTATGAATCTGGAAACGAATTAATAAGTAACCAGAAATTCAAAACAACTTGGTGAAATGTAAACTTAAAATAACAACGAAAAGAAGACCATGAACCATGGACCCTCCGCGGATGCACTCCCCACGGACCCGGGAGTTTATTCCCCTTTTCCGATCTGTGGCACCATGTAGCACCCTCCTATGCAAACGAAGCCCTGACCGATGAACCTCCGATTGACATTTCCCTCAACCGTCGCTGCTCGCATGGACCCCTCTGCATACCAACCCGGTACGCAGGCCAAACCTGAAGTTGCGAACCACCCTGGTTCGTGGGATGCCCATCAGTCCGCGGACCACCCTAGTTCGCAAACGGCCCCTCCAGCTGCATAGCCCCTCCCTATGTGAAGGGAGCTACCCATCATACACCCGTGTGGCCCTCCAAATCCTTCAGAGTTCCCATTCCCAGAGCCAGATAAAATCCTTCCAATCCGACCTGATCCTTCGCAACCCCCTCATTGGCCCATTCATCGGCCCTGATCTGAGGCCTCCACCAGAGCCACCAGACCCATGTGATGTAACCTTCAGGCATATCAATACGCCGTTTTGAGTTCATATACCCACGTTAGGTGAGGGAGAAGGGGTTTCCCCAGCCCTTGAGTAGGTTCCCGAGTCACTCCTGGGACCACATACCCACAGTAGTGCAGAGTCCAAGCCCGGGAGTTCCCTTTCTGCCCCTCCACTTGTTAGGACTGGGGCACTTCTCCCCTCCACGGGGAGTGGCAGACTACCCATTAGAAGGAAGCACCCATGCACCTCCGTACTTCCCCATGGACAAAGAAGGGCGTAGTGGGGAAGGGTGCTACTTCGTTCTTCTTCGGGGCCAAGTCCCTCTCCCGCTGCGCTTTGTTGCCATTGGGCATCCATCTCGGAGTAAGCCCAAACTTTTTGGGATACTCCATGCGTAAGCCCCACTTCACTTCCCACATATGCACCTTTCATGACGTGATCGTCTGGTCCCCACTGCCTCATCTTTGTCACACCGAGCATGACTCACGTGGGATTTGAATAAGCATCGACCATGACATCCTCTCCTGGGCCTCCTCAGAGTGCAAGCCCTAATCCATTACCCTGTGCCTCCTTAGAGTGTAATCCCCAATACATTACCATGGGCCTCCTCAGACTATAATCCCCATCCTAATTAGAACTATGTGGACTTTGATTCCCCACCACAGGGATACGTAGGAAGCCTCCAAGAAGTTCAAGCCTATTACCCATCAGACTCCCGGTCCATCTTCACATCAGTTCTCCGACACCACCCCCATGTGAACTATGAGGACTTTGATCCATGTCAAGGCATGGTACGTAGGAAGCCTCCATGAGGTTCAAGCACAATAATCGGCCGTTCCAACCCCCATCATGTCGGTTTATCCTTCGTCCCGCATGATGTTAAATTATAATTCCGAACTACGAGGACTCTGATTCCCCTCACAAGGATACATAGAAAGCCCGTATCACGGGTTTGATCCAAACGCTCAAGTCATTAATCTGTCCCCCCTAGATGATAATAAACTCCAGAGTGCCCAGTTATGTGGCGTTAAACCAGCATCGTCCCAACGAGTCTCAACTCCTCAGAGTCATTAATCCAATGAGCGATGGTAAACCTTGGGCCTAAATGATTCTGAATCCCTGTGTTTAGCTGACTATTTACAACCTGGAATTACCCGTGGATACTATGATTGGGTATAAACCAAAGATTCACCAACATATGAATACATCTTAAATATATAAGAGAGTCCCGAAACAGGAAATAATTCCACCCAAAAGGGTGCGATGAGCCCGACTTCCCATCCTCTAGACCAATGTGAGTTATTAAGGATCGCTGGCCAAATCTCCCAGCGAACGCCTGCCTTTGGAAATCAGGTCCACCTATCTTCGGATACAGAACCATTGGGCATTTCAAAACCGAACCCAAACAGAGCCTCATAAGTGTCTAAGTATCATTTAAGGGATAAATCACAGTCAACCATCAGTATTTCCCTACTGAAATAATTACTATGTGTACGACCTCACTAAGGTTTCAATTCACATAATGGACACTGTTGTTGATATTCAAAAGAAAATAGTTCATGAATAGTTATCTTGAGTGAGTCTCCAATAATTTTAACTAAGCACAACCCCAATAGAGGGGATAAATAATGAATCCTTAATTGATTAAAATATGTAGTTTTATATTTTAGATTGTCTATTAATAATGAAAATTAGAAAATTCCTTCGAGGAGGGGGATATCAAAAATATCCCAAGATCTATGGGATGTGGTCGATCCTATTCTACCAAAGTCATAACCAAGCCTGATTATAGGTTTTATAGTTTTATAGGTGGAGGTGGACTTACGACTTCCAATATAACTAAGTGATGGGGTTGTCCCAATATTGTTTCTATAAACAATTATGTATCAATAATTTTCTTTGGGAAGTTAAATATAAGATGAACTAGGTGCATTGTGAATTCTAAATGACATGGATGAGAATTATTAGAAATAAAAATATTTTTGTCTTCTATGGTTATTTCTTTTCAAAATTAGGTCAAATAATTTACCATCATGGCTACCCAATATTGTAGTCTTTCAATAGACCATTCACATTGATATTACATTTTATAATATTTATAGATAATTGGTTATTTTTTATTGAACAACTAGAATATGAAAACCCAGGACCTCATACTTGAACTATGAAAATGACATTTTCAAATTCCTTTCCTAAATGACTTTTTTAGTTCCCAAGAGGGGCGATGAGCAAGGCTACATATTCCCACCAACCACTGATGTGTATATTTGATGAAATAAAACCAATAATCTAAAAGATTTTATGAAAATCATTATGGTAGGATTACTGAATTCTCACACTCTTTTTTCACAATTTTGGACTCTAAAACATTTAAATGGCAACCAGTTGAACAATTCTATACTTCTTATCCAATGGTTAAGGTGATCTGTGTATTTAACATAATTCATGTACTTAGAGTTTAGTCGATATGTTTTTTAAAATATATTTAAAGATATATAATTTATAAATTTTTATTTTAGGGTCTTAGGAACATTAAATTATGATGTGAAGTGTTCCAAAACATAATTAGAAAAAAAAGTATTCCACTACATCCATTCACATGATGTTGAAATTCTCAATATCATCATTGAGTGATTCATCTAACAAATCTAACCAAAATGGTCATTTTATTTTCACTTACTCATGAGGATTCAATTATTTTTTATATCCTCAACAGTTTTTAATGTTATCCAATCAAGTGGAGGCACCAATGATGACTATTACCTTAGTTTTCCAATCGATTGGAATAAAACACCACTAGATGATTTAGAAGTTCCTAATATAAATTAAATCCAATTTTAAAATTTTTCTCAATATGAGGGTCTTTTTGGAATAACTATGACAGGAGGAGGACATTCAGAACAAGGACATATATATATCATTGTTAGGAGGGCCTCTTTAGTTAGTTCTAGGGGTGGACCATTATGGTTATTGATATCAGATTATCCATCATGGGAAGGATCTCCACTTTGGTTATCATTTTGATCACCATAATGAGGAACATTGTGGTAATTGAATTATTGTTGACATGGGGAGGACCACTATTATATTTATATACATCTTAAATACCATTTGTAGGAACTTAGTGATCCATGAATTCTTCTTATTTCTTAAGGGGATGGACTCCTTACCTTTTTATATTTTCAGAATAGGCAGGACCTCTACAACAATTATCATGAGGAAGGCCCTCAAGATTTTTAAAATATGTTATTCCATGGGTAGGGCCAGCATGGTTTCTCTTCATATAGTTGTGAGGAGAACCTTATCAATGAAATCTCTATGGAATTCCTCTTGTTTTGATAGTTATATCACTATATGTATTACCTTCACATTAATCATTGTTTACCAACATCAGTGAGGTACTTAATAAAAAATCCATTGGTGTCTCCCTCAACAGGATTTGAGGTTTCATAATAATGGTGACCTATATTCATCCCCATGTCACAATTAGGATATTTAATAATGTTTTTATGATGTTCGTTGATTTTATAATAGTTTACATATCATGGGACTTGATGGGGAATGACCTTCTGTGGGGGCTCCTCATCAGGTCCCATGTATAAATAATAAATGTGGTGATCACATCATCTAATGCCTCCTCAAGAGTTTGTTCCAAGTGATTATTTTAATTAAAATTTAGGAATTTCCTAGGTTTCCATGGGGATGTGATAAACACCCTCCTCTATATCCCTAAAATAGGTGTGATTTTCTTGTTAACTCTAATGAGTGAAAACTAAATCAATTTTATAATGTTCTATCATTGGTGAGACATTAAGTGGGATATCATATCATAAAGGATATAATGATCTAAATCATGGATTATGATAGATATGTTGATGATTTAGTATTAATACAAGTAATCCATAGCCTTTATTTTATGGTTCTCATTCGTTAACATGACTCATCATGGTTTTCTGGTCATAGAAGTCAATATACATAAGGTGTTTGTATGATCAGAAACCTTTTGGAGGTTAAAAGAAATATGATTGATTATCTGATAGCCTCATCCTGACTAAGCAATTTTATGCATGAGGATTCACTGATTGATACTGTCATTTTGAATTTGGTGGGAGAAATTTTAGGGAAAAAGTCAAAAAAAATAAAACCACCAATGCAACACCATAATAAAGGATGTATCATCAATTGATATCTTTCATGGGTTTATAATTTCACATCATGTTTATCATTTTTTTATTTCCAAATTATTTATAATGTTTCTGTTTTCCCATGACCCACTTTCCCTAGGTGGGTAGTAATCAGGATGAATTAATGATTCTTATAATTGTGTGTCAAGATCAAGAAGATTGGATATGAACATTTCTCGACAACAATCTTATTTATTATTATAGGAAAGTGATTATCGACCCCAAAAATTTATGTGAGAATTTTTATGTAGGAGTTCTTATTTATCAATATGCACGAGTGGTTCTCAATATTCCCCATTGTCAGTTGGTTACAGTCATCATTAAATCTATACAAGCAGTCACACTTGAATATATCATCATTCAAGGAGGATGTTGGTGTGTAGGATTTGGGATTATGCCCTTGATAAGGGATACCAATGTAACCCCATGAATGAAATCAAAACCCATGCCGTTTGGTTCCTTTTAATGAAGAATGTAATGAGGCTTCTAAGACCCTCATCGTTGGAAATATTTTTAAAAATACATACTTTACTCATAGTCCATGAAACCAAGTGAGATGATCGAATGAAAATATATCTTTATTTTACTTAATTTGATTATTCTAAAAATTATATCTCATAAAAATTTATAATACTAATAATCAAAGGTTTGGCGCCTTTGAGGAATAGCTACTTATGAATCTTATTTTTCAATACATATGAAAATTTCTCCAGAATTGAGTCACACAAGACTACCTTTCAGACATCTCATAGGTTATACTCATCTTCATAAACTAGGGAATATAAACATAAAAAAGTGATATGCTTAAACACTCAGTAAGGGATAACTCATCAACAAATCACCATGGGTAAAATCCTAAATATATGAGAAAACCTAGTCTAAGGATAAATATCATATTTAAAATAATTTATAATGATAATTCATTTCAATAATTCATGATATAAGGACATTTAATGTCAAATTAACAATCATGTACCACGTATTTAGAGTTTGAGATAACATAAAAGATCTGTATAGCATAATCATAGGAATATAACATTAAATGTGGCATATTGTGGAAACCTAGTTTAACAAAGAACTATTAAAAAACTATAAGTGTACGTAATCATTAAATATTGTCTTAGGAATCACAAACCTAGATCCCATTAGTGT
Organism: Viscum album; assembly: GCA_963277665.1. Lineage (NCBI taxonomy): Eukaryota > Viridiplantae > Streptophyta > Magnoliopsida > Santalales > Viscaceae > Viscum > Viscum album. The sequence continues at coordinate 1,968,314,296 of OY728119.1, read as the reverse complement.
CCTAGTTATTATAAACCTATGGCCCATTGGAGGCTTAGGTATAACAAAAAAAATTCCTATTATTATCTTGGGAGATATAAAACCTTAACCAATGCATTGGTGAGAAATATAGGACCTCACCCTTCATGATCAACACATGAGTGTGCTGATTGAAAAATGGAATAAATAGATTGATCGAATGACACAAAAATTTAATCACTCAGTGGAAAATTTTATAATGGAATATAGAGGTTGAATTCTAAAACATAACACCATAGGGGTTTTATCTCTTAGATAAAAAGAGGTAAATAATATCCAAATATTAAGAAGATATTTCATAATATTTTCAGGAAAGTAATTATTGTTAGTAAATTTAAAAACAATCAGGAATGTTCTCGGAAATCGTTTTTCAAAAAATATTTAAAAAGAATTATAAATAGTGGAACCTTAAAAATAAATAAATCAAGAATAAAAAAATATGGAATATAAGATAAAAATTTTAATTGGGAAAGGAGATAAAAAATTCTACATTTTAAAATACCATATATTAAAATTCATGTCATAAATTGTGAGACAAATCATCTTTTGGAATAGTGGAAAATATATTTTTTTGGCCATATAAAACAAAGAATTATTATATTAAAAATAATAAACTATAATAATAAATTTAATATTGAATATGTACTTGGAAGAAAAATATCATAGTAATAAAGGGGGGGAATTATTATTAATGTCATAAAATTGTGTGAAAAATAAAATCCATGAATATAATTCAATATAAAAGAAGTGGGAAAGAAATAATAATATAACCATATAAAATAATAAAAAATCTTGTAAACACATATTTAAATAGGAATCATTATGAATCAATAAAAGATGTTAATTTCAAAAAACCCCTTATAAATTTAGTAAAACTTGAATTAAAATAATTTGAAGGAAGGACTCCTGAAAAAAATTTTGAAAAACACAAAATAAAAAATAATAATAAGAATAAAATCTTATGATGTAGTAATTACACTATAAAAATTTTTAATAGGTTCCCCACATGAAAACATTCCTCAATGAATGGATATTTGGATGAAACCCCATAAAACATCATATTTTTAAAGTATAATTTAAAATTAATTTTATAAGATAAAATTTAAGTTACTAGAACAAGAAATAAATAATGAATCATAATACAATAATAGGTTAGAATATACCGAATATATAGTCATTAAGTTCAAGAAGAATCATTATAACCCAATGAATGTATATTGAGTAAAGAAACACCCTTACCTTTATAATAAAATTCCATGAAATAAATTTAAAATTTTGTTTCATAAGAATAAAATTATAAATAAATAGTTTCATTAAATTATTCATATATATTAAAACTTAAAATATTAAATTTAAACCATTAGTTTTAAATGTATTAGTTATTAATAGATTATTTTCATCATAGTGTTATTGTTTTTTATTATTTTGTGAATGCTTTAAAGTGTTTATGTTGATTTATATAAATTAATAATAGTTTCCTAATTCCTTTAATACCTAATGTAATTTAATATATGGTTTATAATTATTTAAAAATGTTTAATTCAGTTACATGATAATTTTAATTAATATTTTTATGACGGATTCAATGACATGCTTGTTTTTGTAAATTCTTTTTAAAAAATGATGTATGTAAATAACTTGTTAATGATTAATGTAACAATTATAGAACCACAAAAATTTCTTAGTAATAAGTTTAATTAATTATATAAATTTGTAGAATCATCTGAAGGGGGTGGTAATGAGAAAATAAACATGTCGTTTAATAGAGGAAATAGTTTGCAAGTATATGCAGATGGTATTCTTTTCCATAGAACGGGAGAAACATAATTTTTTTCGGTATTTCGGGAATCAATAAAATGAAATTAATGTCTTATGTATTCATTAAATACTATTTTAGAAACAATCATTCCTGAAAGTTATGAAAAATAAAAAATGTTTCTACATGGGGGCGGCATTTTTCACGTACGAGTGAATGATCTTTTTATTTTTTAAAGATAGGGGGAAGGATATGTGATGGTTAAACCATTAATATAATAAAATTTAGTATATTAGTAATACTGATTTAAATTTAATTTAATGGGAAAAGTAACTTTTTTGGATAAATATATTTAATAAAAATGGATAGTAAGTTATTAGTATTCACATTATGTGGGTAAACCTTTCCATGGAGTACCTCTTAGAAATGGAGGATTTAGGGATTTTCATTAGGTAGAGGGGATTAAAAACCTACAATAGAGATCTAGGGGAAGTAAAAAATGATATAGTTTAATGTTTAATTTTAATTTATATGTTCCCTTTAAGGGGTAGGGAATGGAACATTCTATAAATGGGGGATGAAATTTTTTTAAACATAACTTTTTAATATAAACGGGCCACATGTTTCACCAAGATGGATGACTCCATGGCGGATAATGATTGATATTAGCTAATTTTTTGTTAAATTTCACCTCAAAAATATCATTTGAAAATATTTTTTTAATATGATTTAGGTCATTTATATATAGTAAAACAATTTTTATCTTCTTTACATTAACATATGTAACTAATTTTAATATTTAGTAAAAAATTATAAAAAAAATTAAATATGAATTTTTAAAAATTCTAAAAAATATGATTTCAAATATGAATTCATTTTATATATTGAAATTTATAAGTTTAAGAAAAATTAATTTTATTATTAGGACACCAAACCAGAAAAAAAGATGTTATTAGAAAAAATAGGGTGTATTTTTAAGTATAAAAATTATTGTTTGGAAATAAATTCAATATTTTTAATTTTAATATAATTGTTTATTTTTTTACTAAATAAGTGTTATTTTAATTTAAAATAAATGCAAACAGAAATTTCACCATGAAAATATTTGTTGAAAATAAAATTACATGATAGTTTTCATTAGAATAAAATATTAAATATGTTCAAAACTGTAAATCACAAATTTTATGAATCCAAAATAGTATTTTAAATAAATAATTATATAAATTAAATGAATCCTTTATCAATTAAAATAATTTTTAAACATTAAATTATTTCTTATAAAATGTGAAACTATTATGTGTTGCAATATTAATGAAAAACCATATTTTTCACCATTCACCGAAAAATCAATTATTTCTGAAAAAAAAATTTAAACCTAGGATAATTTTGAAATTATGGATTTGGAAATGATGTTTTTTTCAAAAAACTAAAATTGTAAAAATAATAAATTAATTCCTTAAATGAAAATAAACAATATAAAGGAACCCTTCTTTTATAGATAAATGAGGTTTTCAAATATTTACTTTTTTATTCTTATTTCATATTGATAATATATTCTTGTAGTCATTAAACTAAAATATATTTTGTTTCTTAAAATAAAAATACATAATGGTTAAAAATGAAAATATAGAAAATGGTTTTTGAGGAATATAGTGATCTTATTAGTCATTTAAGTGGACTAATTTAATTTTATCAATGATTTAATATTAAAAATAATATTTCATTTTCATTCTTACAAGATATCAAAAAACATTACCTATATTTCTACCCTCCAATTAAATTTATAAATTTTAATGGTTATATTTATCTTAATAAAATGTTTGAGGTTCGTTTTCTTCTGTATTATCAGGTAACAGAATCTATTAAAAATAAAATTTAGTTGAATGGATATTAGTACTTAAATATTAGGGTCTTAAATTATCCATCCTCCCCCCAATAAATTATTTACTTATAATTTTAATTATCATTCACTAATAAGAGAAGTAAATTTATGCATAAGAAACTCAAAATATTTTTCTACTAAGATATAAAAATACCAATCTCAAGAATGACTATAAAACACACGTTTTTTCATTATAATATGCATATATTAAGTTTCTAAAAAATTTAAAAATATTACTTAATTGATGAATATATGAATTTGTTGTTTATAGATACAAACTATTCATGTATTTATTTTGATAATCATATTTCCAACCAAACACTATAAAACATTGGTTGTCATAATATCTAATAAAATCAGATTAAATGGTCATATTTATATGAAAACTCATTCCAAAGATGCATTCTTTAAAAAAATACATTTGAACCTATGATACTTTTGGAGAATGTATTATATTATTGGATCAACTTATAACTCTTTTAGTTTATCCTAGGTTGTCCATACAATTATTCACTTAGGTTCTTTAACATGACTAGTTAAATATTAAATCCCAAAATTCTAATTAATTATTTCATTTTGATTCATAAACAGTATTTAAAGTAATAAATCATATCCCTTGAGAGTGTCAAAAAACGATTGTAGCTGGGCCTCTTCATCATACACCAAGTAAAGATAGAGTTAATTCCTAACTGGCCTTTTCAATGTTTTTACCCCTAGGTTCATCTATGTCAATTCCAAATCCACTCATTTGTACCCATACATAGATTTCATTGTTAGGAAACAAAACAATCCCTACTTTACCAAAATTTCAGGATTTTATCCTTTAGATAGAATAATATCTTGGGTGTTCTCTAAATTTTTACCATCTTAATCACCAAACAAACAAATAAATTATTCCTTAAATATAACTAAACCCTACTTTAATTCCTACTAAAGCACCCCATACCCTCTCTTCTAGATCTAATTCTAAAAATATATATTTTACGCATATGATTTAAAATAAATTGATATGACCCCATAGAAATATATATTTATTCTAAATCCTTTCCATAAGTTAAAAATTACATATCATAATAAATAGACAATCACAATTATTGAAGGATTAATATATTTGAAGACTAGATACATAAGAAAAATATTTTAAAATACATATTGACATTTATCTGTAATTGATCCACACTATACCCCCTCTAGACTTATCATAATTTATAATCATCATCATTACCTAGGGAATAGAAACTTATGAAATGGATGAGCTCAAATTCTCAGTACTGGAAAAAATTATTGACAATTTATCATGGGTTAAATCATAAACATTTAATAAAACAAGATTCAAGGATAAATATTTTATAAAAATGTAATTGTAAAAATAATAGTTATTTATATTTTATGATGCAATGAAATTTAATCTCAAATAAACATATATGAACCATATAATTAGTGAAGGCCTAGGCACAGTGGAAGTACTAGTGGTTGGAAATATAATTAAATTTTATTGTAAATAAAATGTCAAAGAACCCTTAAATAGGATCTTCCATTTTTAAATTATATTTAATTTATAAGTTTACGAAAGAAAAAGTAGAATGGATTAGTAACCTTCCTTTACAAATCATTTTGATCTTTTAAAAACCCTTTCGAATTACCATCATTGTGTTGTAAGGATTCAGGTGTATAATTCATCTAGGTGATCCATATGTGCTCCTTTCATATCTAATAAATAAAACCATATTTTCGTGTACTGGTGTGGATAATATATCATACTTAATTGTTCATATTTATCACTCCAATACCATTCAAGGATGAATTTGTTATTCTTATTCTTGAATGGAGGAGAAGAGGAAAACTCAATAGGGAGAGGTCTGTTGGGCGTAATGATTCTTAGTTTTCAATTTTTGATTAGGTGACTCACTGCCATATACAATAAGCATAAATATCTATTTTTTGTTCTAGGTTTTAGGTAAACATGTTATTTAATTTCATTTCACCCCTTAAATAATATATTAATCAATAATAAACCCCGTGCCACATATTATTATTATTATTATTTAATGTTCTCCAATGTGTGAAACGATACATTGTATTTTCCAGTTTATAAATTAATATTTATCAATGGGAGTGGTCTTAGTATATTCATCATCCTTAGTATTTATTGATTTCTACAACAAATATTTAATATAAATATTCCATTCATCAGTAAATATTTTTTATCTATGAAAAACATGAATAAAATTATTCATCAGTCTTGAGAATAATATTAATTCTATTAATTAAATTCAAATGAAATTTAATTGTGACAAATTGAAACACATTGTGTGTGACCCTATGGGATTCTTTATTTCCAACATTAGGTGGTATCACCTAAATTCCAATATTATTTTCCAACAATGGGTCAAGGCCCCAAAGATAATGAATTTAATGTCACAATAATAACAACCACATATGAACACGCATTGAGTAATATAATCAATTTGTCCCAATATCTCCTCAAGAAGGTTGCACGTTCATGTCACCAACCTATAAAATCAATATGTACTTATTTTAATATAAAAAAAATTCATTAAACCATTTACAAGGGATTTAATGTGATGGTTCTATTCCAATCAAAGAACTAATACATCAACTTTCATAAAGATGGAAGGGAAAAATCCTTCATTGACTTATCCATTAATTGCATATCAGTCATGATACACCCAATATACCCTACCTCGATGTGAACATATTTAATCATGGATTTTATCTAAAAATATAAATGTATGAGACAACACTTGACTTAATGATGATCTTAAATTATAACGACCATTACACATGTTCACAAATAAGAATATATGATGACACCAAAACTTGAAAAAATTCCTACTAGTGGGTATATTATCATAATATCTCATTGTGGAGATTACCATGGGAGAACTTCATGAGAAGAATCCTCATCCTTGAGTACTCAAACCTGATATTCCATATAACATGTTTTCCTTCACAGTACATTATCCGACTATATAACTATTTTTAAGAATATCATCGTAGCACTTTATGGTCCTTGTCATAGTGGGGAACTGTTATTAACTTGTAAATGAGATGAATATGCTAGGAAATTATTACATCATATCCATGAAAAAAAATTAAAATTTGGCAATAAAATATTTTCTTGATATTCAATACATTGAATATAATTTCAATCAAAGTAAAAAATAGTTGTTCCTAGTAAAATACTCCAATAAACTCCAACTTTTAATAGATCCAATAGCCTAGAACATTCAGTTTTCTAAAACTCACATGATAATATGTTTCTATAGATTCAATGCTTTAGTCAAGGGGTATTCGATGTTGTCTTTAAGGGAAATGTTCCTCACTGAAACCTCTCCTATCTAAGAAAAATCCCTCAAGAGATTATATTCCCGAAGTATGTGCTTTTCTGCAGATGTAACCTTGGATCCTTTGCAAGAGCCACCATTGTAGTATCCTCATAATAGAGGGTGACATGATTCTTTACTTATAGGTAAAACATCATGATATTGAACAAATTTACATATCCAATCTTCTTCTTTAGTTTTCTTAGAAGACGCAATATACTCAGACTATACTATAGAAATAGATACCACATCCTTCTTTGATCTCCTCTAGCTCACAACACCTCATTTTAAGTGAATATTTATCTCATTTGTGATATAATATAATATTTATCTATTTAGAAACTATCATATACATATCCTATGATGACTACTTCCCCATAAACTACATAGAAATAGAACATATCCTTAATGTTCCGAAGTTACTGAAAGGTAAATTTGGACTACCATCTAATGGTGGTCACCCAAGTCTGCTTGATATCTGCCTACAATACTTAATGTGCAACTGACATATATCCTTGTACAGATCATAAAATACATAAATGACCCAATATCTAATTAATATAGACTATTTTCCATTATTTTTATTTCCTCATGTATCTGTGGACACATTTTACATGAAATATGAATTCCATGTGAAACTAGAAAGAATACCTTCTTGTATTTTTCCATACTGAACCACATTTAGAAACTTGAAAAAAAATTACTTTGAATTTTGTTGAGAAGCCACTTAGGTCCATCATATTGGATCTAAGTCCCAATAATATATAAATCCTAACCTAAGTCCTTTATAAAGAATCATTTATTCAACAAATCCATAACAGATTTTAATACTATAATAGAGTTTCAAATTAGTAATATGCCATTAAAATGTACTATTAAGAAAATGACTACCCTCCCACTAAACCATTTATAGAGACAAGCCTCACATTCGTTCTTGATAAAACCAAATTAACTTATGGATTTATCAAACCAATTGTTCCATTAACTAGATGCTTACTTTAATCCATAAATGGATTTATATAAATTTTCAAATCTTGTTGCATCCATTAGAGTCACATACCCTTCAGTTTGTGCCATTTAGACATCAGCCTTTGTTTTCTCATCAAGGAATAATATTTTAACATCAAATTTCCAAATCTCATAGTCATGGAAGGCTGTAATGAAAGAGAAATTTGTATGTATTTCAACATTAAAAATGGTGAAAATAATTCAATGTAGTTAATAACCTGATGTTGTTTAAACAATTTTGTAACAAGTTAGGCCTTATAGGTACTGACTTATAATTCCATGTCATGTTTTTTCTTGAATACCCATTTTCAAACTATAATATTTACATCTACAAGATTATCAACCAAAATCCTCACGTGATTTCGGTACATGGAATTCGTTTTAGAATTCATAGATTCTTTCAACTAGGAAACATATGTGCCATTTACTGCTTCCTTGTAGGTTGAAGGATATTTATTATCAACAAACAATGAGTCACCATAATTTCTTACTACAAACCCAAAATGTTCTGGTTCTATAACCTCACTTTCAATCATATGTTGTACTTGTATCCCTCGAATGGATTCTTCTTCAATGAGGCTTTGTGGAATATGTTCCTATACCAACTCTTGTGTATCTTAAGCTTGGACTTGATTATTTTCATTACCTCTCCCATTATCTATATTTGAGATAATATCATTCTAAAAATATGTGGTATAAATACTGAACACAACATTTTTTTAAAGGATTGTATAGGTATTATCCATTTATTTGTTTGGGATATCTTATAAAGATACACTCTATTCCTCTGGGTGAAATCATGTTACCTGAATAAGCATTAATAAATGTTTCAGAACCACACATGTGTATGCATGAAAACATGGGTTTATTTCCATTACATAAATGGTATGGTATACCACTTTTTTTTGTTGGAACATAGATTAGTACATATGATAAGGTTTGTAATTAACATCCCCAAAAGGATAATGGAATAATTACATAACTCATCATTGAACTCATCATATATAACAAGGAACGAGTCCCCTTTTTTTCTTACACCATTCTAGTGAGGTGTTTGAGGAGTATAAGGTTTAGATAGAATCTTAAACTCCCATAAATAATTAATGAAGTCTTGATTTATATATTCACCACTACAGTCCCAGAAGAGTTTCTTAATCTCTCTACCAATATAGTTATGAACATCATTATTGTATTACTTACATTTGAAAAAATGAATATAACATATACCTCACCAAGAATCTATATCCATATCTACTAAATTCTTCAGTAATAGTTATGAAGTATGAGTACCCATCACTTTCTTCAATAGGAAAAGTTACACACATATCAGCATGAACTAATTCAATAAGCTCTTCATCCCTTTAACCATTTCCACTAAAAGGTACATTGATCATTTTAACTGGTAAAAAATAAAAAATATTCTAAGTTGTTTTATTTTAAAATAATCCCAATGTTCATATTCATATAATTTATTCAAGATATTTTTATTTACGTGACCTATCTGGTGATTCCAACCTAAGGTGTGGTATTAGTCTTGTGAAGTAGTTTCATTATCATTTTTCATTACATGGTTTATGTCATCCAATACATAAAGTCTATTATTTAAATATTCCTTACCATAAAAAATTATATATTATAAAAAAAGAATCATTTATTCTTGAACATGAAAATAAATCAATCTGCCTCATGTTTAGATATTAAAATAATGAATTTTGTAACAAATTGAACATAACAAAAACCTTTCAAAATGAATATCATTCTAATTTGAAATGTATTGTGGTACTCAATGATAGTTATATCAGAAATTTTATCTCTTTTGGAAACTCGTAGGTCTACCTCCCCTTAGTCGATCTTTCTGAATCTACTTGGTTCCTATATTAGAATATATATGTTTGAACCATAAGTTTTATCTAACAAACAATTTTTTGAAATAGATAAATTGATCATGAAAACAAATACACCCAAATAGTCCCATTTCTTCATCATTTAGGTGTAGTTTTTCCTCCATTTACCCTTCTTGACATATGAAAATGACATAATCCTATTTCTTTGTTTTCTATATGATCTTCCTCTTCTTGGAAGGGTGTGAACGAGCTTTATTCTTTGGTCTCTTCACTTCCCATTTACATTTATCCACCATAAGGATAGAATAATTTTCACACTTCGTTTCCTTGTCTACTTGGTGAATTAGAATAAGAATATTTGGGACAATCTTTTTTATGATGTCCATATTAAAAATATTAAAAAACTTCTGAATCTATATGGAGTGGTTCAATAATGATATTAGTTCTATGTTTTTAGAGGTGTTTAAACCCTTTAACCTCTAGACACTCAATGTATTCAATGATCTTGACTACATTATCCCTATCTGGGTCCCCAATTCTAAGTTTTCACTGAAAAATAGCCTTGTATATCCCAAACTACTTCTATATTGCTCTCTCCTAATATAGTCTCTTGATATTCCCTTGAATTCTATAAGAATCGATGATTTCATGAGGCTTCATGAGTTCACTAGACATAGATTATAACATCAAACATAGAATTTAGACTATTTTATTCATATATTTTTCATAGAATAATAACTCTTCATTGATCACCTCCTTGGAAAGTGAGCTAGACATTGAGGATTCTATCATGTAAGATTTCAATTCATGGAACAACACATCCAAATGATTTATGAACCACTCCTGGATGTTTCTTTTAGTGTGGAGATGGTCTTTATCTAGTATAGATCATAGGGATGGTGTGGATTATTTCATTCCATTTGATAAAATTATAAAATATTATATTATTAATACATGTATTCTATACAAATTATGTGAGAAATGATAATAATGAATTTTTATTAAATCTCCCAATATTTTTTCAAGTCCCAATATCCCACATCATTGAACTCAAAATTTCTAGTTTCTTGGAAATTTTAGTGTAAAGGATCCATATTTATATTCTTTATGATCAAAGATTTTTCCATAAAAACCATAAGAATATAATTAGGTAGGCAGTCTTTCCAACTGTTGGATTACAACTCCTATATCTATTATGTGGACTCCCGGATATGGAAATCATAACTTGTATTTCCTCAACACATTCCTCCAAATATTTATTGAATAGAATTTGGACATTAAATTCAATACAATTACTTTTATGTAAAACCAAAACCCTCATGAGAACTCTCCTATAAATATAAGTGTCTTGAATTTGGACAACTAAACACTTAGTTTTATGTTTACATTCCAAATCATGTATTGGAAGGCTTAGTCTCAGATAATATTTAGTCAATTAATTATAATTTATTATTCCACATGTTTTTTCCATTACATATCGAATTAATATTATATGAATTTTTATTAATTAATTAACTATGTTGGATAAAACATTTACACATAATCCAGTTATATAAATTCTATCTTTTCCTGTTAATTATTTTATTTATGTGATCTTTTTCTTGCATCCATAAAATATATAATGCATGGAAATAATTAATTAATTAAAATACCCAATCAACATCTTATCTAACTTATTTTTTATTGGGTATGAAATAAATAAACTGATCGCCAAGGTGAATAACACCCTTTTTGGTCTTTTCATGAATTTGTGTATCCCACCTTTCCACCTATGTATCACCTGAGTTGGTAACATTAGGATTCTATCTTGAATCGCCTCCATATTCATTAGGATAATTCATTAATTAAAAGTGTTTATAACTCCCAAGAAGGTGTGGAGAACCAAAGGGTTTTTTAAGTGGGATTAAATAAATATCCTTGGACATGCAAGTCCAATATAATAATTGAGGTATGGATGACCTGAAATCCATCAATTTAGTTTAATAATTAATAATTAAAAACCCATTAAATAGATTAGTTTAAATAAATTTCAACACATATTTCAATCTTGGTGAAGATTATTATTGGTGAAACATGCAATGAATTTTAAAGAGTAACTGAATGAAATAATGTTTTATTCTTTATTTATTATTAAGATTAACAAAATTTCATTATTTAATTAATAAATTCATTCATTCACTCACTCATTTTCGTCATAATAACCATATGAATTTATATGATGATACCAATTATTAACGACAGCCATGGAAAATAAATGGAAGAACCAATGAATATAGATTTATTATAATTAAATAATCAGATTTTAATATTATTTAAAAACATTATTAAATTTTAAAACACAATAGGGTTCAATCAATAAAATATGGTTTTCAAGTTGAAATTTTCATTTTAATGTAATTTAATTTTTTCATTAATTTGGAGACTGCATGGTGTTTACTAGCCAGCTAAACATCATGTATCTAAGTAGTCATGTATCCATTATACACACCTAGAGATTCAGTGTATACCTCATCCAGACTACATTATTTGAAATAACCATCTATATAGAATGTGTTCCTCTTATCGTATTCTCATGATACACGCCTAGGTCTTTGGAGAATAACTCAATAGATTAAATGGAATGTACATTCCAACTACATTTTTAATTGTTTGAATGTAATGTGAATTTGCAAACCATTGAAGATCTCAATGTGTTCTCAAATGAAAGACTACAAGAGTTGTATTGTCCAGCTACACATCATGTATCTATTATGTTATGTGTCCTATTTTCTCATGGAAATGCTTGATTTTGGATGTGGTAAATAATCAATTACATGTCATGTAAACAATATGTAAGTCATGTATATCATTATTTCTCTTTAATATCAATATCATGTAGTTTGACCTTTTATAATGACTATACAGATTCCATGAGTTTTATTGATAACCAGTGTAGTCTACACGGCGTGTATGTCAACTACACACTATGAAATCTGAAATGTCAGGTTCCAGGTTATCCTACTCTATATGTAGGTTAAAATTAATGCATAGAATATAATTAACTTATTGGAATTTCTTGTATCCTGCAACATGTCTCGGTGTAGTGGACTTGGGTACAATGGATGTACTCCAACTACACACAGTCTGATCCCATGATATTTGTAAATATTCCATAACCCTTCATGACGGAATCTCAATCTTTTTGTCATCTATTCGTAGACATTTAAGAAAATTAAAATCTACAAAATCAAGATTATCATATTGATAACATGCTAATTCAAATTTTATTAAATAATCAAAAATGTAAAATAAAAAATCTAAAAAATATTTTTTATAGATCAATAATCAAAAAATATTTATAAATTTGAAATATGATTACTATGATACCACATTAAGGTTCCAGGTGCAGTGGAAGAACCATCGGTGGGAGATATATTTAATTTATTTTAAATAAAATGTCTCGGCACCCTAAAAGAGGATCTTTTAAGTAAAATTTATAATTAATTTATTTTCAATGGAAGAAATGATCACCTTTTCTTAATATTCTTTCTTCAATATGTTGATCATTAAAACCTACTATTTTTTATTTCCAACATTATGTTTTAATTATTTAAGTTTAGAATCGCTCTAGTATTGATCCACATGTTCACCTTTGATCTCTAAGAAGCTGAAATACATTTTAGGGTGTTAGAATGAGGAATCAATCATAATCTATTCTTCATTTGGATCACTCTAAGTTCCTTCATACATGATGGTGTTCTTAAATTTCATGAGAGGAAGAGAGGAGGAAAATTTGAGGGGGATATGTCTATTCGGGAAAATGATTCTCAATTATCAATTTATGGTTAAATAACTTATAACCCTAGAAAATAAATATAAAAATTTTCCGATAAGGATAGGGGTTAGGATAAGATATTATTTAATCTCATGTTAACCCCTAAATTATATATTAATCACTAGTAAACCTCATTCCATCTAATATTATTATTATTATTATTATTATTTTATGTTACCAATGCATGCAAAGATAAATAAGATTTATTGGTTTGTAAATAATATTTTTATCAATAAATGTGGTCTTGGTCATTTTATCCTCCTTAGAATTTATTGAGTACTTGAATATATATTTAATTTAAATATTTCATTCATTAGTAAATATTTTTTATTGACCGAAAACATAAATAATATTATTCCTCATTCTTGATGTTAATATTTATTCTATTAATTAAATTCAAATAAAAAATAATTGAGGCCAACATAAACACTTAGTGTCTGACCATTAATGACTTTTTCATTATTTCATTTGGATGGAATTTATAAATTCCAACATTACTATAAAGAAATGGTTCAAGGACCCTGATAAAAAGAACATAATTTCACAATGATGACTACCACATACGAACACTCTCTAGTTAATATAATCCCTTTTCACAATATATCTCTATGAATGTTTCACATATGTGTCACCAACATATATGATTGATATGTCATTCCTAGACAATATGAAATAAAAATTTCATTACACCATGTCCAGTGAATGTAATGTGATTCTTATAATCCAATCAATGTTTTAAGACTTAAATATCCATAAATATGGAAGTAAAAAATCCTTCCTCAAATTATCCATTAATAACATTTCAATCATGACTCAGCCAGTATACCCTAACTCGCCGAAAACATATTACCTCATGGTTTAAATTAAAAATTTTAAGTGTGTGAGTCATGACATGCAATAATTATAATCTTAAATCTTGTGGAGAATTACACATGCTCGCATATAAGAATATCTGATATCAAAATAGGAGGAATTATTACTCCTAGGTCTATTCTCATAATCCCTCATCTTAGAGATTACCAGGTGTGTACTTCATTAGAATAATCCTAATATGTTTATGAGTACTCACACCTAATAATTTATATAATGTGTGTCAAATCATAGTATTTTTTCTAATTTTAGTTCTAAATTAAATAATATCTTTATAAAACATCATGGTTCTCATCCTAGAAAGAAAATTCTATGACCTTATCGATGCAATGAATATTCTAGGAAATTATTACCTCATGTCTATATTTGAAAATGAAAAATATGTATTAATATATTTTATTAAAATTAAATACATTGAATATACATGAAATTTATGTACAAATATTCTTTCTTATGACCCTAACTCCAACAATTATTGTGTGATAAAATATACTTGATCCATAGATCATAATCCTAGAATATGGAATTAAATTTGGCATGTAAAAGAAAAATATAACAAAAAGGACCTATGTAAAACTTAAATCAAGTGGAATTATTACATGGGGGATTTGTAATCACAAACCTATAACCTATTATTGGCTTTGGTATCACAAACATACAGCCCATTAATGTCTAATGAATCACAAACCTATGACCTAATAGTATTTTATAAGATGTATAACCTTAACCAGTGAATTGGAAAGATATATAGGACCCATTAATCATTATCCATATATATGTGAGACAGATTAAATCAATCATTCATCACAACATAAAGAAAATATTGAAAAAATGGTCTCCATATCTTTTATAATTGGTATCACATGGAAAGGAATAAAGAGAAAAATATTTTGATTCCAAAATTCAATCACCCAAAATTATTATTTCAGAATTGAATTTAGAAGGTTATTAATCAATAATAACTCCATTAGAGATACATTTAATTTATATAAATGATAAAATGGAATCCATCTCTTAAAAATATATTTCATATCCTTTTTTTAGAAAGTTGTAGTTATGCGTCAATTTCAAATATCCATTCCAAGAATGTTCATGGAAATCCTTTCAAAAAATTATTTATAATTAAATATAGATAATGGAACTTCAAAAATAAATTATTCTAAATTCAAAAAATGTGTAGTGAAAGATAAAATGTACATTTGCGATAGGAAACAATACCGTTTCCACATATTAAAATATCTTTATTGAAAATCCACATAAAAAAGTGTGATAAATCATCCTTTTGAAATGTGGAAATGAGAATTTTTAGAATCATTATATATAAACCATTTATTGATTTAAAAATAATAAATTATAACATTTTTGGTAAGATTAAATATTTATATGTAAGAAATAAATCTCATTTGGAAATAATGACTATAATTCTTAACATCACCAAATTTTATGAAGAAAGAAATTCATCTATGTAATTACCTAGAAAATAGGAAAATAATTATAATATCGTCATAAGAAAGATTAAATCCAACATGTAAAACAATATTCAAATAGGAATCATTATGACCGAATAAAATAATTTAACTCGAGAAATCCCCAAACAACATTGATAACACATGAATTTAAATAATTGGAAAAACAGATTCATGTAAATATTTTTAAATCCCATGAAACAAAAATAATAATAAGGGTAAAATAAAATTGGGTAGTAACTACACCGTATAATATAATAATATTTTATTAACATGAAAACATGACTCAGTTAATTGAAATTGCAACAAAAACCCTTATAAACATTATATTTTTTATGTAAGAATCATTTTAAAGGGGGTTTATAAGAGGGAAATGTGAATAATCATAAAAATTATAATAAATAATAATAAAATAATATGTAATAATTTACCCAACGTGTAAAAAATAGGTTTATTAAGAATTATTATAACTGAATGAAATTATGTTGAGTTAAAAAACACCCTTACTGTTACTCTCAACTTCTAAGAAATCTCATTAATCCCATATATCATAAATATAACCATATTAATAAACTATTTTTGAATGTTATTCATATATATATGTGTATATAAATATATATATATATATTACCACTTATAAATTTTAATTAAAATAATTTATTATACCTTTATTAGTTATTTTTGGTTTATTTTCATCATCGGATGTTAGTGGTTTTGATTGATTTGTACATGCTTTAAAATAATCATGTTGATTCCCATTCATTAATACCATGTTCATTATTCCTAGATTATCCAATGTACTGTAATATATTCATTATAATGAATTATAGACCATTAATTCCATTACATGATAATTTTAGTAACAATTCATGAAGACAGAATTAGTGGTGATATTCTTTTAGAAATGTTTGACAAACAAAAGTTGGTTTATTAATAACCTATTATATATTAATATAAACCTTAAATAATCATAAACATGTAATAAAATAATTTTAATTAATTATATAAATTCTTAAAATTATTCAAGTATAGTGATAATAGAAAAATAAATCTTTCATTCCATAGAGATGAAGTCCGCACATATACACGGGTGAAGTTTCTGTCTCCTCGCGAACAACATTTTTACCTTCATTTCTTGTCAGCAACCTCTTGTGTATAGGGAGGCACGTACTATTTTTGATGGGCCATGGGATCAGACCCAATGACTCTGTTTAGTGATTTTCAACTAATATCTACCCAAATAGTCTCCCAAAATCTCTTTCTGTATCCTATATTTCCTGGCCCCGCTGGAGGACTAATCCTGGAAGGCTTCAGTTTTAATCCAAATTAGGTATATAAAAAATATGTATACCTCATAACTAAGTGTTTTAATGTTTATTTATTATAACTCATCCTTAAACTGATTTATAATGAAGATTATATAATAATATATTTTTCTTCCATATAATGAAATATTATTATGTGGATGGAACAACCATTTTTCATCTTTGTATTCATCCAATGGGAACTGAATGAAATGTTTGAGAATACGTACGGGCTACTTTCTCCACATAGTGATGTAATTATTTTTTCATCATTGTATCTATTATATAGTTTTATTGATTAATTTAATGGATATTTTTTATTATTAAAACATAAATATAATTCTATAAATATAAATATTATATACTTTCTTACACTTCAATATTTTAAAAAATGATAACGCCAATCATGCATACATGGGGACTACCACCTCCAAAATGCAATGTGGTTGATTTTTCATTTATAGATTACAAGGAGGGTAATACGGATATATATACAAAATATATATTATATTTATTATAAAATTATTATCCATACCTTTCATTCATTCAATCCATTGAAAAGTAAAAATGATGCTTCTGCATACGTGTGGACTTCCACCTCCACATAGTGATGGAATTCATTTTTCATCACTACCTAATATTAATGGTTATAAATTTTATATAAGGAATAAATATAATACTTATTAAATGATTAATATTATGGATTTGATTCAAATATGACCAATTTGTAAGGACAAGCTCTGTTAAATCATAACATGCATGGGAAAAGAAACACTTATCACCCCAAATATTCATTTTAATGAAGAATTGTTAATAAAAGGGTAAGTCAAAATAATAAGGGATATATATATTGGAAGATATATATTTATATTGATATGGTATAGTTGTAAAGTAAATATAAATTTATTAAATAGGATCATATTAATTAATATAAAAAATGTCAAGACATAAGGTAGGGGTTCCTATTGCAATTTCATTTTTAATCAAGATAGTTTGTACAAGAATATCCATTTATAGAATTGTATATGATTTATTTCTTAAAACCCATATATTTTAATGTATAATATTTATCTATATATTTATCATGTTCTCCTTATATTTTTCTCTCTTCGGTACTTAAAATAATAAGAATTGTTTTAATAGGAATCAACCTTATTAGAGAATTGGTCATTGAACATTTTCTTTTATTTTCATGTTCTTTAAATATTTTTCAAAAATATAATTTTCTATGATCAAATGATTAATAAAATTCATTGTAAACTATATTTTAATTTATTGTAATATTTTTAAAAATTCCTTTTTTTAAATTGGTTTCTTGATAGGTTATTTAGGATGTTTTACAAAAAAAAAGTGTGAAATGAATCTTTGTTTTAATGTTTATATCTTGAATTAATTTTCCTTCTATCATGTACGTTGTTTTATTTGAATAATAATTTACATTTTTCCTCATATATTTTTGAATAAATGAAATTTTTAAATATATTAGTAATTTAATTTAAAATTTTGTCAAAAAAATATAATATTTTATCACGTTTTCGGATATAGGATTGAACATTCTTATAAAGTTCTTTTTCATACATGTGAATATACTTTTATTATTATTATTATTCATTGGGGTTATTATCTGATTATTTCTTCAAATTACATTCTCTAAATGTTTTATTAATATGTGATGTTCAAATATTGATTAATCTTATTCCAATTCAATGGGTTATTCTATAATTAAATGATGAATATTTTTATGATGTTGTGGAACACACATATGTGGTTTTCATTATATGATGGGAGGCTGTAAAATTATAAATTCATATAATGTACTTATTAGTGATTGATATGTCATTAGATGATATTAAATAGGATTTTAGGTGACCCCATTGAAATAATTAGAAGAGGATGGGGAGTGAATTATTAACAAGAATGAAACATGTTTGATGACTGAACCCAGTTCATTATGAATTTTTAGACTATATGATGATGATATTGGAATTGATCCTTGACTAATGAAATAGTTTTATAGGATTAGAATTTTCCAATGTTCCTATGAATTTTTTATATGTTTATGATATGCTCTTGAGGATCATGATTAATTAATTATGGTTCCTTACTCTTATGGATTGTGTCTTTTGAAATGTTAAGGCTTTACTCCATTACTCATGATTTAGGATCTATGAAAGATTGTATTTAAACTTCATAATTTATTATCCTGGTACCATACCCTTATTATTTTATTATACTTTTATCTTTTCATCTATAGACATCACCCATGTTTACATTTACTGAGCATATGAGATCACCCTTTCTTATGTTACCATTTTATTTTTGTTGTGAAGAAATGTTTTAAGTAAGATATTTATAAGAAGGGTATTATGAGTGAAATATATGGAAGATATTGAATATATTATATGAAATAAGTTTATTATGAATATAATATTTAAATTATCTAAAAGATTTTGGTTATGGGATGTGTCTTATTATCTGATTCATTGAATATTCATCTAAAATTATGTAATATTTATATATGAACTTCTCGAGTCACCTCAAACATAGATTTCCATGTTAACCTCTTTAAAGTATGTAGGATTGGACTAATCCACAAATAAGGGGTGAAGAATCAATAGATACAATTTTTTATAAATAACATTAATTAAAATCATCCTCTAAAAGTTTTTACAGTAATATACACTCAAATTAAAATTTAAACCCCACTCAAGTAAGTATAAAAATTAAGAGAACTGAACATGAGGAATTTTATTACATCCATCCCCTTTATTAGAATCAAGCACTTTATCATTTATAGTTAGTCCCCTAGACCATAGATTATTTACTATAAGAGAAACTATTCATAATCTTACAATGTTAGTATAGAATCACACCATGTTTGTCAACATTCAAACTGGATATAGAAGATTAACACTATTGACATATAAATATATAACTAGAATGATAAATATATAGTTGAATGTTTGGTTTCTTTAAAAACAGTAGATGTGATCTTCCCCCATGATCCCGCAAGATATTCAGCAATAGATTTTTCACCCAGTATAAAATAATATTATGAGACACTAAGATTCATATTTTATTTAGCTAGATTCTCAAGCTAAAAAATATGTAGATGGTGACATATGAAATTTGAGATATAGACACACTTCTTTTCTTTGATATTATTTTTTATTTATCAATGTGATTAAATTTTATCTCACTTCAAGTTCTAAAAAAATTTAGGAAACTCACTAATTACACAATATAAAATAATTTTGTAATAATAAATTTCAACTCGACATTATTGAAACATCAAATAATATAATCATACACCATGATCCATGCCATATTAAAAATTGATTAATCTTTAAAACAATCACCATGATTTCCTAAATATTTATTTCTTAAATTAGGTACATCTCACCAAAAAACACTACTTCTACCCTTATTACCATTAAATTATTAAAAAAAACTCATTCAATGAACTTATTTATCTTCGATCATAATGTGGGAAAATTTTAAAAGTAATACATTTTTTAATTTATAAGAATACCCATCTTTTTTATCACAGAATACCATATCGAACTCATCTTTCTCAAAAATATAAAAAAACATATAATAAATTCAAAATAACTCAATAACTTATTTTAACTATAAAACACATTATGAATCACTTTAAAAATAGTTAAAAGTTATTTTAAGAGGTACAAACTAGTAAAGAATCATCACATTGTAACACCAAAATAATTTTTTGGTGAATCATATTTAGTAAACTCATATTAAAATAGTATAGTGAAGGATTCATATGAATTTATCATGAAAAAAAAATGAAACAGGAACTGAAATTACCCATTTTTATTTCTCTCATGAAATAACATGAATCAAATTTTAAATGTAATGTTTTCATATTTGAAGTTCTATTTAAGAATTATCAGGTAAAATTTCTTCAAAAAATTAATATATAGATTATTATATTTTCATATATATCATATTACCTTGAAATTAATATGATTGGTGGTTTTATACACTCTCCCTTGAAGGTTACTTGCTTTGTATGACATTAATGTCATATATAATTACAAAGATTGATGCAGCTCAAAGTCGTACAGTTGGAACAACAAAATACTTATGTTGCAGTGCCATGATGAAGTATGATGCTGAATAAATATGATAAAATAATATGATGAAGTCTCACAATTAATTCTTATTCTAATACTCAAATTCAAATTATTTGATACAATTTCTTACAAAAAACTTGGGGCCATAAAAATGACTTCACAGTCACACACCCAAACTAGAAAGTCATATAATGGATATTCAAGTCATATTTTGGATTCTATAAATTATAAATTGATTCAAAAACTTGTATAAATTCTTCAAAATTACTCTATCCATTTTCATTCAAATCAAAAAACCTAAAAAAAGTAATATAATTTCAGCAACCTCAATTAAATTCTTTAAGCTCATCTAGCATGTTAAAAATAAATGAAAAACATCAAAAATCCTAGTATCACTACAATATACCCCTTTTAGATTTTTTTGAAACATCCCTTGACTCATAAAAATTAATTAATATGTGTTTATAATTTTATAATTCTCATGAGAATCATCAAATAATATCCTTTCTCTAATGAGAACTTCCTAGAAAAAAACTATTAGATAAGGTTATGTTTTTAGATAATTTCATCCCTCAGTGACAATAAAATGTGTCCAACTAACATTTATGTAGTCCACCTCAATTCATACATCAAAATATCACTTCTATAAATCTCTGAAATTAATAAATATCCATATATTTAGATGATAAAGTATTTAACCCTTCCTTTTTTATAAGAAAACTCTCCCCAATTTGTATAGATTTGTGTCCCTATTTCTCCCCATTTTTAGAAAAAATAAAAACAAACCATGGGAGTCAAAGTTTCTACACTTCATCATGTTATATAATAGGGATGAACCTGATGTTATATAATTAAATCCAACAACCACTCTCTTAGAAAATATTTTATAAATATATTTTCAACTTAATTCTTAGTAGAAACGCATTCCAGATTATTATCTCTATAGGCCACTATTTCACTAAGGAAATGATACTTGATGTCTATGTATTTGGATATATAATATTTCACAAGGTTACTTGTGATATTTTTAACACTTATATTGTTTCAAGATATCATTAATATTCTATCTATCTCAATAATAAAATTAGCTAGTTACACCTAAATATGTAAAATCGATGTGCATGCATGGGTGGTTGTCACATACATGGCCTATGAAAAGTGTTACTAGGTTTTTTTATTATTTAACTTTATCACCCATACCTCACCCATGGAAAATGTATCACCTAAATTTTATGTTCTATATGTTTTATCACCTACTAGAAAAACAATAGTGACTCTAAGAATGCTCAAATATTTACCTTACTTGTATAAGAATTGTAACACCCCCAACCCAGGATCCACTAAACTTGTGCCCCGATCTAGGTCACCATATGAACTCAAGAACACCTACCCATACCCCAGAGGTTTGTGACTAGAAATAATTGTCTAAAAGTCACATGGGTAGACTATACCCTTTTTATCAGAGTAATCCACAACATAAAATAAATAGAATAGTGGAAACAATATATAATTACCAATAAACATGCATAAATAAATGTCTCCAAAAACTAGGAAAAAATCACAACTAACAGTAAATCTGTGATGTGATGTTGTAGTTCCAAGCGAACAAAGCCCAAAATAAAGATAAAAATAGAATCCCCAAAATGGTCTTGACTCTAAGTCTGGAATGTCCTCCACATACCTCTCAAACCCAACTTACCTCCCACACTCAAGGCCTTTATCTTTATCCTAACCTTCAAGAATGAAATCTACTTAGGTACCCAATGGCAGCCTAAGAAGGGTGTCAGTACCACTCAATATTCCACCACTAATATTGTCTATAAAATATCCAATCTAAACTGATTTTTCCTGAAATTATTAAATTAATGACGAGTTAATAACATAAAGTTTGGATTCCATTAACTAAAAACCTTTACATTAACTATTACTACCCTTAGAGAAATTCATTATTTTCATCTTCTTCATTACATAGTTCATCATCAACATGTAATCCATGGGTTTTGAATTTACATCATTTGCACAAAGGATCGATCCATTTATCATTTTGTATAATGGAATAAGTCAAGTCCCAATCTGACAAGGAATAATACATCACAACATCACAATGTCCTTTCCTTGAAGACTCATACCAGGTGGTATGAGACCATTATGGGAATAGAACTTTGTCCCCTCCCCTAACCCGTGTATTGTGAGTGGAGATAGAGAATCAGTCCAACTCGACCCGTGGGAGGAGGCTCAGTCTTTTATCCCAAACCCAAGGCCATGTGAACATTATTATTCATCCATTCACCACATGTAATCTATATTGAAACCAAACACAACCAAAACATATAACATTTACAATCCATAACAATAAAAAAGGGAATTAATATTATGCCAAAACCCATTAACCTATTTTTCATTTACATTACAAATTCCATTTAGCCAATTTCCCATTCTCACACCTAGCATACTAAAAATATTCAATAAAAAAACTTATATCAACCCAATTCACATATTCATAAATTCCCTTATGAAATCATATTTAAAATATTTCTCATTTCACAAGACATTACCAATTTAGAACATTCACCATTTCACGTGCACTAACTCTCTTAGTCATTTCTAATATAATTCATAAGCTAGTTGACATAATCTCAAATAACCCAACTAACCAATTTCTGTGTCGTGTAAAACAACCCATTAAAACATTGTCAAATCTAGGCACACTAACAATATTCCATTTTCAATTCGACTGAACACTTCAAAATTTTCAACAATGGATCTTCGTTATCTTACATGAACCTTGCACTTACATTACCCATTCTTTGGTTCGGGGATGTCGGTGCACCCCATGGGTGGACCTAAATTGGTCAAACCATCCTCAATGAATCCCATGGGGGCCATGAGGGATACTATTCTTCATTTAGACACCAATTTTACTAAATCTCACTGATGGCATCAAAAACAACAAGAGATAACCAACAACCAAACCAAACATGGAAAAATCTACTACAAAACTATGGGATATAACTTGTAGACCACCTACCAAAAATTATTTTTTGAAAAAACATATAAAATTGTTCTTAGATCAGGATTCAAAAACCTCTTTAAGATTCATCCTATATTTCTCCACAAAATAATTGTTTTATAGATTTACAATAATATCATCCAAGATAAAAACACTAATTCGGAAAAGATAAGAAAATATTAAATTCAACTTACCTGAAGCTTTTATCTGCAACCACCGGCTCTCCAAATGGCCTAGAGATAAAGCATAATCACCCTTTGAATCCCAGGAGGGTTTTTTCATCACTAGGGTCTAAGGAAAGAAAATCAGGGGAGAAAATCATGTGAAGACTTTTAATACCATAATGTAAGTTTTTACTTTTTTCATCTTTTATAGGGGAACACAGTTTACCCACACTATTTTCCAAACCAAGCACAAATTGTGTGCAAGACACTGTCTGAGTGGATCTAGGCCACATAGTTACCTCGAAAATCCTCATGTATTTCTTAAATGTGCGCCAGTCGGGCGATATGCCACTATCTAAGGTTTCACAGTTTTTCTGAGTAGGCCACGTGATTTATTTAACCATGTGAAAACCATGCACCGTACACATATTGGCCATGCTTTATTTCATCTTGTGTCATGAACCCCCTTGAAATTCCCTTGAGGCCAATTATACACCCAAGAAACATTTAATTATCTGAAAAAATTAAACCAAAGTTTTAATAAGGAAATACCTCCATGAATTCCAGGATCTTACATCCTCCCTCACCTTATAATGACTCATCCATGAGTTGCTCTTCCCGAGCATTACTAAGTTTTGGAAGAAAATAAATCTAGCCAATGGGCTTGCATATCTGATTCTTTCTCCGATGCTTATTTCTGAGCATTTCTATGTTTCCATTAAACTATAACTAAGGGAACAACATTTCCCTATAAAAACATCTCACTACGATCCTTGATACAAATCGGATAATCCTCAAAGGATGCATCAGCCTCAAGCTCTATATCTTCAACATTTATCATATGATATGGATTTGGGTGATATTCTCAGAGTAGTGAAATGTTAAAAAAACATCATGGATTCCACTATACCATTGTGGAAGAGACAATCGGTAAGCCACTGGTCTTATGTTCTCCACAATCACAAATGGCCCCATGTACATGGGTGCTAACTTTCCCTACCTATAAATTTGATTGGGAACAAACATTAGAGACACCTGAAGAAACTCACTATCACCCACCATAATATCAAGAGGTCTAGGACTCTGATCATCATATGAATTGTTCCTACTCAAATCCATTTTCATGCCCTAATTAATTAATCTAACATTTTTTAAAATATCCTACATGAGACTCGATCCCAACTGCTTAGACTCGACAACTTCTGACCAAAATAATGGAGATTTACACTGTCTCCCATTGAGTGCCTCAAATGGGTCCATCTTAATCATATCCTGAAAACTGTTATTGTAGGAAAACTCAATAAGTGATAAAAAAATCCCCATGAACCCCCAAAATCCCTGGCACAGGATCTCAGCATATCCTCCAACACTTGAATTTTACACACTAACTTCTCATCCATCTATGGGAGATAATCCATTCTCAAAAACACATGGGAAGCAAGCACCTTCTATAATACCAACCATAAGCGTGATGTGAAACATAGATCATTATCTGAAACTATAGTTCTCTGCACACCATGCAGTGATAATATCTCTCAAACATATAATTTACCCAATTGATCAACTATGTAGGTCTCGTAGACTCGTAAGAAATGGGACACCTTATTCAACCAATCTAAAACTACCCAAACTGCATCATTATTCCAAGGTGTCCTCAAATGAACCACTATTAATTTCATCAATACGTCATCCCACTTCCACTCTGGAATGGGCAATGACTGTAACAAACCACATGGGTGCTCATTCTCGGCCTTCACCATCTGACAGGTAAATCATCACACCACAAAACTCTCATCCTCTTTCTTTATTCCCATCCACCAATAATACCTAATAAGATCATGATACAACTTAGTCAAATCGGGATTCACTTCCCACTTGAATGCATGGACCTTGCGCATCAACTCTTCCTACATACACACTGGCACAACCACACAACAAAAACATTAACAATTTCATCATCACCAGTACCCCAACTAGAAGGTGACTCCCCACCATTAAGACATTTCTTCATAGACAAACACTTTGGATCCTCCATGTGAATTTCCATAACCCATCTCAAAAGCATGAATTAAACAATTGTAGATATAAGGTTCATTTTTTTTTCCAATCCTGCACCTTCTGGTGCATAAATGAAAACCATACCATCACTCTCCACATAAAGTTGGATTTTTGAACCACCAGATTCGGAGTCTTTCTGTACAGAGCATCCACAACAATATTCCCTTTTCCTGGCATGTGAACCAACTCAAAGATAAAGGATTGTAGGTATTTACCCCACCTTCACTATCGAATATTCAAATCCCACTTAGAGAAGATGTACTTAAGAATTTTAGGATTAAAATACATGGTAAATTTATCTCCCAATAAGTAATTACTCCAACACATTGAGGTTTAAGTCAAGGAATCCAACTCAAGATCATGAGTAGAGTAATTTATTTCATGACGGCTTGAAAATCATGACCCCTATGTGTCCAATATTGGATGCATCATAGAAAAATGTATACCTCTTACCTAGTATTGGTAAGATCAGAATCGTTGTGTTAGTCAACCACTTCTTAAACTCTTGGAATTCATTCTCATGTGCCTCTGACGACTCAAAAAAGACTCCCATTTAGGTTAAACCTGAGAGTGGAGCTTCCAAATAGTATAAATATATAGTTAACCTTCAGTAATAAATATCAAATACCCTAAAAATAAGACCAGGAGAAACAATATTGGGATACTCCCAAGACACCAAAACTGACACTTTCTCTGGATCCACTGATACACCAAACTCAGAAATTATGTGACCCATGAAATGAAATTTATCAATCCATAACTTACATTTTCATATCTTTACATAAATAATATTCTCTCTTAGTGTACTTAGTATGATGTCAATATATTTATCATGATCATCAAGAGTTCTTGAGTACACCAAGATTTCAACAACAAAGACAAACACAAGATGATCCAGGTATGGGTGAAATATTCAGTTCATTAAAACCATGTACAAGGTTGGGGTGTTGGTCCAACCCAAAAACATCACCACAAACTCATAAAATATATATCTACTCTAAAAATATTTCTTTTTAACATTAGAATGTATCACCCTCAAATGATGGTATCCCGATCTCAAATAAATATTGGAGATCACTTTCATACCCTCAATTGGTCAAACATGTCATCGATTCTAGGAAGAAGGTCCCTATTTTTAATGGTCATATGATTCAACTTTCTATAGTCAACAAATAACAGAAACAGTCAATATTCCTTATGGGAAAACAACACATCAGATCCCCAATGACACATGTTATGGAAAATAAAACCCTTTATCTCTAACTCTTCAAGATGAACCATAAGTTCCTAGAGATATGCTGGTGCTATTCGATATGGTGGAATGGAAACCAGTTTTTCCCCTAGTTGCAACTCAATCGTAAAATAAACATCTATCTTAGGTCGTTGCCTCAAAAATTCCTTGTGAAACACATCCGAAAATTGATCTAAAATGGGATCGAGGATTTTTTTTCTCTCCCTCCTCCATCTAGAATAAGAAAATACACATGTGCAATGTGCCCTCCCAATTGATGGAAAATCGTCCTTGCACAACATTCTCAAACACCCCACTCACCATGTAGGATATAATTGTGTCTATTGAGATATGTTAACATTATGTGATTTCGGTAATAATTCATATGGTCTGGATACAACAACATCCAATCCGTTCCAAAAAATTATGTCAAAACATGACATCTCAAGGAGAAACATATTCCATAGAATATGATATCCACCAACATCCAAAGCACAAACATTACATTGTCAAATATCCTCAACTTTCACCTCTAATAGAGTATCAATTGACATAACATCACCCTCACTTTCCACAGTTAGGCCCAATACAACTAAAAACTATTATGAAATTAATGAATGTGTAGCAACTTTGTTAAATAAATCACTATCGAGCATGGAATCTATGAAAATCACACCTCAAACAGTAGAAAATCTAGCATCACCACATCCAAGTGTAGAATGAACTATGTGAAGATGACCTACCCCTCTACCTTGGGTTTCATCTTGTGTACCCTGCACTGCATTTCCCTGCTAGAATGGACAGTCTCGTCCTAGAGTTCCACATCCACCACCCCTACCGGTTTGACCTATGAAGCTCTTACTACATGCCTGATATGGGGTGGCCAACCCACTTCCTACCCTTGTAATCTACCTCTGACCTCTATATGTGACCAGATATCAATGGTTCTTATAGAACCTCTATATATTTACCAACCTTCCAAATGACAGACACTCGACTGGTGGTTGGGAACACTGACCATGCATGTTACCTAGCCAATCACACTGGTAATAGAACACTTGATCACCACCCTGAGAGACTATCCCTCTCTTCTAACTACATTTCACACATTCTCACTATTGGAAATTCCCAAAATGTTTCTTCCTTGAATTAGAAGTTTCACCGCTTGTTCACCTAGCTAGAACCTCAAGTCCACCACACAAAGATCCTATTAGGTTTTCTTCAGAGATAAGTTTTGGGTTCACCACCTCTGCAAACCTCTTTAGACGGAAGATATTAACCTAAGACTTGATATTATGCCTAATTCCATCCTGTAATCAGTTTTCATATTCTATTCTTCCCCTTCCAATGTTATAATGAAATGATGCAGGTCTGTGAATCGAATATCATAATTCATCCCTAATGCAACCCCCATGTGTAAAACTCATAAACTCTGCATCCTTCACTTACCTCATGGTCTCTGGGTAGTAATGTTCTAAAAAATTTTCCTAAAAATCCATCCATACCATTTCTTCAGCCTACTCTGGATGAACCATAATTTCCCACCAATTCCTTTCATGGCCCCATAATAAATAGGTCATTAACATTACTCTCTCCTTAGAGGGAGCCTCCAGATGATCATGAATCAAATGGATACACTCTATCCAAAACTCTGCTACCTCTAGCTCACCCTCAATGGTAAAGGTCAGAGGGTGATGTGGTTGAAACTCCATATTCATCTTGAACATACTCATTACAACCCACCCTGGGTCTCATTCCTTCATCTACATTAAATGAGAGAGGTTCTCATGGAACTTCTCTTCTCTATTACCTTAGACCACTAGATCTTCTTTCTCCACTACTGGGGGAGCATTCCCAACAACTTCCTCTTATCGTCCTACCAGAACACGTCTTTGTGGTGTCATTTCTCTACAATTTTAATCATTTACTTGAGAACACAAACCATAAAGCTTCCAAAAATTATAATGGAAGGCTCACCACTATCCATAAAAAACATTTAACATACAGTATCCAAACGGGACTTATTATACCTGAAACAGTACCCTCAACCATCTCTGTCGAGATCCAGGGATAATATAGGTAAAATAACATAATAGGTTACAATTTTACATTGGTAATAATTTGGAAACTATTTCCATAAAACTACTCACTTCAACCAAATTTTAATTCACTTAAAACCCATTATTAAGAATAACTCTTTAATAATTATTTAACATTTTACTTACCTTTTTACACA
The DNA here is from genome assembly GCA_963277665.1 of Viscum album. Taxonomy (NCBI): domain Eukaryota; kingdom Viridiplantae; phylum Streptophyta; class Magnoliopsida; order Santalales; family Viscaceae; genus Viscum; species Viscum album. The sequence goes on along the minus strand of OY728119.1, from coordinate 1,968,284,191 downwards.
TTTTCATTATTTCATTATATATTATTTACAATAATTTCCAAAAAAATAAAATGAATCCTACACTTTATGTCCCAAACACCTATCTTGTGTGTGTGCATACCATTATGTATGTCATTTATATACTTAGGTTCCTAGAATGATGCATGAATGAAAACCCTCATTCCATTCTAGTCACAGGAAAAATATAATAAAATTGTCACATCACACAATATGTGAATCAACCAATGGTGAAATATCATCAAATGTAATAGCACACAATAATAATAATAATTCCCACCCTAGTTGACTTGGGTTTTCTGCCTATACATGGGTCATCGACTCCTAAAAACAAGCTCATTTCCAATGCCCAACACCTTCCAAACCTTATGTCTACAATTCCCAAATAGTAAGTCATAGAAAATACCCCTCTGATAACACTTTGTAACATCCCTGACCCAAGAAACACTAAGCTATTGCCCCGATCTAGGTCACCACATGACCTCAAGCATGTCTCCATATATTCTAAAGTTTATAGATTAGTAGTGAGGGTATAAAATTCATGTGGGGAGACTATACCTTCTTTTCCAGATTATGTTGCAATGGAAAATATATAGAATAGTAGAGACAACATGAAATAACCAATGAACATTCATAAATAATCATTTCCCAAAACTGAGTACAAACCACAACTAACATTAAATATTTCATTTCATTTTATAGTTCCAAATGAACAAAATCCAAAATAAAGACAATAGTGTAATCCCCAAAAAAGACATGAATCCATGTCCGAAACAACCTCCATATACTTCTAAAGATCAACATAACCCCCAAACTCAATACCTTTACCCTTATCTTATCCAACAAGAATAAAATCTACTATGGTACCCAATGGTGGCCCGAGAAGGGTGTGAGAACAACTCAGAAGGTCACCAATAATGGTGTCTATAACATATCCACTCTAAAAAGATATTTCATGAATGTATTAAATAGATGACTATTAAATAATGGAATTTTCACATTCCATTAGCTAAAAACCTTTACTTTAAATGTTACTACACTTAGAACAATTATTTATTTATGTATTATTCATTACATACTTCATCAACAACATGTAATCCATGGGTTTGGCATTTACATCATCCACAAAAAGGTTCAAGGAATTTATCATTCTATGTAAGGGGAATATTTGTGTCCCTATAACACTAGGGATAATACATCAAAACATCATAATGTCCACACCTTGAACCCTTGGTCTGGTTAGAATCCAACTATCAGGGGAATAGAGATCCATTCAATTACCGAACCCATGCATTGTGAGTGGAGTTAGAGCATTAGTCCAACTCGATCCGTGGGACGATCCTCGATTCATTATCCCACACCCCAAGCCATGTGAACATGCTTATTTATCCATTCAACACACACAAACCATATCACATATAGACCAAAAAAACATATAACAATCATAATCCATAAAAAACAACATGGGAATTAATATTATGTCACAACCCATTAACCCATTTGTCATTTACATTATATATCCCATTTTTTCCCAATTCTAATTCCCATGCCTAGATCACTAAGCATATTAAATAATTCCCTTATATCAACCAAATTCAAAAATTCATAAATTCCCTTATGAAAACCCATTTAACATATTTCTCATTTAATATTCCATTACCAATTTAGCAGATTCACCATTACAAATGCACTAACTCCCTTAAAAATTTCTAACATAATTCATGAGACACTTTACACAATCACAATTTACCCAAATAACTCATTTACCTATCATACCAAAAAAACCACTTAATCAATTATCCAATCTCGCCACACTGCCAATATTCCATTTTCAATTCAACTAAACACATCAACATTTTCAAAAAGTTCCTTACATTATCATACATCTTCCTTCACGTACTTTACTCATTCTTAGGTTCAGGGATGTCGGTGGACCCTATGGGTGTCCCTAAATTGGTCAAACCATCCATAATACATCACATGGGGATCATGAGGGTTTATATTCATCATTTAGACACCCATTTTACTAACTCTCACTAAAGGAATCAAAATAACAAAAAGAGATAACCATGAACCTAACTAAATATGAACAAATTGACAACAAAATTATAAGAAATAACTTATAGAACACCTATATCAGATTTTTTAATGAAAACACTCCTAAACATGGTCTTATATCCATATTAAAACACATATATAATATTTAAACTATATTCCACTGAAAATAATGGTTTTAGATATTTATAATAATATCTCTCAAGATACAAACCCTAGTCCAGATAATAGAATAAATGGGCAGAATAAACATACATGAAGCTTTGATATGCAACCGATGGCACTCGAAACAGCCTAGAGATGAAGGAGAATCGCCCTGGGAATCCCCTAAGAGTTCTTGTTCATCAGTAGGTTTCATGGGAGGAAATAAGGGGGGATAAATAAGGTGAACACTTAAAATAAAATAATGGAAGTTTTGTAATCTTTTCAACTTTTACAAGGGCACACAGTTTACCCACACAGTTTTCTAAACAGTGTGAAAGAAACTATCAGAGGGGAGTTGGGTTACATGTTTATCTAGAAAATACACATGGTTTAATTAAATGTATGATATGTCACTGTCAAAGGTTACATAGTTTTCTTGGGAAGGCTGCATAGTTTACTTAACCATGCACAAACTGTGCATCTTGCAAAGATTGGCCCGGTTTTCCTTCTTCTCATGTCCTGAACCCCTCAGAACACCCTTGAGGCCCATTATACCCTTGAGAAACATTTCATTATTCTGAATGAAAATATTTAATCCCAAATGATAATAATGGAATACCTCCACGAAGTCTGGAATCTTATAAGAATCCATAGTTCATTGACTCCTTTATATATCTCCAAACTCACTTTTCTAAAAACATGTTTAAATAATTAGGGTCAATCTAGAACCTAGAATAACGTTTCAATACATATGGAATGTCAGATCATGAAGCATTTAAACAAGAATAATCTTCCAATATCTCTTATAAAATCCTTTTGATCAACCTAATATCACTCTCATCTTTCAAAAAAAGTCTAACTAAGATTTTCATTGAATCTTGTCTTGAACTATCCATCACAAACATTATAAATAGATCTCTAGAATACAATTGTTGGAATAAAAATATGTAATATGTTTTTTCTCATCATATAATCTTAGAAATTATGTTATCTCTCCCAACAAAATCATCTCAGACTAATTTTAATTTTCTAAAAAAAATCCTCAGAAAGATACACATTATCACTATAAAAAAATATCTTCCACATAAAAAACTATAAGAAGTGTAATTTTAGATAGCACCATTACATAAAACATTTATCAATCATCCATTTTAGAAAAAATATTTGTTTTAGGAAGACATAAATTTTTGAATACCAAGCTCTAAGATCCTGTTTCAAGATATGTTTTGTTTTACTCAAATTCAATACCATGTTTCCATCAATGTCTATAATAAGACCATATAGCTTCTCAATTAAAACTTATTCTATGATAAGACCATTCAAAAAGGATTATTTAAAATCCTTTTAAAAAAAATTAGAGTACTTTTATACAACCACTTCTAAAAACATATCTATTCAATCAATCCATGAAACTAGAGAAAATGTTTCTTAAAATTTAATGCCTTATATTTGAGAATATCCCCCACCGACAATCCTACCATTCATTCTTATCACCTCACTTTTATAATTAATTTTCTTTATAAAAAATTCATTTTGTGGAAATCCTAGTTTTATATTTAGGCCTTAGAACTTACACTCATGTATATTAATTTTTAATTTGTTATCTCATCATTCATAGAATGTAGAAAATACTCCTTCTTAATATATTCAATGATGGTTCATGGTTCAACCTATGACATAAGAGATGGTGGGTTTTCAAATATCGGTCTTCTTAATGTTTGGTTTGTTTCCGCTAAGTTTCCTTTTATATTTCCAATGTAATTTTTTATAAATTTGATATATAAAACCTTTATATATAGTATCCCTATCATGTAAAGTATTATCAGAGTCAATATCAACAATATTTTGATCAAATTAATTTTTTTCTAGAATTTTTATAAACATAATTCTTGTTTCCATATCGCTTTACACACCATAGAAAAGAACTAATAAAATAGTATTATAATTAGTTTCATAGAATTTAACATCAAAACATTTAGTTTTCTTTTTTTTCCTTCTATTCCAATAATTTTATGCACTAACACTATATCAGTATCCCATAAAGTATCTTTATTTTTCTTTCTCTTCAAATTTTCCCAACATGATGTATTTGTTCGTAATAAATAATGGACTACCAAAGACATAGAAGTAATTTATACTTTATTTATTTGTACACCACATCTCATATAGACTAAAATGTGTCTCATTTCTCCAAAGGAATCAATTTTCAATGTGAACATTAGTGCACACAGCTTATCTCTTAAAATATTATGAGACCTTATTTTATTCTAGCATATTTCTTCCTATCCCAATATTTATTATATTATTCTCTATAACACTAATCTATTTACGATTATATGGTGTGTCTAATTTATGTTTGATTAAATTTTTAGAAATATATCTTTCAAACACATCACATTATATTCATTTCTATTATTTGAACACAATTTTTTAATGAAGAATACTAACAATTTCTAAATATTTCACTTAAAAAATTTAGACACCTCAACGGATTAAAACTTGTTCTGATTTATCATATAATATTTCATTTTATTATAAAGACCAATGAATATTATGAACTATGAATCCATTATAGTATAATCTTTCCTTATTATACCATATAAAACATTATGAATAAGTTACAATGATTTATTAGAAATAATTTCCACATTATTGTAAGATTTATAGGCCATATAAATTTTTTCAAATATTCCACAAAACAATATTACATTATGTTTTATGTTATATAAGATATCACACAACATCATGTTTATAAATTTTTCTTAGAATTATTTAGTCAAGATGGAAAATCCTAAATTCCATAGCATACTCTCTTCTTTCTCATCCATATAAATTAGTTGGATCGCTAATTGAAAATAAATTTCCATGCATTCTTTTTCCTTGTGTAAAGATCATTCTAACCTTCAACATTTTAATGATACCTGAGAAATTTTTGAAAATAACCTCATCCAAATCAACACGGTGATGGTTGAAACACAAAATAATATTCTTTAACACTTCTATATAGAAAATATCAATTAATTTTAGATCTTGAGATTAAATTTTATTTTAGTTTATTCCATTTAATTTTAAGGAATATTCATTAAAAAAGAGACTACATCTACTTTATCATTCTCAAAAAAATTAATAATCCTTATAGTGGATCAAACATAACTATTCTATAGTTACATTAATTATTGAAAAATTTTATTGCATACATTCCCATAATCTTTTTGTCTTATATCTTTATAGAATTAGGAAAAACTGTTAACTAACAAAACTCATTTCATTCTAAACTAATTTATATTTTTACACTGTATAAGAAACTAGTTAATCCATAATAATATTCAACATACCCCACATGTACTATAAACATTATACTATTCTTGATATATCATGTGAAATAAATTTCATTATAACTTGATGAAATTGAAAAATATTAAGGGTTAGCTCAAATTGTCGTTAATGGGAGAACCAATATCAAAATCTATCCTGGCATTAATTATGTGGTAGATTTAGATAAAAGGAAAATAATTCAATATAACAGAAGAAATGAGATTGAAATATATCACTGGATATAATAACAATATAAAAAATAACATGTATAGAAATAAATGAATTCATAAAAATGGAATTCATAATTTTAGGAATATCTTATTTCTAAGGCCTCATCCAAGACATTATTCTTGTCATCAAAGTTACAAACCAGACATCATTTTTTCATTTGGTAGGCATACACCAAATACCAAAATATTTTGTCTCATAGAACCAATTGACTCATCAAGGGGATATATTATTTTAAGCCATGAAAATCACATACTTATTTATAATTCATACATTTTATGAAATAATAATGATGATATAATACATAATCAACTTTCTTGAGTAATTAATAAACATATATATTCATAAAAAACAAATATAACATTAATACATTATTAGTAAATAACTAGGATATCATGTAAGTAATCCATCCATAAAAATAATTTTTATATTTAAACAATACATAATCAACATTCCATAGTAATTCATAATCATAAATATTTAAATAAGAACATACAAGGTGTAATCCCTTTCCATAGTCAATAAATATTCATAAAAAATCTAGAAAAAATTTGAAAATTAAAAAATAAATTTCATAATTATAACATAATGAATGTAAAAAAATGAATATATGGACAACACCTTTATAATTAGATATTTTTTATGGTGTTACACAAGAATGGTATTGGAAGAAAATGCATACATATAACATTGGATGATTGGGAAAGAAAAAGGAAATGATGGATTATTTCCCTTATATAGATTTGATATGAATATTTCCAAAGTGAGAATAATTTGTAAGAAATTAACTTAATATATTATTTGGGAATATATAAGGAAATTATTAAAATCAAATAATTAATATTTTTATCGAAGAGGAGGATTCCCAACTAAAAAAATTTGTAGGGTCGGTATCCTTCTAGCAGGTAAATAAAGAGTCAAGAAGTGGAAGTGAAATAGAAATTAGTCATATAAAACCCAAAAAACATATATGGGAAGAAATAATTGGGGGTTTTATAATGAGAAAAATTTATAATTCCCTAAATTATTTATCTTTTAAAAGAAATACTGATTTTGAAATTTATATTGGAGAAGAACCCATTATAGATTGGGTAACGTCTCAATAAACACCCCACAATAGAGTAAAAATTTAGTGAAAATTTTAATGTCATGAATAGAAAAATAATCATGATATAATAAATCAATTATTAATTCATTACACTTATAAATGAAATAGGGTGCACATTATAAAACATATCCCAATGAAATAAAAAATTTATACAAATATCCCTTACCACAATTCATGCTTAATTGAAATGTGTTATAACTTTCTATATATACAAAATAACTACATTAATAACTTATTATAGGACCTTATCCCTTAAAAGTTCTCTTTAAAATATTCAATTATAACTATATATTACTAATATATTAGTCATTTATTTTTTATCTCCATCATCGTGTGCTAGAAAATCTAATTCCTTACTTCATAACTATTATGTAATGTTATGATTGATTATTTTTTATTAAAAAATAGTCATTCCAAAATTATACATGATAATATCATCATATTTTTTAATGATTTCTGTATCTATTTTTTGTGAATGATAAAGGTTTGGTTTGTGAAAATGGAAATTGTGAAGAACTTATTTTTATGTGTTTAAAGATCAAAGGATGATATATAAATAAACATATTAAATATAAATATCACTATTAAATAATAATTAAAAAATATTAAATGAATTATTATTACATGATATTATTATTATTATATATCATTACTTAATCATTCATAACATAAATATTATAAAATTATTCATGTTGGTGGAAAACCGGCTGAAACAGGAGCATGCTATAATGATGTATTGAGTAAATAATTGTATTTATGTGATAATGATATTTAATCTATAAAAGATTAAAAATTCCATAGATGTAATATATATTCAATAAATTTATTCATAGAAACATCCATGAAGGGTTGTGAAGATGAATGAAATTTTTTGTTCATTGAGGTAGTAGTTGGAACGTATGCACGATCAACATTTTCATTTCTTAGTGAATGGGTGATAATGAATTTATGTGATAAATTATACTTAAAGAATAATAATTTGTATATAGTGAATATAAAAATTTATCAAATTAATCATATTTACTATCCTTGAGAGTTTTTTATGAAAAAAGGACCACATCGCTTCATGGAGGGGGTAGTCTTCATGTACACATGATCGATGTTGTTTTGTTTTTTTAGTGGAAGGAAATGAATGATCAGTAGATATTTGATGAATATAAAAACCTATTATTAGGTTAATAATACATATTTAATTATATTATATTTTTTAGAAAAAGTGTAAGATGAATATTTAGATGAAAATATGGGGTGAGAAATACTCACGTTGAGAATATGAGATTTCTCATGGATGTTTCTTTGGAAATGTATACCATAGGCAAACAGATTGAGATTGAAGACCTGTTAAACTGATAGAGTATTCTAGGAGGATAAAAGAATTATTTTCATGATGAAAGTTTAAGTTATATATGTATCATGATGTGTTGGGAATGATCCCCTTCCATAAGTGAATAGAAGGGTAGTTTTTAAAGCACCCCTTACTATTTAATAATGGTATGTCACTATTCATGGGTCAAAGGACCAAAAGTGGTAAATAATCAATTTTTAAGTGTGATAAGTTCATGAATGAATATAAAATTAATTTAGAAACATTTATTAAGTCTTTAACTCTTAGATGTTTAATTGTTACCATTTATGTTTTTTACCATGGTAATTATTTTTTACCAAGGAATTTAGTTTTAATGTGTAAAAATGAGATTTATATTATAATTCGGACATAATGATTCTAAAAATGGGATAAATCTTATCAAATAATATTTATAATTCTAATTAAAATAAATTTTATCTTTAATTCATTTCATGCGTAAAACCTATTTTTTAAAAAAAGTGAATTTTTCATATTAAAATTTATGCGTAGGATATAATTATAAATGTATATATTTTTATGTTATAAATTGGTATATTATATAAAATAATGAAATTTATGTTTCTTTCAAATCAACCAAAACCCAAATTTTAAAATATAATATTTATTTAAATAAAAATACCAAAAACATTTTCTTTTATTTGAAAATATTAATTAAGATTATTGAATGTTCAAAAAATGTTTCATAAATCCAAATAAGAATTTTAAAATATATAGTTTTATTAATTAAATAAATATATTATCATGGGAAAATTTTATATTTATTTAATTTATACATACTTCTTTATATATCTATAAACATGATTTTTTTAAATATATTTTTCACTATTCATCTAGAAACAATTATATTAGAAAAACCCCAAATATTTTAAATAACTTAATATTTTTATTATAAAAAATATCAATTAAATTTGGTCAAATTAAAAATCTATAATATCATAATTTCACATTTAAATAAATGAAGAAATATATAATGAAATTTTTTTTTACAGAAAAATAACTTTTTAGAATATTAACTATTATTATTCTTATTTACTATCAATTATTAATAAAATTTATCATTAAAAAATTATTCAAATAATTAGTATATTTTATCTATAAATTATTATGATAAAATAAATTGAATGAAATCCAATTTTTGTAGGGTTGCATTTTAAAGTAGAAATCAGTCTTTTTAGTTACTCTCTTACACTAATTGAAGTCAATTAATGCCTTAGTATTAATAATGACCTTTAATTGTATTTCTAAAAAAATCATAATTAATTTACCTCTATTTTTTAACACTAATTATATGGGTATATTTTAACCATATATACAATTATGTGGTTTTTATGGTTCCATGTTGTGTTTGAAACAATTTATCAAACACATTACGTTTCAAAGGAAAATTTAATTTAAAATATAAGTGTGTTACAGTCCCCCCCTCCACACCCTAAATAAATTATTTCCTTATAATTTAAATTATTATTTTCTAAAGAAAATGTTTAAGTGTATCAAAAATATATGAAAAACTCAATATATGATATCAAATGTGGTGTTTTCCATAATATCTTAGGTATGAGTAAGGAAAACACCATTTCCCCTCATCGTGTTAACTGAATATTCAACCTTTTATTAAAACATGTTTTGTTATTCCCTCCTTTTACACATATAAATAATTTTCAAATTTATATAACATGTGTCCCATGTTCATTCATACCACATTTTTTACATGAAGTTAATTGAATCTTTTTTCCATTATCATCTTTATCACCTAAACATACATGAAAATCAATATGTCTCTTCTTTGGTGTGTTTGGAAACTCAAATAAGTTCACATTGTTAAATATAATTAATTATAACTTGTTATGAATAACCATAATATTTATCACTATTGATTTAATATCATTATGTTTCTCATTAGGAAAATCTTTTCATTTTCTATGGAATCCGTTGTTAACTAGGTTCCTTTATGATTTATCCATAGCTAAAAAAATGAGTTAATCGTTAGTGATTGATAACTACAACCATAAGAGAATTATTAGATGTAAAATTCAACCAAAAAAAGTATTAATCTTAAATATTAATATATTATCTTTCAATTCAAACTAAACCAATCTATATTCAATCTAGTTTTCTTTATGTTTTTTCTCATCTTTCTTAACCAAATTCCTTAACATAATAAATCCTTCAAAATGTCTTGTAAAGATAATGTGATTAAATAAAGCATACCCCCTGGGAGTTTATATCCAAGTGTATATACATAGTCCCACTTATCATACATTAAGTGAAGATTGAGGTAATACTTGACTAGCCTTTTAAGGTTGATTTCACCTAGTGGCATGTATTCCACAACTGCATTCAATTTATTGTATGCTAACGTTGATTTGATTTCTAGGAGAACAACACAGTCTATAATTTACCAATTTTTTGGATTTTATAATATATATAGACTTTTACCATATAATTATGCACATGTTTTTCAATAATTTTCACTTATCATAATCCCTAAAATATTCCATATTACATCAACTAAACTAAAGTGTTATATATACCTTTTAAATTATGATAAACCTTAACTTATCAACCATTAAATTATCCTTAACTTATATTCTAACCTATAAAGTTATTTAAACCCTTCTCTGATAAAAAATGTGATGAACTAATTGAAATTTTCCTATTATTATATGATTTATATAAATTCTTTAATTACATACATTCTCACAACCTTTTAGGATTCGATATTTACTGAATTGAGAAAAAATTATATCTCACATAACTTATGTATTTCTCAACTATTAGAAATGTTTTCCACTATATAAGAAACTATTTAATCTATAATAAGCTACCAATATCTCCCAAAAATTCTCCACACATGTTTTTCTTCTAGACATATCATGTTTATTACATTTATTCATAACCTACAAAAATGTAACCATAAGAAGGGTGATTTTAAAAACTTAGAAATGGAAAATATATATGAGAATCTATCCTAGCATGAATAATATAGAAGCAATTAATTAGATTTAAATAACACCATATAACTGAACATTTGAACTAAAAAATCACGGATGATATAATAATATAAACAATTACATATATATTCATAATTGAAGTCACATTAATTAAATTCACAATGCTAGATAACTTTTATCATCAAGGAATCTACCAAAAAGTTATTCTTATCATCAAGGTTGTAACTATGACATCATAAATATATTGTGTAGGAATAAAAAATATACCAAAACCTTTTGTAACATCAAACCAACTGATTCATCAAGGGGATATATAAAACCAGGCCCAACACATCACTTCTTTTCAGTCCATTCACCATATAAATGGTGTGAATATAAAGAAACTTCAAAATCAACTTATCTTAGGAATCAATAAAAATTCATATTAAGATATAATCATATGAAACAAAAATAATTTATCATTCAATAAATTAGAAAAAATATACATAATCCATGCATATAAGGAAGGTATATAGTTAAAAAAATAATGAGTCATGAGTCCTTAATAATCCATAATCATCCATATTAGATTAAAAATATATAGTATATCAATAATTTCCTCAATCAACAAATAATCTTGATCTATCCAAAGAAAAAAGTTGGATGGTTAAAAAATACATATCCCAATTTTAACAAAAATATTTTAAAAATATGTTCACAAAAATAAAAGATGCCATTATATGAATAGAACTTTCAATGGTGACACATAATAATTTAATTTTAAGAAAAACCATGCCTTTAATAGAGGAGGATTTTGAAATACTAAGACAATGATAGATCATTTCCATTATAGAGATTTTATTCAAATATTTTTCGATGATGAAAAATTAGTATTAAATGAACTTGACAAATTATTGCCTTATAGATAATTTCATTTGTAAAATCATCTAATAAATACCTTCAAATAATAGAATGATTCCTCATTGAAAAGAATTGGTAGGCTCGGTTTCCTCACAACGGGTAAAATATTATTCATGTGGGAAAATTAAATTGAATTAATATTTGTAAAATAAAAAAAATAACTATAGGGGATTAAAATTATGAGGTTTTTAGAATTAAATATATACCAAATTCCCTAGATTTGGTATCTTTAAAAGTAGTTTCAATTTAAGAATTGGTATTGGGGAAGAACTCATTACAACTTGGGAAACATATTAATCAAAACCCTATCAATTACGTAACATGAAATGAAACATTTAATATCTTTAAAAAAATTCACTGTGATATAATACATAAAATATGAATTAATTACATCTTAAAAGGAAGGGCGGTTCACATTCTAAAACATGTCTCATTTAAATAGAAATTGATACGAATAATACATTCCAAAATTAATGCTTAGTATAACTGTAATCCTATCACCTAAATAACAAAAATAAATATATTAAAAATCTATTATATAAAATTATTCATATAAAATTACATTTATATACTTCATTTATAACCATTTATTACAAATATATTAGTCTTTTATAGTTTGTTTTCATTATCGGGTGTTAAAAACTCTGATTACTTCATCTGTACTATTTTTTTGTGGAATAGTCGATTATTTTTTATTAAAAAATGTTCATAATTATAATATTTTCTAATAAAATAGAATTATGGTGTTTCAATGATTCATCATATCCCATTTTTTTGGTGAATGTTAACTGTATGGTTTGTGAAAATTGAAATTGTTAAGAACTTGTTTGGGCGTGTTTAACGATCAAAAGGAGATATAATAATAAATATATTAAGTATAAATAAAAAAATTATATAAGAATTAAAAAATATTAAATACATAATTATTATATAATATTATTATTATATAACATTTCTTAATCATTAATAATATGAATATTTTACCACCATTCACATATATGGTAAAACTGACCCAAATGGGAGTGTATTATAATGATTTATTGATTAAGGAATTGTTTTCATATAATGATAGTATAAAAATTGAATAATTTTATGATTCCATAAATATCATAAATTTTTATTAAATTAAATTTTTGAACCATCAAAGATGTTTGGTGACAACAAATTAAATTCATCGTTCATAGAGGCATTAATCCGCACATACTCATAATTAACATTTCCTTTTTCTCAACAAATGGGTTATAATGAATTCATATGATAAATTATCATTTAGTAATAGTAGTTGTAACATATAAAACATATTAATTCATAAAATCCATCCTTTTTACCATCCCTAAGATATAGTGATGATAAAAAAACTACATCGCTTAATGGAGGTGGTAGTCAATACGTATGCATGATCGTTGTTGTTTTGTTTTTTTATTGCATGGAAGGATTTAAAAATGGTCATTAAAATAATATAATTATATTTTAATTATTTATTAATACTAATTTAATTAATTTATAGAATATATACATATTTTTTAATATGAATATTAAAAACAAAATAATGAGGAGTAAAAAATACCCACCTTGAGAACATGTGACTTCACTTAGAAATTTCCATAGAAATGGAGGCCTTGTGCTTACTAATTGAAAACAAAGGATTATTAACATGATACAAGATTATATACGGAGAAATATTTAAATAAAATTATACATAAATTCATAGGGATATGTTTTCAATGAAGTAGTGGAATTGATCCCCTTTTATAATTGAAGAGAAGTGTAATTTAGGAAGTACACATTACATTTCTGAATACTATTTCATTATTCAAGGATCAAAATGATCCAAAAGTAGTAAATAATTAACTTTGGGGTAACATAACACTATAAATAATATACCATTCATTTTCTAAAATTTTCAGAACAAGTATCAATATTCTTACTCTTAGATTTTTCCCTTTCACCTTTTTTTTACTATGGTAATTAATTTTTACCTAAGTAATTTAACATTAATGCCCCAAAATAAAATTATAATTATTAAATAATTTATACATAATAATTGTAAATATAAAAACCATTTTTTAGAAAAACATTTTAATCAATAGAAGAAATTAACATTAATGAGTTTAACATGTAAAAACCTATTTCAAGAAAGAGTGTATTTTTAAGATAATAACTTTTGTGTTGGATTAAATTATCAATTTTTTATATTTTCATAATATAAATTTATTTATATTAAGAAATATATAATTTATTTTTCTTTAAAGAAACTAAATTATGAATTGTGCCATTATAATATTTAATTAAAATAAAAAAACCAAAATTCAATTTCGTTTTTTTGGAAATCTTATCAAAGTGTATAAAATTTTAAGAATGTGTTTTATAAATCCATACTAGTAATTTGAAATTTAGATATTTACTCCATAAATACATATTTGATCATGGAAAATGTTTTATAGTTTTTTAGGTTAAACTTACTTCATTATTTATCCATAAAAGACAATGCTTTAGTAAAAGCACTTTTTTTCAATATTCACATAAAAATAAATTATTTTGGATTAATCATAAAAATTTCATAATAAACTCATTATGTTATTATAAATTCAATAATAAATTCAATTTAGTCAAATTAATATTATATAATATTATAATTTATGTTTTTAATAAAAAATATATATAATGAAAATTATTTTCATAGGAAAATAAATTTTAAAATATAAACTATTTTTTTCTTATTTCCTCTTAATTATTGATCAAATTTGGTGTTAAAATATTATTCATATTTACAATATCATTTATCTATAATTTAGTATCTTAAAAACAATCTCATTAAATCTAATTATATACTAGATGTATTTCAAAGAATAAATAAGACTTATTAGTTACTTAGCTACACTGATTTAGTATTATCAATGCCTTATTATTTATAATGACCTTTATTTTTATTTCTAAAAACATTTCATAATTCATCTACCTCTATTTTTACCCACTAATTATATTGCTACACTTTAATGTTTATAAATTGTTTTGAGGTTTTTCATGTTCTAGGGTTTCATGTGGAGCGATATATCAAACAAACTAGTTATTTAAGGAAAATATAATTTAAAATATTAGTGTGCAGAAATATTAAAGTCACCACTCATGTGGGAAGAGTAGCCACTATCAAGAACCCATGAATTATATAATATTCTAACATTTAAGGGAAATTCAATAAGAAATTCATTTTCATCCTTTGGATTAACATACCCTTTATATTCTATATATATGAAGCATGTTATAGAAATATTATCATAAACTTCATTAAAATATGAAACCACTACTCAAAACTTCCACATATATCCTCAGGACAAACAAATCTGTTCTTGGTAGTAAATTTAGAAGTATTTTTATTCATATGATTTCTTCTATGAGAACTTATGTTAATCTCCTCTGAATGACTCCCCCTGACTTCATGTCTCACTCTAAGTAGAGACTTATTATACCAGTATATGTAGTACTTATTCCCAAACAATCTGAAGCAAGAATGTTATCCTTAGAATAAATATTTTTTAAGATGATATAAATCCTTCCTAAAATTCTTCCCAGTTTTTTGTTTTTTTATAGACTTTGCATCAGAATTTTCTTTTGTATAGGATTCATATGAATTCTAGATGTCTTCCCCTATCTTAAAGATTTATATAGAAATTTATCCTCATTTTAATTAGTCTATATTTACCAAATATTATTTTATAATTAATATTTATATTTAAAATATAATTACAAGGAGATTATTCAGGTACTAATTTTACTGGATAAATTTTGAAGGCTCTCCCAGATGAATAAGAGGATTCAGCCTTAACTTCACCAAAAATATTTAAATCCACATACACCTTTATTGATTCATTATAAAATTTAGTAAAATTAAACTATGTTTTTTTTATTCTAATTATTTAAAAGAAAACATATCATTAATATCTTTTTTCATCGTATCATGTTTAGTAGTTTTCAAACAGAATTCTCTGATTTTCTCAATGAAGGTTACTTCATTCTTTTTAAACTCACACTTCTCTTCAGTTTTTTATTATTCTCATTCACTAACTTTATATTTAATTTATTGAGAATCTTATTACAATCAATAAAATATTAAATCTCATCCTTAAACATGTATTCCATCTGAGTTGGTTATAAATCATATTCACTTTTGGAAGTGTATCATCCTTTTTAAACATAAGAAATTAATTTTCTGAATGTATCCTTAGATTAAAGTTAAAATTCAATACAAAATGTGTGATCTTCAAATTATCTTTTTCTCATTAGATTTATTATCTCACTTCTATAAAATTGATTCATTAATCGTTATGTTTGGGATGATTATTTTTTTTCTATATCTTTTTATAAGGTCTCTTATCTTCTTCAAATTCCAGATCATCTCCCTTCATTTAAGGAAATTTATGGAAAATTACTAATTACATTGAATTTTTACCAAATAAGTGGAAATTTTAAATTGTTACATATATTTTCATTATTGAACCTAAATAATGTAAGAGAAGTGATTCTTTATAAATTTCCCTCATCCCCTTCATTTTCATATTCACTTGAACCTACACCACTATCAGTATTTTCATTGATTTTCATCTTCCACATGAATCATAAAGTCATTTCATATTCAACCTTCTTCTTTATGGACATATTTTTTGGCATCACATAGGATATGATAAAATTATACAATTAGTCAATTAAAGGGTCTTTTATATCTTCAAGAGATAAGATTTTATGATAAAACCTATTCAGAGACACTCTCTAATACATCACTCGACTCTACTACTAAAAATAAGTCAATTCCATCAACCATTCCTCATCTTACTCATATAATTGACCCTTTAAGGATAAAATAAATCAAAAAAATGAGCCTCCACTTTCAAGAATACATACATATGATTAATAGGATCCATTATTGAAAATTAAATGGTAACCCTAAGCCCGATAACATAGAATTTTATGATTTACTTAATAAATTAATATTAAATTCCAAAACCACTACATTAAATCACAAAAAAATCTAAAAAATATTTTTGTACCTCAATAAGGTCTCCACCCTGAAAGTATCACCACTTTACTTCATCATTAAATAATATCAGATTCCTAAAATTTGATCATAGGGTGTCCTAAAATCTTATTCCCTAACTTGTCTACCTAGTTTAAATCACACAACAAACTCTACTAATACTGATTTCCTAACAACATATGGAGTCCTCACAAGTTTATAACTCAAAAACCATCCTATCTCTCAGCATAAATATTTTATACCACTCCCTCATAACCCTATCCCTCTAACGGTTGGGCTTTGATTAAATGAAGAGATACAATGACCCTCGAAGCCTACTTTCAATGAGTGCCAAATTGGAGAATATAAATGAGGGTATAAAATCTCATATATAGAAGTAATTAAAATCGATAATAAATATAGGTTCATGATATATAATGAATAACCACTATGAAACACCATCACATATAATATTAAATAAAATAAACCATCCAATAATTCATAAATATATTCAATCAAATATAAATAAAATTATCCAACTAAATAACCAAAAGAAAAGTCTTATGGTAGAGAATAAATACTATCTCTAATATCTAAGCTATTAATTACCATATCAGTCCCCAAAGTCCTCCTAAAACCCAAAAGATATATTTTATATGTATATAGGGTGTCCAAAACTTTTATAGACCATAGGATCTTACCGAATATCTCCTAGGAACATAAGATAAGAGAATATTGGTTAACATATTAATAAATATTAGAACCAACATACACCTAAATAGTTTGACTAACTGATATCATCTTCAAACTACCACACTCACCAATTAACACATCGAAATTAGTAGATAATATTGAAAGAATGAAAAAACAAAGGCACCCTAGAGCCACTTACCCACTAATTTTTCACTCTCATCCCCATCGAAAAAATTCTTGCACTCTCATCACTTTGATTCATATTGCATTGTATAACCATCCAAATATTGTGGGTTAGGACAAATCCCTACCAAACCCACTCTCGTAAGGTTTAGTTTATCATAGTAGAATTAGTAATTTTCCACACATAATAGTATCATCACATTGGAATCTCTCATATATAAAGTTGTTGGGGTATTATAATTGTGAAAAACATAAACCTCATCCTCCACCTACCACACATGACCCCCACCACACATCATATCCCATTCATCACTTGTTTATCTCCAACATAACCATGTAATAATTGGGTGGTCCCTAACACTAGCACGTTATCACTAGGTGATCTCCAACACCAACATATCATTGTCAGTACTACAAAAAGAAGAGTGGGTAAGAGGGGTATCCATCCATCTTATTCCCAACAAATCCTAGATATTTTAAAAACCACTAGAAACCCAAAATATTTATACATTGTTAAGGTTATACAACTTTTTGGGGTTGTATAAAAATAACCTCAAATACATTATATATAGATGACACACCAAAACTAACCTAATGGTTCAAAGAATGGTCACCAAAATATCTATCAATATCACCATGATGTCTCATAACAAACTATACTACCCACTATGACCACTAATTCATAACAAAACATCACAATTATACATAATCCACACAATCCCACTTTTTAATTACAGGTTCTTCCAACTCCAAATTTTTAGCTTTCTAGTTAATACCATTTTCTAAAACAGTTCATTTCACATTAATTTATCATTCAATTAATTTAATCCAATTATCACACATCAATTTAAGTATATGATTATTTAATACCAACCCCTGATATTTTATTTTCATTATTTCAAATTCATCCCATCGCTAACGGGGACACTAAAACAACCACACCGCACCATATATAATCTACCCCATAAAAACTAATGCCACGTCACAAAATATTCCAATCCATCACCACAAACCACCTATCTCACTACAACTACCACATAAAAAATCATCATAACTAAATTTTTTCACATTATCTATCTTCACATCCCATGTTGAACAAACATAGATTTGCTACCACCACATTTGACCTCAAACCCATTTTACGCTATCATTAGTAAAATCACTACAAAATTCTAACACACATCAGACAAGACAATACACATAGTACAACAAAACATTGAATCACATTTTTCCTACTACATTTGCCAAAATTTTATTTTAATGATATCCATATCATCATATCTTCTTAAAATGGGTATTATCACAAAATTTTAGATTTTTATGACCTGGAGATTCATTAAAAATATATAATTGATTAACCATTTTCATAATTTTAGATATAAATAAAATAATCATAATAAGGGTAACATAATTCATAGAAATCATAAAAAACATGTTTTCTAATAATTGTTATTTTCAGCACTAGTAATTTGAAATTATCATAAAAAAATTCATGGTAACAGTAAAATCATGTGTTTACTCCTCATTCCCATCATATTCATTGGAACTAATTCATTATATTTTTTTATAATATTCTTATAATAAACTCATTGGATGTAAATAGCATTAAATCCCAACACATTCACTTGAAAAGTGAGATAATTTGGATACTCAACCTCAATAAAATCTCCTAAAAATATTCTTTAAGTGGGGAATGAATAATGATCATACTCACGTCAAATATCACATTAATTATGGATAAGTAACATAAATAAAGAAACCTTAATAAATATATATCCACCACATCACCCAAACCATACATCTCTTTGAGATCAAACTTATTTAGAATGAATAAATTAGGAAAAACTACGAAGGAATAGAGATGAATCACATTTGAATTTCAAAAACTAAATATCTAAATTATATGAATAAAATAAAACTAGGAGAGCGTAAAATGACTCCTAAAATAACATAGTTTTCTCCTAAAATTTTATAGAAAATACTAGATGATGATAGGGATTGAAGGAAGTCTGCAATTTATAGGAAATCTAGAAATTAGAAGACCATAGCATGTCACCCTAGATGATTCCACAATATGCTGGCATTGAGTAGGTTCCACAGGGAAAGGAAGAAGAAAACACTACAATGGGGATAGTAAAAACTATATATAAGAAAAAAATGTAGTACATGCTATATATCCTCTAAATATGGGGAAGCACCATGTTGAAAATGAACCACAGTATCCTAGAGTTTAAATGGTAGTGAAAAATTCCATTCCACACCCTTTATCTGTAGAATAATGATCCTAAATTTTCCTGAACCACAAAAACAAACCTCTCCCAGAATCTGCATTACATCCTCCTCACCATGTCATAGCTAATATGGAATAGCCAAAACCACCAAAACCCCAATTCCCATGGATTTATAACACCATGATAACCTCCAATATACCTATATATAAAAACTATATACCACATGATGTAAAAGGACCATCCCAGGATTACTGTGACATTAATAGTTGACAATACCACATCCAACCTCAAAATAATTGGTCACCCAAAATATGACCCCTTGGACCTCCATCACAAGAATTTCCAATGTAATGTGTCAAAAATTATAGACTATTACACAATAATTCTATTTTAATTTCTAATACACTATGTCAGAGATGTTGTATCCCCAATAAGATAATGTATCATCCATTTATGAAAAAGATATATCCTTGTAGTAATGAACATGGGATTATCTTGGATCGCCATCGTACACTCACTCCCACTCCTAATGTGGTGTTATACCTTATATATGATTATGGTATTCATCAGCACTATGCGGGAATACTAAAAATACCTTAAGAAAAGATTCAACACTATATCATCAATAGAGTATATCCTAAGATTCCCATTTCATACTACATTATACCATAATCATATCCATTACCCAAAAAATATTGGTTTTATGTATCTTTTCCCTCATTTTATTTTCTATTATTTTCTATTATCCATATCCATTTATTGCATTAAAACACTTCAACTAATTAATGATTCACCTTAAAACATTAATTTCTGAATTTGAGATTTAATATATTCAAATCCATTCATTATTTTATTTAATTAAGATCATATTCCAAAACTATAAAAATTACATAATCTACAATTTAACATAAAAATAAAAAAAAATGAAAAAAAATGAAATTTTTTTTTTAATTCACATTCCCCAGCACTTGAGTGACAAATTGTCCTCACGTTATTTACCTCATCATGTTTCAATAAGACCCCAAATTATCTCAATTTGGGTTGCTCACTGATAGAAGATTAAATGAAGATATTTTAATTAATCCATTTTCTGAACATGAAAAAATTTCTAAAATCACTATACTTTAACTTTCTATTACTATTCTTGATTTCACACTTCTTTGATAAATCTTGAATAACAATATTATAATTCAATTTACCCCTTGGTCATTTGGGTTCAATATTCCCCTCACTATCCAATTCTTTAAAAACTAATCACTCACACTATTTTCGATATTGTTTTATCCATATCATGTGTTTTTAAATTATTTTATGTGTGTGACTATTCTAGAACTAAACTAACATCTATCACAAGAATTCTCTAGGACTACATGAGGGATTCATGTCATAGATGATGGATAGGTTAAGCATTCTCTCATAATACTATTTCGCCCTTTATGTATTTTTTATTACACTCAAAAACCATGTTCAAAATTATCATAAAAATATAATTTGGGATATAAATTTCCCACTTTTCTCTAATTTTAGAGGAAATTTACCTTTTTATTTTAAATTATTTCCCTAAGTTGTTAATTATTTTTAGGGATATATAGACCAAAACTAAAGTTACTAGCATGAAGTAGTCATATTATGACCCCATTGAGTGATTACTTTTAAACTTCACTAACCAAACTCATAGGATAATAACCCACTTTTTTCAGATATTTATCTCTAATAGAAGATGGATAGAATTATCAAGTGTTATTTTGAGTGATTTCATATACCACACTCAACCACACATGGTTTGTATTCAAAATTTGACATAAATATATTCATTTAATTTCTATTATGATACAATAGTTTGATCAAATAAAATGTATTGGTTCAGTATAATACTTGTATTCCATCTAAGCTCTTCTTATGTGGTCCATAATTTTCCTTTGATCTTAAATCTCCATACTTCCTATACATCATGAAAAATATAATGATGTGCTCAGTGGGTGTAATTGTGCTTATTTAATAACTAGAAAAGAACTTAGGATACTAACCAATAGTACTTGGTTTGTAGTCATCAACCTAAATATTTAGTTTCTCCTTTTTTAGTAAAACAATTGATGGATTTATCCATCTTCTTATTTCAAAGTAAAACATTTGTATTTTTATAATAATATTGAATATATCTCATTATTATCTATAAATATTGATAGATCCATTAGGATTCTTGTCTATAACCTTGATTTTTCGTGGCCATATGGACGTTGTCTTCCCTAGAAACAACTTCATTCATTATTTGAATAAATATACTCGTTTTCCATTTTTATGTTCTTTATCTGGATCATACTTACATTGAAGTATTTTTCTTATTATTTAACAATATTTTCATTCTCATAATATTACCTTATTAACAATTCTAACTAACTAAATTCAAAAAATATTATATATACAGCTCCTATAATCTATGTTAATATCTTTCATTTCCTAAAATTCGTTTTTTCATTATCTAAAGGTAAGTTTAATGTTTTTACAAAACAAATATATAGAGACATATTAATGGGAGTTTTATAAGTAGTTTTTATACCCAAATAGCATCCGACAGCTTGGTTTTCCAAAATATTATATTGTAATTCCCTATATTTTCAAGAATTTATTCCAAATCCTAATTGGTTATCTCATATGATTCACTTATTTTTGGATGATATAAAAATATAGTATTTACCTAAACCAATAATTTTCCATAAGCATTCTAAATGGATGATTCCAGAAGTGTACTTTATTATCATTGATGATGGATCAAGGAAATTGAAACATGTAGTGGATATATTTCCTCAAAAATTTAACTACCAAAGACACCATTTTTTATTATAATGTAATGGACTCAACACATTTTGAAACATATTTTTTCGATCAATATATATTCACTACCAAGTAATTTAAGAGATTTTACCCTGATATAAAGACCCCAAAATCAAAAAATAAAACTTCTAGAATTCCTGTTTGTTTCATTTTTTCTGTATATATGTATTCCCCATCCATTGATATCTAGAATACTTGAAACTTTTAGGGTGGTAGTAACCATATTGAATTATCTTTCCAAATATTTTTAAATTTACATTTTGACAACCACATTGAAGTGTAGGGTACTGGATTAAAATTGATAGAACCTCCCCATCTAGAGCATAGGTCCTCATAAATTCACCAGCTCATTATTTATAAAGATATGGATCTTCTTGTATGTATTACTTCACATAACCCTCAATAATATTATTTTTATTCTATATAATCCCCTATTTATTCTTCATAATAGAAATTTAATTTTAAATTTCATAATATCAAGTTAGTAACATAATGTTTGTTATAAACTATTTCTCATTTCAGAAATATCCCTTGATAGGTCGGGTTAGATCTCCATTTAATTCTTCAACTATGGATTGTGATCATATACTTGATTCTTTTACCTCCTTTTATCTTCAATCCCAAGTTGAAATATATATAAGATAAACACACATCTAATTGACTATGTCTTAAATTCATTCATTGGTAGAAAAAACTTTAACATTGAGTCTTCTCTAAAAATATTTATCTTTCATTCAATGATCTAAATCATTCAATTTATCCAGAATATACACTATTAATAACATATTTTTTATGTGGTTCCATAATTCATTTTTTCTCCATTCAATAACTTAGTTTCACAGTACATTACATACTACCTCTTTTCTATCTTCTACCCAAGACAAATTCATATAGTCAAATTAATCTTTTCACGCATTATTTGGAATAATTAACACCAATCATGGGATTTTATTATAGGTGTGAAGACTAACTCTATCCTCAATATAATTAAGACATCTAATATTTTTTCATCAAATTTAACATTTTAAGTTTCCAAAAATTGGGCATAATAGTCTTTCAATATTTCACAAATACTTGATAAATCTTTTGAAAAACCTAGAATTCCAATGGTAGCTATTTAATTACTTCATGAATTTTGGTGGAGGTAGTGATGAAATAACATTGATTTTTTATACCTCTATTATATCTCTTGAGATTTTGTAGTGTGCAAAAAATCCATTTATTACCATGAATTTATATTTCAATTAATTTAGTACAAAATTTATCTCCTCACATCTTACTAGATCTTTTGAAATGTATTCTAATAAATCATAAAATGGCATTATAATGATAGAAAAGTGATAAATGAATATTTCAATGGTATTATCTACTATATATGAGAAAATAATAATCATACATATCATAAAAATGGTCTGTGATCCTCACAACCTAAATGGATTTCTATTGACTGATAATTTTTCATAGGGGCATGCGAGAATTGTCTTATCTTGGTGAGTATGATTAATAGAAACTTGGTTTTATTATGAATATCCATCCATAAAAAAAATTAATGCACGGTACGCCTTTCAAGAATATGATCAACAAATGGAAATGGGAAATAATCAATCCATGTGCCCTTGTTCATTTATCTATATTCTATATAAACTCCTAAACCCATCAAGGTTTCATTTTAAATATACCCATTCCTCTCATTAGTGTTAATAGACATACCTCATTTCGTTATCACCACGTGTATAAGATCAATCTATGTATTATCCAAAATGGTATAAATTATCGTATCATTTTTTAATTTTTTAATTTCACCCTTTAACATTAATTAAATATTTATATTTATTTTGTTTGGGACTAAATAGATGGATTGAGATTAGCATCCGTGAGGATTTTATGAATTCATATTTTTTCCCATATTACCCTATATATATGATAATATCTAGGTGGTACAAATATTATACCTTCTCAATAATGTGATAAACTTATTCTTATTTTTAGATTCCATTTACTTTTAGGAAATTAATGAAAATTTCCTTTTTTCACCAAATTAGGTAAATTTAATCTTGGATGGAAATACCATTAATTGTACACAATGTGGAATCCTCACAAATGGTTACTCAATGAGTCTATATTTATCTATTTCATCTTTTAATTTTTTAACAATATCAATTTTATATTTCCCATCAATATTTATACTAGATTACTCAATATTTGGATTTGTTTCTATCCTTTTTTAATTACACTTGATCATCTTATTTATTATCATCTTTAGTCTATGACCCAACATTCACCTTTTGATAAATTATATCATCTAAAAAAATAATTCAAATAATAGGGATTATTTACTAACTAAAAAAATTTAATATATTCATTTATATACCCACGTGAAAGGTGATGTTTCCTTTGGGTACATCAATCAAGGAAGCACCAATGTATAAGAATGGTTTTCCCTATATTACTAGCACTTCTTTATCACTTTCTATCTCTAATACCTAAAATTAATTTTGAAGGATAATATTTCCAAATAATACCTATAAATCCTCAATCACTATATATGGGTATGTTGATTATCTTTCCAATAGCTATAATTCCACTATATTTGGATTAATCTATCAAATTCAAATCTAATTGTGAACTTCTAGAGGAATTAAATTGATATTAACTCCAAAATCCAATATATATGTGAATATTTATTTCTGTTAAAATTTATATGGAATCTTGAGGCCCTCTTGATCATTGAGATTCATTTTTATTTTACTTTAAATAATTATGTTGTATTCTTTGGAAAGTGTAATATTTTTAAATTCATCTATCATTATTTTTTTTTGATATGATGTTATTTATGAATTTAGTGTATGATATAATCTTTACAAATTCTTATATAAATTGAAAATCAACACTAATATTCAATGAAATTTTAATGAACCTCTTGAAATAATTTTATGTGTGCTTGCCAAAATATCTTTATGTTTTTAGTAATGGACAGGTCAAATCAGATACTTTTACATAATTGTATTCAAATTTAATCATCACCCTCCCATAATCATTTTCCCTTATTTAAATTTTTTTTCTTATAAAAATCATTACACAATTTATCTTTTTGGTTCTTAATGTAATTTATATCCTCTATAAAGTACATTTATTAACTAATCTTTTCTTGTACCTTAATTTATATAATATTCTATACATATTTCCCCTTAGTAGTTGTTCCTCCTTAAATTCATATAACCATGCATCCCTATCTTGGATTTTTCTTATCTTTCAAAGTAGTTTTCCTTTGTCTCCTATTTAATTTTGTTTCTAAATATACTTAAATTATATTTTTAGGTTGTGAATTATATCCGAGTTACTTTGTATCATCTGATAAATTCAGGATAAATTTTAATTAGTACATTAAATAAAGTCATTCGACTCAAACTGATTCCCTTTGAACTCTCTAATATATTTAATGATTTTATTTTTTCTAGAATCTGATTTTTTTGATATAGAATCCTGATTTCCATAAGTTGTTTAGTATTTTTTATCTTTATAAACAATTTTTTAGTTTCCTTTAATTTCACCCTCACCACTAAAATTGTATTTTTTTCATCATTTTAATAACAATTTTATTGATTCTTACATCCTGGATTATTAGTATCTATAAAAGGATCATTACTGATGATTTTTTACCCATGGTTTCCAATGTAACTCAGTTATTCCAATTTATTGGGGCTGTATCTTGATCTAGAATGTCTAAAATCTTGTAGTGAGAGGCATTGTGTCCATACATTCTATTGTATTTCCATTACTCTCTTTTTACATTGTTCTTAGAAACAATACCAGGCTTCTAACATTAAAAATCATCTACTTGATCATTCATATAATCCATCATTGTCACTTCATTTCTATTAACACTTTTCCCTTTTATTTCCTTTTTCTAGGGGTTAGTAGAAGATAAATTATAAAAACTCTTTAGTTCATTAGATTTCTTATCACCATAGTATAATTTACCTTTAGAATCCATAAATTTTTGTTCCATTCAATCAATATATTTATACAAGAACATAATTTTTAAATAATTTGGGAATTATTAATGGGGGAAATTTTGGTAGTAAATCATGAATCATTACCATTCGTCTTAAGAAAAATATCAATCTTTCTATACAAAAATTAATTTTTAGGGTCCACAAGACCATGGTTCACTGTATAAGTTATAATATCATAATAAAATAATTATAAATATCCACTAATGTTCTGAGTAAATTTTAATCTTATTGTAACAGCCAGGTCAATGCATTACCATTAATATAATTGGGGAAACATCTCATACTTATCTCATTTTCACTCACTTTGATTAACAGAATGTATCAAAGAGTTGTTATGAACTTCTTTTCAATGTCCAAGAACTCTATTAATCTAATCCATTAAAGATAGAGATATATTGAAAATGATAGTTCCTCAGATCATATTTAATTTTTTTTGTTAATGTAAGGCATGATGGGTATTCAACCACCACGGAGACTTGAAATTACATAAGTATTGGTGTTCCTGGTTTATTTTGGATGATATTTTCATTTATTTGTTTTTCTTATAAATTAAGGTGTCTCATCATAAGATTTTATTCATACATATATTTAGTTCTATTTGTATTACATAAATGGAAATGTATTTAAATATCTACAATAAAATTAAATAGGTTTATACTCAAGCTCCATATGTGTATATACTTGCAATGCCACATAGTTGAATATTTTAATTGATTTTGAACTTAAATGAATGTAAATATTTGAATCTGTGATAAATATATATATATATAGTGAAACCCTATTTTTATATATTGATTTTATATTATAGACTTAAAAGTTTTATTGGCATGGAAATCCCTGACAATAATTCCAAAAATTTCTAGTGATGAACTATCTATTGAAGCTACATATCCCCCATGTAATTGCACGAGATCAAAAACCCCATTAATTAGGAGTTTCATAGTTATATCCATAGTGAAGGCTAATTTAATTCACTATATAATTCTAATAGTGTGAACATTAAAATGTATTTTCTTGTTTTCTATAAAGTAAAGATAGGTAACAAGTATCATGAAATTATTAGTAACCACCAATCAAGATTTGTGAATGTGATTTCAAAGGGGAGAGATTAAAAGTTTTTACAAATCAAATGAGGGAAAAACAGGGTGTTAATATTCATTATTAATTTTACATATGTACGAATTAATTGGTTCACTACTAATACACTCATGCCTCTATTCCATGTTCACTCTCAAGTCACTCCTTAGTTATTAGTCCAATCGCTTGTACCCATGATGCTACATGTCTTAACAAAACCAAGAAAATTAATCTTTTTAGGTTTTTGAATGGTGTGTGACCTAGCCTATTTTTAGACTATCATGATTTAGAGAACTAATTACCTAATAAAATTTCATGTAATCGTATTTCGAATTTTTACCCTTCACCCACTCTCATATGTTCTTTTAATAGTAGATTAAGATTAAAAATAATTAATTGAAAAATTAAAATTTAGGTATAACATGTTTCATTCATTCATTGAAAAGTGTTTGTAACTATACCTCACCCTTCCCTGCTATATAGAGACCCTCACTTTTCATACATTAAATTATATCACTTTTTATAATACGTTATACATTACACAAACGGATTCCCAAAGACCTTATTATTATTGTTCCTCTAGAAACATGGAAATATAAACAATGGTACATAAGTAGGCTATATTACCTCAAACGAGGTTCTTCAATAATATCACCCTAATTAGACACATCATAATTAATTCCTATCTTCATATCACGGGGAAGGAAATAAATAAATGGGTAAGATAATATGCCCAATAAGTGTAAAAGTGGGAGATAAGTAAGTATAAACATGATCATATGTGTATGAGAATGTTATCATAACATTATAATATCATACCAAACATATCAAAGATCATAAACATAATTCATGTCATAAAGATTAAATGTTTATAATATGAGAATCATAATGAAATCAAGAGAATGATCTATAAAATCATAACATAGGAATAAGACATGGAATTGTGGCCTACAAATAAACAAGTAATATCATTCACTATAAGTTAAGATGCATTATTTTAACATATCAGGGAACTTCATTGGGACTACACCTATTGGATGGGACACACCACCAACCCCAATCAAAAATATTTTCTTATAATGCATCAGGTTTCCCAATCATCCCATATTGAAACAGATTTTTCATCTTCCCATAGTGGATCTGGTATCCCGATATTCCCATTGTTGATTGGGTTTCCCCATATTCCACATTTATGGTGACTACACATAATGTGAAAGACATACCACCATCCCTAGTCACATTCTGTTCCTTGTAAGGGACAGGGTTTCCCCATCCACCTATAGTGGATTGAGTTTTCCAATATTTAATCATCCTAGTGACTACACCTACTAGGTAGTACACACCACCATCCCTTGTCACAGTCCTCTCCTTGTAAGGTTTCAAGTTTCCACAACTTCAAATATTGTATCAATCTTATAGACTTGATTCCCATAATTATCTAATGAGATATAAATATTTACCCAATGCATTAGAGGGAGATATAGTTCCCACACATCACATAATAAAATCATTCCTACATGTTCCCCAATATAATAAACCTTTTATCTTATCATGACCCATAAAAAATAGATGGGTTTCATAGAATAAAATAATAACTCATGAGATGAAATGGGTATCATAAACATTGAATCACATCTTAACTTATTGAAAAGAGATAGGTTTCACAATCATTTAATCAAATCAAAAGTTGTGAAAAGAAGAGGGTTTAAAAATCATATAAATCCTGGAAGTGAAACAGGTGTCATAAAAATAATTCTATCAAAATTTTAAAAATTCAGAGAAATAATATGAATGGAACCTTTGTATATTTTCCCAGAAAGGCTTGAGTAACATCAAATAATTTCATATTATGTGGAAAATAAATTTAAAATGTATTTTAAAAACATTTCTTGTTGAAAATATATATTATTCTTGAAAAAAAATGTTTTCTAAAACATAAAACCTATTGAAAATCATTTTCTTTGCAAATGCATTGAAAACATATAAATAAGACTTGAAATAATTCTAAAAAACATTTCCCTTGAAAACATATAAAAAAGTTCAAAAACATTTTAAAAAGTTATTTTAAAACACATTATAAATATATAAAATAATATTGAAAACTTTATAACATTTTGAAAATAATTTTTCTTAAGAAATTATATTAAAATATCATTTTTTTAAAATTGAAAACATGTTTTTTGAAATTCATAGCATGTGTCTCAAAGAAGAAAAATTGAGACACAACAACATTACCGATTAGGTAACTTTTGAAACATAAAACCAATGAAAGAGAGATCATAAATGGATATTTAAAAATGAATAAAAAAATATAATATATTAATGGCTATTATATACACCACACAAAATAAATGAGTGTTTAATAAGGCATAAAACTCACAAAAATAAAAGTGAGACTAGAAATCCATTTACCTTATGTCTATAATATCTTTATACTCATAGTAACATATTGTTTAATAAATATTATTTTATTATAAATATTTTACATAACCATATTATTATATATATAATACCATATATGGTTTTATTATGACTTTATGTTACCCTCATTTTAATAATTACATGTTAAGTTTTTTCATCGAGTAATGTCCGCTTCGTTTTTCTAATGTGTCTTAATTTGTTATATTTTGGTCCTTATAACTATATCATGATTTCCATAATGGAAAAAATGATATAAATATCATCAATATTAATTATATATTTATTTATAATATTCTATTGAATATAGAAATATGAAATGGAATACAACATTCCTGGAGATGATATGTCGTACGTACGTATGAACGAGGTTTCTATTTTTTCATATTGAAATAATAAAATTAAATGAAATATATATGTGCATATATATATATAATATAATTATTGTATCCTTATTATGTGATATATATCATATAATTTCACTAAACGGATCATTAATACATTTTGTGTAGTGTGTGAATGAATCACATCGCTTTGAAAAGGTGGTAGTCTGCACTTCCCCAGACAAAATTATCATTTTTACACAAAATGAAGAGCATGAAGTTATGTTTTATATAGTATTTATAGAATAATAAATACATAATATATATTATATATATCATATAAAAATAGATTTTCCATGAAAATTTCCAAACATGAGATGTGGTAAAGGAAAAAAAACAAACAACATCGTTTCGTGACGCGATAGTTTGTCGTACACAAGAACGGTAAGTTCATTACCCATTAGATGGAAGTGTGTGTAAGTGTTGGTCAAACCCTTATCATAAAAACATATTTGAATATTTATGATACTATATATGTTATTTATTCATGGAATATAAAGAACATAGGTAGCGTAGAAAGAAAATAATGGAAAAAGGCATGGGGAGGGATGTTACCTCTTCTTTGTGTACCTCCTTTTGGTTTTCACAAAAGGGATTATTTGTATGTCATTATCACCAAAGTAGGGATTCAAGGAGGAAGTTACTAATGTTTGGATATGAATTAGGAAAACATTTTCTGTGTAAAATTTACTTGATAGCTGTGAAGAAGGGGTGAGGTGGTGGCCTTGATAAGGGAGAGAGGGGGCATACTTTCCATTTTTTAAAACAAGTTAGGTGTACTGATGTTTACACCTAAAAAAGTCCAAAAAACCAAAAAACTCAATAAATTAAGGTTTATGGACGAATTATGACAATTAAATGGGTTTTCTAGAAGTTTTAGGTCATTTTTTCCTTTAAGACCCTGTTTTAATCCTGTTTTGAGCATAATTTTACTTTATGCGTTGTAATTAATTTTAATAACTATCATTAATATTTTTTGTCTAATTTTTTTTGATATTTTTAGAAATTAAATATTATACTTATTACAATCATGTATTTACATTTTTCAAAATTCATTTCACCAAAGTGGATCAACTAAGTTTAATACTAATCCCACAGGCATTGGGAGAAAGAGGGTTTTTTTAGTGAGAATGTTCAAATGTTCATTTAGATTTTATCACTAAATTCAATATAAAAATGATTCCAATGACCTAAATTCTATTAATATATGTATAATTTATCTATTTATAATTTAAAACCACCATGAAATATAATTTCACTATATAATTAAATTAGACCAAAATGAATTTTTGAAATAAAATGTCGTGTTTTCACTATTCATCCAAAAACGAAGTTTCTCAAAAAAATCCTAAAAATTGTCCTTAGTTTAATTTTGACATTATAAATTCAAAAACAATTATCTTATCAAATTAAATTTCTAAAAGTATCTAAAATTTATTTTTTTCACAAAAGAACATAAAAATTGGTTTTTTTAATAAAATAGTATTTTCAAACGTATAATGACTTTACAAAAAATTATATTCATTATTATCAATATATTTTATTTATATAAAACCATTATAAATAATAATTTAAATTTTTTATTCCTCATCATATTACACTGTTTAACATCTAGGTTATAACTATATTTTTTAAATAATTAAAACAATAAAATGATGTTTCTTAAAAACTCGATGTTTCATGTGATGCAAGCCAAGTTGGTGGTACTGATAATGAATGTTTAAATAAGTGTAGCATGCAATGCAAGATGAAAAATAAAATTAATTAATTCTAAAAAAATTTCAAAAAATCTCATTGTTTTACATTGTACCTCCTTAAAATTAAGTTCTCCCTCAAAATTCATCATTCTAGTACTACTAAATGAGGATATCAATGCCACATCATATCCTCAAGTTCCCACGTATCTTCCTCTAACTCGTGGTTTCTCTATAAAACATTGACCAGGTGAGTGTTCTTGTACCATATAACTTTCTCTGTATAATCCATAGTTTTAACTGGTTGTTCCTTGTAAGAAATATTTTTCACTAGTAGTATGGCCTCTGAATTTAGTACATGTGAAGGGTTAGGTTTTTACTTCCTCATAAGAGATACATGGAAAACATCATGGACTTGGGAGAGATTTGGTGTAAGTTTCAGGTAATAGATTATTGTTCTGATATGATCAAAAATATCAAAGGGGATAATATACTTAGGGCGCAGTTTCCCTTTCTTCTCAAACCTCATTAACTTTTTATGGAAAATTTTATAAAAACACATGCTCACCAACATTAAATTTTATGTCACAAAGAATATTATAAGTATAATGTTTTCAAAAAATTGAGATGAATTGGTAGGATACTGAATGGTTCTAACCTTATCTTCCATTTCATCAGTTATCTCAGGTCCCAATAGGTTTCTTTTCCAACATCATCCTAGGAAGTTGGAGCTCTAAAATTCTTCCCATACAAGTATTCATAAGGATCCGTCTAAATTATTGAGTGAAAGAAACTATTGTAAGAAAAATCAACTAGAGTAAGGTGTTGATTCCAACCACATTTGAAATCCAAATAAAAATATCTCAACATATCCTATAGAGTTTGAATTTTTATTTTATACTATCCATCTGTATGAGGATGAATAGATGTGTTGAAACTCAATTTTGTATCAAGTCATTACTGAAGGATTCTCTAGAACATTTTGGTAAACCTCTGATCCCAATCAAATACAATATAATGTGGTACTCTATAGAACATTACAAATTTCATAATGTATATACAAGAAATAAAATATATTGATAATTCTTCTCGGATATCAATTAAGTGTCCAAAATTGGTAAGGTGATCAACTTCAACCCATATATCATTTAACTATTTAATGGTTTTTGGGAGTCCAATAACATAATCTAAAGTGATGTTCTCCCATTTTCATTCTAGTATAGGTAATGGGTGATACATCCCTTTATAATTTTGTCTTTCATCCTTAACTTTTTGGAATACCAAGTACTGAAATACAAGCTCAGCGAAATCCCTCTTCATTCCATCCCACCAGATGTATTCTTTCAAATCATTCTGAAAATTTATACTTCCAGGATCAATAGAGAATGAATAACTATGTTCCTCCCCTAACACCTCCATATTCAAATATATAATTTAAGTAACACTTACACATGTCTTAAAACTTAACATTTCATCCCTATCAAGGTTATACTCAAGAACATTTGTAATTTTCTTTTTCAGCTCTACGTTTTACTTATGCACCACTTAAATATTCAATTTGATAGAAGGTTAAACATTTAATTGAGAAAGATAATATTTCTAACCTATCTTCCAGATTTATATATCCATTTTTTGAAATATAGAAATATTATATCTTTTGTGATCCTCGTCATGTATAAGCTAGTATTATCTTTTGAATCAATTCATGGACCACAGTGTTCGCTTTCCCAAGGGTGTAATGTATTGAGCAGTTAGGATCCTTTATGAAATATATCCAACTTCAATGGTGTATTTTCAACTCCTTCTATGTGAATATATTTTTTTCCATTTTATATCATTATATATATCACACTTTTCTCCATAAAGATAATGCATCCATACATTTAATTCCAAAATTACCACTGCTAACTCCCAATCATGAGTTGAGAAATTTTTTACGTCGATATTAAATTGTGGTGCGGCATAAGTGATAACCATATTATTATGCATAAAAATTCTTCCCAGTCCTTTATTTTATATATCTCCATAGATTAAAAACCCTTCTTCTCTAAAGGTTAATGTAATAATACATGTACTGACCAATATTCCCTTTAGTTCCACGAAATTTTCCTCCCATTCATTTGTCCAGATTAACCTGGCACCCTTCCTAGTTAACATGGTCATGTGATTCGATAGTGATGAGAAATTCTCCACAAGCCATCGATAGTATCCAGCTAATCCAAGAAAAATATGAATCTCAGTCACTGTTGTTTGTTTATTAATACATTCAATAGCCTCCTCCTTTGATGGATCTACTTCTATACTATCTCTTGAGATTATGTAACCCAAAAATAAAACATGTTGTATCCAAAATTCATGCTTTGTAAATTTTTCCTACATTTTATAATTCCTCAGGTTCTTTAGTATAATTCCCAAGTTGAATTCATGCTCTTCATTTCTCATTCAATAGATAAAAATATCATCTATAAAGACTATAACATACTAATTGAGGTAATTTCTAAAGACTCTATACATCAAATCCCTGAGGATATTAGAGGCATTAGTAAGACCAAAAGGCATCACTATATATTCATAGTTTCCATACCTTTTACGAAATGTAATCTTGGGTATATCTTCTTTATTGAGACTCAATTGATGATATACTTAATGTATTTCAATATTGTAAAATTATTAAGCATTGGGTAGTGGATCGAACAATTCATCAATATAGGGGAGAGGATACTTGTTTTTGATCGGGATATTTATTAAATCTAGATATTTAATGCAGAGTTGTATTGATCCATCTTTAGTTTTCACAAAAGTTGATAGGTGAACCCCATGGTAACACACTTAGCTGTAGGAATACATTTTCAAGGTTTTATTAGAGTTTCTTCTCTAATTCCTACAAATCAATTGGGGTCATTATATAGGGAGTCTATAAAAATGGTGTGGATCAATGAATGACTTCTATCGAGAACCCAACATCGCATTTTGGTGTAAGGATACGAAAATCTTTCGGAAACATATCCTCTAATTCCTAAACAATAGTCATATCAACGATTCAAAATTTCTCCCTTATCATTTGAGAATAACATGCCTTTTGAATGGGAATTAATACCCATACACTGGATTTAATATCTATTGGAATTTCATAATTATTTTCAAATTTATATATGATCATAGGTTGGTTTGAAATAACAAACATAACTTCCTTTCCTTAGAAATATTTGTGGGATTTATGCAAAGAAATCCAGTCAATGCCTATGATGACATAAAATTCATGTACAGGAAGAATGATAATATTTTCAAGAAGTACCTTCCCACAAACATGAACTAGATAAGAATCATAAACATTAGATTAAATCATCATACAATTTGATGCTTCCAATAATAATTCCATATCTAATAATTTGGGTGGAATCATAATACCCTTATAGAAAATTATTTAGATAGAAAAGAGTGAGTAGATCTTGAATCAAAAAAGACATTAGCAGTTCTATAGTTTATGGACAGTGTACCTTTCCCCACATCATTATCACACCCCTCTTCAGAAATATAAATGAAATGATATTTCCATGTGTCCCTTAGTTTAATATGTTGATGACACTGATGATCAGCACCAACCCCTTGGTTTTTCCCCAAGTCAACATAATTCCTAATTTAACTTAAGTACTAAAATGTGGGAGAAGAATTATGTGTAGTTTTTCCTCTATTTGCATCATTGGACAACTTCTTCCCATCATTTCAATAATAAATTTCATGATGGCCTTCTTTAATGAACTTAAAACAATTATTAGATCCCATAAGACAATTCCCTTCATTCTTCTTTCCACTATTAGATCATAATGGAAGGATAATCTTCTTCTCTACAAGGTTTTTATATTTTCCTTTGAACTCCATCCTCATTTTCTTGTTAAAACTATGAGATTGATATATATATATATATCCAACCTCCATTTCAACTATGACTTCAAAATGTAAAATCTCTATATAGCTACTAAATTATCTTATGGAAAATTCTCTTAGGAGACTTGGATTTAATTCACTGAAGATCCTATCATCTTCACTTTCATGTTGGATGACAATTCTAGAAGTATTCCTCACAAGTCTTGTGAAATTAGCCTTGTTGGTACTGATGGATTCATCATACTTCTGCTTTAACTTAAGGTACTCCTTTTCTATCTTTTTATGAATAACACAAGGAAAGTACATACTAAAGAATGAGTTATTGAACTCATACAAATCCATGGATTCAACTACGTCTTTCTTTTTCGTATTATTTATTATATTCCACCACTATTCTGCTCCAACTTTTAACCAATAAAAATTCAAAATCACTTTCTCATGATAAAATAACATGAGAATAAAGAATATATTTTTATTGGTATAGATCCATTGTTTATCAACATGTGGATTAGAAGACCCCTGAAAGATGGTTGATGTTACATTATGAAGGACTCAATAGAATGGTGTTCCCTCCTTTTTTTAATATCATCATGATTCATAGCTTAGGAAATCTATGTGATCATATCAATGAGTATTTTCATTCTAGCTCCCATAGTATTTTGATTCTAAGGAGAAGATTTGTTTAATTTTCTATTTCAAAAACCATTAACGTTGTTCATTCAAGTTCCAAACACAGACTAAAACCAAAAATCATAGAGTAATAATCAGTTTTCATAATAACAAACTATATAATCATTAAAAAAATTAAAGGATGTCTAAATAATGACACCTTACTTAATACATGACATTGTAGGTTTATCCTACATTATTCATAGCCAACATATTTTTAAATTCATTATTATGGTTTGTAAATAGTTTGGGAATTCTAAAATCATATCTCCCATCAGTGTCAAACTAGTTAAATAGTAAGGCCCATTTTCATATATCGGGTTACCCTTGAGTCACGTCCAAAACACCTTTTCAGAGTTGTTAATCCTAGGTACATTAATTCCAAAACGACATCCACTAGTAGTATCATGACAGGGATGTATTTCTAGGAAACAACACACTCTACCCTTTACCCAAATTCTAGTACATTTTCATATACTTTTATTTAAACTTAGACTTATCCTTAGGCATTTCCTTAGGGTTTTCACAGAGGTTTTCTCATCCTAGTTTCCAAAGGTTAACTAAACCTTTTATCTAACACCAACTATAGAAACCCCCACTTTTTAAACATTTACATTACAACACATTGTCATAATACTTAATAAATTACACAAAAATATTCCAAAACACCATATTATTATATTTCCTTTGGAAACATAAAAATAGAATCTATATTACATAGGAGAGTTACATTATCTCCAACTAGGTTCTTCATGACTAGAACCCTTCTTAGTTTAATCACACTTAATACATAGCTTTATATCCTGGGGACGGAAAAAATAAAAATGGTTGATCTCATATTATTCGTAAGGTTAAACAAGGGAGATAATATGAAAAAACATGAGAATAATGTTATCATAATGTGATTATGGAATTAGTAGATAATACCATGAATATCAAATACGATCAATGTAAATCATGCAATAAATATTAATAGTTCATAAGACATTAATCACAAGGGAATCAAGAGAATAAACCATGAAATCATAACATAGTAATAAGACATGGAATAGTGGAATACATATAAACATGTAATATCATTCCATATATATCAACACGCATTGCTAGAACTTTTCACGGAACTTCATGGGGACTACACCTACTAGGCGGGACACACCACTATACCTAGTCATAGTCTTTTCCTTATAATGGATTGGGTTTCCCATGTTCCCAATGTGAATCAGGTATCCACATCATGCCACAGTGTATCAGGTTTCCCCATCTTCCATCTTCATGTTGACTACACCTACTGGGTGGGACACACCACCATCCTCACTTTTAGTACATTCCTTTTAAGGGATATATTTTCTATATCTTCCCATAGTGGATCGGGTTTCCAAATATTCTGTATTCATGGTAACTACAATTACTTGATAGGACACACCATCATCCCCAATCACAATCCATTCCTTATATGGGATTAGGTTTCCCTATCTTCCCATAGTAGATCAAGCCCATCGACTTGATTCCGAACATTATATAATGAGATATAAAATCGTTACCCAATTCATTTGAGGTAGATATAATTCCCAGCCATCATATAATAAAATCATTAAAACGTGTTCCATATGATAATAAAAATCTTATCATATTATGACCCATAAAATGGGATAGGTTTCATAAACATCATATTGTAACCCATTATATTAAATGGGTATCATAAACATTCCATCACATCATACCCTATGGATAGGAGAAAAGATTCACAATTATTTCATCAAATAATAACCTATTAGAAGAAGAGAGTTTCAAAATCATATAACCCATGTAAGAGAAACAGGTGTCATAAACATGATTTCATCAAAACATAAACCATTCAGGGAAAGAATATGAATGTAAAAATTGGATCATTTCCTAGATATTCATGAGTAACATCAATGGATTTCATCTTAGATGTAAAATAATTTTGACATATATTTTTTAAAAAATTTATGAGGAAAATTTCATTTAGTTTTTTTAAAGAGAGAGTTTAAAACATCAAACCTTTTCAAACCCATTTTCTTTTAATATAATTTGAAAACATGGATATGAGGCTTTAAATCATTTTGAAAACCTTTTCCCTTGAAAATATAAAAAATAATCTTGAAAACATTTTGAAAAACTTTTTTCTTTAAAAACACTTTGGAAACTTATAAAAGAATATTGAAAACCATAAAAAATAAATTTTCATTGAAAATGATCTTAAAATATCATTTTTGAAAACATATTTTGAAACATGGCTTCTGAAGTTCATTGAATGTGTATCAAAGAATGAAAATTTAGAAAAAACTAATTTAAAAATTTGGTAACATTTGAAACATAAACCCCATAAAAGAGAGATCATAAAATGGATATGTAAATACCCATAAAAAACCATAGAATATATTCATGGTTATTATATACACAACACATAAAAATGAGCAGTGATTAAGTCATAAATCTTTAAAAAATTGTAACACTAGAAATCCCCTTACCTTATGTATTGAATCTCATTGTACTCATAAAAACCTCTAGTATAATTAATATAATTTAATTATAAATATTTTAAACAACCATATTATGATATCTAACACCGTATATTTTTTTATTATGACTTTATATTACACGCTTATCAACAATTCCATGTTAAGGTTTTGCTTTGGGTGATATCCACTTTGTTTTTTTCATGTGTCATAATTTGTTGTATTTTTTTTCCAAATACATGTATCATGATTATAAAAATTTAAACCACGGTATAAATATAATTTATATTCAGTATATATTTATTTTTAATAATCTAGAAAAATATATAAATATGAAATGGAATACACTGTTTACAGAGATGGTGGGTTGTACCTATTCGTGAATGTTGTTTCCATTTTTTTGTATTGAAAGAATGAAAGTAAATGAAATATATATATATATATATATAATCATTATATTATAATTATTATGTCTTATATATCATATAATTTAACTAAAAACATCCTTAATACATTTCATGTAGTGTGTGAATGAATCACATCTCTTTGAGGAGGCGGTAGTCCACAATTCCCCAAAAGAAATTATCATATTTCCAAAAAATGGAAACCATGAATGTATGTGTTATATAATAATTCCATAAGTATAAATAAATAATATATATCATATATATCATCTAAAAATATAGTTTCCATCAAAATATCCAACTATGAGAGGTGGTAATGTAAAAAATAACAACATCATTTCATTAGGTCGTTGTTCGTCGTACACAAGAACGGTAAATTCATTACCCATTAGATAGGAGTCTGTTTAAGTGTAGGTCAAACTACTATAATAAAAAAATATTAGTTTATTGAGGATACAATTTCTATTATTTATTCATTTAATAAGAATAATTTAGGTAGTGGAGAAATAAAATAAAGGAAAGGATCTTGAGGAAGGATGTTACATCTTCTTTAGGTAACTCCTTTTGGTTTACACCAAAGGTATTTATTGGTTGGATTTATACCTAAAGGGATGATAAAGGATTAAGATATGGATTTTGGGCACTGAATTGGGAAGATATTGGTAGACCTTATGTGGTTTGAGATGTGTGAATCTAGGGGATATATGGTGGACTTTTATAAGTGAGGGAGGGGACACACATATCATTTTTATAAAAAAGTTTGGTGTACCTACATTGTTACCTAAAAAAGTCATATAAAAACAAAAAAACCAAAATAATGTAAGGTATACTAAAAAAATATATGTTCATCCAATGTGTTTTTGACAATTTTATAGCTCATTTTGAATTTTAAACTTATGTTTTAGTCCCTTGTTAAGCTTAATTTTAACTTAATCGTGGTAATTAATTTTAATCGCATTCACTATTCCTTTTGGTAAAAAATAAATTTGATCTTATTAGAATATTAATATTTTATTTATTACAACCATTTAGTCCCATTTTTTGAAATTAATTTCACATCATTGAAAAAATAAATTTTAATGCTAATCCTGCAGACATGGCGAGAAAATGAGTTTTTGAAGTGAAAATGTATTAATGTTCCGTAAGATTTTATATCTAAATTAAATATAAAAATGATTCCAGTGAACTAAATTAGATTAATATATTTATAATGGATGTATTTTTACTTGAAAACCAACATAAAATGTAATTTAACTATATTAATAAATTGTATGAAAAATTAATTTTTAATTAAAATTCTGTATTTTTCATTATTCATCCAAAATGAAGATTCTCAGAAAAAACCCAAAAATTCAGCCTCATTATGACTTCATAAATTTAATATATTTTATCAAATTTAATTTCTAAATGTTTCTAAAATAAATTTTTTCACATAAGGATATAAAAAATATATCATTTAAGAAAATTTTATTTTCAAACATATAAGGACTTTGCTAAAAATAGTGTGTATTATTATCAATATTTTTTATTTATATAAAACCATTATAAATAATATTTTAAAATTTATTTATTACTATTTATATGAATATTATTATTTTCTAGGTTATAATTATCTTATTTAAATAATTATAACAATAAAATTATGTTTCGTAGAAACATGATGTTGCGTGTAATGTAATCCAATTCGGTGTTGCGTATAATGAAAGCTTGACCTAGTATAGCTTGAAACTCACGACATAAAATAAAATCAATTTATTCACAAAAAATTGGGGTGTTACATGATATGTCATTATCTACTCATTAACATGCTATACTAACCAATATAAAATATATAAGAAGAAGATTATCTTATAACCAATCATTCCACTTCCCCTAATCACCCCAATATTCATCTATATGGTCTCAAATCTTGTTAAACTTCCTAGTTTGATATTTCATTATTTGATACTTTATTATATTCAATGCATATCAACAAAGTATCTCTTTGTATAATTTTTTATCCTACCATGTGGATTGTGAGTGATAAGATCAATCCCTGTGGACAAAAATTTTATTCCCCTCAGTCAAGTTCCCCTCCCCTTTCCCATATAGGCCATTTTATCTCTCCCTTGAATCATCTGCCATGTGTCTAGGTGGTTAATTAATTAAATGATTTAGTTGGGAAAGAAGGTTCTTGAAAAAAATTTATTCCCCGTGAGTTGGTCATGTTCTACATGTAAGATATCCATAGACCAATAGACCCCAATACTTAATCCCCCAACATTCATTTTATGTTAATATTTTCAACTATTTTTTATCTAATTCAATTCTTAGAAAATACTTCTTCTCTAATTTTAATACTTCAAGGGTTGACTTGCAGAAATTATAAAATTTGATCCCTAATAGTATGTTAGATTTGGTGTAGACTTCATTAGAGTTGTAACACCTGTACATTTTATAATATTTCACCTCTAATAATTTTTATATGTTTGATATATTTTGATCCCTAAAAATCAAGATAAAATATATCATGATATACAATAGAAAATTTATTAATTAAATATGACCATTATTACCTTCCCTTTTTAATGGTGAGTATGAATTAGAGTAACTGAATTATGTAATAAATGTATAAAAGTTTTACTATTACAAATTTATTTATTGTTTAAAATGAAATAATTAATCAATAGTGGAAGATAATAATGAATTCATATAAGGATAAAAACAATTAAAAACCAAACGGGACATTTTTTCCTAAAAAAGTGGTTTTATTGTATATGTTTTAATTTCATTTAAAATAAAAATATATGAAATTTAAAATTTTAAATTTGTAAAAATAATTTCATTTTTGGTTTCATTGTATAAAAAGTATCATAGGGGTAATTTTCAGTACTTTCTAAAAAGATTGACTTTTGAGTATATAATGAAAATACAAATTTTCAAAAAAAAATTATTTATTTTATATAAATAATTTTATTTAAAATTACCATTCAATATTGATTTCATTTTAATGATGATAAAGTATAATTTTAATAAAATTAATTTATAAAAATGGTATGGGAATCAATATTATACTTGACTTTTAGAAAACTATTTTTATGCTTAAAATGGGTATTTTTTCAAAAACAAATTACGACATGTAAAAAAAATTTAAAAGTACTTTCCACCAATTTTGGAAATATAATTTTAGAAAAATGGATCCCAAATTTTATATCATCATGTTTAAATTATTTAATTTGATCAAATTCATTTTTATTCCTAATGAATAGTATCCCTTGTAAAATTTTATTACCGGAGTATTGGGTAAAATGAATTAAACAGGATTAAAAACTATGGGATAAGGTCTGAAAATAAATCCAAAATGTGACTTTGTTTAATTGGATGAGTATATGATGACCAATATCAAACTATATTTGAAAATTTTTAAATTTGGTGCCACTTTATATAAGGCCCCAGCCAAAAAACTTACTTAATCTTGAGTTATTAAAAGATTACACATTGAGGATCTTTTCAGGTTTAGAGTTTTAGAGGATTAGATCATAAAACTTGCATTACATTCCACATTTAAACAAAGTGGTTACATAAAATATAATATTCATTTTTCCCATCAACAGAAACATATTTAAAATAAAACATGGATTCTTTCTTGACACTTCCTTGACACTATCAACATATC
Organism: Viscum album; assembly: GCA_963277665.1. Lineage (NCBI taxonomy): Eukaryota > Viridiplantae > Streptophyta > Magnoliopsida > Santalales > Viscaceae > Viscum > Viscum album. The sequence goes on along the minus strand of OY728119.1, from coordinate 1,968,240,499 downwards.
ATATACCATTCCCTTGACCTGTGAAAAACATTTCAAAAAAACATGGGATGAGCATAAAAAGCTCAGTATGGGTTATAAAAAGTATGGAAAGGAAACATGAGTACATATATACATAAGAATGAAATCATACTTTACTCGTAAAACATATGCACTTTAACATACCTCATAAAATCATGAATAAATCATAGAAATCATAATACATAAAGGTAACTTGAGGCATTCATAACATCCTTACGTTGGGAGTAACCCTCTTGGTTATGTTTGGAATACCCATCACAGTATATTCCCTAAATCTCTTCGGAGAAACCTTAACGTTTAACCCCTTCACGTTACCCAATGCATTGGAGAGCTATATCGGGCTCACCCGCCCTTAGTTTATCATGGAACCACCAATCTTCATAACAATGCCCAAGAACCATAACATAATCATAGCATATTACCTAAGAATAAAGGAAATATCACATTCCCACATTGTAATAACAATATAACATTTTAAGATATTGAAATAATGAATCCATTCTAAAAACCATTTTCAAAACCATTTAAAACATTTAATAAAGAGATTTTTGAATAAAAGTGTCCCATACCACTTTGAAGCTTTTAACATTTTAAACCATTAATATCCATATAAATAAATCATTAAAACCATTTTGAAAACATGGATATTAATGGGAAATATTTATAAGATTAAATCATTAAAACATTTAAAATGATATTTTAGTTAAAGGGTTTTTAACAAAATGAGAGACACTTTAATACAATAATTGTGGAATAACATTTAATAAAAACTTTATAATATCATGAAAATAAAGGGATTCATGATATAATATTCCAAATGATAGTATATACACCTTAAAAGAGTGAATTGGTGCATAACAACAATGAAGTCTCAATTGAAATGTAAATTGAGATGAAATCCATTATAAAGATGGTATCCTTAAATTAAGGATAAATAAATCTCATAATTATGTGAGAAAAATATAAATACACCCAATATAAGTGGACATTAAGTGTAAAATAATCAAAGGTCATTCACACATATTCAAAGGATGACATATTCAATAACTACAAGTAGAACCCAAAGAAATCAAAATTAGGTTAAGAAGTTCCCTTGACAGCCTAAAGGCGTCACATCAACATGAGTTGATGAGAGATAAAAAGGGTATCTCATCACTTGGACATAAAATTTAAATCAATAAGGATATAGAAGAACATATCCCAACATAACATTATATAAATTAAAATACCCAACAAAAGAAGTCTTTTTAAAAGAGGAGGGTGAAAGGTTCCCTTACAGACTTGGGTATCTTTCGAAACATACACCCCCTGAAAGAAGGACAATACATCATTGATGAAAATACTCATAAATGAATGTATATTACACAAAGAGTAGAATAATTGGAACTATATATACCACTCAATAGAAATGGTGGCAAATGTAGCATAAATCTCACGGGAATAAAAGTGAGATGAAAAATCCCTTACGAAAACTGAGCAGCCTAACGGAACCACTTAAAACTTCCAAATATTGATTGATGAGATCAAATAGGGTCTCTCATAATATGAACATAAAAATTACATAATTACTAATATAAAATAACATCCCCAAACAAAATAAATATGAGCTTAAAAGAAATGACATAAAAGAGAGTACATAAAAAAGGAAGAGAGAGGTAGGATCCCTTACCTCGTGTCCGACATGACTCAATCGTTATTTAATCTCCTGAATAATAAAATTTGGTCAATTTATAATTTCATAAGGACCTCATTTAAAGATTATTGTTCAGTTCATATCACATATTATAATGTTATAATAATTGGTTAATAAAGTGAGTTCATATCAGACGTTTTTGTCGATGTTCGGTACATGAGTAAAAATTGAATTTGTTGGAAAAGAATTTTCCATGTAGTTATAGGTAAATCATATCCAGAATATTATTTATGTTTTAAATATCATATATATCCAGTATATATTCATTTTATACTATTCCATAGCATTTGGAATTAAAAGCACCGTTCATGGAGACGGTAGGCCGTACGTACGCATGAATGCTACTTTTTTTTGTCATATTAATGGAATTAAAACAAAATGAGATATATATATATATATATTATAATTCCAGAATGATATCCATCATTTAGATGTAATATATTACATATATATCCATTATATTTATGTACTTATAATAGTACATAACATTTGGAGATAAGAAATAAAATGTACCGTTCATGGAGACGGTAATCCGTACCTACGCATAAACGCTACTTGCATTTCTTTTTTTTTGTATTAAATGGAATAAAAAATAATTAAATAAAGGTATATTATAATTAAATTAGTATATCATATGTAATACCATTAATTCTATCCTTTATACGTCCCATATATGGAATTAACGAATCAAATCACATTGAGGGGGCGGTAGTCCGCACTTCCTAAAATGAAGATATCGCGTTTACCCATAATGGAAACCATAAAGGTATGACATAAATGAAAAATACAGAAGCTTAAGGAAAACATAAACATATTATATATAATATATAAATATAGTGACATCTTAATGTCCACCTTTTAAGGTGTTAAAAGAATATTGAGCAATTATCATTTTGTGAGGCAGAAATTCATCATCCACGGAAACAGTATGTTCTGTAACCATTAGATGTAGGTGTGTGTAAGTGTAGCTAGAATCATTCTTATAAAAACATCCTAGTATATTTAATATACTGTATTTGTTAAAAAATAAATGAATAAAAAGAGTTTAGGGGGTTGGAGAATCAAAATAAAACAAAAGAATACAAGTGAAGACATTACCTTAAAATCGAGTATCTCTCTTTGATTTGAGCTCAAAGGCTTCCTTGGGAATAATTATGCCCAAAGTGAGGCTTCTAAGAGTAATATAGGGATGTGGAGAGGAAAACTGAACAGGGTTTGGCCGAGACAAAGGCTTGAGAGGTGTGGGTAAGGTGGTGGAGGTGGGGGCCTTTTATAAGAGGAAAGGAGGGGCACTCTTGGAATCTTACAAAATGTTAGTTTATTTTCAAATGAGTTTTGGATTTTAAAGGTCCCACATTGATTTATTTCTAGGATAAGGTGGTAAGGGTTCGAAATATACTCATCCAATAGGTCTTTGACAAGTGTAAGATATAGTTTTAACATTATCTTTTCATTTTATTTAAATCCTTTATTAATGAGGTAATCGTTGCATCATCACGATGTCATAAATAATTTAATTTATTTAATGTCTAAAAATTATAAAAAAATATCATGTTGTAGGAAATCTTTTTAGATTTATAATGAATATTTTTAGTCAAACATATGACTTGTATAACCCCATTTAAAAATTGTTTTAGTGAAACATCTCATGCTTGTGACATTTTTATTTTAACTTTAAATAAAAAGTTATTTATGTCATTTTCCAACCAAAGTGGCTCCATGGGGTCCCCAAGTTGAACCATGGATTTTCATGGTCGGCAATGACACATCCTATGAGGGTAGGACATGTTTCTAGTTCATTTTATATTATTAAAACATTATTTTTACCTTAAATTACACTAATTATCTCTAATCGTGATTAAAAACTTAAAAGTTACTATTCACCAAAAAATTATTTTAATCGCATTGAACCAATTTTATATCCTAATGACAACCATTTATGTAGGATTTTTTAAATTCAAATAACATAAGTGTTAATGTTTCATTTAAATGAAAAATTAGTTTTTAAACTACCACTTAGTGGTTTCACTATTCATCAAAAATTGAAGTTTTCCAGAAAAATACCAAAAATTCACCCTAAGCTATATTTGATGTTTTGAGTTAAAAAATGATGTCTATTTTACAAAATTAAAAACATATATGTTGCATTAATTAATTTAATAACTAATTCCCACTATCAAAACAAATAGCGTGTTTTTAAGAAACAATATCTATTAAAAGATTGACACTAGTTTAAGTCCAATTTCAAAGTGAAATTAATTCCAAAGACCACAATTAGATTAAATGGTAAAAATATATTATAAATACACATTAATATAAATTAAAAATATAATCTATCCATATAAATAAATTAGACTAAAATAAGTTTTTGAATTAAAATACAACATTTTTCACTATTTATTAAAAAATGAACTTTTTCGGAAAAATACCAAAAATTCGCAGAAAGTAAATTTTGATGTCCCGATTCTAAAGAAGAATTTTATTTTGTCAAATATAACACATAAAATTTTAAAAGGTGGATTTAAAATAGGTTTGTCATCAAAAGGCGGTTAATCGACCTTTTAAAGAATATTAGAATGTTTACGCTTAAAATTGGATTCATTCGCATTTTTAATCCTCTAACATTTATTGTAAAAAGTAAAAATATTCGACAAACATATATAATCATTTAGTATTTAATTATGTCCATTCCCTCCATTACAATGGCTAGGGGTTAACTACTATTTAAAATAATATTATTTTATTATTAGAGTGCAACGTAAGATTCCCAAGAAACTTGTTGTTGCGTATTTGGTACGCCCTTGAGCATAGAATTCCCTTTAAAGTAATATTAATATTTTATTAAAAAAAATATGGATAAATATTAAAATGTCACATTTTTTATTTACCTGGGGTGTTACATCCTTCCCCCCTTTTGGGAATTGCGTCCTCACAATTTTAAAATTGGTCTTGGAAGCTTCATTGAAAATCACACATCGTAACAAGAGTCAGTAAAACTATTACTTTAAAAGAATGGGAGAGAAGTACACATGTCACCCGATTTAACCCATAATAGGATTCCAAGTATGAAAATATGGATATGGAGGAGAAAACAAAGGGTCATGTTCTGATGGAGAGTGATAGTAAACATGTCTAAGAGAAAGTTAACCACAAGAAAATCACAACTTTTTGATGGGTAAAACGGTATTTAATTCCCTAGTAGGAAAAGTTAATAGACAACATTTTTGTTTTAAGTTAATCTTCATTGAGGAATTTATTTTTGAGATTAACTAAATCATAATGAAACATACTTACTTGTTATGTAGAATTTCAACTTTTACTAGATTCCTTAATCAAACTCATATTTTCTCCAAAAGATGAGTTTTTAGGAAGACTTGTTCGCATTAAGAGTACTATAATCAACTTCTTGAGAATCACCTAATCCACAAAAGAGAAATATATATTTCCCATGTCTTTAGACAAAATACAAAACCAAAAATTTTTAGTATGAGATCAGATAATCCACAAATTTATAATCCTTTATAAAAAGAAAAACTATTCTTAGTCACCAAAATTAGTCAAACAATACCCAAAGTTCAACAAAGACCATTCAATAAACAATTTTTCCCTAAAATTATTCAAAGTAAACCAAACTAAGATTGAAACCAAAATATTTGAAGGATTTAATCACATATTCTTCCAAGGTAAAAATTAACATTTATCTCCAAATAACATTATACTCTCTTAAATTCTCATATTGAAAATTAATTAACCTAATCACATATCTTCCATGATAGTTTAATCATTTCCATAGATATCCCAAAATAAACTTACTCTTGATTCCTAAAATCATCTAACTAAAAATAATTAGTCAAACTAACCAGGGACTTCACGTAGTCCAGTGGTAGGTGATAAATACCAGTCGCACTTTGGTTGTGGGTTCGATTCCCGCAGCTTTGTCCGACGCAACGGGTTGTCACACGGTCTGTGTGTTGTCCTTTTTCCAAAACTATATAATTCTTAAAACATTCCCCAAAATGAGATAAAATCTTCAAAAATGATCATAACATATATTAACCTCAAGTTTATCTCATGCCTTTCATTTTCCATCATATCATATAGTAACCCATAATTACCTAAAAAGTAAGGATCATATAAACCCTAATGGTTACCTTTATAATTATTACCTGAACTTCCACATCGAGTTGGTCATCTCGTACATGATGTATTAGAGAACACACCAAGGTTCAAGTGGTTGATCATGAATCCGTGATAGTTGGTTTAGCACAACCATGAGATTCCTCATTGAATCCCCCATTTCATCCAGTCTCTTAATCAGAGAACCACCATAGTTTCCATCAAACCCATTGTCAATTTGGTGCCTGCTTGATCCATCCATTTACTAAAAACAGAAATTTCAGTGTGTGTATATCAACAAAATCATCATGTAATAATGTGGAAGATAAACACTAAGATATACTTACTCATTCACTTTATCTAAAACTAGGACTCTTTCTGAAATCTTAACCATTATGGTAATTTCACTTATTCTTAGAGAATACCCTAACCTCTAAAGTTATCTAAACCGACCTTTGATACCAACTATAAGGCCCTAGCCTTAAACCTTACTTAATCTTGAGTTATTACAAGATTACACATTGAGGATTTTTTTAGGTTTAGAGTTTTAGAGGATTAGATCATAAAACTTGCATTACATTCCACATTTAAACAAAGTGGTTATATAAAAGATAGTATTCATTTTTCCCATCAACGGAAACATATTTAAAATAAAACATGGATTCTTTCTTGACACTTCCTTGACACTATCATCATATCATGTACCATTCCCTTGAACTGTGAAAAACATTTCCAAAAAACATGGGATGAGCATAAAAATCTCAGTAAGGGTTATAAAAAGTATGGAAAGGAAACATGAGTACATATATACATAAGAATGAAATCATAATTTACCCATAAAACATATGCACTTTAACATACCTCATAAAATCATGAATAAATCATAGAAATCATAAGATATAAAGGTAACTTGGGGAATTCATAACATCCTTACATGGGGAGTAACCCTCTTGGTTACGTTTGGAATACCCATCACAGTATATTCCCTAAATCTCTTCGGAGAAACCTTAACGTTTAACCCCTTCGCATTACCCAATGCATTGGAGAGCTATATCGGGCTCACCCGCCCTTAGTTTATCACAGAACCGCCTGTCTTCATAACAATTCCCATGAACCATAACATAATCATAGAACATAACTTAAGCATAAAGGAAAGATAACATTCCCACATTGCAATAACAATATAACATTTTAAGATATTGAAATAATGAATCCATTCTAAAAACCATTTTCAAAACCATTTAAAACATTTAATAAAGAGATTTTTGAATCAAAGTGTCCCATACCACTTTGATGATTTTAACATTTTAAACCATTAATATCCATATAAATAAATCCTTAAAACCATTTTGAAAACATGGATATTAATGAGAAATATTTATAAGATTAAATCATTAAAACATTTAAAACGATATTTTAGTTAAAGGGTTTTTAACAAAATGAGAGACACTTGAATAAAATAATTGAGGAATAACATTTAATAATAACTTTATAATATAATGAGAATAAATGGATTCATGATATAATATTCCAAATGATAGTATATACACCGTATAAGAGTGAATTGGTGCATAACAACAATGAAGTCTCAATGGAAATGTAAATTGAGATGAAATCCATTATAAAGATGGTATCCTTAAATTAAGGATAAATCAATCTCATAATTATGTGAGAAAAATATAAATCCACCCAATATAAGTGGATATTATGTATAAAATAATCAAATGTCATTCACACATATTCAAAGGATGATATATTCAATAACTACATGTTGAACCCAAAGAAAACGAAATTGGGTTAAGAAGTTCCCTTGACAGCCTAACGGCGTCACATCAACATGAGTTGATGAGAGATAAAAAGTGTATCTCATCACTTGCACATAAAATTTACTTCAATAAGGATATATAAGAACATATCCCAACATAAAAATATGTAAATTAAAAGACCCAATGAAAGAAGTCTTTTTAAAAGAGGAGGGTGAAAGGTTCCCTTACCGACTTGGGTATCTATCGAAACATACACCCCATGAAAGAAGGACAATACATCATTGATGTAAATACTCATAAAAGAAATTATATTACACAAAGATTAGAATAATGGGATGTATATATACCACTCAACAAAAATGGTGGAAAATGTAGCATAAATCTCACGAGAATAAAAGTGAGATGAAAAATCGCTTATGAAAACTCGGCAGCCTAACGACGCTACTTAAAACTTCCAAAAAATGGATTGATGAGATCAAATAGGGTCTCTCATAATATGAACATAAAAAGTACAGAATGAAAAATATAAAATAACATCCCCAAACATAAGAAATATGATCTTAAAATAAATGACATAAAATAGAGTACTTAAAAAGGAAGAGAGAGGTAGGATCCCTTACCTCATGTCCGACATGACTTGGTCGTTCTTTAATCTCCTGAATAATAAAATTTTGTCAATTTATAATTTATTAAGGACCTCCTTTAAATATTATTATTCAGTTCATATCACATATTATAATGTTATAATAATTGGATAATAAAGTGAGTTCATATCAGACGTTTTTGTCGATGTTCGGTACATGAGTAAAAATTGAACTTGTTGGAAAAGAATTTTCCATGTAGTTATAGGTACATCATATCCAGAATATTATTGATGTTTTAAATATCATATATATCCAGTATATATTAATTTTATACTATTCCATAGAATTTGGAATTAAAAGCACCGTTCATGGAGACGGTAGGCCGTACGTACGCATGAACGCTACTTTCTTTTTTTTTGTCATATTAATGGAATTAAAACAAATTGAGAGAGATATATATTATAATTCCAGAATGATATACAAAATTTATATGTAATATATTACATATATATCCATTATATTTATGTACTTATAATAGTACATAACATTTGGAGATAAGAAATGAAATGTATCATTCATAGAGACAGTAAGCCGTACGTACGCATCAACGCTACATTCACTTCTTCTTTTTGTATTCAATAAAATGAGAAAATAATGATATAAAGGTATACTATAATTCCATTAGGATATAATATGAAATACCATTAATTCCATCCTTTATACGTCCCACATATGGCATTAACGAATCAAATCACATTGAGGGGGCGGTAGTCCGCACTTCCTAAAATGAAGATATCGCGTTTACCCATAATGGAAACCATAAAGGTATTCCATAAATGAAAAATACATAAGCTTAAGAAAAACATAAACATATTATATATAATATATAAATATATTGACATCTTAATTTCCACCTTTGAAGGTGTTAAAAAAATATTGAACAATCATCATTTCGTGAGGCAGAAATTCACCATCCACAGAAACAGTATGTTCTTTAACCATTAGATGTAGGTGTGTGTAAGTGTAGCTCGCATAATTCTTATAAAAACATCCTAGTATATTTAAGATACTGTATTTTTTAGAAAAGAAATGAATAAAAAGAGTTTAGGGGGTTGGAGAAGCAAAATAAAACAAAAGAACACAAGTGAAGACATTACCTTAAAATCAAGTATCTCTCTTTGATTTGAGCTCAAAGGCTTCCTTGGGAAGCATTATGCCCAAAGTGAGGATTCTAGGAGTAAGATAGAGATGTGGAGAGGCAAAATGAGCAGGGTTTGGCCGAGACAAAGTCTTGAGAGGTGTGGGTAAGGTGGTAGAGGTGGGGGCCTTTTATAAGAGGAGAGGAGGGGCACTCTTGGAATGTTACAAAATGTTACTTTATTTTCAAATGCGTTTCGGATTTTAAAGGTCCCACATTTATTTATTTCGAGGTTAAAGTGGTAAGGGTTAGAAATATACTCATCCAATAGGTCGTTGACACGTTTATGTTATAGTTCTAACATTATCGTTTCATTTTATTTAAATCCTTTATTAATGAGGTAATCACTGCATCATCATGATGTCATAAATAATTTAATTTATTTAATGTCTAAAAATTATAAAAAAAATATCATGATGTAGGAAATCGTTTTATCTTTCTAATGAATATTTATAGTCAAACATATGACTTGTATAACCCAATTTAAAAATTGTTTTAGTGAAACATCTCATGCTTGTGACATTTTTATTTTAACATTAAATAAAAAAATATTTATGTCATTTTCCAACCAAAGTGGCTCCATGGGGTCCCCAAGCTGACCCATGGATTTCCTTGGTCGTCCATGACACATACAATGAGGGTAGGACATGTGTCTAGGTCATTTCATATTATTAAAACATTATTTTTACCTTAAATTACACTAATTACCTCTAATCGTGATTAAAAACTTAAAAGTTACTATTCACCAAAAAATCATTTTAATCGCATTGAACCACATTTTACATCCTAATGACAACCATGTATGTCGGATTTTTGAAATTCAAATCACAGAAGTGGTAATGTTTCATTTAAACGAAAAATCTGTTTTTAAACTACCACTTAGTGGTTTCCCTATTCATCAAAAATTGAAGTTTTCCAGAAAAATACCAAAAATTCACCCTAAGCTATATTTGATGTTTTGAATTCAAAAATGATGTCTATTTTACAAAATTCAAAACATATATGTTGAATTAATTAATTTAATAATTCATTCCTGCTGTCAAAACAAATAGCATGTTTTTAAGAAACAATATCTATTAAAAGAGTGACACTAGTTTAAGTAGAATTTCAAATTGAAATTAATTAAAAAGACCACAATTAGATTAAATGGTAAAAATATATTCTAAATACACTTTAATACAAATTAAAAATATAATCTATCCATATAAATAAATCAGATTAAAAGGAGTTTTTGAATTAAAATACAACATTTTTCACTATTCATTAAAAAATGAACTTTATCGGAAAAATACCAAAAATTTACACAAAGTAAATTTTGATGTCCCGATTCTAAAGAAGAATTTTATTTTGTCAAATATAACACAGAAAATTTTAAAAAGGTGTATTTAAAAGAGGTTCGTCATCAAAAGGTGGTTAATCGACCTTTTAAAGAATATTAGAATGTTTACGCTTAAAATTGGATTCCTTCACATTTTTAATCCTCTAACATTTATTGTAAAAACTAAAAATATTTTACAAAAATATATAATCATTTAGTAGTTAGTTCAGTTCATTCCCGACATTACAATGGTTAGGCGTTAACTACAATTTAAAATAATATTATTTTATTATTAGAGTCCAACGTAAGATTCCCAATAAACTCGTTGTTGCGTATTGGGTACGCCCTCGAGCATAGCATTCCCTTTAAATTAATATTAATATTTTATTCAAAAAAACTATGGATAAATATGAAAATGTCATATTCTTTATTTACCTGGGGTGTTACACTTGATACAGACTATGACGCTTATATTGTTTTCTGTAAAGAATAATTATAAAAATGTCGCTCTATTCATTTCAATACATCTAATATGTTTCAAAAAGGATAAAAATGTTATTAATGGATAAAATTTTTTAATTTATTAGTAATAAAAAAATTATTATGTTAATTTAATTAAATTTTTAGTGATGGTATAATTACCTTGAATGTTTGTGCAACGCTGAGACACTACTTGTGCATGTAGTAGAAAAATCAGGTAAAATAAATTGAAAACATTAAAAGTAATATGTTTTAGTTGAAATATGAAATTCCAAAATTTTCATGGATAATTATAAAGTTATAGTGATATTTAATCTATTTGTATTTAAATTTCATTATTTTCTTGATATGTTTAATGTTAAAATATTTTGAATAGTCCTAAAAATGACATTAAATTGTATTTAATGTTTAAAAAATATTTTTAAATAAATATAAAATAATAAATATACTCTATTAACTAAATTAAATGGTATAGTTTATATAATAACATTAATGTTTAATTTATTTTCCACTCATAATATTTAATATTACATTCATGACCCTAAAATATTTAAAAATTATGAAAATGACATTGATTTTTTATTATAGAAAGAGGCTAAGTTTATGTATTCCAAAGACACATATTAATTAATTTTTATATAAAAAAATACACAAATTAATCTAAAAATTTCCATTACCTCATCACTAATCCCCTTTAGTAATCATAGACTTATACTACAATTTATTTATTCTTAATCGAAAGGATGATATTAAAAGAGGAGGTATAAGTCTTCAATGATTCATTTTAAGTTTACTTCTTATGTAACCGCCTTAAAATATATTTTATCCATTATAAAATAACTAATTAATTATAATCAATACACTTAAATGTTGAAATTTTGATGTGAACTTTATTATCTACCTCATTTCTACTCAATGAGAAATGAAATCGTCACTTGTGCACACGTACATACTACCGTCTCCACGAAGCGTTGTATTTTATTTTCCGTCCCCACCATTTATGATTAGTTATTATGAGGGATTTAATGTTTATATATATATATTATTTATAAAATAATTGTATTTATATAAATATTATATATTATCTTCCTTTTTACCCTCTCATTTGTTGGAAAATGATAACATCGTCTGTCGATACATGTGAACTACCATCTCCTTTAAGCGATGTGATTCGTTTGAAATTTCCACTTAACATGGAAGTTAAGAAGGGTTTATTTAATACATATTAATGATATTTATGATATTTTTTGATTATATAGATATAAATATTTATTTATATTTGTTTATTTTAATTTATTGGTAAATTAAAATATCATTTGTGCATACGTACGGACTATTGTATTAATTAAAAGATGAAATTTCTTTTCTATGACCTCTATAAATGTATTTTTAAAAATTTATATATAATGAATACATATTATATTTATATCATTTATAATATTTTTTATAATATTAAAATATGATCATGGTGAAAGTATCATAACCACTAAACCAAAACATGCATGAAAAACTGAACAGTTAAAGACTGGAACTATGATTTTAATGATGATCTATTAATAAACCGGTGATAAGATGTTACCATATAATTAATTTGGTATTATAAGTATAAATATCATTTGGTTATATATTTTTAATAAATATAACATTAGTATACGTTAGTTCAAAATCATGTACAAAGCAATTCATTACTTGAGGTAAGGGTTTTCCGTCACACTTTAATTTCTATTATAGATATTCCATATTGACTAATTTTTTACTTTTTTGTGTGCATAAACTTACCATGAATGTATTTTATAATAATTTTAATGAAAATTTTAGGGATTTAAAAATATCTCAATTATTATATCATTTAAAATTTTTTAATTCAAATTTTATCAAAGTTGTTAGGGTTTAGGTTATGATCTCTTTTCTAACTAAAATTTATTATGATTGAATCTCATTTGGGAATATTATATGTTTTATGTGTATTAAAATGAATATATATTATTCTATATGGTTATTTTTGATTTTTTTAATGTATGAGCACCATTTTTATTCCTTTAGTACTCAAAATGATAGAAAATAATTTTTTTTAAACAATATTATTTCTCTGTTAGGTTGGGTATCTTCTGTTCAATATCTATGTTCTTAAAAATGTTATATATATTTTTTATCTATATATAAATGTTTTAAAATTTTATTTTTTAATACCATTATATTTATTTATAATATTTTGAAGGAATATTTTAATTTGTTATCATGTGACTCATTTTTTACTTTTTTCAAATGTTTGAAAAGAATATATTCATTTAACATATACAGCATGAATAGATTTTATTTCCACCATGCATTTCCTTCTTCTTTAACTTTCCATTAAAATTAAAAAAATTATAGTAATAAAATCCTACTCCAATTTTTCTAGGAATTTCATTTTTAATATTCACCAAAATAAAATTTTATTTTCTCAAATTTTAAGAGTTTATTTTTAATACTTTTAGAAAAGATATTTCTAATATATGAAAACAACATTTATAGATTTTAATTCTTAAATAAATAATTTATCCTCTGATACCATTCACATTATTTTTTTTGATGACTTATGATTAGTATGTTTTATATACTATTTTATGAAACATGTTACTTTTATAAAGGTTAATTAAGTTATGATTAAATATTTATGATACATATTTATTTTTTATGGGTTATGTTATGATGAGTGTTTTTATTATATTGTGTAAAACTTATATATGCTTTTCATTATGTGTTAGTTAGGCCTCGAATATATATATCCCTTTAATTATTTAGGTAATTATTGAAATATCATGAGATAATATGAACTTGAATGGGTAGTGAACCCAATTTAGTAAAGGACTCTATTCGTTATGATAGCCTTGAAAGTGATCCTTGGACAATAATTTGTTTGTAGGGGGTATTCTTGAGAATGGTATTGGAAAGTTCATATGAATATAGTTTTTTATGGATGAAAATTATGAAACAACCTAGAACATAGGAAAGGTTTGAATTACTGCTTATGTGAAAATTTTGAAGTATGCTGAAATAGAGATTAATTAATATTAATACATGATTCATATTTCTTATTTTAGGAATCAATTATTAAGAGAAAAGATGGAAAATCTTGGATAATGGTTTATAATGAAATTTGAATGATTGTAGTGCCTTGAGAGTTTGGATGTAATTTTAGGGTTAATGAGTTTAAGTATGGTCATAAGTATAAAGGAATTGATTCCCTTTTAATGTTTTATGTGATGGGATTAATTTGTGTAAAATTTGTTGAGTTTTAATAAATCATTGAGATATATGTGACCCTTAGAGTTAATATTTGATTTTAGGAAGAACATTATTCTATTTTTCGAACATTATATGATTAAGGTGAATGGAATGGTATTGGACAATGTGGGATTTTATATTAAGGTGTTTTCTATTTTTGATTAAACCATTCGAAAAATATGTTAAATGATATCAATATCCATGCAAATTAATTTTTTTAGAAATTGATATTTTAGAGAATATTTGATTAAGGAATATACATTTTTAGTATATGACATTATAAGAGATTAATGTTGTCTATTGTTAAATGTTATGTTTATTTTCACATAATATGTGGTCAAATTATTCTCATTTTGGGTTTTGAGTTTGTTTTGGACATATTTTGAAATAATTTTATGGTTAATTGTTTATAGAATGATTTAAGTTGTACTTTGGGTATTATTATTGAGGTTTTGGAGATTAATTTTTTAATTTACAATATTAATGTTTATTTATATTATGTTAACTTCTGATAACCATTTTGGTTTTGGTAAATTTCTAGAGAGATGATGAATAATATTAATTCCATATATGAATCATATGATCCATTAAATTTGGATTTTAATTATTTAGGAATAAAAATACATCATGGTTATTTATTAAATGAAATGAAAAGGAGGTGGAAAACTAATCAAATCACAACCAAAGGATAAAATTAGTGGATGAAATGAAGTCAGTATATTCTCTCACATTCTCTATATTGATGGTAAAATACCTCCTAAAACTTTAGTAATAGTAAGATAAATCTATCGAGTCTTATATGGAAATTTTTTCAAATTTATCAAGTTATGCTTTTGTAAACCAATTCAAAAGAATGATTATTATAGTAGACACATGTTTTGTGAAATATAAATTAAATGATAGGATTCTAGTATTAACATAAAATTAAATTCCTTTTAAAAAAATAAGTATAATAAACATGGATTGAAAGGTATTTCATTCCACCTATTAATATTTATCTTTCACTGCTTGGAATTGATTTAGAAAATGTTTTAAACCCTTGTCTATCAAACATGAGATATACATTGTGAGGACATAATTTATTTTTGGGGATATAATATAACATCGAAAAATTTTAGAATATTTTAAATTTAATAATTTTTATGATTTTTATAATCGTGGATGCATGCAACAACGAGTTTAAAAGAACTATAGTATTATATAGAAATATTATTATTCAAATATAATTATTATATCCAAGTCATTGGATTGACGGGTATGAGTAAGAGTAACTACATTATGAAATATATATATATATAATATTTAATAACAAAAATATATTTATTTTTTCCAAGTAAAGAAGTCCTATTTTTTAATTATAATAATGAAATCATATCAAGTTGATAATAGTTAAAGATTAAAAGTGTCTTTTTTCATTAAAAGAAGTTTTGTTGTATGTGTTGTATAATAATTTAAAATCTCAATTTTGAAGTGTTATAAATTAAATTTGATTAAAAAATGTTTTAATTATTTATTTCATTGTATAAAAATTAACTTATTGGTGGTTGTTTGAAATTTTTCTGAAAATATTGATTTCTGAGTGAATAGTTAAAATACTGATATTTGCAGAACTGTTATTTTTTCTTTAAATAAAGTAATTTACAAGTGCCATCATAAAATGTATTTTGTTTTAAATATATATGATTATAATTTTCTTAATCATAATTCATATAAATATATGGTAATCAAAAATATAATTGATTTTGTTATAAAAATTATTTTTATATTTAAAATGAGTATTTTTCTAAAAAGATGTTTTCAATTGCATTTTGTGAAAAAAAATTAAAAGAAATTTCTTCCAATTTTTTATATTTAATATTATAAAATGTATTTAATATTTAAAATTTTGCTATTCATATTAGGTAAAATGATCCATTTCAATTTTAGTCATACTGAATAGTAATGAATGTAATGGTTTATCACAATGGTAAATAGTAAAAATGGGTTAATTGGGATTAAAAACTATCGGATATGGTATCAAAATCAATCCAAAAAATTAATATATATCATATAATTGGTTTTTTTCTACCATATACAACCTATATTCTATGATCTGTAAATTTGGTTCCACTTTCCTTTGATTATGTCCTTTATATTATTTTAAGTAAAGAATAATTACAAAATATCACACATTTTATTTTAATACCTCTAATATGTTTCCATAGGGATAAAAAGATGTAATGAATGGATATAAATGTTTATTTTTAATATGAAAATATATATATGGTACTGATTTATTTTTCATTTTTATTGATGCAATAATTATGAATCATGCTTAAAAAATGTTGTTGCAGCGCTTGTCCAAGTAGTAGAAAAGTCAAGTAAATTAAATCAAAAACATTAACAGTAAAATTATATTGATTAATTATAGTTATAAAGCAATTAATTAGATATTTATAAATTATTAGTGTTGTTTAGTGTTTTTCTATTTTAATTTCATTATTTTCTAGAAATGTTTAAAGTCAAATTCTATGAATAGTCTTGAGAATGAACATAAATGTTATTAAATACTTAAAAAATATTTTTTAAAAATTCTTAAATCATAAATTCAAATATTTAATCAATTTGAAGTGAAATTTTCAATAATTTAATGTATTTTTCATTTTTTTGATATTTTGAGTATTTAAAATTACAATCATGACCTTTAAATATTGAAAATTTACAAAAAATACCATTGATTTTTTCTTATAAAAGGGACTTGATTTAGGAATTTAAAAGGCACATAAATGTTTATTTTTATTTAAAAACTCTCCCAAATATCATCTAACAATTTTTTTTATAATTTATCAAGTCCCCATGAGTGGACATAAATCTGAACATCAAAGTCATTGTGCTCAGCCAAAAGGAGGACATCGAAAGAGGATGTATAAGTCTTAATCAATTTCTTTTAAGTTTATTTTTTTTTCTCCTCCTAATAAAATATTTTATACATTATAAAATAAAAACTTAATTATAAAGAATATAGTTAAATTTAATTTTTTTTTCAAAATATATTATCTACATCATTTTCACTCAATGGGAAATGAAAGCATTACTTGTGCATACATACAGACTATCATCTCTATGATGCGATGTATTTCATTTTCCATCAATGGATTTTGTGATTTGTTATTATGATGTATTTTAGTAATATATATATATATATAAATATCATAATTTTGACAAAATTATTTTTCTATAAATATAATATATTATTAACCTTCATACCCTCCCGTCTGTTGGAAAATGAAAATGTCGCTCTTGCATTCCTGTGGACTTCTATCTCCACAAAGTGATGTGTATTTTTTTCATTTCTTCTTAATTTATAAAATTATGAGGACATATTTAAGGAATATATATTATATTTATGATATTATTATGATTCTATAATTATATATTATAATTTATCTTTATTTCATACCATTTTTTGGAACATTAAAATATTGCTTGTGTGTACATACGAACTATCACCTTCATGAAGTGATTCAATTTATTTTTCATCACATATATACATATATAGTTATAAAAAATTATATAATTAATAGATATGATATTTTTATCATTTATAAGATTATATATATGATTAAAATGTGATCATGGTTCAAGGACCAGAACCACTAAGCCAAAACATGCATAAAAAATAAAATAGTTAACAGCCGAAACAATAATTTTAATGAACTCATAATAAATTGGTGATAAGATATTATAACTAAAATATATTTAGTATGATAATTATTAATATGGTTATGATATATATTTATCATAAATCTATATTTGTTATACACGAGTTTAAGATCATGTAAGAAGCAATTTAGTACTTCAGATAAGGGTTTTTTGTCTCACTTTTATTTTTGTGAGTCATATACCATATTTATAGAGACCCTTCTTTTTCATACCTTACTATTACATAATTTTAATGATAAAAACATAAAATCATTACATTACCAGCATAAAATTTCTTAGTTTCTTAGGAGAATTATGAGCATAAAAAAATTTACAAAATAAAACATAAACATTTATTTACTCATTCTTCTCTAGATTCTTAGAGGTCTTCTCATTCTCATTAGTATATGTAATCACGTGAGGATATACATCAAAAAGGGGTGATCTAAAATACCAGAAAGAGGATAGATAAGAACCTGAAATAATATAACATGGGTTGAGGATAATAATTATCATCATAACATATTCATATGATCCTAATCATGAGAGGAAGATTTTTGAAAACACATGGAATGTGGAAATGCATGAAAATGAAACAACATATCTTAGTGGTCAACTACCAGACATAGTTCTGAAAACATATAGCATCATTTTAGAAAATACTTAACTTTTATGAGGATATTAATCACATTACCCAATGAATTTGATAACTATATAATTCTAGGCACACCCATCACATCATAACATTTACATTGAACTATATAATCCTCTGAGAACCCATCACATCACAACATTTTCATTATCATGCATTCCAAATAGAACATATATAAATCTTAAATATAAAATAACCCATGGAAAGAAATGGATTTAATTTCATAAAAATAAATTCATAAAATTTTGGATCCCAAATAAAACAGGCAATAACATACTTGATATAAGAAATATCAACCTTGAGTGAAGAAGCAATAATCTTGAGAAGAAAAAGGTTTATTTTTTTAAAAGAATAGATCTTCTCGAAAACATTTTGTTTGTAATAAACTCAATTATAAAACATTTATATCCTATAAAAGGTAATATAATTATGAATAAATGAAATTTAATGAATATCCATAATGAAAATGGGGTGAAATAGGGAAAACTGAAAGAAAGGGAGTTGGGTTTGAGAATTCCCATTACCTTGTGTTTGAATGCTTTCTTCACATTAATATCATGTATAATCACATTATATTAAATTAAAAATCTAAAATTTATTATACATGAATTTTATTAATTATTATTTTATTATGTTTATTTATGATATTTTTGATGATTTATATAATTAAAGATCATCATTTGAGAGTGTTTATTTTGATAGTTTTCATGATGAATTCACTTGAATATATGAATGGAAGTTTGTTTAATATGTGGATAAATATCTAAAATTATTAGTATATGTTATTAATTATCTAATAAAATTTTAAATGATCGTATAAAGAATTTTTTATATGTAATGAGGATGAATTATTACATAAAAGTTAATAATGATTATTTAAGGTTAATTTTGGCGGGTTTTGGATCATAAATAATTCATTTTGTTTTTTTACATTAGTATAAAATTATAAATGATATTTATAGAACATAAAAAGGTACATCAAATAAAATTAAGAGTCTATTTTCAAATATTTAATTATTTTATTATCATCCATGAAGGCCTTAATGGAAAATGAAAGTCCATCACCCACAATGTCAAGAAATTGACACATCATCGGAAACAATTTCATGCATAGAAAAAAAGAGGGTGAGGGTGGAGTTTAATGATGGATAATACATTAACATGATATCATACCACTATATAAAACATATTGTAGTTACTATTCAATTTGGATAATATAAGGTGAGGATAATATAATAAAATAAATGAAATTGAAACTAAAATAAAATAAAAAGGAAGAGGGGTTTACCTCTTTGATTTATCCTCCTTGGGGAAAAGGTTATGGTCTTTTTATGAGACCATGAGCTCATGGACGTGGGATAGGGGATTCATGAGAGGAACTGACAGAACTTTTATATGGTTCAAATCTTTGGAGGTGTGAGGAGAAGAGGGGTTGGGGTTGTATTTATAATGGAGGAGAGGGGTGTTTTTTCATTATTATATTCATTAGTTTATTATTTTGGATGAAAAATATGAGTAGTTTGATAATTATCTATAAATATAATAAAATAATTATGGATAGTTATATATTTTGTTCCTACATCATCCTTATATCATCTATGACTCTATAATTCATGTATTTATCTTTTTTGTAAATTATCGTATATTACTATTCATAAAAATCAAGTATTTTAGAAAAATACAAAAAAATCACCCTAACCATTTTGAGACTTCTATAATTGAAAAATAACCTCAATTTTATTAAAAAAAATTTAATATTATTAATCTAATTTTTAATTAAAACCACCATTTACTCAAAAAAATAGATTTTAAAATTATAATTGATTTTATAACACTTTGAAAATTTACTTACAGTATCATTAAATTATCTTAAAATAATAAGACATAAAAATATTAATATATGTATATATTTTATGAAAATAAAATTTTTATTAAATTATTAAAGTAATCATAAAATTTTAATTAAATATTTATAACTTACAAAAATACCAGAACCTAATTAATACTTTTTAAAATATTTATTTACTTATACTATGATATAATTATATCATATTTCCACTTATAAGATGTCTAAATTTTATTTATACTTTATCTGGTGATTATACTATTCATTTGGCTGGTTCAATATTCATAAGTGTTATATTACTATTCTTAAGGTGAAGTAACTTCTTCATCGGTATTAGATCCTTAACTTCTAGAAATACATATTATTTAATTAATTATTTATTATAAAGTCTTTATTATAGTCTATAAGTGATTTTATGGGATTTATACTATATGACATTACAATAAGAAGGGAGAAATTCCATTAGTAAAATTTTTGGTCTTTACATTCTTCCCACATTTTGAAATTTATCCCTCAAAATTCATTTTACATAAATAGTTGACGATAATTATCCTTCATCACCTCCCCAAGTTCCCAAGTTTATTCTTCATACTTATGGTTCCTCCAAAACACTCTTATAATGTGGGTTGTATTTGTTTATAGAACCTTACCTCTATAGTCTAGAATATTTACTGGGTTCTCTTTATATGAGAGATCATCTTCCAGTTTTATCACCTGTGAGTTCAAAACATGTGAGGGATCTGGTTTTTACTTCCTAAGGAGTGGTACGTGAATCAAAACATTAACTTGAGTTATATTCAATGAAATTGAAAGTTGATAGTCCATGGATCTGATTGGATCAAGGATCTAAAAGGGGAAAATTTACCTTGTGAATAACTTCTCTTTCATTACAGACTACATGACTCTTGTCCATGGAGATATTCTAAGGATGAATTTGTCTCTAACATAAAACTCTATGTCCCAATAGTTTGGAGTTTTACATCATTTTCCATAGAGGTTTTCATATAGATCCATCAGAGTACTCGAGTAGAATTTTTGTTGTTTAAGAACTCAACCAATGTGAGTTTCTGATCACATCCACCATTAAATTATAAATATAAGGATCTTATCATATCATTGAGTGTCTGAATAGTTCTTTTAGAATGTCCATTAGTTTGGGGGTGATAGGTCATGTAGAAAGTTAATTAAGTACTCAAATAATTTTGAAGACTCCTCCAGAATTTAGATGTGAACATGGGATCACTATCAGAGACAATTGAGAGTGGAGCCCCATTTAGTCTCAACAATTCCTTAACATATATCATTAAATGTTTTCAAGTGATAGATCCTCCCAAATAGAAATAAATTGGGCAGTCTTAGTGAGTTAGTCCACCACAAACCACATCACTTTATTTCATTTGGATGTCTCCAGAAGACCCATGGAAATGTCCATAGTGACATTAACCCATTCATACATGGGTATATGAAATGGTTCCATCATCTATTTGGAATTATCTCACTCTGATTTAACCTGTTGACATATCAAGCACCTTGATATATACTATGAAATATCCTTCTTCATGTTGTCCCGTAAGAAATGTTCTTGGAGATCACAATACATTTGGTTCTCCCGATATGGATAGAGAAATTTGAGCTATGTGCATTTTCCAATAGATAATTATTTATACTAGGTGATGAAGGCACACAAATCATCATTCCAAACCAAATCACACCATCATAATTGATATGTAATTTGTAGCTTCCCTTCCTTTACTGAATTCTCCATCTTTTGTAACTCTGGTCATCCCTTTTTGCCTTCTTAATCTTCTCTTGGATATATAGTTGGGAAATAATTTGGTCAAGGTATTATTTATTCCCTTCCATTATGATTTCCAAATCCGTCCTTTTCATATCCATGAGTATATAGTATTTCTCAATCCACAACATGGATAGAGTAGGAGGTTATTTTCTTCTTATAACATCAGGTACCTTTTTGGTGTTTCCAGGATGATAGTGAATAGAGAGTTTGTGGTACTTGATTAGATCTAACCAAATACATTGATTCATGTTGATCTCATTTTGTGTGAATATATACTTTAGTATCTTTTGATCAGTATATATGTCACACTTCTCACCATATAGGTAGTGCCACTAGATTTTCAAGGTAAAAATCATAGTTCGAATCTCTAGATCATGTGTTAGGTAGTTAAGCTCATGGATATTCAACTGTAGTGAGGTATAGGCTATCACATTATCATTTTCAAGAGTACAAAACCCAAACCTCTCTTTGAAGCATCACATTATACCACAAAACAATTTCCGCTTCTTGGTTATGTGAGTACCGGTGCAATGATTAGACTTCTCTTTCTCTTCTTGATGATTTGCTCACATTCATCCATATATATATACTTTACCCCTTTCCTTGTTTACTTAGTTAACGGGCTTCACACTCATGATAAATTTCTCACAAAATGGTAATAATACCCATCTATTCCAAGAATACTTTGGATTTAGGTGACACAAGAGGGTTTGGTCCATTCATTAATTTCTTTCTTTAATGTTCCATATTAATTCCCTCACTTGAGATCACATGTCCCAAGAAAGTGACTTTATTTATCCTAAATTCACACTTTTCAAACTTGTCGTACAACTTCTCCATCCTTAATGTCTCCAAAAAAATCCTTATATGTTCTTCATATTCTTCATTTCTCTTAGAGTAGATGATAATATCATCGGTAAACACTACAACAAATTTTTTGAGGTAATGTTTAAAGACTCTACTCATAAAATCCACGAATATTCTAGGGTAATTAGTAAGTCTGAGGGGAATTAACAGAAACTTTTCGTTCCCATACCTTTTACAGAAAGATAACTTATGAATATCTTACTTTTCACCTTTATTTGATTATATCCATAATGAAGATCCACCTGTGAGAAGTACGGATCTCCTTGAAACATAGAGAACAAGTCATCATTCCTTGTATGAGGATACTTATTCATTATGGTAATCTTTTTGAGTTCCTAATAATCAATACACAATTTCATTGATCCATCCTTCTTCTTAACAAAGATAATTGTCACACCCCAAGGTGATTCACTAGGGAGTATGAACACTTTTTCAAAATTATATTGCATCTGCTTCTTTAACTCCTCTAGTTCAATAAGATGTATGTCATGAACCAGCCCGAGTCGACCCTGAACCGGTCACCCAGGCCAGCCCGCGACAAGTCCCGAGAGGCGTTCCCGATCCTCCCGGGATGGTGACAAGCACCAGGGGCATCAATAGAGTACACAAGGGAACGATTTCGCCCATATATAAACAATCAAACAAACAGCAGAAATAAACGGACATCCCAAAATGAATTTATATAAAAATTGAACTAAATATTATTTGTACAAGAAACTAAAATTAGAACAAAACCAACAACTCAACTGAACAATCCCGATGAAACAAATAACTCCATGGGACACTTCTGGTCACTCTCCAACACAATGATAAAAAGTCACCCAAGGTGATCGAACTAAAGATGAAACCTGCACAAGGGCTAAAAAAAAGAAGAAGACTATAGGCGTGAGTATTAAAACTCAGTAGGTTAGCCCGGTATTCTATTACCAATTCACATTACTTTAAAATAAAAGAAACATCAATTTATAGTTTTAAATTCAGGATTTGAAAGTATGGTTTTCAAATGAGGTTCCATGCTATAATAATTATTAGACAAAAACATGCATGTTTAATAAACAAAAATGCAAGTAACAATTATTTTCAAAGAGGTGAAACTTCAAAATGAAAATAGTTTTCAAGAGGGCTGCTTTAAAGAATTTTAACATTCAAATAAATAACACATACTACTGAATTTACCAACCAAACACACCGTATGCCGACGGTGAGTAAAAAATAGCCAATGAGCACTAGTCACAGGAATACCCCTAGGCACTAGTTAGTTGTGAGCCCCAGGTACCTCGTATCTCGGTGAAAGTAACCATAATAAATATCTGTTCTCGTGCACGAGCCAGTAGTAGGGAACATACCCATAACCTAGTGGTCCCCAATCATCATCATCATCATAGTTTAGTTAGTGCTGTCATCGTCAAACTTTCTACATGAAACAGGGGCCAACCCCCACAGAATCACTAGCATACTAGTACACGTCCGCCCACCTAGATACCCGGGATTCCCTTTAGTGCTCAATCAAGTTACACATATTATCAAATAGACATTTCACATCCCCATTCCATTCCAAAACCATAAAAACACAAACAGCCCATAATCATTCTTCACATTTCTTACACTAATCAACAAACCGCTAAATATTTCGTTAAAACAATTTCATGAAATGTATTGAGGTTTTGCACATAAAACTCTTTCAAAAACACTGTTTAAATTATAAACACACATCATAACCAAACCAAATCATATTTTGAAGCCCAATAAACATTTAATAAAATCATTTAATGGACCATAAAACAATCCCAATTGCACAAATTATTATATACAAGTAAAACACTCCTTCATTTCTAGGAAATGCCAAACGGGCCTTTCATTATTTTCTCAAAACTATCCTTTGACAAAGGTATGAATTTTAATCCTGTTAAGAATCTGTATAAACACAATCTACAGAAGAAAACCACATTCATAAATATCTTATAATACTCAGGTTACATATTCAAAACACAACCATTTTCATAAAGATGTGAAACAGTCCATTTTTGGGAAACTCGGGCCAAAATATGTTGTAAATCAAAACCCACTTGATTGTAAAAACAAATACAAATAGGAAATCCATATAAGTACCCAAAAATACCATTTATCATTATTCCAATTCCATTATAAATCCAAACAAATAACTTTTAAATCACACATCACACATAAAAGCCAACCGGGCAATTTACCGAACACATGACATGCCCTTTTTAAACAAAACAATTTATTTTAAGTACATGAAAAACAATAAAAAACCAATTGAAATCCATATTTTCATTCAAGATACTATAACATGTTAAAAATACCATAGACCAGATTATAAACCTCACAAAATACTTGCAAAAGATAACAGAACATTTAAACAAACACTTGTTGAGAACTTTCATGACAAAACAACACTACCGTTCACAAACCAATGATTAAACAACCACTTTGAACACCAATAAAATTTTCCAAAGGATAAAAAAACAATAATAAACATATATATCTAGTGTTAAATATAATAAAATGATGAAACTTAAATAAAAAAGTCATGTGAAAAGGGTATCCTACCTCAAATCTTTGGCGTAATTGAAACGCACACCCGAAATCACCCGCTGCGGGTTTATAAACCATAAAACTTTAAAGATCAGACCTTTCATCCTAGAAAACGCTTCATCTTCCATTAGATCTGAAGCCCTTGGAAATTCTGGGCGATTTGAGGTTTCCTGAGAATTTCTCCCAAATTCGCGACCCACATGAGCTCCAAAGAGGTAAAATCTATTATGAGGGTTAGGATACGGTTATTGGCTTCGAGGGGGAGGTGTAATCACCTAAAAATAGTAAAAAAATGAAAAATATATAAACGAAACAAATTATTTTTTTTAAACAGGAAATGGGCCCATGGGCTGGCCCAATACCTAAATGAGTAACCCAAATTCACCCGGCCTATGAATTTATAATGGGTCCAAAAGGATAAATATGTTTTAATATATCAGTATAGGACAAGTGTGAAGTTGAATGTGTGAAAAAGGATGAAAAAAAAGAGTTATAAATGAAACAAATTCGGTTTTTAAAACTGGGAATGGGCTCACGGTTGGACCAAATCATAAAGTAACCACCCTTTCTTCAAAAACTACTAAACAAACAATGGGGATCCCAAATTAGGGTGGTTAGACATATATGAAACTTCAAAACTCAAGATTTATCTCATAAAATACCCATGAAAAGGATCAGTATTTCTAATTGGCCGGATCAATACAATGACAGAAAAGAAAAAAAACCGTGTGTGACAATTCTCCCCACCATTAAAGTTTTCCGCCCCCGGAAAGCCATAACACTTTCCGGCTGAAAAAAAAAACACCTAAGGATTCCAGAATGTACTCCCCACCATTAAGAATAAACTATAACTAGAAATGTTCTTAGGATGAAAATCCAGGAGACCCATGGTGGGTCTCCCTACCATTAGAAACCAACTAGCAATGAATAGACAAGAATTGAACAGGAGCTAGAGTTGGGACTCACTCACACAAGCCCAAAAAAAACCCTCATACAAAAAAATACTATACCAAGTTAATAGAGTTACAACATGAACATATAAACCACCCACTCCCGAATGGAGGGGACAATAACTTGGTCGACACATTCAACACAATTCTGGACCCCCATCACTTGGGGATGGGAGGGAAGGGGACCCAATAATTTGGCCACTGAAAAAACAAAAGAAACAAAGAAACTACCCAAAAATCTCCCCCTATGAATAGGTAACACCAATACTGCACCTGATTTTTACAGGCGGTCTACACAGGGACATTGATTGAAAACCCACATCCATGAATGAATAACCATAGACACTGTGTGAGGGGTTAAGTCCACCACGCTTGTTGCGACAAAGGGAAATTCATATAAATGAAGAACCAAAACATTAACATAGAAAATAACTTAACAAAACAGAGGATTAAGGATCATAATCGAGCACTCCACACCTCTGTCTATTTTCTGACTGTGTGAAAAGCTTCACTCCGAGGCCTATGGCTGGAGCCCTGATTCTTGAAGCATTTGATGCACCGCAGTCAGGTGATAAGGATCACACCACTCAAAAAAACCACACTTGATCACCAAACAAAAACCTTCATCTAAATAGTAACTCATAGATACATATCAAAATTCTATCTCACTCCAAACGAGGGGCGGAATGGACAAGGAATACGATGAAACACATCAACATCACCGAACACAACTGCTCTATCCAAAAGAATTATCATAACCTAGAAGCACTTTTAATAGATCCCAAACAGCTCTCTAATCCAACAAAGAGGTTGAGGAATCATCAAAAGAGGTGGATTTAAAATTTGAAAGGAATACTTAGGTTGATCAGCAGGAAAGATTTCCAACACATAACTACCCATCGCCATATCACAACATCAAACACATTTTTAGAAACCCAATGAAAATTACTCCAAAACTGAGCCACCAACAAGATCTCATCACTAGATAGAACAAGAGTATGAATTCTAGATCACATGGAAGCTAACCAAATAAACAACTCTTTTAAGACATAGAAAAATCAAGCCACATAACCATTGGTTTTAAAAAAGGCCACAATTTTCAGCTCAAAACAATTTTGAAAAATCAAACTAACTTGGTGGGTTTCCACGTTCACTAATGGTGTTTGATCAAGTCTCACCCACATGCACATTTCCATGCCACCCCTAGCACCCAACCACCATACCATATAGGCCATACTTCCAGATATAAATAAAACCATGCATGTGAGCACCCATGAAAACACCAAAGGCTAAAATTAAACATCATAATTCAAAAAAACAATTTACCTTCAAAAGGAACACCAACCACCAAGTCAAAAAAACATTTTCATGTTTCACAAAAAAAACCACAATTAATTAAGAACCATTTTCTTGAAAACCTACCCCATTTCATTTTTAAAAACATTTTAAATAACCAAGCCACTCCAAACAACCCCTTCTAATTATTTTTTTTAAAAAAATCAGCAATGTATATTTTCTTAATCTGAGGTCCATTGAGACCAATAACGTTTCTAGTAAAACACCAACCGATCAAAACTAATTTCCAAAACTAATTTATCCCATTCAAAAACTTTATAAAATCCTAAAATACCCAATTTAAAAAAAAGATCCAGAATCACTTTAAAATGATTCACAATTTCAAAACTTTTTATTTCAACAAACCACAAGTTTAGATTATGGATAATCCAATCCCTTTAAATCATTTCTGCTTCCCTCCATTTTTTTCACAAAAACACAACCTTCCAAAACCATTATTATATTTAATTATTGAAAACCCCATTTTTTCACTTTTCAATATCTAATCCTTACATTAAAACCCATTTCCACAATTCTCACACAAGGATTTTAAAAACAAAAATTCAGAATTCAAGAAAGGTTCAAGAGACCCAAGAAAAAGGGAACTAGTGTCGGTGGGTGACTTGGCCATATTGTTGGCGGCCATATGCCAAACACAACACCAACACAGAGAGACATATTAGGACCATTCCCCAGCTCCACATGGCTTGCCAGGCCCTGTGAGCTCATGAAGGCCATTGGTCAGACTCCCCTTGTCATATCCCAGTACCAAACAATCAACTAGAACAAAGGACACTAATAAAACCGGATTTCCATGGAAACCTGAGGATTAGAACAAGAAAGAGTTCGCGACGCTCTTCTTGCACTTACCCCTAAAGTCCCAACAATCCTACTCCATCTACCTTGACATCCCCAAAATAACAAGGGCGCTCTAAAAAGAAAGGTCTGCTAATAGTCGACCTCCTCTGATACCATTTTGTCATGAACCAGCCCGAGTCGACCCTGAACCGGTCACCCAGGCTAGCCCGCGACAAGTCCCGAGAGGAGTTCCCGATCCTCCCGGGATGGTGACAAGCACCAAGGGCATCAATAGAGTACACAAGGGAACGATTTCTCCCATATATAAACAATCAAACAAACAGCGGAAATAAACGGACAGCCCAAAATGAATTTATATAAAAATTGAACTAAATATTATTTGTACAAGAAACTAAAATTATAACAAAACCAACAACTCAACTGAACAATCCCGATGAAAAAAATAACTCCATGGGACACTTCTGGTCACTCTCCAACACAATGATAAAAAGTCCCCCAAGGTGATCGAACTAAAGATGAAACCTGCACAAGGGCTAAAAAAAAGAAGACTATAGGCGTGAGTATTAAAACTCAGTAGGTTAGCCCGGTCTTCTATTCCCAATTCACATTACTTTAAAATAAAAGAAACATCAATTTATAGTTTTAAATTCATGATTTGAAAGTATGGTTTTCAAATGAGGTTCCATTCTATAATAATTATTAGACAAAAACATGCATGTTTAATAAACAAAAATGCAAGTAATAATTATTTTCAAAGAGGTGAAACTTCAAAATGAAAATAGTTTTCAAGAGGGCTACTTTAAAGAATTTTAACATTCAAATAAATAACACATACTACTGAATTTACCAACCAAACACACCGTATGCCGACGGTGAGTACAAGATACCCAATGAGCACTAGTCACAGGAATACCCCTAGGAACTAGTTAGTTGTGAGCCCCAGGTACCTCGTATCTCGGTGAAAGTAACCATAATAAATATCCATTCTCGTGCAAGAGCCACTAGTAGGGAACATACCCATAACCTAGTGGTCCCCAATCATCATCATTATCATAGTTTAGTTAGTGTTTTCATCGTCAAACTTGCTACGTGAAACAGGGGCCAACCCCCACAGAATCACTAGCATACTAGTACACGTCTGCCCACCTAGATACCTGTGATTCCCTTTAGTGCTCAATCAAGTTACACATATTATCAAATAGACATTTCACATCCCCATTCCATTCCAAAACCATAAAAACACAAACAGCCCATAATCATTCTTCACATTTCTTACACTAATCAACAAACCGCTAAATATTTCGTTAAAACAATTTCATGAAGTGTATTGAGGTTTTGCACATAAAAATCTTTCAAAAACACTGTTTAAATTATAAACACACATCATAACCATACCAAATCATATTTTTAATCCCAATAAACATTTAATAAAATCATTTAATGGACCATAAAACAATCCCAATTGCACAAATTGTTATATACAAGTAAAACACTCCTTCATTTCTAGGAAATGCCAAACGGGCCTTTAATTATTTTCTCAAAACTATCCTTTGACAAAGGTATGAATTTTAATCCTATTAAGGATCTGTATAAACACAATTTACAGAAGAAAACCACATTCATAAATCTCTTATAATACTCAGGTTACATATTCAAAACACAACCATTTTCATAAAGATGTGAAACAGTCCATTTTTGGGCAACTCGTGCCAAAATATGTTGTAAATCAAAACCCACTTGATTGTAAAAACAAATACAAATAGGAAATCCATATAAGTACCCAAAAATACCATTTATCATTATTCCAATTCCTTTATAAATCCAAACAAATAACTTTTAAATCACACATCACACATAAAAGCCAACCGGGCAATTTACCGAACACATGACATGCCATTTTTAAACAAAACAATTTATTTTAAGTACATGAAAAGGAATAAAACACCAATTGAAATCCATATTTTCATTCAAGATACTATAACATGTTAAAAATACCATAGACCAGATTATAAACCTCACAAAATACTTGCAAAAGATAACGGAACATTTAAACAAACACTTGTTGAGAACTTTCATGACAAAACAACACTACCGTTCACAAACCAATGATTAAACAACCACTTTGAACACCAATAAAATTTTACATAGGATAAAAAACAATAATAAACATATATATCTGGTGTTAAATATAATAAAATGATGAAACTTAAATAATAAAGTCATGTGAAAGTGGTATCCTGCCTCAAATCTTTGGCGTAATTGAAACGCACACCCGAAATCACCCGCCACGGGTTTATAAACCATAAAACTATAAATATCAGACCTTTCATCCTAGAAAACTCTTCATCTTCCATTAGATCTGAAGACCTTGGAAATTCTGGGCGATTTGAGGTTTCCTGATAATTTCGCCCTAATTCGCGACCCACATGAGCTCCAAAGAGGTAAAATCTATTATGAGGGTTAGGATAGGGTTATTGGATTCGAGGGGGAGATGGAATCATCGAAAAATAGTAAAAAATGGGAAAGATATAAACGAAACAAATTATTTTTTTTAAAAAGGAAATGGGCCCATGGGCTGGCCCAATACCTAAATGAGTAACCCAAATTCACCCGGCCTATGAATTTATAATGGTTCCAAAAGGATAAATAAGTTTTAATATATCAGTATAGGACAAGTGTGAAGTTGAATGTGTGAAAAAGGATGAAAAACAAAAGAGTTATAAATGAAACAAATTTGGGTTTAAAAACTGGGAATGGGCTCACAGTTGGCCCAAATCATAAAGTAACCACCCTTTCTTCAAAAACTACTAAACAAACAATGGGGATCCAAAATTAGGGTGGTTAGACATATATGAAACTCCAAAACTAAAGATTTATCTCATAAAATACCCATGAAAAGGACCAGTATTTCTAATGGGCCGGATCAATACAATGACAGAAAAGAAAAAAACCGTGTGTGACAATGTATCCTATAGGGACACTTTGAGATAGGATTTTCTTTGGGTATGAGTTCTATTGATAACTCTACCTCATGGTCGGGGTGGGGGTCTGAGTAAGTCTTTAGTAAATAAATAACTTTATTCCCTCATGATAGATATTACCCTTAAGATGATAACTTCCTTTGAATCATCCATTTGAGATAGGTATACTTATTTATAGAGAATCAAAACCCACACCATTGAAGGATTTTAAAAAGTAGATTCATGATCTTCCTTTCATTTTTAGAGGAGCATGGTATGAATAGGAATGTGAAAAGATATTTCCTTTTCTTGATAGTTGATTTGTTATCTTTATAATGAGAGCCAATCCATCCCCAAAATATAATCTAATTCCACCATGGGAAGTATTATGATTTTTTCTAGATGAATATTCCCACATATGCCAATAGGAAAAGAGACTACACATGGGTTTCATTGATTACACCAATTTTTATTCTCACAGATATATCTATTTAATTTTTTTTAGATTCAATTCAATAGTTCTAGAAATCATGCAAGATATAATAGAATTTGTAGAACTATAATAAAATAAGATATTTTCCATTCTTGATTTAATAGGAAGGGTACCATGTAAAACATATTTTTTTGAACTACTTCCCCAGTAGTGATGGAAGAAGCCTTCCCTGACTCCTTTGACTTTGGTGGCAATTGAAGTTGATTACCCTTAAGGAATCGAGGTTTAGTATACTATCCCACACTATTCCATTTCCCCGTATAGTTATATCATTGGAAAATGGGTGTAACTTGCATTTCCTCAACCAATCCTTCCTACTTCCTAATGTATCTTCACCATTCTTGATTGTGGTGGACTTCTCTCCCACACTTGAATCATTTCCTCATCCCTTTAAGGTAGGACCTATGATGATTCTTGCCAAATTTTTAACATGTGGGTGGTTTATTTTTATTTCCACCTTTTTCATGATATCATCTAGCTTGAAACTCCATAATTTGTTTCTTATCACTATATCCCTGGGACAATTCTCCAAACTCCATATTCACTTTGAGATCAGATCGAACAACTTCTTCATAACTCCTAATGTCTCTAATTTCTAAGGAATTTCTAAGTTGTGGTTTTAAACCAATAAATAATCTATCAATTTTTCTCTCACCATTGATAACAAAACTCAAGGCTTACCTTGAAATCATTCTGATATTTTCTTTATAGGTTTTGAAATAGTTTCCTTCCATTTTCTTCAGCTCTATAAATTTTCTCTCTATCTTTGTATGAAGAGTTATAGGGAAATACCTATTAAGAAAAAATATATTAATGGATTTCAACTCCATCTCTTAAATTTAATCCTTCATCTTGGTGTTCTTAATAAAATCCCACAATTGATCAGCCTCTCTATTTAGATGATAAATAGCAAGATTAACCTTATCCAACTCAAAACAATGAATAACAGAAGATATATTCTCCATCGAGTTGAACCACTTTTCTAAAACCTATAGATCAAAATATCCACTAAAAATCGGTGGTGGTTTCCTCATAAAACACTTGATATCAACTTACCCATTCTTAGGTGGAGTTGTGCATTCCACATTATTCTTGTTATTGTTCATAACCTGAGACAGTTGGGTAAGTATCGCCATGAAATTTTGAACTCCACCTCGCAAGGCATCGGGGATGTCATTTTTGAAATCACTACATTATACCTCATAAGGGGTTTTGGCATAGTTTCTCTTGGTTCCCATCATTTTATAAAATAAAAAAAATTGAACAAAACATAGGTCATCAAGTAATTAATAAATAATTTTTTACTTTTTGAAACTAAGACTAAAGACATATCTTAGTGAATCACTATGTTTAGAATTGTATAAAACAATGATTCTTGGGTTCTTACATATAAATAGTATCATACTAAGGTTTTTAACTATGGTACTATTTTCATTTTTCCCAAATTAACTAAACCATGATTTGATACCAACTATAATGACCTTATTTTCTTACATTACTATTACATAATTTTAATGATAAACAACATAAAATCATTAGATGACCATGATCCAAAGGATTATTGTCTTGGTAAAATTAGGACCATAAAAAAATTTAAAAAATAAAATATGAACATTTATTTAACTCCTTCTCTAGTTTCTTAGTGGCCTTCGCATTCTCCTCAGTACAAGTAATCACATAAGGATATACATAAAAAAGGGGTGACAAAAAATTCTAATAAGAGGATATAAGAGAATTTGAAACAATATAACATGGTTGTGACTAATAATTATCATCATAAAATAGTAATAAGATAATAATAGTGAGATAAATCATTAAGAAAATGCTTGGAATATGGCAATGCATAAAAATGAAACATCATGTATTAGTGGTCAACTACCGCACACATTTGTGAAAAAAGCTAGCATCAGGTTCACTCATATTTCACTTTTCTCATGAGACACGTCATATTACCCAATTTATTGGATCTTTATATAATTCTGGGTGCACCTATCATATCATAAAGTTGACATTGTGCTATATAATTCTGGTTGCACCAGTCACATCACAACATTTACATTATCATTCATGCCACATAAAACATATATCAATATTGAACATAAAATAACCCATGTAAAGGAGTGGGTTTATTTTTATAATACTAAATTCATAAAATTTGGGTTCCCTAATAAAAGAGGTAATAACATACTTGATATAAGAATCATCTACCTTTAGTGAAGAAGAAACAATCTTAGGAAGTAAAAGGTCTCTTTTTTTCAAGAATTGTTATTTTGGAAAACATTAGGTTTATCATAAACATAAGTATAAAACATGTATATCTCGGAAAAGGTAATATAATAATTAATAAATGATATTTAAGGAATATACATACTGAAAATGGGGTGAAAGAGGTAAACCCCAAAGAAAGGGAGTTGGGTTTGAGAATTCCCCTTACCTTGTGCCTGAATGCTTTCTTCACATTAATATACCATATAATTACATTAGATTAATTAGATGTAAATAGCCTTTTATACATTAATTTGATTCATTATGGTTTTATTAAGTTCATTTATGGGCTTTTCGATTAGTTATAGAGTTTAATTTCATTGTTTATGAGTTTTTTCTTTTCTTTATTTTCACGATCGGTTCACTCGTATACATGAATGGAAGTTCATGTAAAATTCATATTAATGTCCATAATTATTATTATATGTTATTAATGATATTAAATAAATTTAAATTATATTACAAATAATTTTTTTATATGGTATGAGAATTAATCCTTATATAAAATTTAATGATGATTGTTTTAGGTTAATTTTGGTGGGTTTTCGATCACAACAAATTCCTTTTTTTATAATTTTATATTATATTCAAATGTTACATCCAAAACATAAAAAGGGATATAAAATAAAATTTAACATTTTTTTCAACCATTTAATGGTTTTATTAACATCCTTGAAGGTTTTAATGTAAAATTGAAGTGCATTGCCCACAATGTTGCTAAATAGACACATCACAGGTGGTGATTTCCTTTTTAGAATAACATAGATAGTGGGGGAGTTTAATGAAGGATCTTCCATAAACATGATTTCATAGTAGTATATAAAACATATTGGAGTTATCATGACATTTGGATAAGATAATTTTAGGAGAAGAGAATAAATGAAATGAAATTAAAAAGAAAGTAAAACAAAAATAAAGAGGGTTTTACCTCTTGGATTTATCCTCCATGAGAGCCTCTTTGGGGAAAAGGTTTTTTATTCTAATGAGACTAAGAGCTCCAAGACGCAGGATAGGGGCTCGGGGAGAGGTTTGGGTATAATCTGGATAAGTTTCAATGTTTGAGAGGTGCGGGGAGAATAGGGGTGAGGGGTGGTATTCATAGTGGAGGAGAGGGTTATTTCTCATTATTATATTCATTAGATTATTATTTTGGCTCAAGAATATGAATAGTTTGAGAATTATATAGAAATATTTTTAAATAATGAATTATATTTTGAAATTTTGGACTTACATAAGCCTTACATCGTCTATGACTCCATCATTCATGTATTTAGCCTTTATTACAAATTATATAATTTTACTATTTATAAAAAATTCAAGTATTTTTGAAAACCCCCTAAAATTTACCCTGACCATTTTTCAACATTTATAATTCAAAAATGAACTCCATGTTATGAAAATAATTTTTGAAATATTATTAATTTAATTTCTCATTAAAATTAGCACTTACTCAAAAAATACATATTTGAAAATTATAGCTGCCTTTTTAACACATTGAAAAATTATATAAGGTCCCATAAATTTATCTCAAAATCATAAGATATAAAATTATTAATTTATGGATATATTTTAGGAAATTAAATTTTATTTTAAATTATTAAATTAATCATAAAATTGTAATTAAATATTTATAGCTTATAAAAATACCAACACTTAATTAATACTTTTTAAAATATTTACTTAATTATAATACGATATAATTATATCATATTTTCACATATAAGAGGACTAAATTTTAATCATACTTTCATAGAAGAGCATATTAATTATTTGATCAGTTTATTACTCATAAGGGTCATATTACTATTCCTAAGGTCAAGTAACGATTTCATCAGTATTGGATCATTAACATCTATAAATACTTCTTATTTCATTAATTATCCATTTATAAAGTCTTTATTATTGTATATATGGGATTTTATGGGATTTATACTTTATAAAGTTACTATAATAAGTGATAAATTCAATTGATAAAAGTTTGGTTCATTATAATATTTACCTCCTATTTGTTTTTTCTACCGTTTATACTACCCATGAGTTTATTTTACAATGATTTTAGTAAAAATTATGGGGATTTAAAAACCCATATAAGGTTCTCTATTCAATAAGGTTTTGATTCAGATGTTACCAAATATGTAAGAATTTAATTTACAATATCTTTTTTAAATTTGAATTTATATAGTTGAATCTTATTTTAGAAAATTATATGTTCTATATACCTTTAAGAAATATATATTCTTATCCTCTGTTTATTGATGAGTTCTACATGTATTATTACCATTTTAATTATCTTTGGTACTTAGAATAAAAGAAAAGGTGTTTTTTTTAAAATAACCATATTTCTATTTTTAATTGAGAATCTTTCAATTCCATATCCATATTCTTCAAAATGTTTCATAGAAATATTGATGTGACAATAAATTTTTAAAAATGCTAGTTTTCACTATCATTAAATTTATTTTTAGGTGATGAAATGAATTATATCAATGTTTTTTTCATATGACACACTTTTGACTTTTTACACAAGTGTGAAAGGAATGTTCTCTTTTAACACATACAACATGAATGGATTTCCAACCATCATGTCCTTAATTATTTGTGAATATTCCATTAAAGTTTTAAATTTTATAGAACAAAAATTCTATTTCAATTTTTATAAGAACTTTAGTTTCAAAATTCACCAAAAAAGAATGTTTTCTCATATTTCAATATATATTTTTAGAAATTTTATTAAAGTGATTTTTCATTTATGTCAATATATTTTATGTATTATTATACTTCCCTTAGGATATTATGTTATTAAAAAATCTAATTTCATTATATATATGGCCAATTATGATGATGTTTTAAGGATTATTATTTCAAACATGTGAATTTCTCATGGGTTAATTTAGTTATGATGAAATATTTATGAAACATGTTTCTTTTCCATGGGTTATGTTATAGTGAATGTTTTTAAGGTCATATGGAAAACTTATGTATAGTTTTCATTATATGATGGGTGGTCATGGAATTATATATCCCTCAAATTAAATGGGTAAAGATTTTATCACAAGATAAAATACTAAATATATTGGGGAGTGATCCCCGTTCCGTAAGGGACTTTGTCCACTATGATAGTCTTGGAATTGAGCCTTAACTAAAGGCATCCTAGGAATGGCTAGTTAACCTAATCCACTATGGGACTCTTTTTACTATTAAAGTCTTGGAAGTGAGTCTCAATTATTTAATTAATATTCCATACATATGTTTATGAAAAAATAATATGTCTCATGTTTACAATATATTCTAATGTCTCATGATTGATTAGTTAGGATTATACACTAGTATGACTATTTAATATTTTATGACAAATACTTATATCATGACTCATAATTAAATATATTTGACTGACTATGTATTATTTTAACTTAGTGAATTACAAGTTTGTCTAACTTCACACTTGTTTTTAGACTCCCAAGGGATATAATTTGGTTAATTTATAGTATCTTTATAAACCATTATGATGGATTTTAATATATTTGAGATTACAACCAAGAATTTCATGGGTAGATAAGAAGTCGTTATAATTTATGATAAATTAGGAGTTATTTTCATGATTATAGGACTTCTTTATTTGGTTATTATTATTTTTCACTCATACTAGGATTTTAGTTATATTAAATGGTTGGAATCAGGAGTAACCAAGTTAATAATGGGTGTTTGGGAAAATGTAGTGGTTGTCCAAATGAAAAAACAATCGAGAAAGAAGCTAGAGTAAAAAATATATTATGGTTAATCCTAGAAATCTATATTGATTTATGATTAATGACCTGAACCTATGTGAGTTTCTTAATAATCCTAGTAACATAAAAATGGGGTTTCATGAGATTTCATATGATGAAGACCATAGAGGGGATAGTCTCTCCCATGTAGTGAGAGCTCCGTCCTGGGATTTCATTGGTTTTATGCCCTGGCCTTTTGAAGGTCGGCTCCCTGCTCCATCCTACTTTCGAAGCGAGATCTCTGCCCCATCTGTTGGATCGTGGCCAGCTCTTCGTGCTCCCCACGGATTGTGCGAAGTGAGTTTCTCTTCTCCCATCTGTCTGAGATCTGGACCTTCGCTCGATTCTCCCTGGCTTAGGGCCGCATCTGGCAACAGTAAGGGTGGTTTCCTCACTTGCTTCACCATGAAGGCTTCGGCGGTGATCCTCATCACAGTGGCTTAGTTCTGGACCTTGATGAAGGATTCTACTGAGATTATCCCTGATCTGTAGAGATCTCAGGTGGTGGAGCTGATTCGCGGTGGCAAACATCGGTGGATCTGATTTAGCACAAGTCGGTGGTTGGATTGCTAATTCCATGGTGAATTTTGTGCTTCACTCTTCTACGTGATGATTTACTTGTTCACGTTGAACTTACGCTAGGGTTTCATACATTTCCTTGTTTGTTCTGAATTTGATGCCTACTGGCTGTGCGCCTGTTCGGATTTACTCCTGGTTCGCAAACGGCCGGTCGCGAGGAGCGTTTCCCCCCTGGTTCGCGAAGAGCGATGAATGGGGTCGTGTAGTTCACGAGGGTTGGTATGAAATTGCTCAGTCATGTGAATTTCTCACGAAGTGCTGATCACGAAGGGAGGATCAGAGTCGAAGGTTTCACTTTTTCCTGTTGTGAAGACTGCTCGCGTTGTTGCAGATCGTGAAGGGAGGTGTGCGGATGAAGGAATCTCACGGTGGGATTGGACCGGACCTAGACGGAGGATCTGTAGTCCAGGTCTTGACTGCTCAAGGGTTGTGGGTTGGAAAAATAATGACATATTCAAGGTGCGGGGAAATAGAACTAAATTAAAAGGAAAAATTAATCAAAACAAAGTGTTCTACACCATGGAAGCTGACTTAATGGAGCAATGGAAGAAGTTGTCTTTGACGGACAAAGAAAAAGCACTGGTTGAGACACAGAGGAATGAAGATACGCTTCTTGAAAAATGTATGTTGCTGCTGGTTATTGGAAAATTTGTGGAGAAAACCCCAGTCAATCAATGGGCCCTCAAAAGCACCCCCCAGAATCAATAAAAACTGGAAGATGGAGTGGTTATTCGGGAAGTATAAAATAACCTCCTGGTTTTTGAGTTCATCAATGAAAAATATATGAACAAAATCCTCAAAGGTAGGTCATGGTCCTTTGAAAATAAGATACTCATCATGGAAGAATTCAAAGGTAGGGATGACATCCAACATATTTACCTTACCCGTTCCCCCTTCTAGATACGCATCAAAGGAATCCCCTTTCATGGGAGACCGAAACGGGTTATGAGAGAAATTGGAGATCGCATTGGTCATTTCTTTGAATGGGACTGCTCCGACACAATCCAATGCGGACTCGTGGTGCGGATAAAATATGAGGTCGACATAGTAGAGCCTCTGATGAGGGGCATGTTCTTGAAAATCGACGACTCTAACACCTGTATCTCATTTGAGTTCGAGAAACTCCCAATTTTCTGCTTCTTCTGTGGGAGTATCGTCCATCTAGATAGAACATGTGAAGCAAAGAAAAAGAATGATTCCGGAAAAATCATTCTGCAATATGGTCCTTGGTTTCGAGCCAAAACGTCAAGATATATCTTCATCTCTGAGGCGGAAAAACTAAGGGATCGAGACCATCTCACGATGGGACACACTAAACAGGCAGAACCTAAACTTGACAATATCATCATTCTTGGACCACCAGTGTTCCTTGAGGATAGGCCAACAGATCAGAGGGAGGATGGAGGGCCCCCCAAGACAAAACACCATGATCAATACTGGGGAAAGACATGAGATCCATACGAATAAACTTTTAACTTACTCAGACAGAGCTATTACACTCCTGAAATACAATGTCTTACCATCAACAGAATCATTTCAAAAAGATTTAGACCCACCAGATCAAATTCCAAAGCCAATGAAATTGGGCATCGAACCATTTTATCCTGACCCTGATCCAGATATGTCCACATCATACATCTTTCCACAGGGTGACTCAGAGATGATGGGAATAACATCACCAGGCCCAATTACTCGTCGAACTTGTAAAAGGACCCACTATGCAAACAGAAATGGGAAAATAGTTAACCCAAAACCTAGGGAACTAAAACGAAAAATTGAAAGAAGTAATTCGGTTGAAATCACCCTAAAAAAATGTAAATTTGCACATGACACAATGATCTCGGAGATCCCAAAGGTGAAGGCGGGTATGTACCAGGCCCTCCTCGAGAAATGATTATCTTATGATGAACTATCATGGTATTGGAACCCACGAATGGTTTGCATGATCCAGCGCCAGTGCGCTCAAAGTCACCCTGATATGGTTTTCATGTCCAAAACCATATTGGAAAACAAGTAAACTACTGCTCTTTCTCATAAATGGGGCTTCTAGGGATGCCTCCCGGTTTCCCGATAAGGCCACTCAGGGGGGATCTATCTCTTTCAGAATGACAATTCTGATTTCGGGATCTTGTCCTTCTCTTTTCACCATGTGGCGGTGGAAATCCATGAGGCCCAAACCATGCCATGGACGTTTGTGGTTTTTTATGGTAGGTCATCCCATAATGAGAAGTGGAAATCCTGGGATCTAATTTTCAATCTGTGGCACGAGCTGGCATGCCCTATTCTCTTCGGTGGGGACTTTAATGAGATCTTGTATAAGAAGGAAAAAAGAGTCGGGGCTCTTCATTCCACTAAGTTGATGTCAGACTTCAAGGAGGTGATTTCTAGGGCGGAATTGGTCGATCTGGGTTATGCGGGTAAACCATTCACATGGTTTTAAGGTAATACGAATGACACCCATATTGATAAGTGCCTTGATAGATTTCTGGGCTCATCGGATTTGACAAATTATTTCAGAATGCTTCACATCAGACACCTGACGCTCAACTGCTCGGACCACTGCCCGATTTTTATTGAATGTACCCAAGGTGACCGCATCACTAAATTCATGAAACCTTTCATATTTGAAAGGTTCTGGGAAAAAAACTGTGAATGTAAAGATGTTATCTGATCAGGTTGGAAGTGCGGACAATCATACATTGGTTCTATCCTCCAATAGGTGGCATCCTATCTGAGGTCATGGAACAATAAAAAATTTTGTCAACCTGATAGGCACTGTGAAGTTCTTGAAAGAAAATTGGTTAACATTCTCAACCAACCCCCATCCAATTTCACTCTTTCCAGAATCGGAGACACCCAAAGAGACCCAGATGCCTCCCTACATATCAAGGAAATTTTCTGGGATATGCGGGTGCGTGACACCCACATTGCATAATGGGATGAAAACACCCGATATTTTCATCATAAAGCATCAGTTAGGCGGTAGAAAAATTTTATCTCTTGCATCTCGCACCCGGATGGGAGCAAGGTCTATGACACAGACAGAATCCATAATGTTATTTCCAGTTTTTTCCAAAATCTCTTTACTACAGGAAGCCTCAAAATCTCAGCTGAGGTGGAGGATTACCTCAGACCCATGATCACCGAGGAGATGAACAGACAGCTTACCAAAGATGTCACGAATGAAGAGATTCTTCTGTCTCTAAAACACATTCACCCCACCAAGGCCCTGGGGCCAGACGTCTTCCACGCCCTCTTCTTTAAACAATACTGGCACATTATTGGTCATGACATCTGCATTATAATGAAGAACATTTGGGTGGTGAAAACAAACCTATCCACCATTAACCAAACTATCCTCATCCTCATCCCCAAGATTAAGAAACCTCTCGTAGTCTCCGACTTCAGACCTATAAGCCTCTGCAATGTCTCTTACAAGATCTACTCAAAGATTCATGTTAATCGGCTGTGTACTTGGTTACCTAAAATCATCTCATAAAATCAGAGTGCTTTTGTGGCCAAGAGACTGATCACTGATAATTCCATTGTGGCCCATGAAGTGTTCTACTCTATGAAAACACGCTCCACTGCGAACAGAGTAACCATGGCGTGGAAACTGGATATGACCAAGGCCTATGACAAAGTGGAATGGTATTTTCTCAGATTCATGATGCTGAAAATGGGCTTCTGTTCAAAATGGACAGTTATGATCATTCAATGTGTCTCGTCGGTCTCCATCCGTATTAATGTCAATGGGGAGCTTACCTGAGGCTTCTCCAATACCCAAGGCCTTCGCCAGGGAGACCCTCTTTCCTCGTTTCTTTTCATCTTGGTGGCTGATGTTTTCTCTAACCTTATTTCTAGGGCAGCCTCCTCACATAAAATTTATGGGGAAAAGGTGTACTGTGAAATCCAACCAGTGTCACATCACTTTTTCGCTAATGATTGTCTTCTTTTCTCTAGAGCCACCCATAATGAGTGCCTTGCTATAGGCCATGTCATCCACTAGTATGAAAGGGCCTCAGGGAAAAAAACTAACCATGGAAATTCAGAAGTCTCTTTCAGCTCTGGGGTACCACCATCCAAAAGGGAAGAACTTTGTGCCACTGTAGGTATTCATATGGTAGAGAAGAATCAGAAGTACCTCAGGCTACCCACGGTGATTGGACGGTCCAAAAAAGAAATCTTCACATCTATGTTGGACAGGATCGAGAAAAAAATCTTTGGCTGGACCCTAAATAGAATCTCCAAATCCGGTAAGGAAACCCTCATAAAAGATACTCTTCAGTCTATCCCTAGCTATTTCATGTCCCTGTTCAAACTTCTTGTAGCTGTTGTTAACCAGATCCACTCTTGCACTTCCAATTTCTGGTGGGGAAAAAATGGAAGGAATAAAACCCACTGGATTTCTTGGAATAAACTATGCCAACCAAAATTGGAGGGAGTTATGGGATTCCAGGACCTCTATCACTTTAATGATGCACTGCTGGCTAAGCAAGGATGGCGCCTTATTGTTCACCCATCACCTCTCTTCGCTCAGGTACTCTGAGCTAAATACATCCCCTACAAGGATTTCCAGAACTCCTCTATGGGCCCCCATCCTATCTTCCTCTAGAGAAGTATCTGGAGATCACGAAGTCTTCTGAATAAAGGGTTGGGTTGGAGGATTGGAAATCGATCAACTGTTAAGGTTTGGACTGATCCCTGGCTGATTGATAAGGAAGGTGTGAGGGCTTCTTCCCCAGCTCAACCAGGTTTTGAAGGGGCCACTGTCCGTTTTTGTTTTGCTGATAATGGTAATGGGTGGTGCATGGAAAAACTTCACTCGTGGTTCAATGAAAGGGAAAAAAGGCTTATCCTGAGTACCCCTTGTGTTCCGGATGTAGGCCCTGACCATCTCTTCTGGATCAATGACATCTCGGGAACCTATACGGTTAATTCTGGCTATCGGCTCACCCTTTGTACTCAGACAGACAGAGGTAATGGGAGGCCCTGGGAACTGCTGTGGATGCTCAATGTCCCTCCA
This sequence comes from Viscum album, assembly GCA_963277665.1. Classification (NCBI taxonomy): domain Eukaryota; kingdom Viridiplantae; phylum Streptophyta; class Magnoliopsida; order Santalales; family Viscaceae; genus Viscum; species Viscum album. The sequence continues at coordinate 1,968,196,468 of OY728119.1, read as the reverse complement.
AAAATCTGTCACTTCTGGTGGCAGGTGTGCACTGGCATCCTCCCGACCAAGGACTTTCTCGTCCACCATCATATTTCCAGCAACATGTTGTGCCCCTTTTGCTCGAACACCCCCAGAAACTCTCCTCCATGCTTTAACCCAATGCCCTGGGGAAAAGGAGGTCTGGAACACATAAGGATCCTGTACGAATCTCTCACTAGACATGGTCCCAGACCTCCCCTCTCTCCTGATGCGATGGTGCTCCTCTTTTTCACCCGCCAAAATGGGCTCACTTTTCATTTTGGACTGGATCTTCTTGGTGCGTTGCAATGATTCCATTTTCAACCACATCATCAAGCCCCCCATCTTCTTGATTAAACTGGCGGTATCATGGATTGCGGGATGGCTGCATCACACTGGACAACAAAATCCCTTTGGGACCCCATCCTCTTCTTCACATTGGTGCCCTCCATCGGAAGTGATTCTCAAGATTAATGTGGATGCGTCTATTCCTAAGGATAGATCACTTGGTCTTGGTCTTGTGGCCCGGGATCATCTGGGGCAGACCATCGCAGCCAAAATTTAATTACATCACATTCTTTGGGAACCCGTGGTTGCTGAAGCCGCCGCCATCCTCACTGGGATGATGTTCGCTAAAGATCGTGGTTGGGATATAATCTAATTGGAATCGGACTGTCTCACCATTTTCAAGTCTATCAACCCCGATGATGGCAGTTTGCAACCTTTTGGTTAACTCGTCAGGGAAATCATTTCCCTCCATCAGACCTTCAAAATTTGCACCTTCTCCTTTATCAAACGGGAAGGAAAGAGGGCCCCCCATCAGGTGGAGCCCTCTGGCCCTCCTGACAATGACCAGCTTTGGCTAGATCACTTTCCTTCATGGTTAAGTGATTATACTTCTGCGGATCATTTTTTTTAATGATTACCTCTTTTGTCAAAAAAAAGACCATAGAGGGGATAATATTCAAATTTCAATATGATTGAAATGTTGTAATAAGCACCCAATGTAATGTCCCAAATGAATAATAAGATGTTTTATGTGTGGAAATATGTTCATAAAGGAATAAACCTATAAGAAAAAATGAATATTTTAGTAAATTCATTGGAAGGGTTAATTTTTTTCTTGGTGGAATGCTCAAGAAATATATTGTAAAGGTCGTACAGAGAGAGGTTTTATAGATGAAAATGACAATGGTGCATAGAACATATGAAAGGTATGAATTGTTTTATATATTAAAAGTATGATGAATTATTAAATTGATATTAATAAATCTTAATACATGATTCATATTTCATATTGTAGTAATTAAGTACTTTGGAATAATATAGAAATTTTAATTAAGGGTTTATGTTGAAAATTGAATTATTGAAGTTTCTTTAGAGTAATGATGTAATTAAAGGGTTGATAATTTTAAGGATGTTAATATGTTTAAAATCATTGATACAATTTTTATGTTTTATGTGATGGGGTACATTGGGATAAATTTGTTGAGTTTTAAAAAATTATTGCTATATATGTGACCCTTAGGGTTAACATGTCCTTTTTGAATATTTTTATTCTATTTTGGGAACATTATAGGATTAAATTGAATGGAATTCTTTTGTCCAAAGTGGGATTTTATTTCAATGTGGTTTCTATTAGTGAGTAATAATTTGGAAATATATGTTAAATGGTATCAATAACCTTGAAAATTAATTTTTTTAGATTGTTATTTTTTAGAGAATATATTATTGATGATTCTATATTTTATTATGTGACATTATAATTGATTAATGTTGTTTGAATAAAAATGCAAAGTTGACTTTAGAAGAGTATGTGATGAAATATTTCTTATTTATGGGTAATAAATTTTTTAATAAATTTTTGGGATTAGTTTTAAAGTTGATTAATAATATATTGACTTAAATTGAACTTTGGGTTTTATTATTGAGGTTTTATAGAGAAATTTATTATTTCTCTCCAGTAAGGCTTATATATATTTTCTTAAATTTTGAAAAAAAAAATGATTTTATAAAATTTTGAGTGGTATGAGGAATAACTAATCAACTATTTTTATATCTTAATATCCATTAAAATTTAATTTTAGTGCCTTAGGAAAGAAAAATACATCACAGTTACTTGTTATATGACATTAAATATAGATGTAAAACTACTCAAAACACAACCAAAAAGATAAAATTGTTGGAATAAATCAAGAATTTATATTCTCTCACATTCTCTCTCTTGATGAAAAAATAACTCCTAAAACTCAATAAAATTAATGAAAAATAAATCAAGTCCTATGCGAAAAATATAACATAGATAGCAAGGTATGATTTTGGAAACCAATTTATAAGTATGATTTTTATAATACACACACAGTTTATGAAATATTTATGAAATGATGAGTTTCTTGGTATTAACATAGAAATAAAAGTCCTTTTAATAAATAAATTAAATATATATGGATTAAAAGGTAATTATTTCAACTAATATATTTATATTCTAATCCTTGGAATTGATTATGAAAATGTTTTAAACCCTTTTCCATCAAACATGAGATAAAGATTACAAGGATGAAACTTATTTAAGGGGGTAGAATGTCACAACCTGATATTTTTGAATATTTTATATTTGTTAAATTTTTTGTGTTCAATATCATGTGATGAATGCAACACTTGTCTTAAATTAATCATGAAACAAAATAGAAATTTTATTATTTAAATATGGTCGTTAAAACATAGTCATTATAATAAAAATATTATCTTCAACTTAATTTTTTTTTTTTTATATTTATTTCTTATAGAATAGTGAATAACACCAATTTTTCAAAACTGTTCTTTAATTTATGTAAATCAAGTAATTTCAAAGTCTCATTTTTTTATACAATTTTAAATATATTTAAGACTCATTTATTTAAAAATAATTCATCTAATTATATTTTAATCAATATTATACATTATTATTTTATTAAATCATTTTTATTTTTAAAAAGAGTTTTTTTCAAAAAAAAAAATTCTTTGTTGCATTTTTCTAACAATTATTAAAATTTATTTCTACTATATCAAGAAAATTAATCTTATAAAATGGGATCTAGGTTTCAGATCATCATGTTAAAAATAGGAAATATTTTTCATTTCATTTTTATTCAAAATAAATATTAAAAAATATTAAAGTTTATCTTTACGGTAAATAATAAAATGGGTTAAACAAGATTAAAAACTATGGAATTTGGTCTAAAAATTAATCCAAAAAAATTTACATCATTTTATGAGTTTATATTTACCAAAATTATCCTATATTTTAGAATATTAAAATTTTCTTCCACTTTACCTTGGATATGAACTTCATGTTATTTTAAGTAAATAATAATTATAAAATGTAACTCTCTTTCTTTGAATGCATCAAACATGATTCCATATGTATGAATATATTTTATGAATGGTTACTATTGGTTATTTTTTAATTAATAAATATTTTAATGATAGTAAATTATTTATAATTTTTAGATATAGTATAATTATCTTGAACACTTATGCAGCGCTTGTGCAACCACTAGAGACATCAAGTAAATTATTTTAACAAAATTAAAAACAAAATTTTTTGGATTAATTAGGATATTACAAGAACATAATGTATAATTATAATTTATTATTAATGTTTAATGGATTTATATTCAAAATAAATTGTCTTCTTGGTATTTTTTAAGTTAAAATTTTAAAATAGTCTCAAAATTAAGACTAAATGATTTTTATTGTTTAAAAATTATTTTTAAATCATTTAAAAATAATTAAAATACTATATTGAATCATATGGATATAAAAAATTTTATAATTTTATGAATAGTTCATTTATTTTCCACTTTTTATATTTAATATTATTTTTATGATCATTAAATATTGAAAAATTGTGAAATTATCATTTATTATTTTTTATAAAAAGAGACTAAATTTATGAATTCCAAAGACACATATTAGTTCATTTTTATTTCAATAATATACTATAATTCCTCTCTAAATTTCCCTTACCTCTTCTCAATTCCCTTGGAGTTACCATAAACCTCTCCTTAAAAGGACTTAATCTCAATCGAAAGCGGGACATCAAAAGACAATGTAAAAGTCTTAACGGATTTCTTTTAAGTTTATTTATTCATCTAGATCCTTTAACTCTATTGTATACATTCTAAAATAAAAACTCAAATATCATAAATACATTGAAATTTTATTTTGATTATGAAATAACTATTATCTACCCCATTTATATACAATGTGAAATTAAAGCATTGCACATGCACACGTACAGACTACTGTTTCCCCAAAGTGATGTATTTAATTCTCCATCACCTCATTTTAGTATTGGTTATTATTTTTCTATAAATATTAAATAGTATCTACCTTATTACCCCCAAATTCCATGGAAAATTATATTGTTTCTTGTGTGTATGTTCAGACTACTAGCTTTATGAAGCGATGTGATTCATTTCTTATCTACGCTTTACATGTATGTTATGAGGTTAGAATTAATGAATATGTATGATATTTATGATATTATAAAAATTATATAATTATATATTATTATTTTACTTTATTTACATCCATTAATTTGAAAATGAAAATATCATTCATGTGTATGTACAGACTATTATCCCCTCAAAGTGATATAATTAGTTTTTCATCACTGAATAACATGGATTGTTATAAAATTGTTTGTAATATTTATATATCATATTTTTATCATTGATAATATTATGTATATCATGAAAATATTATCATGGTTCAAGTACCAGAACCACCAAACCAAAACATGCATGAAAAAAAACAGATTACACCCATTATAATGATTTTAATAAAGATCTATTAATAATTAGTTAATAAGATGTTATAAGTGAATAATAATTGGTATGAAAATATGAATACAATTATGATATATATTTATAATAAATATAATTTTATTATAAATGAGGTTAAGATTATTAATCAAGTAATTTAGAATGGGAGGTAAGGATTTTTCATATCACTTTTATTTATGTGAGACATATACAATATTCACCACTTTTTCATTTATGTTATGTATATACTAACCATGAATTTATTTTATAATTAATTAAATTAAAAATATTGGGATATAAAAATACATATAAGGTTCTCTCTTTCATATTATTTTGATTCATAAATGACCACATATGTAAAGGTTTAGGTTAAAATCTCTTTTCTAATTGGGGAAGTTTATGTATGAATCTCCTTTGGATAAATTATATGTTATATATCCCTTAAAACAACTAAATTTTATTGAACAATATTTATTTATTATTTATTAAGTATTAGTACCATTTTTTCACTCTTCATTACTTAAAAGGACCAAAAATAAGTTTTCAATAAAAGTTTACCTTATTTTTTTGGTTGGGAATCTTTCTCATCCTTATCCATGTTCATCAAAATAGTTTATGAAATTTTTTACCTATATGTTAATATTTTAAAAATGTTATTTTCACTACCGTTAAATTAATTTAAAATTTATTAAAATGAATTATTTCAATTTTTTTATACGAACCACTTTTGACTTTTTACAACAGTGTAGAAAGAATTAACTATTTAAACATATACGGCATGAATGGATTTTCACATTGTCATGTCCTTCATTATTCATAATGCTTCCTTTAAATGTTTATATGTTTTTAAAAATATAATCTTCATCCCATTTTTATAGAAATATTTGTTTAAAAATTCTCCAAAAAAAGGTTTCTTATCATGTTTTTAAATAATATTTTAATTCTTTTATAAAAGACATTTTTTATCAATGCCAATATCTATGAAGGATTATTTTTATTTAGTATAGATTTATATTTTAACACTTTCAAATTTATTTCATTGGATGTCTAATGATGATGACTCTGTATCTCATTACATTCCCACAAGTTAATTAACTTATGATGAAATATTTATGAAACCAATTTCTTTTCCATATGTTAGGCAATGATGAATGTTTTTATGATCTTATGACACACTTATGAATTCCTTTCATTGTGTGATGGGTGGCCCTAGAATTATATATCTCTCTCCAAATAATTGGATAAATATTGATTTATCATGATATAATATTCACTACAATAGAGACTGAACCCAGTTTAGCAATAGACATTTTCCCCTATGATAGTATTGGTATTGATCCATGAATAAATAAATGATTAGAATGGGAAGTGAACCCAATGGAATATGGTAATTTTTCTACTATTATAGTCTTATAATAGATCCTTAACTATGGAAATTATTTTCTATGATTATGTGTATACCAAAAACTTATGTTTTTATATAATATATCCTCATAATTCATGATTGATTATTGATGATTCCACACACTTATGACTAATGACTTTTTTATTGACATAGCTTTACTCCAGGACTTGTGATAAATTGTATTTTAATTCTTGTATATGAATTTCGTATGTTATACTCAGGTTCTCATACCCTTATGATTATCTTGTTATCACTTATGATCATTGATTGATATCTCTTATGTTTACTCTTACTGAACATCTGCGCTCCCCCTTTCTTATGTCACTATTTTCCTGGTTTCTAAAGAATTTTGTTATAGAGGGTATGTCTAATAAGGTTACTATGAGAGATTAAATTTATGGGATATGTAAAATATATTTCATTAAATTTTTTAATTTTGTATCTAGTATCTAAAGACACAAAACCTTTACGGTTTTGGGGAATGTATTATTATTATATGTATTTAATATTCTTTTAAAATAATGTAATATTTAGTTATATATGCTCGGGTCACCTCAAATTCTATACATCGTGTTGGATAAAAAATATAATCTCACATTGATTATATATGTATTTCATAGAATAGTAGCATAACCTTGGAAGGATTCTTGAAAATTAATTGGTAATTTAATATATCTTTCATGAGTTTTATAGGTTACATTGGGGTTGTCATATCCCTGGGGTGTAACATAATATTAAAATTAATTTACATAATAATATAAACATTATATCTTTTCATATTCCTAAAAACAGAGTATTATAGTGTAAAAAGTGTTTCCTTGAGTTCGTATGCTACATTGGCCCTATACACTAAACTATATCTCAAGAATATTCTATGTTGTCTTACATGAGATAGTGTTTGAGGCAACAACAACTCAATATTTTACCTTACACTATATTGTGGTTTTCAAAGTCCATGTTGGTTGATTTAATATACAACGATGAGTGGATGTAGCCCCATGGTGATGAATGTAGGATTACACTGGATCTCCAGTGTACTATCAAGCTTAGACGTGGGGTTGTGTTTTCTCTTATATATGATTAAAATAATTTTTAGCATTATGTTGGCATGCTAGAACATTCTCAATAAATTATTAAAGACTGTATTAGAAATGTGATGTATCCTAAGAATCTAATTTCAGATTACAATATCCTCAAATCATAGAATTATCCCTGAAATATTAGTCTTATATGTATTTTTCCTCCTATCATTTTATCTTTCACAACTCCATTCCTTGCATTAAAGTACATCAAAAAATTAATGTTTCACTTTAAACCCCTTAAGAATAACTTTTAATTTTGAAAGAATTAAATACCAAGAAATATTATAAATAAATAAGATATTATTCAAAAAGAAAAAAAATCCATAAAATACAATTTAATATCTAAAAATAAATGAAAAAAATAGAAAAAAAATTAAAAAAAAAACTAAAATTAAAAAATATTGAATAGTTTAGTATTATATGTATTTATATATCCATATCTCCCTAAAGGACTAGGAAAATACATCCATCACTTCCCTATCCATACATTTACATATATAAGAATTACATTTTGTATATAAAATGATCCAATTGAATTAGAGTGCTACATGGCTAGTATTTTTTCAGATTACCTAGAGAATATCAAGGAAGTATTCATAGATGATTTCAATATCTATCAGTCCTCTCTTGAAGATTGTTTATATAAGGACCCGGCCTTAAGACATTTTATAATGTTGAATTAAATTAATAATTCTCATTGATGATATTTTCAGGTTTATAGTTTTAGAGAATTAGGGCATAACTATTACATCTCAAAGGATTACAAAGCAGACACTTCTACTCAATTTCCATTTTTTCATAAAATAATAACTCTTAAAAAAGAAACATGACCAGTTCCATGTTTTAGACAGCATGTCTTCCCTTTATCCCATCCATGACCCTATTCATCTTTAAGTCATGTGGAAATCATTTCAAAAACTTGGGATGAGAATAAAAAGCTCAGTAAGGGATATCAAAATATGGAAAAAAAACATTTGTCCATACATACATAAGAATCAATGAAATCATAATTTACTCATAAAACTAAATTACTTTAACATAACTCATGAAATCATAATATTTATGAATAAATCATATAAATCATAAGACATAATGGTAACTTGAGGCATTCATAACATTCTTACGTATGGAGTAACCCTCGTGGTTACGTTTGAAATACCCATCGTAGTATATTCCATAAATCACTTCGGAGAAACCTTAGAGTTTAACTACTTTTTGTTACCCAATGAATTTGAGAGCTATCTAGGGCTCACCTGCCCTTAGTTTATCACGGAACCACCCGACTTCATAAACAATTCCCAAGAACTATAACATAATCGTATCACATAAAACATGCATAAAAGAAACATAACATTTCCATATTTCAGTCACAAGATATCAATACAACACATTGATACAATAAAAACATTATCAAAACCATTTTCAATACCAAAGTAAAATAAAAGTAAAACATGGTATTTATTTTTCATTTAAAAAAATTTATGGATTGTAGAGGAAGTCGAAACTCAAATAATGGTCACGGGGGTGGAGAAGTCGTTGTCGCCGCATACGTAAGACAAAAACATTCCTTTTTTACATTTAGTAAAATTCTTCATGTAAAAATATTCTTTTTTAATGAAATTAAAAGTCAAAAGGCTTTATTATACAACTAATAAAATAAGGTCGTATATAAATTGAAGTATGCCTCAATGAAAGGAGATTGAGACGAAGTCCCATACAAAGACGATATCCTTAGATTAATGATAAATCCATTACATAGTTATGTGTGATAAATACACTCAATATAGGTGGATATTAAGTGTAAAACAATCATATTTCATCCACACATATTCATAGCACGACATAATCAATAAGTAGAGGTTTAACCCAAAGAATTGAAATTGGGTTAAGAAGTTCCCTTATAGAAATTCGACAGCCTAACGGCATCACTTTAAAATTCCTAAAATGAGTTGATGAGAGGTAAAAAGAGTATCTCATCACTTGTAAATAAAATTTATAGCAATAAGGATATATAAGAACATATCCCAACATAAGAAGATGTAAATTAAAAGACCTAACAAAAAGAAGTCTTTTAAAAAGAAGAGGGTGAAAGGTTCCCTTACCGATTTGGTAACCTACGAAACATACACCCCATGAAATAAGGACCATAAAATGTTGATGTAAATACCCATAAATGGATTTATATTACTCAAAGAGTAGAATAATTGGTAGTACATACACCACTCAAAGGAGATAGTGGTAAAAATAGCATAAATCTCACGGGAATAAAAAGTGATATAAAAACCCCTTACCTCGTTGTAATCAATCGAGTCATATTACCAAAAGATAATAAACACCAAATGAATCAAATTATACCGTGAATGTAAATAGAATCAAAATAATATATATGAAATGGAAGTATACAATACACCATATGAAACAAATAAGTGGTGAACTATGGAAATCTCATGGAATTAAAAGTTAGATAAGAAATCCCCTTACCTCAAGTACGACTTGTCTTGTTCATTTATTTATATTCCTGAATAATAAACCTTGGTCAATTTATAATTTCTTAAGGAATTCCTTTAATGTTTTTTATTCAATTCATATCACATATTATCATGTTATATTATTTAGTAAATTATGTGAGTTCATATCATATGTTTTGTCGATGTTCGGTACATGAGTCAAAAATAAACTTGTTTGAAGAGAATTTTCCATGTAGTAATAAGTACATCATCTCAAAAATGGTGTTCATGATTTAAATATCATATATATACATTATATATGTATTTAATAATATTCCATAATGTTTGGAGATATGAAATGAAATGTATCGTTCATGGAGACGGTAGGTAGTACGTACGCATGAACGCTACTTTCATTTTTTTGTCATATTAATGGACTTTTAAACTAAATGAGACATAGATATATTATAATTATAGTATAATATATATTTTATATAGGTAAAATAAGTTCATTAATTACATTATTTATAAATTCAATGTTTGGTATGAATGAGTCACATCACTTGAGGGGGTGGTAGTCCACACTTCCTCAGATTAAATTATCGTTGTTCCACAACATGAAAAGCATAACGATGTAATTTAAACAGAAAATTAAGAAGAAAATAGAAAACATAAATACCATATATATCATATATAAATATAGTGACATCATAATGGCCACCATGAAAGGTTTTAAAAGAATATTGAACAATCATCATTTCGTGAGGCAGTAATTCACCACCCACAGAAATGGTATTTTCTGAAACCATTAGACGGAGGTGTGTGTAAGTGTAAATCAAATAAATCTCATAACAACATCATATTATATTTAGGATACTATTTTTGTTATGGAATCAAATAATAATAATGTTAGGTGGATTGAAGAAGGAAAATACTACAAAGGATTTTGAGAGAAGGTGTTACCTCTAAATCATGTAACTTCTTTTGATTTGAGGAAAAGGCTCTCTTGAAAAGAATTCTGCCTAAAGTGAGGCTTCTAGAAGTAATATAGGTATGTTGAGAGATAATATGAGCATTTTTTGGATGAGGAAAGTGCTTGATAGGTTTGTTTAAGGGGGTAGAGGTGGGGGCTGTTTATAAGTGGGAGGAGGGTCACCTTTGGAAAGTCATGAAATGTTAATTTATTATAAAATGATTTTAGGATTTTAAATGTCCCACAATGATATACATTGAGGATAAGGTGATAAGGGTTCGAAATCCACCCATATAATAGGTTTTCGACAAGTTTATGTCTTAGATTTTACTTTCTATTTTCATTTTATTTAAATCATTCATTAATGATGTAATCATTGCATCATCATGGTGTCATAAATAAATTTATTTATTTAACATCTAAATATTATAAAAAAATACCATGATGTAGGAAATATTTTTAGAATTCCAATGAATTTTTATAGTCTAAGATATCATTTATTTGAACAAAATTAGAATTGTTTTACTTAGGATATAAAAACCTTTGTTATATTTCTCTTCATTTTTAAAAAATAATGTCATAAATGTCACTATCACACCCTTGTAACTCCATGGGCCCACAAGTTTGGTATAAATCTTCCCATGGTCGACCATGACTCAAACAAGAGTATTTGGACACATTTTGGCGTCATTTTATATTATTATGATATTATTTTATTACCCTTAACTACCCAATTACTAATTAATCATGATAATTAAAGATAATTGACGTTGTTACTATTCATAATTTCCAAAAACAAAAGAGTCTTAATTAAATAATTTAAAACTTCTAATTATAAATATGGAATAAATTTTACCAAATTAAAAACACAGAAATTTCAGTAATTAATTTTAAAATAATTCTCATTGTCAAAACCAAAGACGGGTTTTTAAGATGTAAAATCTATCAAAAGATTGATTTGTTTTTACATCCAATTTAAAAGTGAAATTACATAAAATGAACAAAATTATATTAAATTATAAAAACATAATTAAATAACACAGTAAAACCAATTAAAATGACAATATAACTATATAAATAAATTGGATAAAAAGGAAATTTTGAATTAAAATGCTGTATTTTTCACTATTCATTAAAAAATGAACATTATCAGAAAAATACCAAAAATTCACCTGAAGATATAATTGATATTCCAAATTAAAAAATGATTTCCATTTTACCAAACTCAAAACATAGAAGTTTCATTAATAAATTATATAGTTAATTCCCGCTGTCAAAACAAATAGAGCGTTTTTAAGAAACAATTTCTATCAAAAGATTGATACTTGTTTATGTCCATTTTCAAAGTGAAGTTAATTATAATGACCACCATTGGATTAAATGGTAAAAATATATTCTAATTAAACTTTAAACCCAATTGAATATATAATCTAACCATATAAATAATTTATATTAAAAAGTGGTTTTGAATTAAAATACAGCATTTTTCACAATTCATTAAATAATGAACTTTATCAGAAAAATACCAAAACTTTACACAAAGTAAATTTTGATGTATTGATTATAAAAAAGGATTTTATTTTGTCAAATAAAATATATAAAAGTGACAAAAATTATATTTAAAAAAGGGTTTTCCATCAAAAGGTGGTTAATCGACCATTTAAAGAATATTAGAATATGTATACTTAAAATTGGATTCATTCGCATTTTAAGCCTCTATAATTTATTGGGTAATTGTTAAAATGTTTAAAAATATATATATATAATCATTTTGTAGCTAGTTCTATTCATTCCCTCCATTACAACAGCTAGGTGTTTACTACCATTTAAAATAATACTATTATATTATTAGGTGCAACGTAAGATTTCAAAAAACTTGTTGTTGCGTAGTGGGTACGCCATCGAACATAGCATCCCCTTTAATGTAATATTAATATTTTATTCAAAAATATATGAAAATTTCATATTCTTTATTTACCTGGGATTTTACATCCTTCCCCCCTTTTAGGAATTGCGTCCTCGTAATTTTAAAATTGGGCTCGGAAACTTCATTGAAAGTCCCACGTCGGAAAAATAGTCAGTAAAACTATCACTTTCAAATAAAGAAAGATAAGTACAATGGTCACTAGAGTTAACCCGAACTAGGATTCCATGTAAGAAAACCTGGATATGGAAGAAAAAAAAGGGTCATGTTCTAAGGGAGAGTGATAGAAAATATGTCTAGGAGAAAGTTAACCACCAGAAAATCACAAACTTGTGATGGGTTAAATGGTATTTGTTTCCCCAGTAGGAAAAGTTAACCGACAACGTTTTTGTTTTAAGTTACTTTTCATCGAGGAATTTATTTATGAGATTAACTAAAACATAAGGAAACATACTTACTTTTCATGTAGACTTTCATCTCTTACTAGATTTCTTACACAAACTCATATTTTCTCCAAAAGATGAGTATTTAGGATGACTTATTCACATTAAGAGTTCCATAATAAACTTCTTGAGAATCACCTAACCCACAAAAGATTAACTATATATTTCCCATGTCTTTAGACCTTAACCAAAACCAAAAAATTTAGTACAATATCAGATAATCTCCCAAAGGATAATCGTTTATAAAAAGAAATACTACTCTTAATCTCCAAAATTCAACAAAAAGAACCCAAGGTTCAAGAAATACCATTAAATAAATAGCTATCCATAAAATTCATAAAAGTAATCCAAACTAATATTGAGACCCAAATCTCTGAAGGATTTAATCACATCGTCTTCCAAGATAAATCTTTACATTTTTCTCCAAATAACATCAGTTACTCTTAACGTCTCATATTGAAAAGTAATTAACCTAATTGCATAACGTCCATGATAGGTCAATCATTTCCATAGATAACCCAAAATCAAATTATTCTTGATTCATAAAATCATATAACTAAAAAGAATTTTTCATACTAACTAGGGACTTCACGTAGTCTAGTGGTAGGTGATAAATACCAGCTGCACTTTGGTTGTGGGTTCGATTCCCACAGCTTCATCCGACATGATGGGTTGTCACACGGTCTGTGTGTTGTCCTTTTTCAAAAACTATATAATTTTATAACATTACCAAAAAGAGATAAATTCATCAAAAATAACCATAACATATTTTAACCACAATGGTTATCTAATAACTTTCATTTTTCATCCCAAAAAGTATTAACTGGTAATTGCCTCAAATTCAAGGATCATATAAACCCAAATGGTTCTTTATAACTATATCCACAAAAGAAAAGATAATTATTCCTGGAATAAAATTTTCATATATCAAAGATCAGGGTTACACATAATATAAAAAGTCTTCTAATGTAATCTCATCATCAAAAGAGCCTTAATACTTTTAAAAATTTCACCATCCTAAAATCTACCATAACTCTTGAATCCATTATATGTCGACTTCTTACTCATTAAACATTATTCATGATCCATTAACCATTCCTTTCCAACTTATTATGAAAAACTTATTTCCTAAAAACAAAATCATGAATCATATCCTATGATTCAATCATAGGAAAACATATGTTAAGAAATAATCCATACCTTTCATTGGTCATTATCAGTTTCTTCATCCTCATTCGAAATGGCATTAGGTATTGGTAAATGAATATTTGTACAATCATGGATATCTCATTCCCAAAACATCTTCGTAGGACATGTGTTTGCATTATTACTATGCACACCACATTTAAAACATTCAATTGATCCTTTAGAAAAAACTTATTTCCCTTTCCTAGAGTCAACTATATGCTTCCTTTTTCTATGGTAGGTTCTTGCTTTATAACCTTCATTTCCACATCTATAGCATCTTTCTGTCCCTTTGAAACATTTTACTATGTGTTTCTTTCCACATCTTTGACACATAGGTTTTTAAACATACTTACCATTATGATTATTACCTGATCTTCCGTAGGGATTTGTTTCTCGCATATATGATGCCTTATAAAAATCACTAAGGTCTAGGTGGTCAATCATGACTCTAGATATTTGGTTGAGAATAACCACAAGAGTTCTCATTTCAGCTCCCATGTCATTCAGTTGCTCGTTCAGAAAACCATCACAGTTTTCTTCACATCCACTATTACTTTGGTGCCTTCTAGATCCAACCAATTATTAAAACCAAAAATTTCAGTGTGATTATATCAGTAAAATCATCATATAATACTAAGATATAATTATTCATGTTATCTTAAACTCATTCACTTTATCTAAAAAAACTATGAATCTTTCTGAAATCCTAACCATTATGGTAATGTTACTTAAACTTAAAGAATACCCAAACCTCTAAAGTTATCTAAACCGACCTTTGATATCAACTATAAGGACCCGACCATAAAAAATTTCATAATATTGAACTAAATGAATAATTCTCATTGAAGATCTTTTCAGGTTTATAGTTTTAGAGAATTAGTACATAACTATTACATCTCAAAGGATTACAAAGTAGACACTTCTACTCAGTTTCCATTTTTTCATAAAATAAAAACTCTTAAAAAAGAAACATGACTAGTTCCATGTTTTAGATAGCATGTCTTTACATGATCCCATCCTTGACCCTATTCATCTTTAATTCCTGTGGGAAACATTTCAAAAACATGGGATGAGCATAAAAACCTTAGTAAGGGATAAAAAAATATGGAAAGAAAACATTAGTCCATGTAGACATAAGAATCAATGAAATAATACATTACTAATAAAACATAAGAACTTTAACATACATCATGAAATCATGAGATTTATGAATAACTCATATAAATCATAAGACATAAAGGTAACTGGAGGCATTCATAACATTCTTATGTTGGGAGTAACCCTCATGGTTACGTTTGGAATACCCATCGCAGTATATTCCCTAAATATCTTTGGAGAAACCTTAGCGTTTAACTCCTTCACATTACCCAATGAATTGGAGAGCTATATCGTTCTCAAACACCCTTAGTTTATCCTGTAATCACCCTAATTCATAAACAATTCCCAAGAACCATAACATAATCGTATCACAGAAAACATGCATAAAGGAAACATAACATTTCCATATTTCAATCACAAGATATCAATACAACACATTGATACAATAAAAACATTATCAAAACCATTTTAAATACCAAAGTAAAAGAAAATTAAAGCATGGTATTTATTTTTCATTTAAAAAAAGTTATGACTTGTAGAGGAAAATGAAACTCAAATAATGGTCATAGCGGCAGAGAAGTCATTGTCACCGCATACGGAATACAAAAACATTCCTTTTGTCTTTTAGTAAAATGATTCATGTAAAAAGATTCCTTTTAATGAAATTAAAATTCAAAATGGTTTATTATACAACTAATAAAAGAAGGTTGTATATAAATTGAATTATGCCTCAACGAAAGCAGATTGAGATGAAGTCCCTTACAAAGATGGTATCATTAGATTAAGGATAAATCAATTACATAATTATGTATTCTAAATACACTCAATATAAGTGGATATTCAGTGTAAAACAATCAGAGGTCATCTGCACGTATTCATATCATGACATAATCAAGAAGTAGAGGTTTATCCCAAAGAATTTAAATTGGGTTAAGAAGTTCCCTTACAGAAATTCGACAGCCTAAGGACATCACTTTAAAATTCAAAAAATGAGTTGATGAGAGATAAAAAGGGTATCTCATCACTTGGATATAAAATTTACATCAATAAGGATATATAAGAACATATCACAACATAATAAGATGTAAATTAAAAGACCTAACAAATATAAGTCTTTTAAAAAGAAGAGGGTGAAAGGTTCCCTTATCAATTTGGTAACCTACGAAACATACACCCCATTAAAGAAGAACCCTGCAATGTTGATGTTAATACCCATAAATTAATGTATATTACTCAAAAAGTAGAATAATGGTCAGTACATACACCACTCAAAGGTGATAGTGGTAAATATAGCATAAATCTCACGGGAATAAAAAGTGAGATAAAAACCCCTTACCTCATTGTAATCAATCGAGTCGTATGACCAAAATATAATAAAAACCAAATGAATCAAATCATACCATAAATATAAATATAATCATGATAATATATATTAAATGTCAGTATACAATACACCACATGCAACAAATAAGTGGCGAACGATGGAAATCTCACAGAATGAAAAGTGAGATAAGAAATCCCCTTATCTCAAGTCCGACTTGTCTTGTTCGTTTCATTATATTCCTGAATAATAAACATTGTTCAATTTATAATTGATTAAGTAATTCCTTTAAATTTTATTATTCAATTCATATCACATATTATCATGTTATATTAATTAGTTAATTTTGTCAGTTCGTATCATACGTTTTGTCGATGTTCGGTACATGAGTCAAAAATAAACTTGTTTGAAAAAAATTGTCCTTGTAGTTATAAGTACAACATCTCCATAATGGTTTTAATGATTTAAATATAATATATATACAGTATATATGTATTTAATAATATTCCATAATTTTTGGAGATAAGAAATTAAATGTACCGTTCATGGATTCCGTAGGTCGTGCGTACGCATGAACGCTACTTTCATTTTTTTGTCATATTAATGGACTTTAAAACTAAATGATAAATAGATATATTATAATTCAAGTATAATATATATTTTATATATGTAACATAAGTTCATTAATTATATTATTTATAAATTCCATGTTTTGATTGAACGAGTCACATCACTTGAGGGGGCGGTAGTCCACACTTCCTCAGATGAAATAATCGTAGTTCCACAACATGAAAAGCATAACAATATGATTTAAATAAAAAATTAAGAGTCAAATAGAAAACATAAATACCATATATATCATATATAAATATAGTGACATCATAATGGCCACCATGAAAGGTGTTAAAAGAATATTGAACAATCATCGTTTTGTGAGGCAGTAATTCACCACCCACAGAAACTGTATGTTCTTTAACTATTAGACGGAGGTGTGTGTAAGTTTTAATCAAATAATTCTCATAAAAACATCCTAGTATATTTAGGAGAATTTTTATGTTATGGAATCAAATAATAAGAATGTTAGGGGGAGGGAAGAAGGAAAATACAACAAAGGATTTTGAGAAGAGGTGTTACCTCTAAATCGGGTAACTTCTTTTGATTTGAGGAAAAGGCTATCTTGAAAAGAATTCCGCCCAAAGTGAGGCTTCTAGGAGTAAAATAGGGATTTGTAAAGATAATATGAGTAGAGTTTGGACGATCCAAGGTCTTGAGATGTGTGGGTAAGGGGGTAGAGGTGGGTGCCTTTTATAAGAGGGAGGAGGGTCACCTTTGGAAAGTCTTGAAATGTTACTTTATTATAAAATTACTTTCAGATTTTAACGGTCCAAAAATGATATATTTTGAGGATAAGGTGATAAGGGTTCTAAATACACCCAAAAAATAGGTTTTAGATAGGTTTAAATCTTATATTTTACATTATCGTTTCATTTTATTTAAATCATTCGTTAATGAGGTAATCACTGCATCATCATGGTGTCATAAATAAATTTATTTATTTCATGTCTAAAAATTATAAAAAAAATACCATGATGTAGGAAATATTTTTAACTTTAAAATTAATATTTATAGTCAGAAATATCATTTATATAAACAAAATTAAAATTGTTTTACTTAGGATATACAAACCTTTGTTATATTTCACTTCTTTTTTAAAAATAATGTTATAAATGTAACTATCACACCCATGTGACTCCATGGTACCTAAAAATTGTTATAAATCTTCCCATGGCTAGACATGACTCAAAAAAGAGGATTTGGACACATTTTGGGTTCATTTTATAATATTATGATATTATTTTATTACCCTTAACTACCCAATTACTAATTAATCACGATAATTAAAGATAATTGTCGTCGTAACTATTCATAATGTACAAAAACAAAAGAGTCTTAATTACATTATTTGGATATTATGATTACAAATATTGAAACCATTTTACCAAATTCAGAACATAGAAATTATATTAATTAATTTAAAAATAATTCCTGTTGTCAAAACTAAAGATATGTTTCTAAGATGTAAAATCTATCAAAAGATTGATTTGTTTTTCCATCCAATTTAAAAGTGAAATTACATCCAATTACCAAAATTGTATTAAATTATAAAAACATAATTAAATTAAACCTTAAAACCAATTAAAATGAAAATCTATCTATATAAATAAATTGGATGAAAAGGCAATTTTGAATTAAAATGCTGTATTTTTCACTATTCATTTAAAAATGAACATTATCAGAAAAATACCAAAAATTCACCCTAAGCTATATTTTATATTACAAAATCAAAAATTATGTCCATTTTACCAAATTCAAAACATATAAGTTTCATTAATAAATTATACAGTTAATTTTTACTGTCAAAACAAATAGTAAATTTTTATGAAACAATTTATATCAAAAGATTAATAATTGTTTATGTCCATTTTCAAAGTGAAATTAATTCTAATGACCACCATTGGATTAAATGGTAAAAATATATTCTAATTACACTTTAAAAAACATTAAAAATATAATATAACCATATAAATAAATTAGATTGAAAAGGGGGTTTTGAATTAAAATACAACATTTTTCACTATTAATTAAAAAATGAACTTTATCGGAAAAATACCAAAAATTTACACAAAGAAAATTTTTATGTCTTGATTCTAAAGAAAGATTTTGTTTTTTAAAATTTAACATATAAAAGTGACAAAAAGTGGATTTAAAAATGGTTTTCCATCAAAAGGCGGTTAATCGACCTTTTAAAGAATATTAGATTATTTATACTTAAAATTTGATTCATTATCATTTTAATCCTCTATCATTTATTGGTTAATTGTTAAAATATTTAAAAAACATATATAATCATTTTTTATTTAGTTATATTCATTCTCAACATTACAATGTCTAGGCATTTACTACCATTTAAAATAATATTATTATATTATTAGTGGGCAACGTAAGATTTCAAAGAAACTCGTTGTTGCGTATTGGGTACGCTATCAAACATAGAATCCCCTTTAAAGTAATATTGATATTTTATTCACAAATATATGAAAATGTAAAATTATTTATTTACCTGTATGTTACAGTTTGATTAGTCTAGGTATCATCCATTTTCATTATATTAAGAAATATCTTGTAACAAATTATCATAAATGGAATTTTATGGTACAATGGTGGATTATACATAGACCTATCATTTCTAGGGGTCTTCCAACTAGATAAATTAAAAAAAATCATTTCCTACCATCCTTTTACTAAATATCTGTGGGATGTGAGGTATTTCCTAGGTGGTGTGAAATTTAATCATTATTTAAGTTAAGAATTTTGTAATATTTTCTTTTCCCCCTCCCATTTACATTAAAAAGGAATGAATTTTTTTTTTGAAAAAAAGATATGAGGATGATATCCTCAGCCTTGTTCCCCTCTATCGTGACTGAACTAGGTTCTATGTTCCTCAAGCATTCTTCCTTGAATAGCATAGGTTGATTACTAGTTGTGATCGTAGATATAAACAACTGAGGAGACTATACCCTTAGGTATAGATAAGCATAAAAAACCCAAGTAATGTAAATGAAACATTCCTCATGATAAAATTGTAGAATTAACAATGAATATCATAAATAAATGCCATCTAACATTGAATTTCAACATCATGTTATATAAAAATATAAAATTTTATATAATATATGGATTATACATCATAAAATGTTATAGTATGAGTGAATCATTTAAATATAAATCCAAAAAAAAAATAAGGAGAATATACACCAAATGGTCTTAGGTCGTATCCAAACCCAACTTCTAGCTTTGAATAAGTTCAAAAATCTCAAACATCCAACGCAGTAGGGCTCGTGACCTCACCTAAGTCATCAAACATGAAGTATATTTTGGTAGCATGACACTCAAGTAAGGTGTGTACAAATAAATAATACACTACAAAAAATTTCCCTAAAACATTTAGTAAATACACCTGCATGCTCAATATGAAGTGAAAATAAAGAAAATAAATAAATAATGTGTCCCCATATGGAGTGATCAACCATTAAACCATGCATAACCATACCATATATGGATAATTTTTTGAATAGTTTGATATACCAATGGTCTAAACACACCTAAAAGATGAATGACTTATCAATACTTAAATAATATATGTTTAATGAGCTAAAATCATCAAATATACTTTGTGAATGATGAATCACCATCACAACCCATTAACACGTTGATATTTTTATGAAAAATTGCTAACATTTTTTAGGTATTTTAACAAGATATTTATCAATATTACCGTGTATTTAAATTCTATATTCAAAAGTGGGAATTTACTAATAAAAATTTAATATTTCTTTATGTTAATATATATTGATTTAGTTTTGAATATTAATTTTATGTTATGAAATTGTGGATGTTGTTTTATATGTGAATTTTGAAATTTTTCTACATATCTTCATATTCTTATAGATTTTACCAAAGAAATAGGTCCAAGATGGATGTCCCTCAACTAGTGGCTATCCAGCCACTAAGCTAGCCCACAAAGGGGTCATCTGACTACACTAGCTACCTAGAGGGCCCTATGAGTCGACAAGTGGGAGTGACACCGTGGATCAGATCCTATGTAGAGGGGAACACATTCATGGGTTGGGATTATGACTGCACAAACCAAGTGGTGTGTATTGTACCCACTATTGTGTGTGTGTGTGTGTGTGTGTCTTGGATCCCACCCTAGTGAAGGCTTCTGAGCTTGATATCACATGCCTTGATTAATAAAATAGTACGTCTACATTCTATCTTTTTATGTGGGATGTATTTCATGTGTTGTTGTTCATATTATAAAATTATTGCACCTTCTCACCTTAAAATATCACACCACCACTCTAATATATTCCAAAAAAGATCGTTTCCACCTACTACCATCACTTGATTCCCACTACCACTATTAATCACAAGAACAGCCATTTCCAACCACTATGAAAGCTCTGGGTCGAGCTGATCATCACTTCCACCACCTAGGATCATCTATGAACCCTAAAATGACACCCATGAAGAACTTTTTGAAGCTTCATCTAACCACTATGAATGATAGATTATTAGAGGAAGACCATTATCTCACCTCAAAACCCATTCATGATATGCACATGGAAGAGGACTACATCTATCACTGAATGAGGGTGATGCTACCATTAGACCACCATTGTGAAGAAGAAACATTGTTTCCTCAATGGTAGATGTGATCTACCAATGATAAAATGGTATATTTTGTTGACACATTGACTACTATGTCACCATGCATTATCAGACCACCGCACCACTCACCAGATAACTCTTGGGTAGTCTACAGGGAATCCTGAAATTGAGATAATGAACCACTTATTCCACCTCAATCCATCATGGATCACTTATAGGGAATCGTATGACCTCAGTTAATCTTATTATTACTACCATGATGCTATACATGAAGAATGGGAGGTCCCCACCTTTCACTCCCCACTTCCACCAGCAAACTTTGTGAAATTATGCCAATGGTTGACGTGATCTAACATCATTGAAATTTTAGATCAAGAGGAGGTCACCACCACCAATATTTTCCTTCAAAATCAACCTACCACCACCTGCATCTTCCAGATAACTCCATGGTTGGCCATCAAGAAACATGAACTTTAACTAGACCACCACTTCCATGGCCCAAAATAACTATGGATAGAAACCGGGATATCATGCGACCTCATTTAAACATTTATAGAAGAAATTTGATACATTTCATGATTATGAAACTCTATTTTGACATTTTTAAGGAAAGAGAGGATAATGAGAACCACTTCCACAAATCCCGCACCTACAGAACCATCGAAGTAATACCACAAATCCAGGCTAGACTACGAGGTATCTTTAATTACTATAGAATGTATAGAAAATTTTCTTCACCACTGCCTATCTTTAAAGAACCACCATGATTCCTTTTTATGAGACTTTTTATAGGTCCACTAATTGTATGTTAATGTGTCTTTGA
The DNA here is from genome assembly GCA_963277665.1 of Viscum album. Classification (NCBI taxonomy): domain Eukaryota; kingdom Viridiplantae; phylum Streptophyta; class Magnoliopsida; order Santalales; family Viscaceae; genus Viscum; species Viscum album. The sequence goes on along the minus strand of OY728119.1, from coordinate 1,968,173,724 downwards.
GTTCTCGTTTCCCTTCATTCCTGCATTCTAATGGTGGGTGGATTTCATCACTTTCAAAGGCGATATCTACTCCTTGATTGAAATGGGATGATGGGATGTTGGTTCCTACTTCCATGGATTTCTCCTTGAAACATGTCTCCTAGTCTGGGTCTCTTTAAAATAGTTAATTCATGTTCATGGAAATAATTCATGGTGTCATCTCTTTTTGGATTTCTTTTATTATGTTTGTACATTCCAATGGGTCTTGACAGGGAAGAATCCTTTGTTCAGGATTGTAGTGATGTTGGGCATCACTAGAATGTATGGACACCATGAATATTGGCCACCTTTATTCTTTCTCTTAGTAGGGAATATCATAGTGTAATATTAGGTACATAACCCAAGGCATGTCATGTAGATCATGAGGTATCTAACATTAAAGGAATATATCATCAAAGGCTTTCACCTCAGGCATACCATGTTTTTCATGTGGATTCTAACTCCAGGGACACATATCTTCCATGTATTTCACCTAAAACATACCATGTTTTTCATGAGGTATGTATTTCGGGTCATAATTTTAATGTCTTGTGGTGACATAGTTTATTGATCAAAACACCCCATGGAGGCAGATCAAGGAGGTGCGTCCCTAGGATGGAATACAAAACACCTAGAAGTTCATCGATGGATGGATCAAGATACCCCATTGAGGTAGATCCGAGAGGCATGTCCCATAAATGGAAGATGTCACACCATGAAGATTTATTGGGACACCCATTAGGTGGATCATATAGGTGAATCCCTATAAGGGAGAACCGGAGTTTACTGTTAGGATAGATTTAACCTCAAAGAGACATCCTACATGCCCTGTTTAGAATATAGTGATCAAAATCCACATAGTTTGATGCTGCAGTTTAAGTTCATATGAAAATATTGGTCCATAAAGATTAATGTCATATAGTAAGGATGATCGCATCATTAAGAGGGCATCTATGAGGGTTTTTTTGGTTATTATGTGTAAAATATGCCCTTCACAAGAGGATCTATCTTGTTTGGAGTTGGAGTGCGTCTTACAGATTGAGATTCCCAAGGGACATGGAGGATATGATTACTCCTAGGTGGAGGGAATTATCATACCAAGGATGTGGCCTAGAGAAAGTCATGATAGATATGGATGTTGGGTTTGGACCTTGGGGAGGCTCCCTAAATATCCCAGTTATTCTAGAATAAAATATAACATAGTTCGGAATGGGTTGTGGACTATATCTAAGAGGAGGCCCATAGGAGAATGTGGTAGGGGATTATGCTTGAAAAGGGCCCATAGTATGAGTATGTTTGTTGGTTCATACACTCAATATGATTCTGGTTTGAATGGATTTTAGGGATTATATCTATAGAGAAAGGCCATGGTCGTTATTGGGAGGATTTCATGATCACCACTAACCTATAATTCCATGTGACCCAAGATCGATGTGAAAAATAAGATGATGAATTATATATGATTTTTGTGTCATTAAATAAGTGTCAAAGAGAGATGGAGTGGAGATTACATTGGTAAATATTCCCAAGGAGGGTCTCATTCCCTATGAGGAGGATCTCATTTCATGTGAGTAGGTCTATTGCATTTAAGTTTCCTAATGAAATGTGGTCAATCGATGATGAGGGAGAAGGTGGAAAACTATGATGATCATACATGGGGAGTCATGTGTTCATATCACATGGTAAGGCTTTAGTTTTATGTCACATGTTGGGTAAATTGGGAATATACAGTTTTACGTCATGAAACTCAGATGTGGAGGGGCTCACTCTCCATCTCGTTGTCTTACACGACCATTTCTCATGTGCTTATAGGTGGGGAATGAATTTAGAATTACCAAGTAATAATGGAGGGAGGAGTGTCCATACACGAGTTCCATGTTACCATCCATATATTGAGAAGAAATAGGAATTCATATACCTATGATGAAAAGAAAAAGGTATGTCAATGTATGTACTAGAGGCATAGGGTAAATCATGCAAGGGACCATGAAATTTCAGCGCGAAAGATTGGAGAGGTGAATGCAATGTATGTGTGTTGTAGAAAAAGTTTTATCGAGCATGGTGACCTAACATAAGAGAGGTTCATGGATTTTCAAAGAGCAGTTTAAGGAATGATTAGGGCTTACATGAAAGTTCAAGGTTGTGAATGGGAGGATCTTCTTCATGGACTCGACTTCAGTTGAAAGAGGTTGGGAGAGAATTACTCAAATCTAGGCCCATTCAATTCAAGAACCCATAGGGAACCTATATCAAAAGAGTCTCTAACTTTATTTCTCTATGCCTTCATGAGGTCATGGAAGATTATCCTAATGCACAATAGAGTGACTCTTCTTCTTATAGAGAGTCACCTCGAGGAAGGGGATGAGCTTCTATTTATAGATGAAATCTTCAACTATGGGCACCCAAGGTTCTAGTCATGGAAGAGGACATACATGTATATTTTCTCTTCGTCTTGGTGAAAATTTATTCAATGTGATGGTTTGACATCATATTTTTCATAGAATAGGGTTTTGTACTGATTGGACTCTTGGAAACAACTTTTATTTCTTGTACACATCCCTTATTCCTTTCATGTGGTTTCCATTCATTTACTGGTGGCCTTCATGGAAAATTGATATATCTCATAATTTTTTGGTCACTAAGACCTTTTCAGGTAGATTTTGATCTTGTGCATACACCTTAAAACTTTCGTACACATCCCTTGTTGTTCTTGGAGTGTTCCATCATGTTTAATGGTCATTTCAGTTTTCTCAAACCTCATCGTTTGGGATTTTAAGTGGAATTTCAATGCCAGAAAACCCCCATTGGAATCTAAGCTGAAAGGGGACCAGAAGGTTGGGTTCTAAGGTAAATGCTGAATATAGGTATTTTATTTCCACGAATACCTTTAAAATCTACATTCCAGAGCATAATCTATTTATGCTTTCAAACTAGGTTGTTCTCCACACTTGTAAATAGGATATTGGGGATTTGTACGAAACCTTGAATTTCTATATGATAGGTATCTTTCCCTCATTTGCATAATTCTTCCCTCTGTGTTAAAAACTGATCCTCAGTCAGTTTTTTATGCATAATTTCTCTTTGTCACAACTGATTTTCAGACCAGATGCTCTCCAGGAATTCATTCTTCCAAACATTCATGAACCATTATCTCTTCCTCACCTAAACCTCTTTCTTACATGTACCTCCCTTAGAATTTTCTTACTCATCTAAAATGGCCATCCAATAGATACCAGCTAATATTGAAGTTGTTTCTTCTACTCAAAGAGATGAAAGGGTTGGAAATTCTCATATACCTTAATCTCGGAGGGCCATTTTGGACAATTGGGTTCTTGTTTCCATGATAACAAAGGAACAAAATAATATATTCACCTATAAAGTATCTCAAATTGTTGAATTTTAGGCTGCTGGATGTGGTCACCATACCAGCCCTTAAGGTTAACACACCATGGTCATTGTTCACATGTAAAGATGCTCTCAATTGCTAGAACATAATTTTTCATGGATATACCACTAGGGAGCATGGGGATATCACTTTTTACACACTAAATAGGGATACCAAGACGGTAATCATGGAGGATCTATAGGAAGTGTAATTCCCTACCCACTATTTAACCATTTTTCTGAGCATCATGAGGGGAAATAACTTAGGTTGGGACAAAGATTGTGAATTATGATCAAGAGTAAAATTCACCAGTGAATGGGTGTGGGTGTACTAGGTACTCTCCACATTCTGGGAGTATAGGTAAGAGATATGTCATATAGGGCTTTATGAGGTGATGTGGATGTTTCAATTACACTTCTACCATCAACAGGAGATGATGTTAGAGCTCCTCAGCCTATTTTCCCTAGATACAAACACATTCCATATTCATCATGGGGTAGTCAGTATCAATATGTGGGACATCCACTACATTGGTGGTATTCCACTGAAAGGGTTCTAGTTTTGTGAGTTCCTTCCATCAGAGAACATCTGGAAGGATAATCTACAGACTCCTCTCCTGGTGCAACACATTCTGGAGGCACTGAAGCATAATCTGAAATATGCTCTTGCCTTCCACATGGATATCCTATTAAAGTCATGGTTCAAAATTTTTATGAATAAGGAACTGAAATAGAGGATACCATGCCAGGGAGAAATGTTTCTATTAGCACTGTAGGGGAGTAGGTCAGGATCATACTGGTTGATCTTGGAAGAAAAAAAGTTTTAGAAATTGGGAATAGCATGGTGGTAGGTTGGGATACACTGGTCTACTAAACCATATTTCTCACAAAATTCATGAGTGGTTGGTTGTTTTTGTTCAGGTACACGTAAATGGGACTACACCTGGGGACAATGTTAATAGTGAAAATTTTTGTAGCCGGCAAGAGGGTCAATTTGGGGGATCCCATGTTATCTTGGTTCTATAGCCTACTGGGACACATTGTGAGGGGAATCACACCATGTAGGATATATGGACCATTCCAATTATTAAATGTATTTATCTCAATTCACCTTAGGGGATATGAATTCCTAAAATCCATCATCCCTCAAAACTCTATTCTATGATCGTCTCTATTTAATTTTATTAGGGTTTAACAAGTGGCCATTGACGAGGTCGGGATCACGATTTAGATCTATAACCATGAAAACTTTAATTTCAACCCCTTATCAACTCTAGTTGGTCCAATGGTGGAAAACCTATAAGGAACATGGAAACAAAAGGAATACCAATAGAGTTTCAAAGGTGTATTGTTGGGTTATAGGATTGACGATGATATCTATAGTGACTCGAACACGCCATCCTACTTTTCCAAGTATATTTCCTGCCTCTAGTGAATGAGGAAGAGAGTAGACATGGGGGCCCATGAATATTGAGCCCATATATCCTACATAATATATGGTTTATTCAGATAAATGTGGGATTATTGTAAATAATTGTGTTTCCTCCAACCAATGTCAATATTGGCCTATCGACAGACTATGCTATCAACTGGGTGGAAGTATATCGAGAGGAAATATTTTGGAAGAGTATTTAGGTGGTTAAGTAAGAGAGTGAGGAACCAGAGTAGTGAGGAAGTATATAGCCTTCCCCCCAAGGGGAGAGCCATGCATCCAGGGTATCTCAAGCTAGAGCTACGGAGGGGACATCATAGGGCATGGTCATACCCCCACCTCTTGGAGGATAAGGGACTTAGAAAACACCTTGGGGGTAGGAAAGTGGCATTCATACTGATATGATAAGGGATGGGGAAGATCCTGGGAAGAACCTGAGGTACCAACTACAGTCAACTACTGATGTTATCATACCCTCTCTTTCGTCATCTTGGTGGACACATTGAACATAATTTCCAAAAGAAGTCCTCTGGCAAAGGATGAAATAATATGGAATTGAGAAGCCTAAAGTCCAGCCCATCCGGATAATGGACATGGTTATATTTTACTAAAGGCGTGTATTTTTAATGACTATAGACTCATACACATATCATCAGGGGTAGTATGAACCTCCTTCCACCTAGGTGAGAGTGATTATATGAGATGAGTTAGAATGGGAGGAGATTACAATTATTGATGTTTCATCATCTAAGGATGAATCGAATGACAAGGAGGCATAGGAATCAAGTAATGAAGAATCATGGGGATCAGCCTCTCATCAATCGAGTCCCTAGAAAGGTGGAATAATAGAAACCTCTAAAGAAGAATTATCCAATTTTGTTGAGGTAATCCTTAAATCACTTTCCTTCCTTGAGCCTTCCCCTCTCATTACCCAGAATCTATTACTAATCTTGTCATGTACTGGAGAATCTTGATAGTGGGTAAAGGGCCTCTACTATAGGGGTTGAAGGTGCACCAAATGGTGTTAAAGGGTACACTCTAGCGCCTATGCCTGAGGTTGAATTGACTAGTGGTCTAGTTGGGGAGGATAGAGTGACAACCTCAAAGCCCAAAGTTCTACCAATTTTTTAAGGTCATCCATGCACTATCATTCCAAAGGCGGATCCCATTCTGGAGGAATCACAATGAACAAGAAATCTTATCATTTGAATCCTTCTTCCTCAACGTAAAGACATATTTTGATTCACTTTTTTGTCATATATTCATGGGTCCTTTTCATCAATGCATTTTTGGTTTCATACAGCTTCTACTGGATCAATACAAGAAGATAAAGTTCTATTTATTGAAGTACCAACTGGTATCGAAGGGTCTCATGTGGTGGAGATCCCCACTAAGACTCAAGGGATCAAAATTCACATTCTCAACTCCTATAAGATTATTTTTCTCACATAAATTAAACAAGCCATTTTTTTATTGTCCTGGATGATGTGTTCCCATTTCATCCAGAGCTTGAAAGATTATGTACCCGAAAGGCTGATGAATCTGAATCATCTAGGGGACCTTCTATGATAATCATTCTTGTTTATGTGGAGTCATCCATTTAAATTGACCCAATCCTAGCCCTTGGATAACACTATCGGGGTGGATACGAGTGATTCCACTAGTGGGGTGGAACTTGAGGTCAGCAGGTGTAAATATGATAATGAAGAGTTGACTAAGGATAACCGACCTCATGATATGGTGCCCCGACTTTCCAAGAGGATGCCCAAAGAGGACCCTGATGCCCCCATTCTTGTGTAATTACATGAATATGAGCCTAAACCTCCTAAAAGTTTTGAATATTCTGGACCATGGTGTGCCAAGAACAATCGGGTTGTCCTTATCAAGGTGTTGATAAATGGGTGGAACTTCATCACTCACATTTGGATAGATGAACTACCAAAATGGGTGGGATCTCTCTCCCTTTTGTTAGTTAGTCTAGGGACTGGTGGGCTGAATTCTAGCACTTTTCATTCACTAGACTGGGACATCCTTGTTGAGTGGGAACACATGGAATAGTAGGAGCTAGATTTTTCTTGGAAGTATCACAAAGTTGAGGGCCATAAATTTCTTCAAAAAGATAAAGAATAAATTGACCTTATATAGGGGCTAGCACAAGATCATGTAATGTTTGATACCACTCAAGAGGAGATCATTAGTAGTCTAAGGGATTTACTAGAATCGGTTGTGGATGAATAGTTAGAGGCCAAGAAGGTAGAGGCTGAGTGTGAGGCTGATTAGGACTGATAGTAGATTAGGTTTGATAATTTCCTCTCCAATTCTAACAAGAAGAAAGATGAACTAGTGGAATGACAGTGGATCTTAGAGGGAACCAAGAAAAGGATGGATGAGCTATAATGATTTATCTATGAAGAGGACCCATAGAGGAGATATTTTGGTAGATAAGTGGCTCTAATATGTGGAAGACCCATTGAAACTTTAATATTTGTTTTCATGAATGAAAAAATATCACTACTTTGTTGTCTTAATTTGATCATATTTAATGGAAAAGGAACAACCAATCCCTAAGCTCATGTGTGCCATGCCCGCTGTGAGAAACAAGGGATGGACAAGTGATTTCTATTTATATGGGAGTGTGGGAAAATAATCAAGCACTCAAGGATTTTTATTGTTTATTGGATATAAAGAGTGTTAATTCTGAGATAGAATAGGACTGGAGAAATGGGCTCTTAAAACATCCGATGTAGTTTTCCAATGTTCCCTAATGAATTAACAGGAGAATACCAGAGGTGTTTAATTCAATATAAACAAAGAGGAATGTAAAATGTGAATAAAAATGCCTAAAATCTAGAAAACAAGTTGTGTGGATTCATGATGGGGGATAATTGTTGAATATGTTTAAAACACAACATCCATATTGTTTCCCTATAATGGGGAAAAAATGAGGTTCGACCATTGACCATGTTTGAAACACAAAACCTATCTCAAAATTCCATCCAAAAAATTCTAGGACATTGGCCCTGGATGGTAGGTGAGCCAATATTGCATGATACCATTCTGTTAGAGGGTCCATTCAGGCATGGAGGAGGTGGAGGATTCAAACAAGGGAAACACGATGCGAGTAAAAATGGTGATATAATGATCAAATGGAATTAAACACCCATTAAATTATGTCATTGTGGATCCAAGAACATTTATATAGGAGTATTGGTCTGAAAAAATGTTAAACTCATCTTCCAAGGAGTGTCATCTCGGATACCGAGTGATAGATAAAATGATAACAATGTGGTAGAAGGTAGACACCAAAGCAAAGTGCCTCTCAGGAAAGGGAATAGGATGGTTTTTAGTTTGACATCATGAAAATGAGGATGATAGACATGAATTTTAATGTTATATAGTAATTATGGTGTATGTTATAGTAAAACATCATGTGATTAGGACACGTCTCAGAGTTTAATGTCACGTGACTGGGATGTTGCACACATTTTAAGGTCGTATAGTTTGGACAAAAAAAGAGAATAGGTGTTTCTTGAAAAATATTTATGTGGTATCAAGAGTGATAATCCTAAAGAGTGTGTCTAAGGGAAATTCTACCACACAAATCCTCAAAAACCACATTATATGTGAAAATCATGACACTAATGAAAGAAATACCCAATGGCGAATCAGTACAGGGGACATACCCAAGATAAAATATCAGGGCATCACTATGAATCCCATAAGGATGGGAATCAATACACACATAGTTATGAAAAATATAATGGTAGGTTACCAAAACTAATATAGAGGTGATCATCTATAATTAGGAGATTAGAGACATCCCACAGATTTCATGGGGCATCCCATGTTTGGAGAATGAGGTATAGTTATTTAATCATCCCACACTTTTTTCATATGAGGCATCTTGATTTCAAATAGGGTAAACATCATCTCTCATTTAGGAGGAATCTTCAAAATGTTTAGGGTAAGGCTACAGTTTAATGTCATATGATTAGGGCCATGGGGGAAGTATTATAAAAGGGATGTGTATGTAGTGAGAGATATAACCTAAAGTGAATAAGGAATGACAAAAAAAGAGGTTTTCACTGCATAATACAATTACAAGGAATATTCACATGCAATCTATGGTCATGATTTTAGGACATAAACTCCTAGTTTCATATCAGAGAGCTCAAACCATGGGACTCTTCTAATAAGTTTATTTACTATGGTAGAGTGAAATCTAGATGTGAATGTGTAACAAGGAGGTCCAACACCACATCGTATAATTTTAAGATTATCTGAATATATTTTAAAGTCACAATTCTTAGACATGAGAAGTCAGTTTAAAGTAATGATGTATAAACTAATGAAATTGGGCTAGAGGGACAAAGGGATTATAAAACTATGACCAGGTCTGGAGATGATAATTACGGGTGTTTCTATGTATCCTATAATGATGGGAATCAAGACAAAATTTATTCTGAAATATGGTGTAGTAAGAGACCAAGGTTAGTATGGGTGATTGTCTCTGACAATGGAATATGAAGCATCCCACGGTTATTGTGGTGCATCCCATGTTCAGGGCATGGGGTAACATTTTTTAACCATCCCATAAAAATCGTATGAGGCATCCTGATTTAATATGGGGTAAATGTCATCTCCTGTAAAGATACATCCCGTCAAAATATGGGGTATAATCATAGTTTAACATCATGTGTTGAGGACGTTAGGATATACATTTTAATGTTGTACAACTCATATTATAGAGGATAAAAAGTATTGTAAGGTCATAATTATTGGACCTGCTATAAATGGTATAAGATTGTGTCTCCTAGATCAAAGGATGGCTATTAGCTTAAGGTCTTAAAGCTCATACTAGTGCCCAGTTTGATGTTATATTCTTGGGTCATAGGCTTCTAGTCTAAGGTCATAGTGTTTGGACCTACGATAGGTATCTTATCAAATGGGTATGTGTAGTGGGATAGAGTAAAAAACCTAATGTGAATGAGGGATTAAGAGGACCATTTCTACACTACATATTATGGAGAGGACTCACTCACAATTTAGAGTCATAATGTTTGGACTATAGGCTATCATTTTATGTTAATGGAGTTCATACCAAAGATAGGGGTATTTCCTCAAGAAAATATGTGTGGAGTGTATTTATATGAAAAAACTAATGTTAATGTCAGCCTAGGAGGCCCAGCACCACACTATATATTTTGGAGAGGACTCACATACAGTTTAGAGTCATAATTCATGGACAATAGGATATCAGTTTAAGTTTATGATGTTCGAACCAGAGAGGGGAATTGTATCAGTAGAATGCATATAGGGTGGAGGAGTAACAAATGCGACATGAATGAGGTCCTAATAGTCATACTTCCACACAGAACATGTTCAAGAAAACCCACACATAGTTTAATATCATGATTATTAGACTGTAATTCCTAGTTAAAGGTCATGGAACTCAGACCCTTTGAAAATAGTTTAAGTTCATGTTTCATGGACCATAGGCTCTTAGTTTTGGGTCATTGAGTTATGACCCAATATGCAGTTTGACATCATATGGTAAGGAATATTATTTTTACATAGTGTAATTCCATGAAATGAAGATACAAACATTCAGTTTAACATCATACGGTAAGGATGATAGTTGTTACACAGTTTAACATAATGAAACTATGACATGTACATGGACCTTAACATCATACGGTGTGGAAGATAGTTGTTACAATGTTTAAAATCTTGAAAATAGGATGAAGACACAGCGTTTAAAGTCATACTGTAAGAAATATTTTTTTTATGTAGTTTAACATCATGGAACTAGGAAACAGAATGCATTTTAACAACATATGAAAAGGATGATAGTTGTTATTTAGTTTAACATCATGAAACTAAGACTCATGGAGTTATTTTATTAAGTTATATTTGACAAACTAAGTGTTGGTAGAAGTAGTAATGGGATCTTTGTCTGTGGTGATCAAGGAGTATGCACCATTAGAATAGCCCTTGTGGATGATATATAGTTATTCCCATTTTGGATCCGACTTTGGTGGATTCTTTATAGGTATCATTGGAATTCTAAAGGATAGTAATGTGTCACCATAGATAAAGGAGTGGAGGAAAACCTTCTTGTTGAACTCCTTCACTATCTCATTCTGGTGCCTCACTAGATTGTGCAAGGCCTGAAGCCTATTCTCTTTTAGGGATTATAGCACATCTAGATAGACTTATGAAATTCATTCTAGTGTCCTATGGTTATAGAAAACATATTCGAAGTGAGGAAAGTTGAATCATAATGGGTAGAACAACCTATGTTCCATAAACTATGGAATATGGGGTCACATAGGTAGAATTTCAAGCCACCGCCTAATGGGCCGAGAGATCATTGAGGTGCTTCTCCAACCAAATATTTTTTTCTATCCCACCATCTTCTATATAATTTTAGATAGCATCTTATTGAATGCCTAAATAAATCCATTTTATTTCATATCATAGCAGGATGTATGGTTGGAACATATGTTATACTTGGCATACAGGTGTTTTAGATTTGCATCTCAAAAATTGGTGTCATAAAATGTGATAATGGAATGATGGGATCTAAATTAGTGGATGATGTTAGAGATCAAAAATTAAATCAGATATCGATCCTTCACTTCCGTAACAGGAATCACTAATTTTCACGTGCATAAAAAATCTATTATGATCAGAAAAAACATGTACTGAAAAGTTATCACTAGTGGGTATGATCCCAAAACATCGATTAGCCAGACTACAAAGTGGAAATAATACTTGGTGGTGTGCAGGGCCTCCAGTGTTCGATGGAAAAAATCAGCATTAATCTATTATGAATTAAACCTCTGAGAATACATGATACAGTCATGAACCATGGTTGGAAAGAACTATCCAAGACTCTGAATCTGGTGGGAGATATTTAATCTTTCTTGATTAGTGCCACAATAAATGATAATAAAATCCTCCATAACCTGTTGAATCTCATCTCCTTGGATGAAATTGAGTACAATTACATCAAATCCACATTTTTAGACAGTACACTTGAGTTTAGTCCCACTCTGGATGGTTGGTAGTTTTGGGGGATGGTGGATTCTTTCATGTTTGGCTTGATCTGGTGGGAGAGCACCACACTGAAGAAACTCAATGGAAGGGGTTTTCAAACTAGAGGTTTATTCTATTTTGGGAAGAACTAGAGGTCCTGATGTGAAATCACTAGTGTTCAGGTGGTTTACATGCTGAATTTTTTCATCATCTAGATTGAAATGTGCAATAAATCTTCAATATTCCATGTGAATAAACAAGACATCATGATTATCCTCTTCAAGAGAGTCATCTAGAATGGATAAGGCATTGGCTTGACCATTCTATGACCAAGGAACAAGAGTCTCCTCTAGCGAAAAGGGAACTGGTCCATCAACTGGTGAGTGTACTCCGACATGGGCACGAGCTCTAGTTTTCTGATGATATAGTCACCATTAATCTATTTGATTAATAACATGTATTCTCCCTTCACATGTAGGTTGGGGACATCAATATAGAGATCTATATCAAGACTAGTGATGAGATCCTGATACTCTGCCTCATTGTTGGTGAAACCTTCTAACAATAGGAATGATTAGAGCAGAATATCCTATGAGTGAGTGATGAAGAAGATTCCCAGACCTACTCTCTTGATCTTGGGATTATTCAGACATCAAATGATTGGGCTTCGGGTGGAACCATCGAAATTAATTTTCCTTCATCGAATGACCTATTCCACTGAAATGATATCCTTATCTATGAATTCAACATCCCAAGGTAATTATTCAGTATTCGGATGTGTATCCAGAAATTTATCCAATGCCTAACCCTTGATGGATTTCTGTGGACTAAATCTGATGCTGAAATGAAAAATGATCACTTCCGAATGTGCTATCTATCTGGTCAACATGGGAAGGATAAATATATACTTTATTGGGTCTACTAGTGACACCAGTTGCATCGCGTGATGGTATAGATAATGTCGCAACTTCTATACTATAAAAATAGCACAAGGAATCTCTTTCTAATAGGATGATATCTAGTTTCTGTGTTGATGAGCATGTGACTGTGACAGTACAAATTGTTCTCTCTACCTTTATTGTTCCTTTGGCATAGAATGGAATCGAGAGATCATTCTAGGGAGGTCACATAGAGGACCAAATTCTTCCTATATAAATGTAGAATCTGAACTGGAGGCTATAGAATATATCTCTTGATTTTCTTGATTGTGGTCTGGAACTCTTCATCCCACTTATAGAACATACCTTTTTCATGAGCTTAGAAAAGGGATTAAACTTTCCATCTAGATTAATAATGAATCATCATGTGTAGGATAAGTTTCCTTAAAGACATCAAGGATCCAATAGGTTACTCAGAAGAATAATCTCGCTAATGGCCTTCATCTTCTCTAGGTTGATCTCAATGCCTCTATAAATAATTAACAATCCAAGAAACATCCCATAGGTATCCTCAAACTCACACTTCAAAATGTTCATATGTAAATTTCCGGAGAGAGGGAAACTAAAAATTTTCTCAAGATCCTTAATATGGTCCTGAAGTTGTTGGTATTTTACCATAAAATCCTCCATGTATCATTCTACAAGCATATCGTGGATCAGTTTTAATATGTGGTCCATGGATCGCTGATAATTGGATCCTACATTATTCACACAGAAAGGCATTACGTGATAGAAAATGTTCATGTGTCGCACTATGAAGGTGGTATACTCCTCCTCTTTGGGGGCTATCTAGATTTGATTTTACCCAGAATATACAACAATGAAGTGGAGATACTAGAACCTAGTTATGGAATCGATCAACAACTATATCAATAGAAAAGGAAAATCTTCCTCCAAATAATGATGGTTGAGATCCTAGAAGTTGATATAGACTATGATCTATCGTTTCTTATTCCTAAATATAATTTTATTGTCTACTCATTTTGGGTACTGAACATCCCTGAAAAATTTGGATTTGATAATCTTGTTGACATCAGTCTTGACCTTAGCAATATGAGAAGGGTGCATTTTCCATAGATGCTGCTTCAATCTACAATGACTTTCTGGGAGACCAAGATTTTGGACTCTAACCTGAGGGTCTTGTCCTGTAATCTCTTCATAACACTAGCAAAATACATAATTATGTTGCTCCAAGACGTCCACATACTACTATTTCCCCTCTAGAGGCGAGGCCTCACTAATCAACATTGGCCTTGGATCCACCTCAGTGCTGAGATCCACCAAAACCAACTCAATGATGATGGAGGAGACACCCTCTTAAAATGAAATATTAGTGTCTTCTGATTAATCATCATCATCTGGGGTAGGATAATTAGGGGTAGCAAGTTTATCTAGGCTAGATGATTTTTTGAGGAACACCTATGCCTACATGGGAGTATACGAAATCCTTGTTGGGGAACTCCAGATGTGTTGAAACCATGGATTAAGAGACCATCAATTCAATCCCATTAGGCCTTTAACTATAGGCTCCACGTTTTATATCAAAGAAATTATTGTGGGTCAACTTCCAGTGATTCAACCCTACTCTGAAAAATAGGAGAGAATGTCATGGAATGGTGGCCATAGGGAGAACATCTTGGTAATTCATAGGGGTAGGGTCTTCTAGTATAACCCATACTTGGCCTATGTAGGAGTATGAGTTAATCATTTAGAACTCCTTATACTTAGGGATGTGGCACCCTTTCTACTCAAAAATGACAAATCAACTTCCCAGGTCTAGTGTTGTGGATTCCTACCAGTGAATCGGGAGGATGAAAGTGTCATCCAAGTCTTCTCAAGGTTTTTTCATGGTGGTTGTGTGCTCGACATCATTCGTTTTAACCAACATTTCCAAGCTTTTGTAATAGCTGATATCCATATAGTGTGCTTCACTTGAGTCTAAGGGAGAGGTATCGCCCTAAAGAAAACCTAATTGACCGTTGAGGGAGTACATGAAGCATTGGTGATATGAGGAGTGTACTTCTGTATGAATAAGAAGTCAGGGCCTACCCAGAAGTGCATTGTAAATGGTATCCTATGATACATCCAAGAATTCAGTGCTTTACATCAGGCCTCTGGACTAGGTCTTCAACCAAATCCTGCTTCACATTATTTTCTCATTCCTATGATAGCCCAAAATCTTTATGTCAGAGGAAATCATGTCTTCATAAGTGAGTCCCATCTTGAGTAGTTTCTCGGTCAGAATGAGGTTTTTCCTTGAACCTTTGTCGACTAGATACTGACATATATCTATTCCATCGAATTCGTCGGTGATTTATAGTAGGTGAATGTGCCCCTACATGAGAGATCGATTATCCTCTATAAAGAATTAGACGATGAATTGACATTCTACTAGATCAACCTCCCCTATAAAGTATGATTCTACATCATCTACTACTTTTTTCAAACCACGAGGGGGTTTTAGGGCATCTATGAGGTCCTCACACATCGCTTCTAACAGGAAGAGGTCCTTCAATATCATGATACATTCAAGTATGCTGGAGAGGTGATTTAGTATGTCTTACTTAAACATCATATACATTTTTATTCCTATAGATGGACTCTCTTTGGTGAGATGAACGATGGGTGTTGATGGTTGTACCACTGTAATCTAGCTAGTGTTGGAAACATCATTCTTCTCAATATCTTACTCACTCGGAATCACTATTAGTAGACTATAATCTTATTGAGGTCTTGATTTAGTTGGATGTTGCCGAACATGGTGTGGAAGGGAATAGGTGAACACAATCAGTTGTGTTGGCATGTCTGATGGAGCGGACAGAGAGGGATATTCCAACTAAGCTCAGCACTACACTCGTTTCCTGGTCTCCTTAGCATGTACCTCTCGATTTGAATTGTTGACCTGAGAATCTTGTTGGCTTGAATTCCTTTGACCATTCCTTTTATGACATTGACTAAAGGCATCTAAGGGTTTTCAGGGAATTCCTCATCACCTAGGAGTTTAAATCCAAAAATTACTTTTATAGCATTCATACACGCATACTCCTCATCATCTGAGGGTTCCTACAATGTGGGCATGACTCTATAAGTCATTACCAAGTATGGAGGAATGAAATAGCTAGGAGTGTGGCATGGATTTTTCACTAGTGGGGGAAATTTATTTACTTTTCATTTTCAGTTCCAACTATTCTAATATTTGTAGAACTACGATGTGGGTGCAGAAGCATCAGTTGAGGAAGGTGCAACAAGTTGAGGGGGTTCAGGTTGGCCTAAGTAGGAACAAATGAAACCATGGGAATGAGAGACTAGCCTATGGGAAAAAAAGGTGTCATACTTCTAAGTCTCATGGTTGGAAAACTTGTTTCCATTTTCCTTAACTATTATTTTAGGATCAGTAGAGAGATGTGACACATATGCTATAAAATTTCCCAATTTGACCAGACTATTATCCACTTAGTCTTGGAGCCAATCCTTGAAGACATAACATTATTTGATGGTATTTCCATGTATCCAGTGGTAAGAGAAATGGTTAGTTTGATCAGTACACTAAGCTTCATGGGGATTCTAGTACTCTAGCAGCGATAGAATCTCCTTCTCCATGGAACTGAATAAATATCTGGGAACCTGTGCATATTTAAAGGAATAGTTTTGGTTCCTCTTATCTGGGAAGGTGGCTTTGGGAGCCTGTGCCTGATGAGGTTCTAGAGACTAATGGGCGACCGGAGCCACATTTTTTCATTTAGGAGGTTTTTCATGGTAGGGCAGTGCCTAATGATTCCTTACTAGGAGAGGTTGAGCTTCAATATTTTACTGTATTCGGTGAGGCTCAGTTAGAAAAGGGTTAAACAACTACAATGTCTCGGGGGTCCTATATATGTACTATGAAAGTAGTATCATCTTTGGAAGCCCTTCTTATAGGATATGGAGGAGGAAATGGATGTGTTTTATTAGCCTACAATAAGAATTACTCTAGGTATTGGACCCTATCATAAAAATCTTGAAACCCACCTGGGATGTTTTGAGTGATGACATTAGGGACCAACTCAATCTTGACGTTCCCCACACAAATCGTCGATATGTTTTCATGATTATGTGGAATATTGACTAAATATGCGAGGCCCTTCCATCGGGTGATGAAGTTTGTGATGCACACATTAAGAAGTTAATTGCATTTGAAGAGGTATGATATGATTTTCTTATGCATGGTGGATCAAAAAATTTAGAGGAACTCTCTACAAAGATATTTCCAACCACTTTTTAGGCCAGATGGGAAACAAGATATACCAGAAAAATATAGGTCCTTATAATATCTTTATAAAACATTAGATCTTTGTAGCCTCCTATTTCTCTTGGGTTCTCAAGATGGGCCCACACCTCAAGATGAAGTGGCACAAATGTTTTAGTGGTTCTTTAATCCTATTTAAATGGGAAAATACAGGGTTCCCAAAATCTAGGGGTTCTCACATGTCATCCACCCATGTTGGGCATGTATTTTCATCAATTGATGTTTCCACCTGTCCTATCTTCAAGGATTTGAGATGAACGGTGAAATTATCTATCAAATCATATTGGAGAGCATCCCTATCTTGATGAGTATTCCTAACCACCAATGTATTGATAGGCTCATCAACATGGTAAGTAAGATTAGAAGCTCGAGGAGTGGCTCAATCTAGGTCTCGATGAATACTATCATGTTTATTAGGTAAATACAGTGACTCATAACTCGGTCACTTTCCATAACCCCTCACCTGACTTTTTCTTGATGTGCAGGATCACTAAACTCAATTTGGGAGAACTGGGAAAGGTGGAATTGATGTTGGTTCAGTGAAGGAGGAATAGAACCCTGTCAAGGACCACCATAATGTGGGAATTTCACAGTAATAAGTTCATAAATGATCCTTTTCTTATCTAAAAATTGCGGGAGTGGATTGAAAATTTTGGGATCAACCTCAATATTCTACATAATATCATATAGGTCATATGTCTTGAGATTTTAATTTCCCTTTTTGATGTTCTAACTAGTGAGAAATGATGTAGTGGGATCTATGAGTCTGAGTTTTTGACTTTGTAGGTGAGTGAGGACACGCGTATGGTGTCTCTTTGATACTATGCTACCTTGGGGGTGTTCCTCATCTCACTCTACATCAGAGCCCATTTCCTTCTATTTTTCCAAAATATTATGGATGTTAATGTTTACCATAACTATTCATAGACGAAAATCCTTCATATAAATGGGTAGGTCTAGCTATCATAGTATATGGATGAAGTGGATTATAGCTCATAGTCCCCAACCCCCAATTTACCAATGTGTAAATGCCTCTTCTATGATTCTTTGGAGCCCTATGATGCTCTAGATGCATCTCCATTGGAGGGTCTGGTGGTAACCAGATGATGTAGGGTGCTAAGACACTAGGAGTGCTGCTAACTGAACCATTTGTAATTGATGATCAATGTTTTTGAAGTTCTCTCGGCTTCCTGGATAGACCAACTGATGATCTTCGATGTGATGAAGTATTTCCTAGATGTTTTGGTGGAAACATTTGAACAGGACCACAGTGAGAGAATTCACGATATTGAAGTTGGAAGTTTCATTTGGCTAGAATACCATATAAAACTAATCAAGAGACAGAGTATCCCATAGGATTTCTTGATCAAAGGTTGAGCCCTATTCTTGATCTATATATGTTTCATTTGGAACTATATGAGAAGGGGGTGGTGGCACTGATGTGGATTGATGTGTCAATAGGATGGCCTATTTAGGATTCTCTATATGGTTCAACACTTTTTTTCTTGCTGAAACTTCATTTTGGGTTGGTGCCAACTACATCATCATGACCTTATAGACCTATGTGTTCACCACTACCTCATGTGAGAGGGAATTGTAACTCTTTTGTGTCTCTTCAGGTAACTCTCCATTTGAAGGAATCATCCTAGACTAGTTCAGCACTCCATGGCCTTGAGTAGTAGTGGGGAGGGAGACTGACGATGACGAAGATGGTTGTACCATGAGCCCCTATAAGGATGAAAAATATTACCCCACATGCATGTAACTATGGAGATATTTCTGGATCCTATGGATTTCACCTTCTGGGATGGTGAAGCTTACCTGTCAAGATATTGTCCCAGACTCAGAAGTAGATGATTGGGGTGAAGGATCCATCATTGATTCACATTCCCCTTTAGAATCTGAGAGGCTTACAGGGATTAAGATGAATTTGAGATTCCTAATATTGTCCCATCAATGATAGAGGTTTTCCCTTCTACCCTTGGAAGGTTCATTAGGGATGGTAAATTCATTGATATGGGGATTACCATTGTACCGATTGGTGGTGGATTGGGGAGGAACTCCTCTCCAGTTTGTTAGGATATGAGTAGTTTCTACATATTGGTTTTCATTGTATCACGAAGGACCTATGAATTGACATGTAAAGGAGTGGCGAGGACCTCCCATCTTGCTAATGAAAAATCATGGAGTACCTCCCCATTGTTCAGTGGACGCATGAGGAGTATCTCCATGCTGACCAGCAGTAATGTCATTGGGGACCTCCATACTTCCTGGTTGAATCACAAAGAATACCTTCACACTAATCAAAATGGTTAGGTGGAATACCTCCATGTTGAGGAGTAGGAATAATGATAATGCCTCCATACTGGATAATGAAACCATAGAGAGGACCTATTCTTTTATTGGTGGAAACATGTGTAGGTCCTCCATGTTGATTGTTAAAGGATTGGGGAAGACCTATTATCTAGTTGGTTGCAATACAGGGAGGACATCCATGTTGGTTTTTGATGAAGCGAGGGGTCATCTACTTCATCTTTGAAAATCATGATGAGGAACTTCACACAGATTGGAATGGGAACGGGGAGGACCTCCTTATTGGGAAGCGATAATATGGAGGAATCTGTACTTCCTACTAAAATCATGGGTAGGACCTCTGATTTAATTATTGGAAACATGGGGAGTACCTCCATTTTACTTTTTAAGGATTGGGGAGGCCCACCACTCTGGTTGGTTCCAACATAGGGAGGAACTCCATGATGGTTTCTAATGAAGCAAGGAGGAACTTTTCATTGATCGGTGATGGAGCAGGGAGGACCTTTTCATGAGTTTATAATGGTATGAGGAGGACCTTTTAAATCATTTAAATGGGAATAGATAGGACCTCCATGTTGGGTAGCATAATTATGGGGAGGACCTTCATACTAACTTTCAATGAAGGAGGAAATATATCCAATTTTATCATTGGAAACATGGGGAGGACCTCCATGTCGATTGTGAGACCATATAGGACCTCTGGTTTCCTTTGTGATGGTAGAGGGAGGACCTCTGTACTAAATATCTTTTTTATATGTCAGACTGTAATGGGTATTGGTGGCTCCAACGGTTGAAAGTGTCAAATCATCCTACCCACTAGGTGGATGAGGTCTCGATCACAACCATGTGAAGATGGATCTTTGTTTGTTTGTCAAAGGGATATAGTGGAATGCACCAGTGGTGGTAGGTTCCACTAGATTATTAGATGGGGGTTCCAGTTATTGGTCATTATCCTAATATTGAACCTGATGTTGATGTCGGGTGATCTCGATCGGGGTCGGTGGAGCAGGTGTGAAGTAAACATGTTCTTCGGCCTGAAATATTGGCCATTACAGGATATGATGAGGCATGGCGGGATCCCTCCTATGGATCTAGGGAAGTATTCATAGATAAGGTTACTCGGGAATCCCCCACCCCCTCAGTGTATGGGTGAAATTCATAGTATCGTTATGGGGGAATACATATGAAATGATTCGTTATTGGAATAGAGATTGGTTTCTCACTTCATGACCCATGTGGGTGGCGGTTTCAACAAGGTGTTGAATCCTCCATGTCTTGGCTTGTCATGTACCTTGTGGAAATGATTTCCTCATTCTCATACCATCGTAAGATGGTTTCCATCACCCACCTCTAGATGATTTTTGAGGGTGAGATAGGGCGTGTGTACCCAGTAGTTGAGGTCCTGGCAGAAGTTGTGGAAGAGGTGGTGTCATTTGGGATTGAGGCATTAACATTTCTCCTACCACAGTGCATGCGAGTGTTGGGTGGTTGGATTCCTACTACTAGAGTCCAGCAATGTAGGTGGATTTATCCAATAGTATATGTGTAAGGAAATCGACTCCCAATTCCCCAAAATCATCCAATCTATTAAGTTTGGAAGAGGACTTGTGCTAATAATGTCTCATAAGGAGTATTTCCCAATTTTTACTACCCTAATTTCTGACAAGTTCTATGATAGGCCCATTAGTTTCTTAGGGGGGACCTGGTGTTGGATGTCTAAATATAATGACATGATAGTATACTGATGTCTAAAACACAATAGTCCTCATATTTTGGAGAATATTTTCACGTTGGGTGCACCATTTTTGTTTCCAACTCTTTCATCAAGGCCACCACTTGTATGTTAATTTTCACTGGTGAGCTTGTTACCTCACATTACCTCTTTCCAAAGGGGGAATCTTTTATAACTTTCAATGGATATTTCTACACCTTGATCGAAATGGGGTGATGAGAGGTTGGTTCCTCCTTCCATGGATTCCTCCTTGGAACATGATGCTTAGTCTGGTTCTCCCCCAAATAGTTAAGTCATATTTATGGAACTCATTCCCGGATCCATCTCTTTGTGGAATCAGGTTAATTACACTACTTATTTCTATACATTCCATCCGTTTTTGACAGGGAATACACCTTTGGTCTGAAGAGTAGTCATATTGGTAATCACTGTTATATCTGGACACTGGGAATATTGGTCACCTATATTCTTCCTATTGGGAGTGAATCTGATGGAGGCATCTTAGGTGTGGAACATAATGACTCTTTTGAAGATCATGAGGTATTTTACATTGAAGGAATATATCTTACAAGAATTTAACAATAAGAATCCCATGTTTTTTTTGAGGTAGGTAATTGCATGGGTTCATATCATTCAAGGATTTAATATAAAGCATCCAATGTTTTCCATGAGGTATGTATTTGGGGTCACAAGTTTAAAATATTGTGGAGATAGTGTTGGTTGACTAGAATTCCCCATGGAGCTGGATCAAGGGTGTGTATCCCAAGGAGGGAAGATGTCACATCAAGAAGTTTACTGATGGATAGGTCAGTTTTCTCTATGGAGATGAATCTGGGAGGTGTGTACTATAAAAGGAATATGTCACACCATGAAGGATGATCAGGACACCCCTTAGGGTGGATTAGGGAGGTAAATACCTAGAAGGGAGAACCATATTTTACCGTTGTTTATGATTGAACCTCAAAGAGGCATCATATGTTTCCCATTTAGAATTCCTAGTTCAAAACCTGTGTAGTTTTATGTTTCAGTTTATGTTCACGTGATAGGACCAATCCTTGAATTTTAAGGTCATGCGATAAGGACACCTGAGTCATGAAGGGAACATTTACTAGGGATGTTTTGGGACTCCCACGTGAATTCATACCTTCATAAGTGGATATATCTTCATGGGAGTTGGTGTGGGGCCTACCTATTGAGATTCCTATGGTACCTGGAGAAGATGTGGTAACATAGGTAGGTGGAATGATCTTACTAGGGATGTGGCCTGAATAAAAGTAGGATGGATGTTGATGTTGGGTTTGGACATCAGGGAAGCTTCCTACATATCCCAATTAGTTCAGAATCAAATCCCATATGATTTGTAATGGGATAGGGCTTATACCTAAGTAAGAGGCCCATAGGATCATGTGGTTGGGTATTATGTATGAATATGGACCATAGGATGAGTATGGTTTTTGGGAATTACACTCAGGAGGATTCCTAATTGAATAGAAATTGGGGATTATATCTATAGAGAAGGTCCATGGTGGTGATTGGTAGGATATCATGATTGAAACTAACCTCTAATCCAACATGAGTCATGGTTGGTGTGTGAAAAAAGATGACATAGTAGATCTGAGACTCTTGTAATGAAATACATTTCAACTAGAGATTATGTGGGGATTACACATGGAAATATCCCCAAGGAGCATATCATTACCTATAAGGAGGATCTTAATCCATGTGAGTGGGGATTATGAATTTAATCATCCCAATGCAAGAGGATTACACTCTGGTGAGGGAGAAGGTGGCATCCCATGATGATCGTACCGGAGTCATCATGTATTCATCACATTGGGTAAGGCTACAATTTTAATTAATGTGCCAAAGATGTTGAAAATAAGAATTTTTACATCATACAGCTCAAACATGGAGGGTCTTACTCCCCATCATGTGGTTTCCTGTGACCATATCCCATGTGCCACTAGGCGGGTCATGGTTTGGCACTGCTAGGTTATAATGATGTGAGGAATATCCAGTCATGAGGTCCACATTATCATGTCTATAATGATAAGAAATAGAAATTTTCATACCTATTCTGAGAAGAAAAAGGTATGGAAAAATATGCATTGGAGGTATAGGTAACGTCACATGGGGGACCTTGAATTTGTTCCTCAAAATATGGGAGAGATTCACGCAACCCGTGCACTCGAGGTATAGGTGTTGCGTGAAATGTTTTCTTGATCATGGTGCTATAACAAAATGGAGTTCTATATAGTTTCAATGATGGGTTGCATGAAAATTGGGGTTTTTGCACAAGGTTGGGGTTGCGTGTATGAGTAGCCTTTGTGAGAACCCAACATTGGTTGAAAGTGGTCGAGAGAGGATTAATCTACTATGGGACCAGTGAATTTGAGGAACCACAAGGAACCTGCTATGAACGAATATCATCCTTGAGTTCTCTATGCATTCATTATGCCATAGAATATTGGCCTTATGAGTAGCAGGGTGACACTTCGTCTTCTAGAGAGTCACCATGAAAAATGGGGTGGGATTATATTTATAGTTGAAAACTTTCATGATGGGAACACAAGCATGTAGTCACAAAATAGGACTTACATGCATATTTTCCCTTTTTCAAAGCTAATTTTTTCTTGAGGTGATTGTTTGGCATCATTTTCGTCTTGCAAGACAGTTTCAAACTGACTGTACTTTTGCATGAAACATTGATTTCTTTTGTACATACCTTCAACATTGTGTGAAGTTGCTTCACTTTCTTGGTGGACTTTAGGGAAGGTATGATAAATATCATTGTATTTTCAAAGTGAGGAATTTTTGTGCAGATTCTAATCTTGCGCACACTCCTTAAAACATGTGTGCACCACCCTTATTTTCTCCAGAGTGGTCTATCAGGTTGAATTGTTGTTTTGGTTTTCCCAAAGCTAGTTATTTATGGATTTAGGTGGAATTTATGCACCAATAATCCCACATTGCTCCATTCCCAAGCACCATGAAAACTATGTATGTGCCACATCATTCGATCATGGAACTGAAACTAAATACTTGTAATGGTGGTCAAAGAGCAATGGTAGATGTGATATACCATTATGAGAATTGTAAATTCCCAATGAAAAATGTTGCTACAACTATTTTGGAATTGCATATCAGTACCGAAATTTGGAAATAGTCATGAATTTATTGATTTCAATGAAGTTTATATTTAAACAGATATATTCCATTCTTGAATGAGATTTAAGAAGGGTGATAAAAATGGAGATAAAGAAGTTTTATCCCTATATCAAAACAAGGATGTTTCACCACTAAAATGGATCTAAATTATTGGGAGAGGATTACTACTCGATTATCTATTTTTCTACATTTTTTCTTCTATAATTTAGTTTATTTTATGTTACATGTTATGTTTCTTTTAATTAAAGTGTTTCCTTATTTATCTTTCTCGCATTGTTTCATTATATCAATTTTATTAAGTATTTCTCTTATTCTCTTATTCTCATATCATCCATCATAACCTATTTCACTTAAAAAAGATTGAAAACCCTGAGTCTTATCCTTAGGGGAGGTTTTATTACTCCTAAATTATTTTCTTCAATTTATATTTTTTATTAATGTTTTTTGAGAATAAGAGTGTAGTGTATGGGTGTGATGATTTCCCACCATGACATTGAACTCAAACTCACATTTATTCATTTATTGAAATATTTTCCCATTATTTTTATGAATACAATATCTTCACAAAAAAGGAGTTGATCCAGTCAAAGGATAAAATGATATATGATGGATATAGGTCCTAGAAGGAATCACACTCTCGATTAATGATTTCCATGAACCTTGGATATATGAGGAGGTATAATCAAGTTTACTTAGGCTTTCAATGTTTAAAAATAACCAAATAAAATAATCATAATCTAAGAGTGAGAATTTACAATTGGGTAACAAATTAAATTTAATCAACTAGTATGAATAATTTAAGGAACCCCAAATCTAAACCCTCAAAGGACAAGTACTTTCTTCATTTTGTTTTTCATTACATGATAAAATAGATTTTAATTCTATTATTTATTCTCAAAATTACATAGTTTTCATAAAATAATAAAAAAAATTAAAAAAAGTTCTTAGTGAATTTAAATTCGTATGTGAATAAATTTTAAAGATCCTTATGAGAGACAACCTTGGTTAGCCACTATGTTGATCAAGGAAAATATTTAGCAATTTGGTTTTTCTATGCTCCACAATGGTCATGAATCAAAATTGGTGTAGTTTCCGAGGATATAATCAGTGTTTATTTTCTTTTTCTTTTTCATATTTTTTATTTTTTTATTTTTTTCTAAATAAAAAAACTATTATACAATTTTTCACATTGTGTATTCCAATTCAGATTATTATACATGAATTGACTACTCATAGGTGTCGGAGAAACAAGAATAAGTGACTGGTTATAATAAAGTCTATGTGTAACAAATTTGAGAAGATATATAACCAATAGATAAAAAATTGAAATATCATTTCAATATTTTCATGCATTGACGAAGCAACTAGAAACTGAGAAAGAACCTAAGGTGGTCAAGGAGGAAGTTCCACTAGACTTTCTAGATTTTTAGAAGGAAATACAAGATGTTTAGGAACAATACAAGTAATATAAACTACCCAAATAATTGAAGAAACATATCATAGATGATCAGGAGGAGATATAGTGGATTCATGTTGAGAATGTCATTCCTATTGAGCTATGTGTGGTAGATCAATAAGATCTACAAAAATTATAAAATGATTATGAGCTAAAAAATGATCTCACTAGTCCTTACAAAGTAGAAGATCCATCACCTATATATCTTGATAGAAATGAAAGAGGAATAAACCACCCAATTGGTGTAATTTAGAGAAAATATAGAGGAATCGAGCAACCTTACTTCATCTATTGAGATCAATCTTCAAGTTCCATTTACCACTGAAGAATTAATTAGACTAGAACCAACTAATATAAATGATCTTATTTTGAACTCTTTATTTTATGATTTTAATCAAGATTTTTTGAGTATCATTGAAAACTAATTTTAATTTCCAAATTTGTCTGATCAATGTTATCCATTATAGGTGGATGAAGAAATAGAAATTGCATATGTTGAGGAACACATGGAGCTCCCTGATTTTGATGAACATACATTTGAGGAAGACCATGAAGAACTCTATGTGGTTGAGGCTGAGGATAAAAAGAAACAGTCTTATCATTATAAAAGGGGGAATATTTATGATTATTCATGCTTAATTTTTCTCAACTAAAATTACTTTCTTACATTCCCTTTAAATATTCAATTCATGTAGACCAATTTGATAAAGCATTAGACAAGTAAGAGAATGTTCCACATGTAGAAACCCAGATGGAGGATGGTACATACTTCATCCTACCCCTTCTATGAAAGTTATAACTAATTTTGAATGGGATGGATCTAGTATACTCTACCCATGTATCATTCACCACCACCAACAAAGAAGAGGTCGAGCTGGGAAAAGCCACATGTTTTGGTTCAAATCTAAGTAGATCCACCCACCTTCAGCCTATGAATAGAAAATAGTGTTTCCCTATATATGTAGTAATAGCCCAGGGACAACTTACTAGATCCTAACAAGATTTATCTTTTTAATTTATTTCTAGGATTTAAATTTTACTCTTAGGAACATTTTAAAATTCATCACTACTCCATCTATCATTTTGAGATTTAATGAAATGATCCTTAGGCTTAATTGATTAATTATATTTTATAGGTACAAGTGGGAACAAGGCTTCCCCCAAAGAGTAGAGGAAGATGAATGAAGATACTTGATAATAGGGATTTAATTCTTATATTCTCTATGTTTAAACACCCTATATTTTTCTCTAAAATATGTTTTTAGATTTAAATTGGAAAATTGGAAGCCCATACTTGAATTTATGTTTCACTTGACTTATCTTGGAGACATGAGTTTCTTAGGAATCATACGATTTCATGTTTTATATTTCATTTTTAATGAGATTAAATGAGTAAATTGGATAATTTATTGATTAAAGTGAATTATGGAAATTAAAATGAAGACTCATAATTTGATAGAATTAGTTGATTCATGTAATTGAAATTTCCCTATCATTTTTTATTCTTTGAATTTTTGAAATTTATGTGAATTGATTAATTATTATTATCCATTATAATAGTGATTTTTAAATTTCATAATTTAGATTCCCAAGAGTATTCCTAAACAAAATATTTCATATTTTATCTTGAGCATATTTCCAAGAGTAACCTTGGGTCATGCCACCTGCTAGAACATGCATTGAAAATTGTCAAAAACTACTAACTGTAAAAAAACATATTTAATATAATTAGTGTATCATTTTATAAATCTATTTTAATTAATACCAATATTACATTAATATGTGTTTATCCTATAAAGACAATGAACGACCTTGTTTGGGTTGAGCCATGTTTTATTCCATTTTTTCCATTCTTACCCTACTCTTCGTATTTTATTGATATTTTAAAGATGAATTGTGGGGGTTGGTAAAGTCATGGTAAATTGGATTAAATAAATTATAAGGAAAAATATTGGTGGTGCTAATTTGGGTACAATAATGGTTTTTTATTCATACATTGAACTTTATTGTTTCCATTTTTGAAAAAAATAATAAAACTGGGTTGTGACTTAGACGAATCAAAAATAACTATTACATGACCAACAGTTTTTATCACATATGGTCAGGTCATGAGTGCGATATCAATTTTAAGAATAAATTATAAAATAGTGAAAAGGTAATAATAAAAAAAATTAAAATGAAAAAAAATGAAATAGAATACTTTGAAAAAAAAGTATAAAAGTAGAGAAAATTCAAGAGGGTGCACAAGTATTTCATTATTCTTACTTTGAACAGAATATTTACTCTGAGTTTAGGGAAAGTGGGATTTTATAATTTTAAGGAAATAATTTTCTAAAACTTTTACTTTTAATATCATTCACATTACTTTAAGAAGGTAATCCCCTCCTTGAGATTTAATTTTTAAAACATTAATTCCTACCATCTTTACGCTTCAGAGTCATTTAAACATTTATTTCATGTCATCATGCTTTTCCTTTTTTTTCTTCCAAGATATGACAAAGGGTTTATTTACAAACCTATAAATTAGGATATTTTTTTCATGATATGATCATAACTATACATAAATCTGAATCATGAGTGATGAGAGAAAATATTTAAATTAATGTAGATCATGATATGGCATGTCTGATAATAATGAATTAATCATCATTAATGTATGAATGAATAAGTTCCATTATTTTCAAAATGGATAATGTAAAACTCTTTATTTTATTTTTCTTGTAAAAATGTGAAATTGAATTGATATTGTGTATAGACTTTTAAAATTTGATTTGACATTGATAAATTTTTTATTTTATTTCTTTGAAATATGAATAAGGGTAACTTTGGTTCCCTTTAAATTCCATGGTGAGATATAGTGCTTGAGGAAAATCTTGGTTGAAGTGCAGAGGTATTTGATACACTGATATATTAATGAAAATTTGTAAAAAAATTAAGTGTTTTAATATGATTTTAATCAATATGCCCATGTAATTCAATGATTTATTCCAAAGTTGGAATTTACTAATGATGAATTAAAATATATTTAAATGAATAAATATTCATTGAGAGTTGAATATTAATGTTATGTTATGAAATTGGGGATATTATTTTAAAATTGAATTTGAAAATTTTCTTGGTATCTTCATATTTTTGAAGAGTATTCCAAAAAAATAGGCCCAAGTTGGCTTTCCCTCAACTAGTGGCCAATCATCCACCTAGATATCCTACAAAGGTGTCGAATGCCCAAGGTAGACACCAGGATATCCTTATGTGAAGGTGAGTGGGAGTGAGCACACATGTAGGAGCATGTGTAAAGAAGACTATGTGTATGGGTTGGACCGAGGATTGTGTGGACCAAGCAGTGTGACTCAGACCATTTATTGGGCATGAATATATCTGAGAGCTGACCCAAGTGTAGTATTCTGAACCCAGTACCACACACCTTGTTTTATAAACCAATGAATACCACATTCTATCTATTGATATGGGGTGTATTTCATGTCTTACGTTTCATTATTTAAAAATAGGCATCATCCCACCTTAAAATTGCATGCCCCTGGTTGAATATTTGCATACACTAATATCTTCCATATTCTGCCACTACTCAATTATCACTACCACTTCTAATCACAAAAACCACCATGGTGACCACCATTAATGCTCAGGATCAAGTGGATCATCACTTCTACCACTTGATATCATATATAGACCCTAGAATGACATTCATGAAACATTTTTCAAAGCATCATCCATACACTATAATGGGAGGAGGATTTGAGGAAGACCACTTCCACCCCTCAACACCCATGTAATACATGCATATGGAAGAGGAGTATTCTCCCACTAGTATCATCACTAAAGGAGGGTGATGCTACCATTCAAACAGCACTGTGAAGAAGCATCACCATTGTGACAATGGTATATGTGATATACCATTGATTCAATGGTATATGTGATATGTCATTAATATAATTCTAGATTTTATCTATCATTACTTAAATAGTATATATGGTTTATAATTTCACTTATTCACCACTCTAAATCACTGGACCATCATTCCACTCACCGTATAAATCCCTGGTAGTCCACTGGGAAGCTTAAACTTGAGATAATGAACCACTTCTTCCACTCTATACCATGAAAGGTCACCTCTAATAACTTATACAACTTCGGTGATTCCTTTTCCGACTACTATGAATCCATGCCTGAAGAAGGGGAGGCATTCACCTTTCACACCCCACTGCCACATACAATTATCAGAAAATTACTTTCTAATAGTATATATGATATACTATTGAGAAATTGGTCGATGTGATATACCATCATTACCATGGTATATCTAGAGGATCTCACCACAACCTATCACAACCATTTTCCTTATCCCACCACCACCTATATCTGTAAGAGAACTCCATTTTGACTATCAAGAAGCTTGAACTCGATCTCAACCACAATTGCCAATGCCCCAAATCACCATGGATAGAAACTATGACCTTAAGTAACCTCATGTGAACCTATTTCTATGAAATCCAACACCACTCATAATTATAAACCACTCTCTAGCCATTATAAAGGCCCGATGGGTTGATGAGATACTCTCAAGCCAAACCTGCACCAACAGCACCACCAAAGAAATGCCATAAATCCACACTGGACCACGATGTTTCTTTCGTCACTGTTACACGTACAGAGGAATTTTTCACCACTATCTATCTTTTTAATCACCAATATTTTTCCTAATTGCACCAATACCTTACGCTGTGAAAACTATAGATGATCCAAACTGATCGATAATGGAATTGAAAATAGATCCTTGGAACGATGGATCATTAATAAAAAATATATGTAAAATGGTAGATGTGATCTAATTTTTTGAAAATGGTATATTCCCAATGGTATATATTACTACCAACACCATGAAATTAAATATCATCATTAGAATTTGGAAACACCTAGGAATTTATCATATTCAATGTTGAATATCTTTAAAAAGATATATTTAATGCTTGATCAAGATTTAAAAAAGTTACTAACAAGATAAATAATTAGGTCCCCTACTTCTATAAATTCAATTATTATGCACATTTTAAAAGGATTATAAGGATCAATAGTAGACTACAATTTTATGCTCTATTTTTCATATTTTTATTTTTCTTATATAATTTATTTTATTTTATATAACTCTATTTGTTTATTTTAATTAAAGTGTGACATCCTTTTCGTTTCTTACACTATTTCATTCCCTAAATATACTTTCTTTGATTCTCTCATTATCATTTTCTCATAACCTCCACGGTGAACTCTTACACTTGGAAATGATTTACTAACCCAAGTCTTAGCCTTAAAGGATTATTTGGTTCACCTAAATTCTATTCTTTAATTTATATGTTTTATTTGATATTTTATTTTGAAAGATTGAAGTGTATGAGTGTGGTGATTTCCCATCATTAAATGGAATTAAACTCACTTATATTCATTTATTTAATTTTTTTCATTCCATCCTTTGAAAACAATATCTTTACATGATGAAGTTAAGTCATTCAAAGGATAAAATGACATACAATAGAGCTGGAACCTAGAAGGTTTCACACTATCAATTGAGGTGCTCCATCAACCATTATTATATAAGGGGAGAAATATAGTTTTCTTATGTATCCAAGGTTTCATAATAACTCAATAAAATAATATTAATCCAAGATTGAGATTTCACAACAAGGTTATAAAAAATAAATTTAATCAATCAGTGTGAATAACGTATGGAACTCTAAATACAAACCCTACATGGAAATGTACTTTCTCTATTCTATTTTTCATTTCAGGTTAAACTATATTTTCATTATTTTATTTATTCTCAAAATTTCATTGTTTTCATAAAATAATAAAAACAATAAAAACAAGTAGTTCTTATGTTAATTTGAATTAGAAGGTGAACAAACCTTGAAGCTCCTCAGGTGAGGTGCCCCTGGTCAACCATTGTGAGGCATTAGAAAAAAAATTAGAAATTTTCTTTTTTCCATTCCCCATGATAGTCATAAATAACCCATCCAAATGAATGATCCATTACCTATCCAATGTCAGTGGTAAATGAGACATCTCATGGTTAATTTTTCATCACCAACTCTAGGTGGAAAATATACAACCACTACCCATGAGAAATTTGATTATATATAACAATTACACAATTTAGGTTCATGATGCACCACTATAACAACACACTATCGGTGGATGATGCACCAAAAAAATAAAATCCATTAGTGTATGATGCACCTTAGTCATAAATATCAAGTATAATGATGTACCATAAACATTAATATCTAGGAGGATGAGGAACCACAAGTAATAACTTCTATATGGATGATACACTACTAGTATCAGTCCCCAAGTGAAGGATGTTCTATTAGAACAACATCCATAAGTTGATAGTATGCCACTAATACAGGTCTCTAAGAGGACAATATACCACCAAGAATGATATTATATTTTCACAATGCACTACCAATATGAATCCTTAGGTGGGTGATATACCTTTGAGAAAAAATTTCAATGTGGATGAGGTTCCACCATTAGAATGATGTCACAGTGAATAAGGAATCCCTAGCTCACATTGGGTGAATGAGATACCACCACTAAGAAGGGTTTGAAGAGGTACCACTACTACAAAGAAGACATAAAAATAAATGATTAATAATTTAAAACTGAAATAATTAATTTAAAATTATTTACACATCAAGGGTTATTCTCTCTGCCTAATAACCCACTTAAAGTCCCATACTTGGGCTTGTCCACCCAAACATAGAAAATTATCAATTTAATCCCTAACAAGTTATAAATAAGGACATCACCCTAGACACATAGTTTTGATAATCAATCATATACACCCGTCCCAGGTCAAAATCCATGGTTTCATAATATAACCTATAATAAAATTCATCATAAGTGACCACTGGTGTCATCACTCCCCTCCTAGAAACCACTGACTGCCTTCCCAGGGTCCACTCAAAGAAAAGAGGTTTAATTAAACTGGATTAATTTATATTTATGGAATATACAAAAATTTGAATTTACCACATTTAATATGATTCATTTGACACATGTAAAAACTTATTATATTTTAAGGTACCACCTACCTAGGAATAATATGATCTTTTTTGTCACTAATACTTGGTTGATTCGACCTCAAATCAAAGAAATCATAAAACCTAAAAAACCTAAAATAACAAAATAACTATCGATGTGTAGTGAAACATCGAATAAATAAAACAATATAATAATGATAATTATTGAGTCAACAAGTTCCCTTGTGACTTCTCCATTCCTTTATGTTTTGAAAATCACAAACACATTTTCTTAAGTAAAATTATCTTTCACTAAGAAATATTTTCTTAAGGAAAATTTTCTTTCTCTAAAAACATGTTTGACTTTACCTATGGTTTTCAATGTCTTGCCAAGTGTTTTCCTAAAACAAGACTAACCAACTTTTTCTTAAGTGAAAAAATTGGATCCTTACCTAACTTAGAACCTTACAGTTGTTGAAAGGGGGTGCCCTAGACCCAACTTATATTGTACTTGGATTACTGTTACATGTATTCAGGTTGTTTTATACATGTGTTTATATTTCCATGATAGTGTAGATACTTCTGCATCCATTTTATTAATGTAAATATCCTTAGATTTCCTGTCGCATCAAATGGTTATAGCATGTCCCAGCATATATTGAGAACCCTGAGATTCCATGACAGTAATCTTAAAGTAAAGTCCTATGGTCCAGTTACATCATTCTGAAAGGACACAGATGATATGTGACCATCAGGTTCTGGGGTCTCATAAGCATTGAGACTTCATCTCATGAAGTTCGCACTTGATGATCTCTAGCTATCGAGATCATGAGGACAGACCCGCTTAATAGGAACACCACATGTTTCTGGTGTCATTGGTCGTTCCTATCTACGGACATGTGTAATGGTCTCCTGGCTTGAGATCATTATAAATGAATGTCATTTAATTACGTACATTTGATATAAGGCGAAAACCATGGCGACAAGTTGTGGCGAGGTAGTTTATATTGGGAACGTCATTAATGGCATGGCATTGATTGAATGATCAAGAAAGGATTTGTTGCTTCCGAGTTTAGGAAGAGATATCTCGAGCCTGGTTGATTAAGATGGTTGCACCTTCATTAAATCCATGTCCATGGTAGTGGAAGGTAAGACCGTCCGGAAAAATCAACAAACAAAATAAAGCGAATAAAGAATGATGACACTAAGTATGCATTCTGCTTTATTGAGATATCGATGACGAAAAGATTAGATTACACAGACTGTGTTCATAGGAAGGCAGTCGTTGCTTTGACTTTTCCTCATCTCTATAGGGGCCTCGATGGGTTACTAGTCCCCGCTCTAGGTCGGTGATATTATTCACTGCTATTGAGATAAGGGCCTAGAGGGTCACACGCAACAGCGCTTTGAGAATCTACACTATTCTGATGAATAGAATTATAGGACTTGGTGGGCCCCACCACAGGGTCCGGGTATTATCCATGTCCTATGGATCACCAAGTAAAAAATAAATTCTTTTTTTATTAAAGTTTGGAATAATTATCTAAATTTATTTATAACATGTATTTACGAGTGATTAAGTAAATACATAGATAAATATTAATCGGACAGATATTTATATCTTGGGTTTGATTAATATTATCAGGAGGTGCGGGTCAAGTTAGACTCATGTTTATCACGTAATATATATAATTATATATATTGCAGTTCAGTGATAAATAATAAATATTATTTATGGCATAATTTAATTTGTCATAAATATTTATTTATAATATATATATATATAGTTAATGTTTAATACACGGGGGTTTGGAACCCTTACCATGTATTTTAGATATTCCTTATATATAGTAAGAGAGAGGCTCTCCCCTAGAGATTATTCATCCCTTGGAATTGAGAGCCTCTCCCTCCTCCTCTGTTCTAGAGAGAGACTCTCTCAAACAAGAAAGTTATTCAAGTTCCACCTTCACGGATCGAAGATGCTAGTTTTTTGTGATCATCGCTGCGTCGAAGATCCACGCTAGCACCCGGATCTTGACGAATGGTGTGCGAGAAGATTTGCGAGGCGTGTGTGGCTGCTCTAGAGGGCTTCATCGTCAGAGTCTTCGAGCAATGATCGTCGGCGTCCTGCACGTCAATTCTGAAAAAGGTAAATGTTCAAGTTTATTTTTGTGCTCCTAAAGAACCTTGCTAAATCCTCGGACCAATCCGGGACAAGATCACCAGAGTTGACAGGGTTATGTCACTCCGGTGAAGCAGAAAAATTTTAAAATCCCAGCCCACTGGCTTCTGTTGCGTAGTCCCGGTACCCAACAGTGGTATTAGAGCGACGCAAGGTTTTTCTGAGTCAAAAACATTAAAATGAATTAAATTTAATTTTGGGGTGTTAAAACGGTTCATTCGGATTCGACCACACGTCATTTTGATTTTGAATGATTAATAAAGGATCATTTGATAAAATTTATCGGATCGATGTCGCAAGTTTTCAGTTTATTTGATGTTTATCTCAAATTGAGAATTAACATCAAAAATATTTTTTAATTATAAAATTTTATAAAAAATATCTTATTATGTTTATAATAAATATTTTATTATAATTTTATAATATATAAAATATTTTATTATAAAATATTTTCCACAGAAGTGTGTGGAAAAATTTTAATAATAAAATAAAGGAGACCAAGACTTGGGGGTTTTCCTCCTTTTTTATTAAAAAAAAGGAGAGAATAGAAGACCCCAAAATGGGGTCCTCGCCTTTTGTTTTAAAAAAACGGGGGGGGGGGTAAGACCCTTATGGGTCTTATCTCTCACGGTGCACCAAGGGAGGCTAAAACTTTAGGGCCTCCCTCCCCCTCCGCCGGTCCAGCTCCATGGCACGCCACCATGTGGCCTCCGCCGGACCAGCTCTATCCAGCCACCCAGACCCCGCATCGGCCTCCTCCTCTCCGCCACGAGCTCCCTCCGACTGGCCGCCCGACATCCGCGTCGGTCCAGCTCCACCAGGTGCTGCCGCCGGCCGGCCTTCGCCAGACCGCCCTCGGTCGGCCTCCTCGCTTCTGCCCCGTGCACACTGGCCACCCTGATCCCATGCCGAGCCACCTCTGGCCGGCCTCCGACTGCCGCGCCGGCCTCCCCTTCACCGGACCGCCCTACCCGGCGGCCTCCTCCCCTCGTCGTCCTCCTCCTCCAAGCCGCACCGGACCGTCTCCGTCCGGCCGCCCCGGACCTTCGCCGGCCTCCACCTCCTACGGGCCTCGCCGGACCAGCACCCTCCGGCCACCCCGAGCCCTCACCGGGCTCCTCCTCCGTTCCAGACCGGTTCTGTCCAGCCGACCCGAGCCCGCGCCTGACCGGACAGCAACTTCGTCGGCTCGCCAGAGCAGCGAGCTTCTGGGAGATTCAGCTGTCGCGGGAATCGTCGAACTCCGCGGTCACGCCGTGGTCACGCCACGGTCACCCTGCGGTCACCCCGCGGTCACCCCACGGTCACCCCGTGGTCACCCCGCGGTCACCCCGCGGTCACCCCGCGGTCATCCCGCGGTCACCCCGCAGTAACCCCGCGGTCACCGCGTGGTCACCCCGCGGTAACCCCGCGGTCACCTCGCGTTCACCCCGCGTTCACCCCACGGTCACCCTGTGGTCACGTCGCGGTCACGCCGCAGTCACGCCGTGGTCACGCCGCGGTCACGCCACAGTTCCAAGATGACATCCCTTGGCGGTAAGCAGTTCCGCTGGACTGCTCTCCGGCTAGAGGTAACCCTGCACTGAATTAATTTTAATTAATTTAGTTTTTTAAATTAAATTAATTGGAATAAATTCAAGGGTTTATATTTTTTTATCCTAAAAGATTAATTTAATTTAAGTATAGAATTAAATTAATGGTTTAATTTAATTTAATTTTTGGAATTAAAATTAAATTAAACAAATGGAACCGATAAAAGTAAATTATTTGAATTTAATCAAATTCATTTAATTTATTAAGACACCCTCACATAATTTAATTTTATTTCAATTTAATTTATTGCGCTTTTACCTCGACTGGACTTGAGCTATTGACAGACCTGTGTAAGTCTGGGATATATTTAATTATTTAATTATTTATTCAATGCGTGCGATGATTGTAATATTTAATTAGATAAATGACGGTCTGAAAATCGTCTTTTAATTCAAATAAGTATAAGGGTCTGCGTGTCCATTGCACCACTTGTACTTTGTACCCCAGACCCCCTTGCCTGCATGCGAGTATATTTGTATTTATTCGGAAACGATCCGAGAGTCATACCCCGCCAAGATGAGGCGGTAGTCCAGACAGGAGTTGGATGCTTTGCACTGGGCCCAACAGCGACACGAGTCATGTATCGACTCATGTATGGATTCCCCTAGGTGATGATTGATTAGTTATCGATCAATCATTATAGAATGCTCAAGACCAGTCAGAATTCATGATTTACTTTATGCATAATTTATTATTATATGCGACTGCATGATTATTTCATGATTACATAGGATAGTAAACAAGAGAAAATGCATAAAGTTGTGACGAATAATTATTATATTGAATGTTCAGTTATGAGCGCGACAACCCAGTTTGAACATAATAAATAGAAAAGGATTATATTTTTCAATTAATATTTAAAAATCCCTCAAAGATATATTAAGTCAAAATGCCTTCTATTTCTCACATCTAAACAAAACTGGTTCTTTGGGTGCTCATCCGCCTCAGTTGAGAGTGCCTCTTACTACCGGGGAGTTTCCATGTGAGAAATGGGTCGACTTAACTAAAGTGAGTAGTCAAGGATTATCCTTAGCTAAATTTCTATCACTTTAGAGTCAAGAGGTTGAGGGAATCAAGTTCAGATTCCAAAAGTTGGGACTTTACTCAACTACAGAATGAACCACAAGAACAAGTGGTTGGCCAGCATATAGCCTACCTCGAAACCCTTCAAGCAGTGTCATAGCCCTAGCTTGTAGACTACGAAGGGGGTTTCGATGATCCTTGCCACTAGAATGCTCAAGCGATAGAGTATTCCGAATCTAATAGTGAGGGCTATTAAGGTTCGTTAAAATAGTGGGAGACATTAAATGATATAATAATTTATTAATCATAAAATGTCAAAAAGGTAATCAAGACAAAGTACTAACTTCTAGATGTTTATCTGATGTAGATTCAAAATGGAAATCACCAACACCACTAGTACTTTATCACTACGATCAATCTTGGATAAAGAAAATATCCTAACTGGCAATAACTTCCAGGAGTGGTACAGGCGCTTTTGCATAGTACTACACCAAGAAAGGAAGTTTTATGTGCTGGAATCCCCAATTCCTGTTGAGCCTCCTCAGGGAGCAAGCAATATGGAAAAAGATAAGTGGAAAAAGCATGTAGACGATGTGCTTGATGTACAATGCATCATGTTGTCATCCATGTCCATCCAATTGCAAAAAATTCATGAGGAAGAGGACGCCTACAAGATGCTTTCACATCTCCAAGAACTATATGAGGAGATGGCTAGGCAAGAAAGGTATGAGATCTCAAGTGCACTTTATAAGTGCAGGCTAGCAGAAGGGCACCAAGCTGGTCCTCACGTACTCAAGATGATTGGGTATATTGAGAGGCTTGAAGCACTTGGGTTCAAACTAAACCAAGAACTAGCAGTGGATCTCATTCTTGCCTCTTTACCATCAAGCTTCTTGACTTTCATTATGAATTATAATATGAATGATATGAAAAAGTCACTTTCGGATCTTTTGGCTTTAGTTCGCCAAGCTGATAAGGACATGAAAAACACCAATACATCTATCCTTATGGTGAATAAGAAAAAAAAAGGGCAAGGAAAAGGGGTCTAAGGCCATGTCAAGGCCAAAGACACCAATGCATCGTCCTGCCAAGAAGCCAAATATTCAGAGGCAAATTAATGAGTAGGAAGCTGTCTGCTTTGGATATGGAAAGAAAGGCCACTGGAAGAAGAATTTCCAAGCGGGGAAGAAGAAGCAAGTTTTCACTTCTGCTTCAGGTATTTTTTTCATTGAAAGCAATCTATATTTATCTACAAGTTGGGTATTGGATACGGCATGTGGCTCACTCATTTGTATTAATTTAAAGGAACCAAGTAGGTTTAAGAATATTGTAAAAGTTCAAGTGGATCTCCGAGCTGAAAATGGTGCAAGTCTGGTGGCCTTGGCAGTGGGAGACTATCACTTTACTTTACCAACTGGTTTGGTTCTTGTTTTAAACAATTTCTATTATGTACCGTATGTTACCAGAAACATTATCTCTGTGTCATGTTTAGAAACTATGGGTTTTTATTTCAAGTTTGGAAATAAAAGTTGTCTCTTTTATAGGGATAACATATGTTATGGTATGGCACATCTTAACAATGGTTTATATATACTAGAACTAGAAAACTCAGTAATGTATATCAATGACAAAAACAACCAACATGACTCAAATAACACCCGCCTATGGAACTTTAGGCTTGGTCATGTAAATGAGAAGTGATTACAAAGATTACATCAAGAAGGGTATCTAGACTCGGTATAGTTAGAACACTTAGATGTATGTGAAGCTTGTTTACAAGGAAAGATGACCAAAGCACCTTTCTCAGGAAAGGGAGAAAGAGCCAATGTAGTACTGGAATAAATACATACCGATGTATGTGGTCCATTTCCAGTAGAGGAAATGGGTAGTTTTCTATACTTCATCACTTTTACTGATGATTATAGTAGGTATGGCTATATCTAATTAATGCGGTATAAGTCAGATTCCTTTCGATTCTATAAGGAATACCAAAATGAAGTAGAAAACCAACGTGGTAAGAAGATAAAAGAACGTCTCTTAGACCGAGGCAGAGAATATATTAACCAAGATTTCATTGATCACTTGAAAGAGTGTGGGATAGTATCCCAAATCACTCCTCCTTATACACCACAATGGAATGGTGTTAATGAGAGGAGGAATAGAACCTTGCTTGACATGGTCAGATCAATGATGAGTCATACAAATCTTCCATTGTCCTTTTGGGGATACGCCTTACAGACATCAGCATATACCATTAACTGAGAACCAACTAAAGCCACAGATGGGATTCCATATCAGTTATGGTATGGAAGGAAACCCAATATGACACACATGCATGTGTGGGGGTGCAAGGCATTTTTCAAGACTTTACCAAGTGACAAATTAGCATCCAGAAGCACTAAGTGCATCTTTATAGGTTATCCTGTGGAAACTTGAGGATACTACTTATATAACCCTTTAGATAGAAAAGTCATTGTGGAATGATAAGCCACATTTCTAGAAAGGGATCACATTTCTACTGGAAATAGTATGAGCAAGATTGACTTCGATGAAGTTAATGCTCCAGATGTACAAGAGTTGGTAGAGGAACAATCTCTATAAGAGAAAGTGGAAGAAGAAATTGTTCCTGAGACATAGATATTGCATAGGTCTATGTGAGAGGTTAGAGAACCAGAGCGTTATGGTTTTCTTGTCACCGAGTCAGGTGACACAATATTTCTTGACGATGATGAACCTCTAACCTACAAGGAAGCAGTATAAGGCAAAGAAGCTGCAACATGGCAAGAAGCCATGAATTCTGAGATGGATTCCACTTACCAATATCAAGTTTGGATTTTGGTAGACCCTCCAGCTGAGGTAAATCCCATTGGATGCAAATGGGTATTCAATAAGAAACTGGACATGGATGGTAAGGTTAATACCTTTAAATCAAGACTAGTTGCAAAGGGTTTTAGACAACGTCAAGGCATTGACTATGATGAAACCTTCTCACCAGTGGCAATGCTTAAATCCATCAGAATATTGCTTGAAATAGCAGCCTTTTATGATTATGAAATTTGGAAAATGGATGTCCAAACTTCTTTTCTAAATGGGAAGTTGGTTGAAGACGTTTATATGACTCAACCTGAAGGGTTTGTTAAGTCAAATAATTCCAATAAAGTGTGCAAGTTGCAGAGATCCATGTATGGATTGAAGCAGGCATCAAAATCATGGAATGTACAGTTTGATGAGGCCATAAGATATTTTGGTTTTGTCAAAAATGAAAGCGAGCCTTGTGTCTATAAAAAGGTTGAAGGGAATGCTATTGTTTTCATAGTTTTAAATGTTGATGACATATTAATCATGGGAAATGAGGTGCAAGTATTACTGTTAGTTAATACTTGGTTAAATGAATGTTTCTCCATGAAAGACTTAGGTGAAGCAGCCTACATTCTAGGGATCAAGATCTATCGAGATAGATCTCAAAGGATTCTTGGCCTAAGTCAAAGTACATATATTGACAAGGTACTCAAAAGGTACAATATGGAACAATCCAAGAGAGGATTGTTACCTATGTCACATGGTGTAAATCTCTCCAAGAAAATGTATCCACAAACACAGGAGGAGATTGATAGAATGAGTAGAGTCCCTTATGCTTAAGCAGTGGGTTCTATCATGTATTTCATGCTATGTACTAGGTTTGATGTTTCCTTTGCATTAAACATGGTGGGTAGATATCAAGCCAATCCAGGGGAGCTGTACTGGACAACTATTAAAACTATCCTTAAGTACTTGAGGCGTACTAAGGATATGTTCCTGGTGTATGGAGGAGATGAGGAACTAGTTGTAAGTGGATACACTGATGCTAGTTTCTAGATAGATCATGATGATATGAAATCACAATTAGGATACATCTTTTGCCTAAATGGTGGTGCAGTGAGCTGGATAAGCTCAAAGCAAGATGTGGTTGCTGATTTTACAGCAGAGTCTGAATATATTGTAGCTTCCGATGCAGCAAAGGAAGTAGTTTGGATATGTAGATTTATCTCCGACATTGGTGTGGTACCTAGAAGTGCAGACCCTATCCAAGTATATTGTGATAATACTATTGTAGTGGTGCTTGCCAAGGATCCTAGGTCTCACTAGAGGACAAAGCATATTCTTCGGAAGTTTCATCTCTTGAGGGATTTTACTCAAAGAGGTTAAGTGACAGTTAGTAGAGTAGCCATAGAGGAAAACTTCACAGACCCCGTGACTAAAGCCATTTCTCAGCAGAATCATGATTCACATGTGAGAGCTAGCGGATTGAAACCTGTTAGCAGTTTTCTCTAGTGCAAGTGGGAGTGTTGAAAGTGGGTGCCCTAGACCCAACTTATATTGTACTTTTATTACTGTTACATGTATTCAGGATGTTTTATACATGTTTTTATCTCTACATGATAGTGTAGATACTTATGCATCCATTTTATTAATGGAAATGTCCTTAGATTACCTATCGCATCAAATGGTTATAGCAGGTCCCAGGCTATAATGAGAACCCTGAGATTCCATGACAGTAATCTTAAAGTAACGTCCTATGGTCCAGTTACATCATTCTGAAAGGATACAGATGATGTGTGACCATCAGGTGTTTGGGGCTCATAAGCATTGAGACTTCATCTCATGAATTTCTCACTTGATGATCTCTAGCTATCGAGATCATGAGGACAGAGCTGCTTAATAGGAACACCGCATGTTTCTAGTGTCATTGGTCATTCCTATCTACTGACATGTTTAATGGTATCCTAACTTGAGATAATTATCAATGAATGTCATTTAATTGCATACATTTTCTATAAGGCGAAAACCATGGTGACAAGTCTTGGTGAGGTAGTTTATATCGGGTACGTCATTAATGGCATGGCATTGATTGAATGATCAAGAAAGGATTTGTCACTTCTGAGTTTAGGAAGATATATATCGGGCCTGGTTGATTAGGATGGTTGCACCTTCATTAAATCCATGGCCATGGTAGTGGAAGGTAAGACCGTCTGGACAAATCAACAAACAAAATAAAGCGAATAAAGAATGATGACACTAAGTATGCATTCTGCTTTATTGAGATATCTATGATGAAGAGATTAGATTACACAGACTGTGTTCGTAGGAAGGTAGTCATTGCTTTGACTTTAACTTATCTCTATAGGGGCCTCGATGGGTTTCTAGACCCCGCTCTAGGTCAGTGATATTATTCACTACTATTGAGATAAGGTCCTAGAGGGTCACACACAACAGTGCTTTGAGAATCTTCCCTATTCTGAGGAATAGGATTATAGGACTTGGTGGGCCCCACCATGGGGTCCGGGTATT
Organism: Viscum album; assembly: GCA_963277665.1. Lineage (NCBI taxonomy): Eukaryota > Viridiplantae > Streptophyta > Magnoliopsida > Santalales > Viscaceae > Viscum > Viscum album. The sequence continues at coordinate 1,968,130,794 of OY728119.1, read as the reverse complement.
ATCCAAGTCCTATGGATCACCAAGTAATAAATAAATTCTTTTATTACTCAAGTTTGGAATAATTCGCTGAATTTATTTATAACATGTATTTACGAGTGATTAAGTAAATACATAGATAAACATTAATCGGACAGATATTTATATCTTGGGTTCGATTAATATTATCAGGAGGTGCGGGTTGAGTTAGACTCATGTTTATCACATAATATATATAATTATATATATTTTAGTTCAGTGATAAATAATAAATATTATTTATGGCATAATTTAATTTGTCATAAATAATTATTTATAATATATATATATATAGTGAATGTTTAATACACAGGGGCTGGGAACCCTTACCGCATATTTTAGATATTCCCTCTATATAGTAGGAGAGAGGCTCTCCCCTAGAGATTATTCATCCGTTGGAATTGAGAGCCTCTCTCTCCTCCTGTGTTCTAGAGAGAGACTCTCTCAAACTTTCAAGTTGTTCAAGTTCTTCCTTCACGGATTGAAGATGCTAGTTTGTGGTGATCATCGCTGCGTCGAAGTGTGCGTTGAAGATCCGTGCTAGCACCTGGATCTTGACGAATGGCGCGCGAGAAGATATGCGATGCATGTGTGGACCATCTAGAGGGCTTCGTCGTCAGAGTCTTCGAGCAACGATCATCGGCGTCCTTCACGTCAATTCTGAACAAGGTAAATGTTCATGTTTATTTTTTTTCTCCTAAAGAACCTTTCGAGGTCCTTGAACCAAGCCGGGACAAGATCACCGGAGTTGACATATTTATATCACTCCGGTGAAGCAGAAAAATTTTAAAATCCTGGCCCACCGGCTTCCGCTGCGCAGTCCCGGTACCCAACAACAGTTCCTTAGAATCTGATTTTCCTAGAATTGAGAATCTGATTTATCTTAAAATCAGACTCCAATTTGTTTTAAAATCTGACTCTGATTTCTTCAAAAATCAGACCCTGATTTATTCTGAAATTGGACTTCGATTTCCTCAAAAATTAGACTCTAATTAAGCCTGAAATCATACTCTAATTTCTTTTGAAATCAGACTCTCATTTCTCCTGAAATCAAACTCTGATTTCTTCAAAAATCAAACTCTCATTTCTCCTAAAATATGACTTTGATTTCTTCTGAAATATGACTCTGATTTCTTCCAAAATCAGACCATGATTTCTTTAGAAGTAATACTCCAATTTCTTATGAAATTAAACTTTTATTTCTTCTAAAATCATACTTCGAATTCATTATAAAACAGATTAGGAATTCTTATGAATTTAGACTCTGAATATCTATTATTTCAGAATATGATTGTTCATATTTTTAGACAAAATTTCTAACTTCCTTAAGAATATGATTAAATGATTTTCTTATAGTTGCCTAATTTCTTTAAATTAACATTTCATTTTATGGGATCCTAAAATTGTTAATGTTTATTAAGATTAAATTTTTTTCCTTACATATTTTTGTTTCTTAAACATGGTAATGTTCCCCATGTTTTCTTACATGAAACGATATTGTACAATCTTTTTCTAACTAACCATTGGCTGAGTGAAATGTGTACCGGTCCCTCTGAGATTTAAAAAAAATATGACCGTTGTAGGAGGGAGATGATTGTTGGAACCTTTTCCTATAAATACCCCATCCATTTGAAGATTCTAAAAGATTTTACACATCTAGATATTACATGTTGTTATGTTGTGAAGTGATTTCTAGAGAGAGAGATACTTATGCTTTGTGTAAAAGTTATGAACAACATGTTTACGCTATGAAAAACTTTTTCAGCCAGCTTAGTCTCACTCTGATTATTGATGTAAACAATCAATGGATTTTGAGGATAGTAAGACAGAGGTGTCGGCTACCATAAAGGTCAAGGACTTCTAGGGACAGGAAGACATAGGTACCGACTAACTTAAAGTTATAGGACTTTCTGGGATAGAAGAATAGATTTTGATATTCTTATCAAGGTATAACCCTTGTGTGGGTAAGACAAGATTTCCTAAAAGTATAAATCAAGGGACCTTTATCTAGGGTTTTTGTTCACCCTACACTTTGGGTTAAAATGTTTCCAGCTTTTTTAATTGTTTTTTACAATATTTTATTTCCAATTTATTTTTGTAAATAAAAAGTATAACTTTCTTATAATTTATTATACATTCTTATTCTTTTATATTCTGATTTAATTTGATTCTATATGCTTTAATGTAGAAAATTTATTTAAGAGAAACTTTCTTAAGTTTCTCTATGATAAACTTGTTTAATTTTAAGTTATTTATAATTGAACCTAGGCCCTTCCAATTATCCCTTTTTTTAAGAAAATAATAGGGTTTTTGAATTCACCTTGTTTAAATTTGTTAAACATATATTTCCTTGAGGTTAAAAAAATGTTTTTAAACTTACAATTTACCACCCATTTAATTGAGCATCTACATCAACATTTTGATCCTACAATGGTTTCAGTGGAGGTCTCTGAAATACTTACAATTACTTATAAGTTTTCTTTCTCAACCTTTCTTTCTTAACATTACTTGTTTAAGTTTTTCTTAAACATTTTCTTTTTTCATAAATTTTTTTCCTACTAAATAGTTTTTTGGAAAAGATATTTTTCATTTTCTTATAGAATTGTAGGAATGAACGTTGGTTATATAGACAATTTAAAACCTACAAGACCCCAAATTTTTTTAGAAATGATTATGAGTACTTGAGAGATAGGTTGAAGACTTTTATTATCAATAACGATGTTGATAAATTTTTTATGCTTACTGGAGACTAGAAGATTCTTGACAATGAAATTAGAACATTCAAAAATAAGGATAAATAAGAATATCAGCTGAACTACAAGGTACACAATACTTTAATATGTTCCATTTCCAGTAATATCTATAGTAAAATATCCTCTTTTAAAGCATCCAATATTTTCTAGAGGAAACTTGAATTTACGCACATTGGAACTTCAAAAGTGATAGAGACCAGAAGAGCTATGCTTAGAACTAAATATCAGGGATTTATGTTTCCTTATGGAGAACCAGTTTAAAAGTGCAACAAAGGTTTATGAATATCATCAACAACCTTAAAAATATATAAGAGAAAGAACTTCATGATTATGTTCTTGGGTACAAGATAATTGATATCATACCCAATGAGTGGGAATCTAAAAGTACAACTACAGATGAAAATAGAAAAGTATTTAACATCACTCTTAGTGAGTTATTTGGAACTCTTCTTCAGCATGAAAAAATAATGAAGAGAGATGTAGATTTTAATAAGATTAATAATGATAACTAAATTGTTTTGTTTCACTACTACATATAAATCCAAGACTCTATAAAGGATAATTAGATCTAAAGCTGAGAAAGCTATTGTAGTATCTAAATCATGTGACAGTGATCATTCTGAGAATGAACTATCCAATATTTCTCAAAGGATGAACAAGATTGTGTTAAAGAATGGTTTTTATTATATATTTAAGAAAAAAGATAGAAAGGATAATCAAGATTCATAAGTAACTTGTTATGAATGAAAAAGAGCTGGTCATATCAGACCTGATTTTCTTATGCTCAAGATGAAAGATAGGAAGGATAAGCATTCTTTAAAGGAATAGAAATAATTAATACATATATAAGGCTAAGAAAGTACTAAAGGATAATGACACATTATTTACCAATGATTGTGAATTTTTAGATTAATCCTCAGAATTTGAATATTCTTATCAGAGGAATATTGGTCTTATAGCCAGATTACCTATTGAAAATCATTTTCTTATAGATAAGGTACACAATTCTGAATCTTTAACCAATATTTCTTTAAGTTATAATTTTCTTAATGAAGAATGTTATGAATATTCATATGAAGAATCATCCTCATCAGAACAAAAGACCTTACATTCATTTGAAGAAGACTTTATATTTGATAAATTACTTAAGAATGAGAACTATAAGATAAAAAAGAAGTTATATAAAGAAAATTCTAAAATTTTTGTTTTTTAAAAAGAAGTATATGATCTTTCAAAAGATCTTGATCAAAAAACCCTTGATTTTGATAATATTTCTAAAAATCTTAAGGAAGTTAACTCTGATAAGGATAAGCAATCTAAGGATCTTGAAAATGTTATTTATAAGAAAAAAATTAGAGAATAACATAAATTATAAAACTAATGACTATGAGGATAAAAATTTATTCATCAGACTAAAATCTGAAATATTTTCCTTAAATAAACTTTTATTAAACATTACATCATGAAGGAGATAATTTGTCAAAATGTATTCACAACTTCTTTCTCTATGGAATAGTTCTGGATTTGGTTATTCTCACTCAAAACTAGTTTTTAGTCACAATTATTTTGTTCCCCAAAGTGATCCTTTTTGCACTAAGTTTCAATGTGGTAGACATTGGGAGAAAAATGTTATTTTAATAAAATTAAATCCTTAGTTTTTCATAATTCTTATTTTTCTATGAAAATGTGGATACCTAAAATTTTACTTTTTAATATTTCTGGATCTAAGAAAGTTTGGATTTTGAATGTCTAAATATATTTTAGGAAAACAAAGGAAGTTCCAACAACAATACAAGGTACAGTGATAGTGGATATTCATAACACATGACTAGTAACAAAAACTTCTTTGAAAATATTATCAAGACTAAAGGAGGAAAAGTAACTTTCGGAGGAAATTATCAAGGAGAAATTTTTTGTATATGTAACATTGTTCTTCTTGAAAGAGAATTAATTTAAAATTTGTTATTTGTTAAAGGTATTATGCACAACCTTATAAGCATAATATAATTGTGTGATGAATATTACCTTGTGAATTTTTGTAATTATAAATGCCTAGTACACAATTCTAAGGAATAGTTTATTCTCTCTACCCATGTGCATGATAATGTTTTTACACTTAACTTAAAAAACCATAGGATCCAAGGCCTTCCTTTCATTAGTGCAATGGAAAATCAATCTTTGTTATAGAATAGATGGCTAGGACACTATAGTATTATGAACAAATGAAAACTACCAAAGAAAAGTCTTTTTAAGGATATATCAGAGCATAGGTTTTACTCTTCAAAAGCTTTTGATCCTTATCAATATGGAAATTAACATAAGTCAATATTTAAACCAATTAATGAAGTATAAACTTCTAATTCATTATAGCTAGTTTATATGGATCTTTTCATTCCAATATAAAATATATGTATTGGAGGAAAATACTATGTATTTGTTTTAGTTGATGATTACACTAGAGTTACTTGGGTCTATTTTCTAAAAAATAAGTCTGAGACCTTTTCTTATTTTAAATATTTTTTAACCAAATTTAAAAATAAGAAAAACCTTCTATTAATAAATATCCGTAGTGATCATAGGGGAGAATTTGAAAATTCATATTTTGAAAAAAAAATTGTAAGAAAGGAATTACTCATAACTTATCAACTCTAAGAAATCCTCAACAAAATGGTGTTCTTGAAAGAAGAAATTGAATTCTTCAAAATATTACTAGAACCATGTTGAGTGAATATTATAGTCCTAAAAAAATTTGGGATGAATCCATTAGTATCGATTTCTATACTATAAATCGAGTTTTTGTCAGACCTTTTCATAATAAAACACCTTATTAATTGTGGACTGGAAGAAAACCTAATGTTTCTTACATCAAAGTATTTGGATGAAAATATTTCATCTTAAATACTAAAGATAACTTAAATAAATTATCACCCAAATCTGATGATGGAATTTTCTTAGGTTATTCCACTACCTCTAAGGATTAATGAGTTTTAAAAAAAATTATTGTACTATTGAAGAAACATTGCATGTTAAATTTGATGAAACTGGTCCTTTTATTTTTAAACAACTCCAACCTATATCTCCAGATGTTTTTTCAAAAACTGATTATCAACCTTTTATAGAAAATTATTCTCATAAAGAAAAAACAAAAGAAAATATTTCTGAAATATTTACCCCAGAAGATTTTGTACCTTATGTTGAACAGGTTTTATGAAATCCCAATCAGTTGTTTTATAAGAATCATCCCGGGGATAGTATCATTGGTGATATAAATCAACTGGTAAGGACTACAAGTTCTTTAATTAATGAATTAGAACATTTATCATTTCTTTCCCAATTAGAACCTAAAATTTGCTATGAATCTTTAGTTTTTTATGATTGTATTAAATCTATGAACGATGAACTAAATGGATTTTAATGGAACAAAGTCTAGAACATGGTTGAAAGACTTAAGGAAAATTATATAATTGGAGTAAAATGGGTTTTAAAAAATAAATGTGATGAAAATGGAGTCATTTTAAGAAATAAATAATGACAAGTTACATAAGGTTATAATCAACAATAAGTAATATAATATGAATAAACCTATGCTCCAGTATCTAGACTTGAATCTATTAAAATTCATATTCTCCATGCAGCATTATTTAATTTTAAACATTTTCAAATTGAAATGAAGTGTTATTTCCTTAATGGATATGTTTAAGTGGAAGTTTATGTTGAACAACCTCTTGGATTTGAAGACACAAAACCTACTAAAAATGTTTTCAAACTTACCAAAGATTTATATGGACTTAAACTTTCCCCTAGAGCCTAGTATGATAGAATTACAGGTTTTTTGTTACAAAACAATTTTTTTAAGGGAACTAATGATCCAACCCATTTTATAAATAAATATAAGAAAATTTTTGGATTGTTCAAATTTATGTTGATGAAATTATATTCGGATTAGCTCATTAATCTTTAACTGATCCATATGTGAATCTTAAGAAATCTGAGTTTGAAATTAGTATGATGGGTGAGTTAACATTTTTCCTTGGTTTTCAAGTTTCTCAAAAACATAAGGAACTTATATATCTCAATATAAGTATATTAAGGATATTATTAAAAGGTATGGATATTAAAATACAAAAAGTATAAGTACCCTAATCGGTACCTCAAACACTCTTGACCTTGATGAAGATGGAAAACCAATAAGTCAATAATCTTATAGAGGTGTGATTGGAAGTTTATTATACTTAACAGCTAGTCATCTAGACATACTTTTTTTAGTATTCTTCTGTACAGGATATCAATATAATCCCAAATAATCCCATTTAAAATCAGTGAAAATAGTTTTACACTCTTTAAAGGGAACCATCGATTTAGGACTTTTCTATTCTTCTGGAAATCATTTTTATTTAAAAAGTATTTCGGGTGCTGATTTTGGTGGGTGTAGAATGGATAGGAAAAGTACATCCAAAATATAACATTTATTAAGAGATTCATTAGTTTCTTGATCATTCAAGAATAAACACTCAATATCACTTTCCACTACTGAATCTGAATTTGTTGTAGTTGGAAGTTGTTGTGCCCAAGTGTTGTGGATACAACACACACTCACAGTCTGTGGATTGAGTTTTACCAAAACAAAAATAATGTGTTATAGTACTAGTTCCATTACCCAAAGTAAAAACCCTACACATCACTCTCATGAAAATCACATAGATTTTAAGCATCACTTTCTTAGGGATCACACACTTAAAGGGGATATCATTTAACAATCTATCCAAATAGAAGACCAACTAGCAGACATTTTTACAAAAAATTTACCGTCTGAAAGATTTGAATACATTAAAAAAGTTAAGAATGATAACCATAAGGTAATCATCCATATTAACTTTTTTTCAAAACAATATCCTCACATTAACATACTCCTTTTCATAGGGGGTACATTTTTTTTAAAATTTTTCTTTTCGGGACCTAAAAATTTTCTTTCCTTAATAAATTTTTTAGAACCTAATTTGTTTCCCATAATAAAATCTTTGGAACCTAAGTTATTTATGAAGAACCTTATCAATTTTGACAATTATTTCTAAGAAATATGGAAGGTATGTTTCCCTACATAAATATATTTAATTTTTTTATTGCTATTTTAATATTGTTTTAAGAAAACTTTCTTGGATTCACTTTCCTTAAATCTGATTTTTCCTTAAAACTTATAAAGATAATAACCTTAAAAATAATTCTTCAGCATTGAAATCAACTATCATATTAGATCAACCTAATCTCAATTGTTGGACTAATTCAAGAATATGAATTATCACTGCGAATCCTATATAAATGACTCCCCTATTCACGTACCACATTGGTTGTCACGGTGTTTTTTGTATTGAAACTCTTCCTCCCTTAAAATCAACTATTTAGTTTTCTCTATTTCTTTAAGATCTAAATGTATTTTGATGTTTCATTACAAAATTGGATGTCCTCCAACAAGGAATTCAAGGATTTTTTAATTTATTGAGAAAGGTTGGTGGACTCTAATTTCTTTCCCAAATATGATTCTTTGATTTTAAGAATCATTAAGATGAATGGATGTGAAAGCCTTTTCATTTCCAAACCAAATAATTAGGATCTAGTTTATCCTGATATCCTTAATGAATTATATGACACGGTTAGTTTTTATGTATGAGGAGTAATAGATATTTTTTTGTTCAAAGTTTATGGAAAAACTTATTCTTTATCTTTCAAAAAGGCAGCTAGTATTTTGGATATTCCTTACAAAGTAGAGGCTATCTTTGGTTGTCACAACTTACCAGACAAAGAAGGATCTTTTGAGAAGGTTAAGTAAATTGATTTCCTTAGTCTTAAATGATTTAATTCACCGAAGATAAATCATCTTTCAACCACCTTTATATTGCTATCTCTATAGATGCAAAGATTTATAATTTTGAGAAAAGGAGATAAGGATTCACTTAAGAAATGAGATGTCTTCAAGATGGATTCATTAGTGAATCTAAGGAAGATAAATCTCATCAAGTACTTTCTCTTGAAAATAAGAAATATCAAGAACATAACCCTCATGTATCTGATCATAATGTATCCAGTAATATTGATGAATATCATTGTACTTTTCATAGAATCAATTAAAATTCCTTGTAGCTTAAAACTTACAGTTTTTAAGATAATGTTATTGAGTGGTGATACTCTAAAAAGGATGAAAATTGGTTTCAGTAATAAGAAATAAGAGTTATTTTATCTTCCTGGTGATCAAGAAACTAGCAAGAAAGGATAAGTATGAGATACTACCAAGTAAACCCCCAAGAAAATAAAAGATAATGAACCGGAACTGAAAGAGAAAACACCATTACCGGAATAAATATCTACTCCACCTAATCCAAAAAAGAAAAAAACTTTTTTTGATAAAGTGGTAGTTAAATGGAGAGAGAAGAAGAAGAAAAAGAAATAGGGAGATTTTGTTTTTGGGTTAGACCCTGCTGAGGCTAAGTCCGTAAAGATTCAAGCAGCTGAAGAACTTGAGAATCAAGCTAAAGGGAAGAAGTAAAAGAAGAATATTTCAGAAGCCTGTATTGTTCGATATTTTCATAAATTTACTGAGAAGTCATCTAAACAAGTTCGGGTACAATACTATTTCTTACAATAATTATTTAAAATTGAAACTCCAGGTGAAGATAAGAGAAAGAAAGTTTTAATTATGAAACCCATTGTTGAAGAAAAATTAGTTTAGCAAGAACAAGAAGAAGAAAAAGTGGAAGAGGATAGTGATGATTTTATCGTGATGGAGGAAGAATACAAAGAGGAAAAAAGTCCTTCTAACAAGTTGTCGATCAGAACTTCCTAAGATGAATTAACCAAGATCATTTAAGAAGCTCAATCAGTTCCGAAAAATGGTGATCCTCAGGATGAGGTTGATGAACCTTAAAATAATGAGGGTAGTAATCATGATTTTATTCATCCTAATGGTGATAATAAAATTTGTGAAAAAGATTCTAATAAATAATTTGTTATTGATCATAAAATAATTAATGTTTCTGATAATGAGTATGAGACTCTGAAATTTGAGAAGGCAATATCTAAATTTGAGAAAGATAAGAAGCTGATTTTTGATTCCCCAAAAAAAGATAAAGTTAAAAAATCAAGGAAGTATTTTGTAGGAACATCAAATAGGAAAGTAGAAGAGTAAGATAAATTTTCCTCACAAACAAAGGAATCTTCTTTAGAATCCTCATCTTCCCTAGCACAAGATTTTGTCATTCAGCCCTTAAATAAGGTTGTGAATACCATTCAATTATTCCCAAGTATTGATTCTAGGTGTCTGCTTCTTCAACAAACAATCAATCAAAAAATCAGATTCAATAAGTATTCTCATGGAAATGTTTTTAAAACGTGAAGACAATTTTAAGACATTTCAGATAGGTTATAATACTCACAAGAGATCTTTCACGGAGATAACCAAGTGTTCTAAGTTAGTGACTGATGATATGAAAATCATTGATCATTTCAATTATTCCGTAAAGTATTCCTTTTATAAGTCATGTGACACGATCAGGAACCATACAACCTTTCCTTTAGAGAAGATAAATCAAGAGCAATCTGCTCGAATTCAAGAATATAAATACCTGAATGGAAAACTGAATTTTGTTGCTTTGAATCTAAAAAGGGAAAGGTAACTTAGGGAAGAGATGGAAAAAAAATCAAAGAACAAGAAAATTTGATAAGGACTCAAGGTAAAATTATTAAGTATCAAGAAGGAAGAATAAATATTTTTGAAAATAAAAGTTAGGATCAAGATCAGTTGATCAAGAAGATTGAATAATATCATAAAGAGATGAAGAAGTTTAAGGCATCCCTAAAAAAGCTCATGTTGAAGGAAAATAAGGATGACTGATTTCTTAAATCTGATCTTTTTTTTTATTTTCCTTGTAAAAAATATTTCTCATCATATTTAAATTTCTTATCTTTCCATTGTATTGTTTTTTATATTCTTATCATTTTAGGTACAATTTTTTTCTTTCCCTCCATTCCTTTTTGAAAACCACAAAGGGGGAGAAAATAATGATAAAAAAGAATATTAAGAAAGAATATTTCTAAGTAAGGTGTAGATTACATAAAGAAGATATTATTATGAAAGAAGAGGTAACCTTTCTAATAAATACAAGAATTTGATCTTAAGGTATATCAAAACCTAAGGGGGGGGGGGTTACTTGTATTCATTATATATTATAAAACATTAAAGGGAGATAAGTATTTATTTTAATGTTTAAAAATTGAAAAACTATTTCCTTATATTCTTCTTCAAAAAGTTTCTTGTACCTTCCAAAATGGGGAGATTGTTGAGTAAAAAAGTTCCCTTATGACTTTTCCAATCCTTTATGTTTTGAAAATCACAAACACAATTTCTTAAGGAAAATTTTCTTTCTCTAAGAAATATTTTCCTGAGGAAAATTTTTTTTCTCTAATTTTTTTTGACTTTACCTATGGTTTTCATTATCTTACCTAATTTTTTCCAAAACCAATACTAACTATCTTTTTCATAAGTCAAAAAATTGGATCGTTACCTAACTTGGAAACTTACAGTTCCTTATTATCCGATTTTCTCATAATCGAGACTCCAATTTCTCCTAAATTTAGAATTTGATTTCTTATAAAATCAGACTATGATTTCATCTAAAATCAGACTCTGATTTATTTGGAAATCAGACTATGATTTATTTAGAAATTGGACATCGATTTCTTCAGAATTCCAACTGTCATTTCTTTAAAAATCATACTCTGATTTCTCCTAAAATTATACTCCAATTTCTTTTGAAATCATTCTCGAATTTCTCCTAAAAACCAACTCTGATTTCTCTTGAAATCGGACTCCAATTTCTTCAGAAATTAGACTCTGGTTTCTTCTAAAATCATATTCTGAATTAATTATAAATCAGATTCTGAATTCATCGGAATTCAAACTCTAAATATCTATTATTTCATATTCCAATTTTTCATACTTTTAGACATTGTTTCTCACGTCCTTAAGAATCTGATTAAATGCTTTTATTATAGTTACCTCATTTTCTTAACGTAACATTTCATTTTATCAGATCTAAAACATGTTAATGTTTCTTAAGCATAATTTTTTTTCCTTTTATATTTTTGTTTCTTAAACATGGTAATGATTCCCATGTTTTCTTATATCACTACTAGAATGTGGGTTTTTCCCCACAGTTACATACCAACGGTTTCATAGAACCATTGGTAAAGGAGGTTTTTCCCAACGGTTCATTAGAACCGTTGGCATAGATGTTCCCTAGGAGGTTTTTTCCCAACGGTTCATGAGAACCGTTGGGATAGATGGCTTTTACCAACGGTTCATGAGAACCATTGGGATAGGTGTGGATAGGTGTGAGGTTTTTGCCAACGGTTCATCAGAACCGTTGGGATAGATAGCTTTTCCCAACAGTTCATGAGAACCGTTGGGATAGAGGTATTCTTTGGGGAGGTTTTTCCCAACGGTTCTAGAGAACCGTTGGGATAGATATGCATATGCCAACGGTTTTTAAAAACCATTGGAAAAGGTTCTCCCCAAATTCCCAGCCACCTGTTCTCTCCCCCATTCGCGATACACAACCCAAAAACGGGAGTAGCAGCCGATTTAGGTGATTTTGGAGGTACTGACAGCCGGACCTTGAATCTTCCAGCTCTTCTTTAGGTTATTCTTCTTCTTTATCTGAAAACGTATTCAAATGTTTGGATAGTATTTAAAAGTATTTTCATTTTTCCCATCAGTTTAGGCGATTTTGGAGCTACTGCCGGCCGGACCAGCCTAAGGGTGAGTTTTCTTGAAAATTCCTTTTTGGATTTTACCCCTTGAACATGGGATGTCATTTGTGAAAGGTTATATAAATCGAATTGATTGTTCGATTTCTGAATTGAATTGTAAATTAAATTAATTAAGGGTATTTTATGGTTTGCATTCCCCTTTTAACACATGAATGCCAATTATTTTTTAACACATGTTTTAATTGTATTGCCTTGCCAATGTGAGTAAAGTAGAGACTATGCTATGAATCTATGAAATTGGATTGAATTTATCTTATATTTTATGTTACCATGTTAGATATATTATAACTAATGCATGTGATATCTTTATAGTCTTGTTAGGAGTGTTCTATTAAAAATTCCCATGTGAGTGCTTGAATTTTCATTGAATTGCTAGCCATTATGAGTTATGTTGAGACCATGATATGGAACTGATTGATTAAGCAAGGGAATCTCATTATCTTGTCATTAAAACATGAGTAAATGAAGCTTCATTCCTTTCAGGTTATTATTTGATTGAGTCGCCATTTTGAGGTGAGTTGTATTAAATACCTTTGTTTTTGACCTTGTTATGTTTAATGAATTGTTTAAATGAAATGGAATTCATTAAATGATTAATAGTAAATAGTGATACATGGAATCTATTAGGATTCCAGGTATATAATCTTGTTTCTATTAACTTATACGCTTTATGTGATAAATGGATTCATAGTGGAATTCCGCGGATAGACTCATTTCTTTGAATATTGATTAAGCCATGGGTGATACATGGATCCAAGGGAGGGATTCCATAGATAGACTTATTCAATGTAGAATTATATTCCAATTGATACATGGATTCTTATGATAATTCCATAGATAGACTTATTGAATGTAGAATTATATTCCAATGCTATGCGTCTTGTGTGGTGGTGGTGTGGTTTATGTGTTTTATGGTAGTAGTGAAGTGTGTGATTATGTAGTTAATGTGAACCCATAGGTTGTGTATTTTGTGCTATCTATATATCATGTATTTTTATGTTATTTCTACACATTCCCAACCAGAGTTGGATAAACTTACTAACGATCAGAGGTTTTGAGTTATGAGTATTTTTTCTAATATCTAGGATGGTGGTTATATGTTTGGATAGCTACCATGTCTTCCCTACTCTTCCTTCAAAAGTGATTGACCATGTGTTTTTAGGCAAGATGTGATGTGATTGTCCATGTGTCTTCAGGTGAGATGTACTATGATTTCCCTAGTGTTTTTCGGTGAGGTGTGATGTGATAAGGCTATAATAAGATGTGGCATGTGGTTGGGGTCATGTAGGGTAGGAGGATGGAACAAGGTTGATGTTATTCATGTTCATGATACCCTACTAATATGGTTATGGGATGAGTCATGCTGTTATGTGATATAACACATTAAGTTCTTGTTGGTTTTACATTTTTTCAATAACACATTTGTATGTTTTTTTGACATGTGTAGTTGATACCTTGATTATTTTCTTCCTTTATCGTTTACTTAAATGTATTTTCTATTATAGTTAATTCCTATTGAATTGTTTATGACAAAATGACTTATATAAATTCTTTTTACAGAATGGACAGAAGATGGATGTATGAAACCGATCAGATCTCAGACGATTTTCAAAACAATTTGGAGAGATTTATAGATTTTGCATTTCACAATGCTTCAGATAGTGGTCGCATACACTGCCCATGTTCCAATTGTGTTGGTAGACCTTGGTTGAGCCGTGAAGAATTCAGCTACCACATTACCAAAAATGGGTTTCAAGCAAACTACTTTCTGTGGTATCACAATGGGGAGAAAACGAAATCTCAAATTGGTGATGATCGAAATGAAAAGACTGGAATGGAGAATTTGTTAGATGATCAGTTTCCGTTTATTCGTCATCATGAAAAAGAAAGGATTTCGACTCAAGAAGACTTCGATATGAGGACAGCTGATGCATCTAGTGAAAATTATGATATTGATAGGGTGAAAAAATTGAATGATGCTGCCACGACTCCAGTATATCGACAATGTGATAAAATGAAAAAGCTGGAATTTTTAATCCGATTATTTCATGGGAAAACTATATATGGTATTTCTAATACAGCAATCGATTACATTCTTACCCTCTTGAAGGATTTACTTCCAGATGATGCAGATATTCCCTCAAACCACTATATGGCATGGAAGTTAGTTGAGGAACTTGGATTTTCAAGAAACAAAATTCATGCTTGCCCGAAAGATTGCAGTTTATTCTGGGAGGAAACCGCTGAACGAAATGAATGTATAAAATGTGGCACATCCCGCTTGAAGTCAAAATCTGTTGGAACACCATCTCGCATTCCACAAAAAGTAATGTGGCACTTTCCATTGATCCCCAGACTCCAGAATCTTTTTATGTCTGATGACATATCAATAAAAATGAGATGGCATGATACCGAGAGAAAGCAGACTGATGATGAGTTGGTTCATCCGGCAGATGGATTTGCATGGAAGAGATTTGATGCTCGACATCCTGATTTTGCAGCTGACGTGCGTAATGTGAGGCTGGGTCTTTCATGCGACGGTTTTAATCCGTTTGGGCAGATGCTTACTTCGCACGGCACATGGCCAGTTTTTATACACATTTATAATCTTCCCCCATGGTTGTGTATGAAAAAATCTTTCACTTTCATGAGTATACTCATATCTGGTCCTTCTGATCCCGGCATTGATATTGATGTATACATGAAACCTTTAATAAAAGTGTTGAAACTTCTTTGGGATGTGGGTGTGCGCACATACGATGCATGTTCGAAAGACATATTTCAGATGCGCGCTGCGCTTATGTGGACAATCAATGATTTTCCAGCTTATGCAGTGATGTCTGGATGGAGAACGAAGGGAAAACTGTCATGTCCAGTTTGTATGATGAATACACGATCCAGAAGACTGAAACATCGTTGTAGTTTAAGTTTTATGGGACATCGACGATTTTTTCCAAAGGATCATCCATATAGAATGAATCGTCGAAGATTTGATAATACTATAGAGACCGATGATCCACCTCAGCGTATGTCTGGAACTGATGTGCTTAATGAATTGAAAGATTTCAGTTTTTCGTTCGGGAAGGGTCAAATGAAATCTGGAAAGAGAAAGAATGTTTCCACAGAAACCTATTACAATTGGAGGAAGAGGAGTATCTTTTTTGATTTTCCTTATTGGTCAACCAATTTGCTACGTCATTGCTTAGACGTAATGCATATTGAAAAGAATATATGTGAAATGTTGCTTTCAGTTCTTCTAAATGTCAAGGGGAAGACAAAAGATGAATTACGATCTCGACGTGACTCGGTGGATTGGGGCATCAGACCAAAATTGCATCCTGTGCGTATCAGTGAAAATAAATGGCAACTTCCATGTGCTTCTTATGTGATGACACCTACTAAAAAAACAATTTTTGGAAGTATTAGAGACTATTAGAGTTCCTGATGGCTATTCAAGCAACATATCTAAACGGGTCAACAGAAGAGAGTTGAAGCTAAAATCTTTGAAGACTCATGATTATCACGTTCTACTGCATGAGTTGCTTCCAATAGCAATCCGTCATCTTTTGTCCAATAATGTAAGGGTGGGTGTTATTCGGTTGTGCCATTTTTTTAGAGATCTTTGTGCTAAGAAGTTTTCCAAGTCTTTCTTGCAAAAAATGTTGACAGATGCCCCATTAATTTTGTGTAAGTTGGAGAAAATATTTCCCCCATCATTTTTCACATGCATGCTGCATCTGACTGTCAATATTCCAACTGAAATACTTCTCGTAGGACCTGTTTCTTTTCATTGGATGTATCCAACTGAAAGAAATATGTTCACATTAATGTCTTATGTTCGAAACAAGAATCATCCCGAAGGTTCTATCATGAATGGTTACTTAGCTCAAGAATGTATGGATTTCTGTTCAATGTATTTGTCTGATCTTACTACAAGAATGAACAGACCAAGGAGAAATGAAGAAGAAAAATATGAGCAAATTGAACCCAGTTTTCCAACACTTCCTCAAACAGGAGGAATTCCTGGATCATATACATTGAAGACATTAATCCATGAAGAGCGGGAGATGGCACATCGCACAGTTTTGTTCAACTGTGATTTGTTCGATGACTATATCAGGTAACAAAATTGAATATGTATATCTTACATATATATCTGTTAAACTATTCATATTTTTTTATCTACAGGGAACATAAAACAATGATAAATAGGAAGCATCATTCTTTATCTTTGAGAAGGAGAGATACTTTTCATAGCAAAGAGTTTTCTGCTTGGTTAAAATTGAAGGTAAAAATATTACTGTTTAAATTAATTATTTCAATATTTACTTAAGTTTAACTATCATTTATATTGCAGGTATTGAGTTTGTCTACTGACTCTGTCTCTGAGGAAATAAGAGCTTTGGCTTTTGGTCCTAATACCGTGGTTCGTGACTGTAAATCAATTGTTATCAATGGGTACAGATTTATTGTCACTGAATGAGCCAAAAACATGAGAACACAACATGATGGTATTATGGTTACTGCCACAACAGATTGTTATGCCAGTGCATCAGATAGTAGACCGCGACTTGAAAATGTGGGTTATTATGGAGTCGTTGAGAAAATAATAATATTGGATTGTTACTCTCATGGACGAGTCACAATGATGAAATGCCATTGGTTTGATTCGATGACGAGACATGGAACATTTATTGATGATTGTGGATTTCGAGTAATTAATATGACCCGCACTCTTTCAACCGAAGAACCATATGTGTTGGCATCAATGGCTAAACATGTTTTTTATGTCAAAGATCAACTTCAACCTGAATTTGGTGTCATATTTGAAGTAATTCCAAGACATATTTTTGATGATGCTGATGATGGAATTGACACTGTCCCTATTGCCATTGGAACCAATCCATTTATATCTTTTGATGACTCCAATAGCTCAATTGTCAGAGTTGATTGTGAACCTGAAGTTGTGGTTGGAAATATATAGAATCATTCATCCTTGTTCTCAATTCTTTTGGTTTACCTCGAGTTGGGTTGTTAAGGTTGGTAATATTCATATTTATTTAGTATTGATCAAAAATTTGTTTTAGCTGACTTGACCGTTATGTGAATTTTCAATGTTTATTGGTTGCTGTTTTATTTGAATTTCATTTTCTAATTTGGAATTGAACTGTATTCAAACCAAATCAAACAATATTTCTAACTTGGTGAACATTACAACTTGTATGTTTTATTAAATTCATTCAAGCTCTTCTAAAACAATTGATAGATAAATTACCAACGAATCCCCTCATTCCCTCATATATTTAGTTTTTTGGTTTACACATTAATTTTCTTTTTCTAATTAATTACATATTTGTTTTCCAATGCAGGAAATGAAGCCAATTGAAGAGAGACGAAGAAAAAAAATGGCGGAGAACAATCGTCGGATGGAGGAGATGGGCATTCCACCATTAGTGCCTACAGTGAGTACTTTATTTCAAATATATATATATATATATTTACAGAATATATAATGTCATGTGATTAATTTTTTTTGTAAACTTTTTTGTAGGATCCACCATTACGTCGACAGTTATTCGACGAGGAGCCTAGTACTGGTCCTAGTACTCAGGCCGGTGGTACGAGGAGGGTTCGTACCAGAGGTGGACGTAGAGCTGCGCGTGCCCGACTAGACCCTGCCCCTCCCACTGACATTTCACCCTTCCCACATTCTGATCCCAGTGTGTCGTTAGGGACACACGGGATATTTAGACCTCCCATGTTTTCGCTACCTTCTTCATCTTCTGCCCCATCATTTTCACATCCCATGATGATTCCCACTCCCCAGTCAGCATCAGGTCATACAGTTGTTCCATCTTCTTTTCCTTCTACTTCTGTCTCTCCGAGCTTTTATATTCCATCGTCTTCGACTCCTATTCCACCAGAGGGTGTTCCATCAGGTTCTGTGGATCTGGCGCCACTCATTGATCAGACTAGCGCAGGTGTATTTATAAAACCCTAACAAATTTTTATAGCAATATTTATTTTCATTATAACATGTTTTGATAAAATATTTGTTTTTCTTTCATGACAGATACATCTACTGACAGGAGGCGGGGGCGGGGCCGTACACGCATGCGTTCAGTGTGGAACCGTCGCACACAGGTTATGGTGGAATATAATGAAGACAATCAGATGGTTGAGAAAACAGGGAAGCAATGTCGGAGTTTTATGGCGACGCTTGCCAAATACTCCGACATCATTCCCGTCAGCCCGCTGTCGTGGAGACATTTGCCACATGAGGTCAAAGATAGAGCTTGGGCAGAGATATGGGTAAAAAAATATGTTGTATTTAATGCCATGAATTATTTTTGTATTTATATGAATTAATATTTTGATTTCAGCTTCGATTTAATTTTCCCGATGGTGAGGGTGCACGACTGGCACGTCTAAAGGATTTAGGCGAGCTTTGGAGATCCTACAATCATGAGTTGTATATTGGTTGGCGTGCTAGAGTTGGCACTGAGTTAGAGGCGGTACCAGTCGTGGATGATTTTCCAATAGAGCATTATCGTCATATGATTACTCATTGGACGAGTACCCAGTTTAAGGTATGAATTACATTTGAGGTATTTAAATAATAACTTTAAAATTTTGCATTAATATTATCCTTTTCATTATCGAATTTTATTTAGGAATCATCTGGAAAAAATAAAAAAAACATTGATGCAAAAAAATACCTCTATACACTAGGACGCACGACGATGTCGGATCATGAGAGGCAGCAGGTATGACAATTGTTTATAAGTTTTCTTTACGACTTAAATTTTCTTTTGTTTCCTCAATTATTTAATCATTTGCTAAAATTTTTATATAACTTTTGTTTTCAATGTCATTGTAGAGGCAAGTACAAAATATTGAAGGACGTGTGCCTCGAGCAAAACTGTTTTGCTCGAGTAGACGAAAAAAGGATGGAAGTGCTGTCAATGAAGCGACTCAGCAGCAGATTGTAAGTTTTAATCTGTTGATTTTATATTTTAATATCTATTTCGTAACTTAATAATATATTTATATTTGTAACATGATGTTTTAGAGGCCCTCGATGCCCAAGAAGCAGACAATTTTGGGCCATCTGATCACTTACATCAGGTGTTGGGAGATGATCATTCTGGCAGAGTACGCTGCCGACCTAGGATAGCCCCGACGAGGTATTGGTCTACCTCAGGTACGAGTTGTAGTGCCACCGAGCTGCAGCAAGTTAGGGAACAGGCAGAACAGGCTGAGAAAAGGGCCACAGAGATGACAGAACAGTCTGCTAGGGAAAACAGTGCATTTATGAAATTTATTGAAGTTCTACGTCCAACACTTCCAGCAGAGGCCAGCCCAGCGATTGATGAATAAATGTCGTCGATACATTCTATATATGGTGCACCAGGTGGCAATTCCAGTAGTCGTCAGGCCGATGTCCAGCTTGAAGATGATGATGGCGAGGAGTCTGATGCGGAAGAGGAGGGAGATGAGGAGGGCGAGGAGGAGGGCGAAGGCGAGGAGGAAGGCGCTGTGGAGGGTGAGGACGATGAGGAGGATGATGACGAGGGTGATGATGATGATGACGATGATGGTGATGGTGATGCTGATGTGGGACATATTGATCCCTTAAATTTTTGACTTATATTACTGAGATTTGATGTTTAATCTATTCTAGTTGTTGGTTTTATCTAGACTCGTAGTATAGTATTGGAGTTGAGTTATTTTTATATATTGTCTGTTTTTATGCATGTTGTTGTCTTTTAGTGGTTGTGTGTTTGAGAACTCCCTGGACAACCCCCCTCATTCTTGGACCCTGGACAACCCCCTCCCCCCTTGGACCCTGAACACCCCCCAAACACCCCCCGGACAGCCCCACGGACAGCCCCCTGGACAGCCCCCCGTACAGCCCCCAAACCTCCACCCTGGACCCCGGATATCCCCCCGGACAGCCCCCCGGACAACCCCCCCACCCTCCCCCTTGGACCCCGGACAACCCCCCAAACAACCCCCGGACAACCCCCTGAACAACCCCGGACAACCCCCTGAACAACCCCTGAACAACCCCGGAACAACCCCTGAACAACCCCCTGAACAACCACTGGAAAGCCCCCTAAACAACCCCGAACAACCCCCTGAACAACCCTCAAACACCCCCCGGACAGACCCCGCACAGCCCCCCCCCCCCCCCCCACCCTTCTCCTTGGTCCCCGGACAGCCCCCTGGACACCCACCGTACAGCCCCCCCGGAGAGCCCCCGCGGACAGCCCCCTGGACAGCCCCCAGTACAGCCCCCCGTACAGCCCCCCGTACAGCCCCCACTGGACAGCCCCCTAGACAGCCCCCCGGACAACCCCCCCACCCCCCCCCCCCCCTTGGACCCCGGACAACCCCCCAAACACCCCCCGGATAGCCCCCTGAACACCCCCGAACAACCCCCTGAACAACCCCCTGAACAACCCCCGGACAGCCCCCTGAACAACCCCGGACAACCCCCTGAACAACCCCCAAACACCCCCCGGACAGACCCCGCACAGCCCCCCCACCCTCCTCCTTGGTCCCCGGACAGCCCCCCAGACACCCACCGGACAGCCCCCCCGGACAGCCCCCCGGACAGCCCCTCCACCTTCCTTAATTTCATTAGCTCTGAAATGTTTCATAGCACGATCAACTAAAATATAATCCATACTAAATATGATATAAAAATATTCTATATGAATTTCCATAAGATTTTAAGTGAAAACAAAAGGTGACATACGAAAAACTGACCAAACGCATTCTAAATGTGTTGATGCTTTAGGACAACGATCCATGGGTCATATGTGACGTGTACGAATCAACCCCGCCTCAATCTGAGTCGCGGTGTGGCCGGGATCAGTCTAAGTGGGTCTCTTTTGATTAAAATGGACATCATTTTAAGTACATACGGAAAACCGACCAAACGCATTCGGTTTCCGTTGAGAACGATCCATGGGTCATATGTGAGGTGTACGAATCATCCCCGCCTCAATCAGAGGCGCGGTGTGGCCAACACCGCTCTAACTGTGTCTGTTTTCTTTAAAATGGGTAGGATTATAAGTGAAAAGAACTGGCATACGCAAAACTGACCAAACGCATTCGGTTTCCATTGAAACTTTAGGAGAACGATCCATGGGTCATATGTGACATGTACCAATCAACCCCGCATCAATCTGAGGCGCTGTGTGGTCAGAACAACTCAAACTGTATGTCTTTTGTTTCAAAAGGACATCATTTTAAGTGAAAAACATCAACTTGAATATGGAAAACCGGCCAAACGCATTCGGATTGTGTTGATAATTTAAGACAACGATCCATGGGTCATTTGAGACGTGTACGAGTCAACCCCGCCTCAATCCGAGGTCGTCTGCTATGAATTTGACCGTTTGACACCCGTTTTGGCCGTTTATGACACCAGAACTGCGTTGTCAGTCACCGCGCGCACACGGCACGTCCGATTGACGTGCCGCCTGCTCGACCACTTCAAAAATCACTCACCCATATTTGTCGTCTGATTTCATGCCATTCTGAAATCTTTCGGCCCATTTGGACCCCCCTCACGCGCGTTTACGAAGCGCGCGCATCACTTAAAACACGAATATTGAGCCGTACCTCGCAAACCGCACATCCGATTGACGTTCCGTCTGCGCATACACGTCATGAATAATAATTAGAATGTTTCCCGGTGGTTTCAGGTCAATCCGAGGTCGGCCTCTATGAATTTGACCGTTGGACGCCCGTTTTGGCCGTTTATGACACCAGAACTGCGTTGTCGGTCACCGTAGGCACACGGCACGTCCGATTGACGTGTCGTCCGCTCGAACACTTCAGAAATCACTGTCCCGTATTTGTCGTCTGATTTCAGGCCATTCCGACTTCGTTCGGCCCGTTTGGACCCCCCTCACGCGCGTTTACGAAGCACGCGCATCACTTAAAAAACGAATATTGAGCCGTACCGCGCAAAACCGCACGTCCGATTGATGTGTCGTCTGCGCGTACACGTCACGAATAATAATTAGAATGTTTCTCGGTGGTTTCAGCTCAATATGAGGTCGTCCGCTATGAATTTGACCGTTGGACGCCCGTTTTGGCCGTTTATGACACCAGAACTGCGTTGTCGGTCACCGCGGGCACACGGCACGTCCGATTGACGTGCCGTATGCTCGACCACTTCAAAAATCACTCACCCGTATTTTTCGTCCGATTTCATGTCATTCCGACTTCGTTCGTCCCGTTTGGACCCACCTCACGCGCGTTTACGAAGCGCGCGCATCACTTAAAACATGAATATTGAGCCATACCGCTCAAACCGCATGTCTGATTGACGTGTCGTATGCGCGTACACGTCACGAATAATAATTAGAATGTTGCACGGTGGTTTCATCTCAATCCGGAGACGCGGTGTGGCCGGAACCACTCAAAGTGTCCGTCTTTTGTTTCAAAAGGACATCATTTTAAGTGAAAAGCATCAACTGGCATACGGAAAACCGACCAAACGCATTCCGAATCTGTTGATAATTTATCCCAACAATCCATGGGTCATATGTGACGTGTATGAGCCAACCTGGGATGAATCCGAGTCGCGGTGTGGCTGGTATAAGTCTAAGTGGCTCTCTTTTGGTTAAAATGAACACCATTTTAAGTACATACGGAAAAACGACCAAACGGATTTGGTTTCCATTGAAACTTTAGGAGAACGATCCATGGGTCATATGTGACATGTACGAATCAACCCCGCCATAATCGGAGATGCGGTGTGGCCGACACCACTCAAAGTGTCGGTCTTTTGTTTCAAAAAGACGTCATTTTAAGTGAAAATCATCAAGTGGCATACGAAAAACCGACCAAAGGCATTCGGACTGTGTCGATACTTTAGCACAAGGATCCATGGGTCGTATGTGACGTGTACGAGTCAATCCCGCCTCAATCCAGGGAGCGGTGTGGCCGACACCGTTCTAACTGTGTATCTTTTGTTTAAAATGGACAGGATTATAAGTGAAAAGAACAACTGGCATACGCAAAACCGACCAAACGCATTCCAAATCAGTTGATAATTTATCACAACGATCCATCTGTCATATGTGACATGTAAGAGCCCACTCGGGCTCAATCCGAGTCGCGGTGTGGTCGGGATCAGTCTAAGTGGCTCTCTTTTGATTAAAATGGACATCATTTTAAGTACATACGGAAAACCGACCAAACGCATTCGGTTTCCATTGAAACTTTAGGAGAACGATCCATGGGTCATATGTGAGGTGTACAAATCATCCCCGCCTCAATCCGAGGCCCGGTGTGGCCAACACCGCTCTAACTGTGTCTGTTTTGTTTAAAATGGGTAGGATTATAAGTGAAAAGAACTGGCATACGCAAAACCGACCAAACGCATTCGGTTTCCATTGAAACCTTAGGAGAACGATCCATGGGTCATATGTGACGTGTACCAATCATCCCCGCCTCAATCCGAGGCGCGGTGTGGTCGGAACAACTCAAAGTGTATGTCTTTTGTTTCAAAAGGACATCATTTTAAGTGAAAAACATCAATTGGCATACGGAAAACCGGCCAAACGCATTCGGATTGTGTTGATACTTTAAGACAACGATTCATGGGTCATTTGAGAGGTGTACGAGTCAACCCCGCCTCAATCCGAGGTCGTCCGCTATGAATTTGACCGTTTGACGCCCGTTTTGGCCGTTTATGACACCAGAACTGCGTTGTCGGTCACCGCGCGCACACGGCACATCCGATTGACGTGCCGTCTGCTCGACCACTTCATAAATCACTCACCCGTATTTGTCGTCTGATTTCAGGCCATTCTGAAATCGTTCGGCCCGTTTGGACCCCCCTCATGCGCGTTTACGAAGCGCGCGCATCACTTAAAACACGAATATTGAGCCGTACCGCGCAAACTGCACGTCTGATTGACGTTCCGTCTACGCGTACACGTCACGAATAATAATTAGAATGTTTCTCGGTGGTTTCAGGTCAATCCGATGTCGGCCGCTATGAATTTCACCGTTGGACGCCCGTTTTGGCCGTTTATGACACCAGAACTGCGTTGTCGGTCACCGCGTGCACACGGCAGGTCCGATTGACGTTCCGTCTACTCGAACACTTCGTAAATCCCTGTCCCGTATTTGTCGTCTGATTTCAGGCCATTCCGACTTCGTTCGGCCCGTTTGGACCCCCCTCACGCGCGTTTACGAAGCGCGCGCATCACTTAAAACACGAATATTGAGTCGTACCGTGCAAACCGCACGTCCGATTGACGTGCCGTCTGCGCGTACACGTCACGAATAATAATTAGATGTTTCTCGGTGGTTTCAGCTCAATCCGAGGTCGTCCTCTATGAATTTGACCGTTGGACGCCCGTTTTGGCCGTTTATGACACCAGAACTGCGTTGTCGGTCACCGCGGGCACACGGCACGTCCGATTGACGTGCCGTCTGCTCGACCACTTCAGAAATCACTCACCCGTATTTTTCGTCTGATTTCATGTCATTCCGACTTCGTTCATCCCGTTTGGACCCACCTCACGCGCGTTTACGAAGCGCGCGCATTACTTAAAACAAGAATATTGAGCCGTACCGCTCAAACCGCACGTCCGATTGACGTTCCGTATGCGCGTACACGTCACGAATAATAATTAGAATGTTGCACGGTGTTTTCATCTCAATCCGGAGACGCGGTGTGGACGAAACCACTCAAAGTGTCTGTCTTTTGTTTCAAAAGGGCGTCATTTTAAGTGAAAAGCATCAACTGGCATACGGAAAACCGACCAAACGCATTCCGAATCTATTGATAATTTATCCCAACAATCCATGGGTCATATGTGACGTGTAAGAGCCAACCCGGGATGAATCCAAGTCGCGGTGTGTCCGGGATAAGTCTAAGTGGCTCTCTTTTGTTTAAAATGAACACCATTTTAACTACATACGGAAAAACGACCAAACGGATTCGGTTTCCGTTGAAACTTTAGGAGAACGATCCATGGGTCATATGTGACGTGTAAAAATCAACCCCGCCACAATCGGAGACGCGGTGTGGCCGACACCACTCAAAGTGTCGGTCTTTTGTTTCAAAAAGACGTCATTTTAAGTGAAAATCATCAAGTGACATACGAAAAACCGACCAAAGGCATTCGGACTATGTCGATACTTTAGCACAAGGATCCATGGGTCGTATGTGACGTGTACGAGTCAATCCCGCCTCAATCCGGGGAGCGGTGTGGCCGACACCGTTCTAACTGTGTATCTTTTGTTTAAAATTGACAGGATTATAAGTGAAAAGAACAACTGGCATACGCAAAACCAACCAAACGCATTCCGAATCTGTTGATAATTTATCACAACGATCCATCAGTCATATGTGACATGTACGAGCCCACTCGGGCTCAATCCGAGTCGCGGTGTGGCCGAGATCAGTCTAAGTGGCTCTCTTTCGATTAAAATGGACATCATTTTAAGTACATACGGAAAACCGACCAAACGCATTCGATTTCCGTTGAAACTTTAGGAGAACGATCCATGGGTCATATGTGAGGTGTACGAATCATCCCCGCCTCAATCCGAGGCGCGGTGTGGCCAACACCACTCTAACTGTGTCTGTTTTGTTTAAAATGGGCAGGATTATAAGTGAAAAGAACTGGCATACGCAAAACCGACCAAACGCATTCGGTTTCCATTGAAACTTTAGGAGAACGATACATGGGTCATATGTGACGTGTACCAATCATCCCCGCCTCAATTCGAGGCGCGGTGTGGTCTGAACAACTCAAAGTGTATGTCTTTTGTTTCAAAAGGACATCATTTTAAGTGAAAAACATCAACTGGCATACGGAAAACCGGCCAAACGCATTCGGATTGTGTTGATACATTAAGACAACGATTCATGGGTCATTTGAGACGTGTACGAGTCAACCCCGCCTCAATCCGAGGTCGTCCGCTATGAATTTGACCGTTTGACGCCCGTTTTGGCCGTTTATGACACCAGAACTGCGTTGTCGGTCACCGCGCGCACAAGGCACATCCGATTGACGTGCCGTCTGCTCGACCACTTCATAAATCACTCACCCGTATTTGTCGTCTGATTTCAGACCATTTTGAAATCGTTCGGCCCGTTTGGACTTCCCTCACGCGCGTTTACGAAGCGCGCACATCACTTAAAACACGAATATTGAGCCGTACCGCGCAAACCGCACGTCCGATTGACGTTCCGTCTGCGCGTACACGTCAAGAATAATAATTAGAATGTTTCCCGGTGGTTTAAGGTCAATCCGAGGTCGGCCGCTATGAATTTGACCATTGGACGCCCGTTTTGGCCGTTTATGACACCAGAACTGCGTTGTCGGTCACCGCGTGCACACGGCACGTCCGATTGACGTGCCGTCTGCTCGAACACTTCCGAAATCACTGTCCCGTATTTGTCGTCTGATTTCAGGCCATTCCGACTTCGTTCAGCCCGTTTGGACCCCCCTCACGCGCGTTTACGAAGCACGCGCATCACTTAAAACACGAATATTGAGCCGTACCGCGCAAACTGCACGTCCGATTGATGTGCCGTCTGCGCGTACACATCACAAATAATAATTATAATGTTTATCGGTGGTTTCAACTCAATCTGAGGTCGTCTGCTATGAATTTGACCGTTGGACGCCCGTTTTGGCCGTTTATGACACCAGAACTGCGTTGTCGGTCACCGCGGGCACACGGCACGTCCGATTGACGTGTCGTCTGCTCGAACACTTCAGAAATCACTCACCCGTATTTTTCGTCTGATTTCATGTCATTCTGACTTCGTTTGTCCCGTTTGGACCCACCTCACGCGCGTTTACGAAGCGCGCACATCACTTAAAACACGAATATTGAGCCGTACCGCTCAAACCGCACGTCCGATTGACGTGCCGTATGCGCATACACGTCACGAATAATAATTAGAATGTTTCACGGTGGTTTCATCTCAATCCGGAGACACGGTGTGCCCGGCACCACTCAAAGTGTCCGTCTTTTGTTTCAAAAGGGCGTCATTTTAAGTGAAAAACATCAACTGGCATACGGAAAACCGACCAAACGCATTCTGAATCTGTTGATAATTTATCCCAACAATCCACGGGTCATATGTGACGTGTACGAGCCAACCCGGGATGAATCCGAGTCGCGGTGTGGCCGGGATAAGACTAAGTGGCTCTCTTTTGTTTAAAATGAACACCATTTTAAGTACATACGGAAAAACGACCAAACGGATTCGGTTTCCGTTGAAACTTTATGAGAACAATCCATGGGTCATATGTGACGTGTAAGAATCAACCCCGCCACAATCGGAGACGCGGTGTGGCGGACACCACTCAAAGTGTCGGTCTTTTGTTTCAAAAAGACGTCATTTTAAGTGAAAATCATCAAGTGACATACGAAAAACCGACCAAAGGCATTCGGACTGTGTCGATACTTTAGAACAAGGATCCATGGGTCGTATGTGACGTGTACGAGTCAATCCCGCCTCAATCCAGGGATCGGTGTGGCCGACACCGTTCTAACTGTGTATCTTTTGTTTAAAATGGACAGGGTTATAAGTGAAAAGAACAACTGGCATACGCAAAACTGACCAAACGCATTCCGAATCTGTTGATAATTTATCACAACGATCCATCAGTCATATGTGACATGTACGAGCCCACTCAGGCTCAATCCGAGTCGCGGTGTGGCCGGGATCAGTCTAAGTGGCTCTCTTTTGATTAAAATGGACATCATTTTAAGTACATACGGAAAACCGACCAAACGAATTCGGTTTCCGTTGAAACTTTAGGAGAACGATCCATGGCTCATATGTGAGGTGTACGAATCATCCCCGCCTCAATCTGAGGCGCGGTGTGGCCAACACCGCTCTAACTGTGTCTGTTTTGTTTAAAAAGGGTAGGATTATAAGTGAAAAGAACTGGCATATGCAAAACTGACCAAACGCATTCGGTTTCCATTGAAACTTTAGGATAACGATCCATGGGTCATATGTGACGTGTACCAATCATCCCCACCTCAATCCGAGGCACGGTGTGGTCGGAACAACTCAAAGTGTATGTCTTTTGTTTCAAAAGGACATCATTTTAAGTGAAAAACATCAACTGGCATACGAAAAACCGGCCAAACGCATTCAGATTGTGTTGATACTTTAAGACAACGATTCATGGGTCATTTGAGACGTGTACGAGTCAACCCCGCCTCAATCCGAGGTCGTTCGCTATGAATTTGACCGTTTGACGCCCGTTTTGGCCGTTTATGACACCAGAACTGCGTTGTCGGTCACCGCGCGCACACGGCACGTCCGATTGACGTGCCGTCTGCTCGACCACTTAATAAATCACTCACCCGTATTTGTCGTCTGATTTCAGGCCATTCTGAAATCGATCGGCCCGTTTGGACCCCCCTCACCCGCGTTTACGAAGCGCCCGCATCACTTAAAACACGAATATTGAGCCGTACCGCGCAAACCGCACGTCCGATTGACGTGACGTATATGCGTACATGTCACGAATAATAATTATAATGTTTCCCGGTGGATTCAGGTCAATCCGAGGTCGTCCGCTATGAATTTGACCGTTGGACGCCCGTTTTGGCCGTTTATGACACCAGAACTGCGTTGTCTGTCACCGCGTGCACACGGCACGTCCGATTGACGTGTTGTCTGCTCGAAAACTTCAGAAATCACTGTCCCGTATTTCTCGTCTGATTTCAGGCCATTCCGACTTCGTTCGGCCTGTTTGGACCCCCCCTCACGCGCGTTTACGAAGCGCGCGCATCACTTAAAACACGAATATTGAGCCGTACCGCGCAAACCGCACGTCCGATTGACGTGCCGTCTGCGCGTACACGTCAAGAATAATAATTAAAATGTTTCTCGGTGGTTTCAGCTCAATCCGAGGTCGTCCGCTATGAATTTGACCGTTGGACGCCCGTTTTGGCCGTTTGTGACACCAGAACTGCGTTGTCGGTCACCACGGGCACACGGCACGTCCGATTGACGTGCCGTCTGCTCGACCACTTCAGAAATCACTCACCCGTATTTTTCGTCTGATTTCATGTCATTCCAACTTCGTTCGTCCCATTTGGACCCACCTCACGCGCGTTTACGAAGCGCGCGCATCACTTAAAACACGAATATTGAGCCGTACCGCTCAAACTGCACGTCCGATTGACATGCCGTATGCGCGTACATGTCTCGAATAATAATTAGAATGTTTCACGGTGGTTTCATCTCAATCCGGAGACGCGGTGTGGCCGGCACCACTCAAAGTGTCCGTCTTTTGTTTCAAAAGGGCGTCATTTTAAGTGAAAAGCATCTACTGGCATACGGAAAACCGACCAAACGCATTCCGAATCTGTTGATAATTTATCCCAACAATCCATGGGTCATATGTGACGTGTACGAGCCAACCCGGGATGAATACGAGTCGTGGTGTGGCCGGGATAAGTCTAAGTGGCTCTCTTTTGTTTAAAATGAACACCATTTTAAGTACATACGGAAAAACGACCAAACGGATTCGGTTTCCGTTGAAACTTTAGGAGAACGATCCATGGGTCATATGTGACGTGTACGAATCAACCCCGCCACAATCGGAGACGCGATGTGGCCGACACCACTCAAAGTGTCGGTCTTTTGTTTCAAAAAGACGTCATTTTAAGTGAAAATCATCAAGTGACATACGAAAAACCGACCAAAGGCATTCGGACTGTGTCGATACATTAGCACAAGGATCCATGGGTCGTATGTGACGTGTACGAGTCAATCCCGCCTCAATCCGAGGAGCGGTGTGGCCGACACCATTCTAACTGTGTATCTTTTGTTTAAAATGGACAGGATTATAAGTGAAAAGAACAACTGGCATACGCAAAACCGACCAAACACATTCCGAATCTGTTGATAATTTATCACAACGATCCATCAGTCATATGTGACATGTACGAGCCCACTCGGGCTCAATCCGAGTCGCGGTGTGTCCGGGATCAGTCTAAGTGGCTCTCTTTTGATTAAAATGGACATCATTTTAAGTACATACGGAAAACCGACCAAACGCATTTGGTTTCCGTTGAAACTTTAGGAGAACGATCCATGGGTCATATGTGAGGTGTACGAATCATCCCCGCCTCAATCCGAGGCGCGGTGTGGCCAACACCGCTCTAACTGTGTCTGTTTTGTTTAAAATGGGTAGGATTATAATTGAAAAGAACTGGCATACGCAAAACCGACCAAACTCATTCGGTTTCCATTGAAACTTTAGGAGAACTATCCATGGGTCATATGTGACCTGTACCAATCATCCCTGCCTCAATAGGATTCCACATATAATTGTCATCTAAATTTTAAATTGAATTATATATGAATTATGTATGTTTATGAATTGTAATTTAATTATGGATGTGTATAGTTTCAGGATCCATTATATGTTAAATGTGTATGAATTTGTTCGTAATTGTATATGTATGTTTTATTTTATTACAGGTACAATAGTTGGATCGAAAATGAGGTGAAAATGAGGCCTAATGAGATGAGAGGTGCCTGATGTACAGGGGAGAGGGGCTGTGCAAATTGCAGGCTGCTGCAATTTGCAGCATAGGGTATGCCAACGGTTTTAAACCGTTGGCATATAATCCTAAATAAGTTTTTACCAACGGTTCAATGAACCGTTGGTAAATATCTCTTTTCCCAATGATTTAGAACCATTGGGAAAGAGTTCACCCATGGAAAACTATCCCAACGGTTTTGAAGAACCGTTGGGATAGTTAAGGTATATTTGGTTTTCCCAACGGTTTGGGAGAAACCGTTGGGAAAAACTATCCCAACGGTTCACCCAAACCGTTGGGATAGAGTGCCTTCTGTCAGCCTACCCGAACGGTTTCCAGTAAACCGTTGGGAAAGGTTTTCCCCACGGCTTACTTCCCTACGGTTGGGAGAACCGTTGGTATATCATATACCAACGGTTTGAGGGGATTTCCCATCGGTTGTGAACCATTGGGAAATAGTGTATTTCCAGTAGTGTACGAAACGATGTCAAGAAATATGTTTCTAAATAACCATTGGTTCAGTGAAACTTGTACAGGTCCCTCCGATATTTAAATAAAAATATGAATGTTGGAGGAGGGAGCCGACCATTGGAACCTTTTCCAATAAATACCCCAACCATTTGAATATTTGAAAATATTTTAAACATCTAGATATTACATGTTTTGATTCTCAGAATTGATTTTTAGGGAGAGGATCTCGTGCTTTGTATAAATGTTCTGAACAAAATGTTCAAGCGGTGAACTACTTATTCAGCCTACTTTGTGCGACTCCAATTTTTTCTATGCACATTCAAGGGATTCTAGAGATATGAGGGTAGAGGTACCGACTACTTTAATGTTCTAGGGCTTCTGGGTATAGGAATATAGAGGTTTCGACTACCTTAATTTTTTAGGGCTAGTGAGGATAACAATAAAAATTACAATATTCTTATCAAGGGCATACCCTGGGTGGATAATATAGACTTTCCTGAAAGTATAAATCAAGGTAACTTTATCCAAGGTTGTCGGATACCCTTCTCTTTGGTTTAAAATATTTCCTACTTGTTTGCTTGTTTTGTTACAATATTTTAATTCTGTTGTATTTTTCTAAAGAAAGGAAGTATAAATTTCTATTACTTTCTTATTCTTGTATATTTTGGTATAATTAGATTCTATATTCTTTAATGTATAATATTTATTTAAGATAAACTTGCTTAAGTTTCTCTAAGATAAACTTTTTTAAGTTTATGTTCTTCATAATTAGACATGGTACCTTCCAATTATACCCTTTTTTAAGAACCTAAGAGGGTTTTTGAATTCACCATGTTCACCTTTCTTAAACATAGATTTCCCTATGATTAAGAAATAAAGTTTTTAAACGTACAATTTACCCCCCTATTCTAATTGAGCATCTACAACTACATTTCGATCCTACAATAATACGTATCTTTACCCATAGTGAACCAACACAATGATAATTTTGATGATTTGAGCTCACATAAGAGAGATCTGGCCATGGAAGAGAGAAAAATGAGAGATAATGGAGGGAGAGTGGTATTCAATGAGTTTTGAGATGAAATAAGGGAAAATAATCATTTTATAACATTTTAAATTCATTTAATTTAATTTAACATTAATTTTTCATTAACCTATAATAATCCCATAAAAATCCTTGGGTTCCCATCAAAACATCAATAACCCACCAAGCTTCTATTATGGCCCTAATCTACTTCTTCTTGTACCGGAATTAGCAACTTACTCCCCCAACAAAACTCTATTAGACCCCCATTGGACATCTAGTGGGATATATATGACTTTTTAGATTTTATTTTCGGACTTGTTCTCTTAAAACATGATCATGGGCCTCATTTAACCCCTCCATGACTAAAAAGTGAAAAATATACCTCAGGTCTAGAAGAGATTTGATCATGTTTATACATCAAAAAGAAATTTTCACAACCTCCCCAATATATAGTATCTCATCCCCATGATTTTTCAATGAGTATCATCAAAATATGTGAAAAGGACCCATAATATTAGTGAGAATTCATTAGGAGTTGGTGAATTAGTAAAATCAATTACTTTTTATGTTTTTAAAAAACCATCATCACTTATTAAATTAAATAATTAATCATTCATTCTCACACCAATGATTTCTCATTGTAGGCACAGTAAATTTTATAAGGTACAATATTCCAAACAAGTACCAGATCCTTAGAGTGGTTTAGTAATAAACCAAGACCATACAATTTACTAGTATTATGATTTCAATTACAAAGATAAGGGAATATCCTTATATTCATCTAACACAAATGTATCTCAGATATATAAATTTCTCCCACACAAAATAAAATATAATAAATATATTTTAAACAATAGGATAATCTTAAACTAAATAAAACTCCAACCAGGTTTTCTTTGTGTTGTTTTTTATTCTACTTTATCTTATTCCTACTTTTATTCTACTTATACTTTAATAAAAGAAAATACTCTCTTCTTACTCAATTTATTTTCAGAATATGTTCCATTTCATCACATATATTCACATTTCATGGCGGCATCATATTTCATCAAGTTCAAAAACATATTTTAAATTTTAATGGAAACTAAATAAAATTCTTTTAAATATTTATCATTGTCTCCCACTTCCTATTTAAACTTTGGATCATTAAAGATATCTTAGTCACCATTGATATGATTAAAGATGCCAGATATTTAGTATTCTTATCCCTTGAGTCATCAACTCAGTTTCATCATTAGATCCACTCAAAATATGGAACTCTCATCTAACTATGGATTTTTCACACTTCATCATGGTGTGTTTTATGTTTTTTCACTAATTTTTCATATCCCATGCCTTTTACCAAACTGTTTTGTGAAATGTTTTAGTTTAACTATTCTAAATCTCTAAAACTACTCTCAAAATACTTTATTCCATGGAATGTGCGCCACTTTTTATTTTTGATATGAATTTTTTTCTTCCACCATGTAATGTACCACGGCATGGATCTCCCCATTATAAAACTCTA
The DNA here is from genome assembly GCA_963277665.1 of Viscum album. NCBI lineage: Eukaryota > Viridiplantae > Streptophyta > Magnoliopsida > Santalales > Viscaceae > Viscum > Viscum album. The sequence goes on along the minus strand of OY728119.1, from coordinate 1,968,096,626 downwards.
CCAAAATCCAATTTATCTCACTATTCTATAAAAGGTCTCCATAACATTTCAATTTCTTCTCAAAACAGGAACCAAAAATGAACCATGGTGTTGTCTTCTCCATTTTTATCCCTAGAAAATAAATATTTTTCTTTAAGAAGTAAAAGATATTTTCATCGTAAATGAGGCTCTTAAATAGAAATATTTGAATTAGTAATTTTTAAAAATTAAGAAACACACATGTGAGACATCGTGGCTTCCTCTATAGATTGTACACGCCTCACCATTTTGTATAGTGAAAAACTCTCAATTGAAACACCCACAAAAACACCCATTTCAAAAAATAAAATCCTAATTTACTTTCTATGTAGTGTACTAAATTTCACCATGGTGTAGTCATAACTTTATTCTCAAACCATAGTTTATAAAACTGATAATTTTCAAAAAAAAACTAATCCATTTTATCTTCTTAAACTAGTGATACACCTATAATGTGATTAAGCGTGGCATGGTGATGATATCTACAAGTCAAACAGATTCCAAACAACACTATTAAACCTAAAAACATCATCTATGTTATTCTAATCATTCTATGTTCTCAAACATGTTCTTTATTCATAATCTAAACTATCTTACAAAAACATCTCTTGGTCTCAATAATCTTCGCCTTTGGAGTTTTTGGGCAACCAAGAAAAATATTAGTTCTTAAATCTAAAAATTCACACACCCACAAGATTAACTCATAGTTTACTACATTTAAAAACTCTATATAAATATATTCAACACCTAAATAAGAGAACTATCCCCCCATTAATTTAAATATATACCTTTGGATTCTCCCCCAATATTTTTTTCTCACCCTTTATAAGTATATTAAGGGATTAATTATAAATATAATAATGTTTTCTTCATCTCCCTTTAAAAATTCTAATCTAAATAACAATTGAGAGAGAGTATGGAAACACCAAACCTTATCCTTGAGAGGTATGAGTATGAACTCCTATCATCAACCTCAGTCATTGAAATGAATCCTTTGATAATGGTTTAGTGAAGACATCATGATTTATCTCTATTAAAGGAATAAATTCAAGAATAAATAAATTTTTCTACAAAAACATCTTGATGAAGTTATATTTTATATGTATGTATTTTGATAAAAAATATCGAATTGGATTTCTCGTCAAAAAGGTGGAACATTGATTATCAGAACCCATAGGTAGTGGTAGCTTCAATATCACCATGAGATCTTCTAATTTATTCCTTATCCACATATTTTTTTTCTTGAGTTTTAGACACATATTCTTATTCATAAGTAGTAAAAGTCACCAAGATTCATTTCCTTATGTTCCAAAATACACGCATTTCTTCCAAAAAATCCACCAGATATTAATCTTCGATCATCTAAATTCTTATCTCATTATACATCTTTATATCTTAACAGATCAAGCTCTTCACTAATATCTTGTTTTTATCTAGGGTATATTATTCCTTTAATATACTAAATAATTATATTTACATCAATGAAATTAGAATCCTTTGGTGATATTTTATATATGGAAAATAATATAATATCATAAATTATGGTTTTAAAGATGTCAAGTATAACAAACTACAAGTATGATTCATGAATTCTATTGAATCAGCATAATTTCCATTTTCATCTTTTTAAATATTTCTTCCCAATGAAATTGTGTTAGAGTCAAAAATAAAATCCTCCCTTTAAAACTTATTTATATGTTAGTGAGCGTATTTCTCTAGAGAAAGAAAGGTGTGATCTTCCTATTCAGAAACTTTTAATACCATGAAATAACTCATTTCTCCAGTCATGGATATCTCGAACATATTATTAATTTCCAATTAAAACTACTTCCACATGAATTATTTATTTCCATCAATGATAATATCATTAACAAAAACTATAAAAATAATTGATGCCTCTTTATAATCTTTAATGTAGAGTTTGGTATCCACTCTTCCTTTCTTGGTTTTAATCAACTTCACAAAAGAGTATAACTTGGAATAATATTCTCTTAGGACATATTTTAACAAATATAGAGCCTTATAGAGCTTGAAATCATATATTTGATATTCTCTAAGATTTAAACCACTGGGCTTCTAAATATACATTTCATCTTCCAACTTTCCAATGAGGAAAGAAGGCTTGAAATTCATTTAGAAAACTTTCAATTCTTTTATACTACGATAGAATAAAATATCCTTATTGTATCAAGTATATAAATTGGTATGAATTTCTCATCAAAACCAATTCCTTTATCCTCTGAGAGTCCTTTTTATAGTATCATTTCTTTGATTCTTATCACATCTCCTCTTTCATTCATATTTTTATAAAACACATACATTTATTATAACATTATTATCTGCTGGATTGGGTACCAATTCCCATGTAGTATCATTCTCAATCTGATCTAACTCTTAATTAATTGAATCATTCCACCCTTAATTCTCCAAATCCTATATTATATATCGTGGTTCACATTAAAAAAATGATGTGATGCGATTCTCAAATTTCTTCCTATTTGAAAAATTGTCCTTGCTCTCCATTGATATTTTAAACTATCACCTACATTATCATGTTTGGATGAGATGTGCATGGTTTTTCATTATCTTATTAAATTGAAGAATAATCCTCTTCAACCTACCCATATTATAAACTCTCATTAATTTTAGAAATTTCACCTTGTTTCTCCAGAAAAACTACATGTTCATTTCTATAACTTTCTTCTTGATTTGTGATTTCATTATTTGAATATTCCATCATCATTATGTCAAAATTACCTAACATATTACATGTATATTTAGTTTAACATTATTAAATTCATCAATTTATAGTATAATCTTGAAAGACAACATCAACTCCTATTCTCTCAAACATCTGAATATTTTTAGCTTTCACTTTGATAAAATAAGGGCTAATAAAACCCATGAAAATATTTAAAAAGTTGGGAAATTTTATAATAAATTTATTATGGTGATATATGTAAATTATTTCAGTGAACCCCGTGGTTTTCTATGTTAACCTCTATAATAATTTCTTATTTTCATAAATAATGAGAAGTATCATACTTAAATAATATCATCTGATCCATCTCTACAGTATGTGTGTCCTTAAGTTTAGAAACACTATTTTATGTATTGTATATTATACATTGGTTTCATGGATAATATCACACTACTTAAGATATGCTTAAAATCATCAACAATTACATTCATTTTCATTATCATTCAAGACATTTGTTAAGGATAAATCACACCCCTTCTCAATACTTACAAAAAAATTATCATTTTCACACCCTATAACTTATCCTTCGTGAACATAATGAATGTGATATGATTAAAGTCATATATATGATAAATATATTGATTATATCCATTTTTATATTTATTCTTAATTGGACCAAAAATGTATGAATAAAAGAGCTCAAATAGATGAGTTGTTTAAAACTCAAATTTCTTTTGCGGAGAGTTAACAATATTCTCCTTTTGTAAAGTATATCACACCTTATTTATCTCTCTATCTTCATAATAGGTGCATCATAACCATTCACTACTTGGGTATGATTTTCCATGTTTGTTTAGCCAAAATGACCAAGCCTTTTATGAAATAATAGATTTTTCCTCATTTAATCTTAAATAGAATAAATTATCAGCATCATCAAACTCAAACAAGTTACCATTATTTCCTTTAGTCTCATAAAAATACATCCATATTTCAACCTATTCACTAATAACCAATATTTATTAAAGGAAACTTAATTTCCTTCATCACATAGTTTATATAAACTTAATAAATTGGGTTTCAACCCATCAACAGACAACATGTTCTTGGACATCAACTTATCTTTTCCAATCAATATAGCCCAAATATCATTACTTTTATATAAAATATCATTTAAAAAATTAATTAACCCTTCCATAACTTTCTCATTATATTTAAAGTGATTTAAATAATCTATTATGTGTAATTAACATCAACTATCTAGAATCTATGGGCATTCCATTTTTTATTATTTATGTCAAGCCTCAATAATAAAATCATTTTTCATTACCTTTTTCTTTTTTCTTATAATATTTTTTTTATTTTAATTCATAATAAATTTTGTACGTAGAATGGTGAGACATTAATCATTAGAGTGACCTATATGGATATAACATCCAACAACCTCTTATAATGGTTTGGATTTTTTCTCAACATTCAGTCCAAAATTTTCATATTTGTTCTAAATTTTCCTTCTTTTAGTATGTTGACTCCCCATAAAACATTGTCTATAAAACATAATAGGGTCAAAAAATTATTTCTAAACAAACCAAAAATGATTATAATGTTCCTAAATCCTCTATAGTGAAAAGATATATATATAAAACACATTATTTTATCTAATAATAGTTTATTTTATAGAAGTTATCACCTTCTATTATTTCAAATTTTGACAATCAATATTGGATAATTTTTTAGAACCAAAATATCAGTAGGTTCTTAAAACCTTTTTATTCACTCTATAATTATTTTTATCCTTTTTTGAATCACTATTTATTGTAATTTTAGACGTTCAAGCTAGTGTTTCTAGAATTTCCTAATTTCTGAGATTCATCTTGGTTTGTAACAAACTTGGCCTTCTTAACTTGAGACATAAAATTAGAGTTTTCACCAAAACATTAAAGTACTTTTTCAAACATTGAATGTGATACTTTTTTCACCTAACTATCATAATTATTTAAAACATAAACACTTTAAATTTTCTCGTCCTTTGATATTTCACTAACTTTATGAATATAATTCTAAAAGTTGGATTTTTACTTGTACAATTCCTTTTCAGCATTGATCATATTAAGTTGGAAAATATAAAACATATTCTTATTCACTTTTACCATCTCCTATATTTCATGTTTTAATGTTTTCTCTTGAACAAGAATCTTCTTCAAGTCATAAATGTTTTTCATAAACCATGAATCTTTATTTGAATGAATAGAATCATTATTTCTTGAATATTGATTATCTTTCATTAAATTAGTATCTATATCTCCAATTTTCAGATATTTGAAATAAATTACATGATATCTTTCTTCAATAAAAACACTATTTCATTGTCTTAATTACTTTTAGATTTTTAATTTCATTGTTGTTGAACTCTTTATCAATAACTTTTTTAATAAGAATCTTTTCATCAACTGCATTTAATGTCTCAAATTCATCTTCTTTCTCATCGTTATAATTATCCAAAAATAATAATAATAAATTGTTATTTTTAGTTATATATAATTTATTACATTTTCCATTTGAATAAATCTTTGATTTAAAAAAATTAATAATATTATTCTTTGATACACTCTTTAGACTCTCACCACCATCTTCATAATCTTCATATCCTTTCACCTTAGGATAGTTTTCAACAAAAATTCCAATAGCTCAAAACCCAAAACACTTTAGTCATATATTTTCCCAGAACCTTCCATTACCTATTTTCACACTTTTATAAATGAGTGAAAAGAGTTCTTAAAACATTTATTTGACATATTATACGTTAATAGAACATTCTTCTTCCAAAATTGATTCTTTATTACTCTTTTATTTTTTTAAATATTTAAATAAAATTTCATTCTCAGACTTTCTCTTCTTCTTGAATACTCTTATATACCTCATCATATATTTAATTATAAATTATATGAAGAAAATAAAATGGGAGTATACACTGATGATGTTTTTCAATCCTTGATAAATTTTCCTCAAACATATCAAAAAAATGTGTATTATCTTATCAACAATTGTTGTATCCTATAAATTCACAAAAAAACCGTATCCAAGTGCTCACAATTTCATTAACACAAGTGTTTAAGTCATCAATTTTTCACCATCCATCATTTTGAGGTATTTATATTTTAGTATCTACAATTATATCATGGATTACATCACTTTTTAATTTACTTCATAGATATTACTTAATTTATCCACAATTCAATTTTCGGTCTTCATTATTTCACATTAAGAAAATCACTTTAAGAAATATGTAACAACATAACATTTTGAGCCTAAAAATATTTCTATAAATTATTTTAACAAAACAATTTCAAATAAGATCCTTAAAATGTGGAAGGAAACTATAAGTTATAGCATCCAAGACATCCATACTAATGGATAAAAAATAAGGTGGCATCTGATCCTTCTATATATAGTAATTTTTTCTATATAATGTGAGAATCCCCCACACACACACACACCTATGGTTAATTGAATTAGGATTTTTCATATTCATATTATAAATTCATTGACCTCGTCATCAAACACATATACACTTATTTCTATTAAAATATCAAACATATGATCATCTTTAAAGATAACTTGAATTCAATGATTCAACTTGAAAAGGACCCAAAATATCATTGAGAATTCACTAAGTGGAGTTGAATTACTTAGTTAATTTCATTTTTAATTTTATTTTATAAATAACCTTCATCACCCATGAAATAGAATAATTAAACATTATTTGAAATAAAAATGAGAACACGCAATAGGTGCAATAGATTTTATAAGTTTCACTACTCAAAATAAGTATCAAATCCTATGTGTAATTTAGTAATCACTGGAGACCATACATTTCGTGAGTATCATGATTTGGATTTCAACATGAAAAGAATATTCATGTACATTTTTTACACAAATATCTCGCAAATATTTAATGTTTTACCAAAAAAACAAAACATATTGAATCTCTTTTAAACAATAGAAGATTCATAAATAGTTCATACATTCATTGAGTTACCCATGTGTTAATTCTTCTTTCCATTTATGATCTTTATCATTATATTATTCATCTAATTTCATAATATTAAGTTCTATATTTGTATTCTATTTATATTCTAAAAATGTTCTATTTTAGTGCTTCTTTTCACATAACAAAGTAATAAATTCAAATTCAAATGAAAACAAAATAACATCCTTTAACTAATTATGAATTTATCCTACTTTCTTTTGATCCTTTGGATTATTAAAGACCTCTTAGTCAGTATTTATATGACTAGATACATTATATATCGATAATGAGTATCCCTTTAGTCATCAATTGTGTTACATCATTAAATCAACTAAAAATTTTGAACTCTTATCTAACAATGGATTCGTATCTCTTCACCACATAGTGTTCTATTACATTTTTAAAACATTTCATTATCCTACTCTAGTTTAGTTCAATTACTTATAAGATATTTTGATTCTAATATCAACACTCCTAGTTCCATAATATGGTTACATGTTTCCATTTTCGAAAAAGAATCATTTTATTAAACCATGACATGTGATATGGCATGGAACTCTCCATTCCAAACCAATAACATTAAAATATTTAATGATATACTTCTATTTAAATAAATTAAATTTATTTGATATCTTTGATACTTCTAACCCCAATTGTAGATGAACTGTGAAATAGTATATACTTATAACTGAGTCATTAAATTCAAATTATAAATTGGAGATGCCAAATTTTTTAAAATGTTTATGTAGATTTTAGATAAAGAAAATATATTGATAAATAAGTAATCAGTTTTTAATAAAAAAAATTATATGTTTTAAAATTACATTTTTCTTCATAATGGTTTTAATTACTTTTTGTGACAAAATAATATAATTGATTTTTTCAATTTTAAAAAATATACTTGAAAAAAATTAAATTAATATTTGAAATCAATATGTTAAAATTATCTTAGAGTGAATTTTGGATAATTTTACTAAATTGTTAAATATTTGATGAATAGTGAAAACTACTGATTTTTATTGAAAATTATCTTTTCATTTAAAGAATTTATAAAGATAAAAAAAAATTTAAATGGTTTTAAAATTAAAAAAAGTTCATTTATATTATTAATAATCTAATTAAAGTTATTATAATTAATCTTATGTGATTTCGGTATAAAAAAATTTTATATTTAAGAAAATAGTTTCTCTCAAAAAATATTTCATCTCATTTTGTGAGTTTATTTTAAAATTAATGTTGGAAACTTTTATAGATTGAATTTAATAAAATAGCTTCCATATTTTTAATCATAATTTCCAAAAAAATAATTATCATACTTTAATTTTTTATTATATCGAATAGTAAAAATAGTGAAAAATATTATTGTGGTCAAGGTTAAAACATGTTTACCGATTGAGTGAAACCAAGAGAAAAGCATGAAATTTATAATTACATGGCCATATTTATACCTCATAATATCAAAAAATTTAAATTTCTATCCATTTGTTAGAATTTGTTTTTAGCATGAATTCTTTATATTTTATTCATTTAAGAAATTCTAGGTGTGTCCTCTCTCACACTTATAAAAGGACACCTCTCCTTTTTATTATTTAAACCACTTTAAACCATATATATCAACCACAACATAACCAATTATATTTTAAACTTCCTTATCCTTATATAGAGGTTTTGGTATTCTTAAAAGACCATTCCAAGGGTCCTTAAAAAAGGTTTTAAAGGAGGCCCACCAAAGAATAGGTAATCATCATACCTAACCTATCTCAATTTATTTTTTATTATAGCTTCTCAAGATACGTGATATTAATCATAAAAATATAAATTAAATATCATAAATATAATAAAATATCATTATGATTATGGAACCTCCAATATCCATCATATATTCCATCAAATGGGAAGTGAAAGTATCCCTAATGTGTACCTATGGGCAACCGCCTCCATGTAACGATACAATTAATTTTATTTCAGAATATTTAATGGATTCTTATTATGATGGTTTCAATGTTCATAGACGATATTTATGAAATAATTATTCTTATACAATTACAATATAATATATACATTCTTACTTTCCAATGCATTGGAAAATGACAACGCTAGTCGTGCATACATGTGGACTACCACCTCCATGAAGTTATGAGATTTATTTTTTATTAATCATTAACTGGATGGAAATAATGATATATTTAACAAAAATATGTGATGTATATTCTATAATAATGATTATATGATGTTTATTTTTTTTACCTTTATTTATGATGTGGCTTTTTTAATACATTTTTCCACATCATTTATTGTTTTTTACTATATTTTAAATGCCAAAAAGATGTATTTTAATTAATATTTACCAATTATTGTAAATTTTGTACTTAATTAAAAAAAGTGATTGTTTGTCAATTGTGTATTTCAATTTTTTCATTGTTTTTAATAATTTTAAAATTCATTTCATTTTTTTAACTTTCTCATTCTATAAATTTTAATTTTTTTTATTCTATTTATTCTTTCTTAATTTAAATTATTTGGTTTTTTTAAATAATTAATTATTTAATTTAATTAATTCATCTGTAAATAAACCATTTTTCACTTTTTTTATTCTTTAAATAATTAAATTTATTTAAATAGTTTTATTCTAATCTTTCAATCCTTCAATTATTATTTTATTTTTATTTTAATTGAATTTTTTATTTTATTAATTCATTTAATTAATTTATCAATTAATTAAATTTATAAAACTGACTTTATATTTTTAATTATTTTAATAAATTAACTTTTATGTTGATTTAAATTAATTTCGAACAATTTCTAATCTTAAATAATTTGTAAATAATTTTATTTTGTTTTTAATATTGTTTAAATTATAATTTGTTTTTAATTTAATTTTCTAATTTAATTGATTGATTAATTTATTCTATTATTTTTTCAAGTGAAGACCTCCACATTCCTCCAGCCTTACCTCAAACTTCCAGACATTGCGGTCTCTCTTTCCGACCACCAACTCCCCTCACACCTCTAAATGTAGCGGTGTCTCATTTTGAGAATGCCAACGCCACCAATTTCCCTTCACACCACCAGCCCCTATTGGTGGTGGCTCCCTACCTATGCTCTATACCTCTTCACCCCACTAGACCTAGTGATGTCTCACTTATCTCATCCTTATATCAAGCTACCTTCTATTCACCCATAGTGATGTCTCCTTAGACACTCTTACACTCTCACACCACCAATAGCTGGCAGTGCCAGCCCTAACATCACATCACCTCCCACTGTCCCCCTATCCATCTTCCTGCCCCACCCCCCATGACATACCGCCACCGCCGACTCACTACCTCTACCTCTGCTGGCACCATGAACCAGAATCAAAACATTGGCATAATAAACAAGAAAATTCATAGTTACTGTAGCATATTGAAGTCCAATATTTCACAAATCATCAAAAATCAGAAGAACAAATTTAGAATCCCCTAAAACTGCATGACGTAATAGATGATGAATTAAAATAAAGAGAACTTGAACATTTTGATGAGTAGATCTAACAAGATCTAAACCCAAGAGCTTGTTCCCAGCAAACTATTCAAACCACCACTGTCCACCAGTCACCGGCACCATCCCCTACTTCACCTTTATCTGGACCTGAGCTACCCCCCCCCCCCCCATTAGCTCAATAATCCAGTGAATCCACCTCCTTGCACCACTACAACCTTACTTCCTCACATGTACCATTTCCTCCCTCCTTCCCCTTTCATCGGCCGACACCCCCCCACCCCCACTCCCCCCGCTGCCACGAACCCCCTACTTCTTTCCACATTCCTCAACCGACCCCCCCCCCCCCCGCACACACATACACTTTCTTCCTTTTTACATTTTTTATATTTTTTAAAATATATAATATATAATTTATATAATAAACATAATACTGATAATAGTATAGATTAATAATATTATTATTATTATTTAATTTTTATTTTAATATAATTTTTAACATATACATTTATAATAATTGATTTATTTATTAATTCAATTAATATAATAATTATAATAAAATTTTATTCAATTATTTTTATGTATATTTATATATATATATATATATATATATATATTTACCTCTTATAATTCACTAATTAAAATAATTAATAGTTTTAAAAGTATTATTTATATGATAACAAGTATATTTGAGTAATATTTATTTATTAACATTTTTTATATTATTACATGTATGTAATTGTTTTTATTGTTCTAATAATTTTAATAGGTTTATGTATATTTTTTAATTGTTTTTTTGGTATTTAAGAAGGTGAACAGGTCCTCGTTGTAGGGTGAGAGGTCAATATTTTTGTTATTGGGATTTCTATCTAGAGTGATAGTTGGGGAGAAAGGGGAATTTTGAATTCACCATACAGAGGCCAACGAAGTCATCAACAGGTTGGGATAGAAGCTCGCGACATTTACTAGAAGACTCTAGAAGTATTAGAAGTGGTAAGGGAATATTTCGATCATATTTGGCACATTCCAAAGAATTAAGAGGGAGCATCAAGAAAATTCCACAACTTCCACATCCATACTTCACCCATTCGACGAATTCCACTACCTCACGAAGAAGATCAGAGAGCATACAATCCATGACTTCCATATCATCCAAGACCTCTATCGATATACTAACATCCACAACTTCAAATTAACTGAGAAGATCAAGATCCATCAGTAGAGAAAATTATCCAAGAAAAATCACCATCACTAAACTATCATCCTCTTCTAGATCTCCAGGGTGGGAGATCGAGATAACTAAATTCTAGATCATTTCATACACCATTATAGAATCTAAAAGTAGAGGAAATTAAAATTACTAGATATCGAGCAGAGATATAAAGAGTACACTTTTTCTTCCCTTGTTCTATTTTCTGAATTTTTCTACAATGTGAATTGTGTTTATTAAGGTCTTTTAATCTGTTAAATTCTATCATTTTTCTTGGATAATTTCCTTCGTGGGGAATATGCTGAGCCAATTGAATTTTTTTTTCTATTTTTCATGAATGATTATTCGACTGGATATCCTCTATATCTTTTTAGGGATTGTTATATTTTTTCAAAACATCAAAAATCAATAAAAAATAATATTGATCGAATATAAATTTAATCTGTTTTTAATCTGGGGATTCTAATGAAAAGTGGATCATGCTCAAAAGAGAGAGGCGACACTGAGTACAACTGAAATTTTGAACTCAGTACTTTGCTGATTCTCTCTTAATTGATGATCGAATGACTTATTCAGTTGATTAAGTGTATTATTCATTTATTCACAAGTTGACAAGATGAAAAATATGGCTAGATACCTTTAATCAGATCTAGATAATTAAAATCTTGTTTTTGAACAAGAGCAATATTGAATCTATCTTATTGACTTCCCCTACCCATCGTTGGATTGATTACACTGATTTTTTTCCTACCTTATTATTTAATCCCTTTTTTACCTAGTTTATCTTATTTCACTCACTTGTTTTCATATTCAAACACCCACCATTTCATTTATTTTTCACCATCATCACCATCAATGTTTCATTTCTCTTTGTTAATTTGTTTTTGTTGGTTTTAATATTTGTTTTGTTTTGTTTCATTTCTGGTCTTAGCCACAAAATTAGTCTCTCATTTTTGTTTGACGTTGTCTTACCATTTTAACAGGTAGTAAGTAGGTTTTATAAATTCAAATTTGTGTGTGCTCAATGACATGTGACACCAAATTTTGATTTCATTGTTGGGGAGGGCACATGCAATAAATTTAAAAAAAATCACATATAAATTCACAAACTAAAAAAACTAAAAAAATTATAAAACACAAAAACATTAAAAAAATACAAAAAAAACTATCAAAAATATGAAATATAAAAACCTTTAATAAATTTCAAAAAAATTCCTATAAAACACAAAAATAGAAAACAAAAATCACTGAAACTGTTGCATGTGAACTAGGTCTAAGTTTGAAACATTAGATCCAAATATTAATGAGATAGAAAAATACATAAAAAACATGAATAAGAACAAAAATAAAATTAAAATGGAAGATAACAGAGCTGAAAACCAAAACTTGGACCAACCTGAAAATATTTATCAACCTAGGAATAAAATACCTGAGAGGCGTATTTTGAGAGACTTTTTGTTTCCCACAATTTCCAGTAACCCTTCTTGCATGAGGCTCTCAAAAAGATCTATAAATTATGAAATTAAATAGTTTATACCATTTCATCTACCAACATTTATTGAAATTCCTAGTGAATATGCCCTTCACATCATTAGTGTTTTCTATTTTAGTGTCCAACAGCTTCCATTGAGAGCTCTAAGTGAGGACGAAATTAATTTGAGAGTGTTTCCTTTCATCCTCATGGGAAATACTGGATCCTAGTTCAAGCAGTTAGAGGATGATATATTTGTCACCTAGGATCAACTCTACAATTCCATTACCATTAAATTATATCCTAGTAGGTTGACCTCTATGATTAGGAATAAGATCACTGTCTATTTGAAAGATGAGGGGGAGTTGTTTCATGAAGCCTAAGATAGATTTAGGGGATTACTCAGAAAATTTACAAACCCCCAATTCACTCCCCAGTTCCTCATTGACAACTTCTATAACAACCTCACCCCTCACCACCAAACATTGGTGGATTAATCTACTAGAGAGAACATCAGTGATAGGACTGGTGAAGTGCTCAAAAATATCTTCAATAGTTATTCAAAAAACACATAGCACAAGTTCTCTAGAGGAAGAAATATTATTAGGAAGAAACCCACCCCAACCCCTCAAAATGAATCACAAGATGTTGGGTTTTTCAATGATAACACTCACACCACCCATGGGGAGTAATACCTGCACTATGGAATGTATGGATATTCATAGACATGTTGTCCCAATTTTGACATGCATGTCTAAGATCTTAAGAGAGCCATTTTTTGCAGGCTATTTTCCTAAGATAAAGCCTTGGGAAGACCCATTTTCAAATACCTACAATCAGGGGTATAAGAACCACCCAAACCTTTCTTTTAGGGATATGGGAGTCCTTTAACTTGCTGCCCCACTGGGATTCTCGTATCCTCATAGGCAACAATTCTAACCCCAACCCCAACCCAAGGCTAAGTCATCCAATTCAAACGATGAGGTGAGGGATATGTTTCATTAGTTGGTAGGGAGATTTGATAAAAAATTCAAAAAATTAATTTTATAAATTTTAAATGGATGTAAGAATCAAAAACCTGGAAAAACAAATGGGATAGTTGGCTAGGGATGTTGGAAGTAGACACAAAGGCATACTGCCTAGTACCACTGAAACTAACCCAGGAGAAAATTAAATGGAAGTGACCACCAGAAGTTGTATCCAACTCACCATGATCCTTGGAAGGACCCAAACCTACTGAAAATCAAAAAATAGATGAATCTAAAAATTCAAATCCGTAAAAACTAAATCTAGAAAGATGGAATGTATCACTAGAAACCCTTTGGTTCCTATTGTTCCAACTAAAAATCTAAAAATAATATGTCTTGAAAAAAAAGATAATAAAGGGAAGTAAAATATTAAATATGAAGTTGTATGGATGCCCCCAATTTTGAGAAACGTTTCCCCTATTATCCCTTTCTCACAAAGAATAAAAAATACAACCCATGATTCCGAACTTCTGAAGTTTCTCAAAGTTGTTAAGAAGGTGTAAATTGATATCACTTTCCTTGAATCCCTGATACTAATTCCATCATACATAAAATAACAAAATAAAATCTTTTCAAACAAAAATACCATGGAAGAATTTACCCCATATAGCTTAATAGAGTAGTGTAGTGATGTTCTGAAAAATAGGATACCTCCTATGCTCGAGGACCAAGGAAGTTTTTTCATCCCCTGATTCTTTGGGGAAAGACGTGGTAAGTTCAACTATCTATGTGATTTGGGTTCTAGCATCAATTTGATACTTATGTCACTTTTTTAACACTAGATATTAGGAGTTCCCCATCCCACCACTATTTTGCTACAACTTCCTGATAGATCCATTACACACTTAGTGGGTAGGGTTGATGATTTCCTAGTGATAGTAGGAAAACTCTTTTTGCCTACTAACTTTTTGGTCCTTGATATGGAGTGTGACCTACAGGTTCCTATCATCATTTTTTGGCCCTTCCTAGACAAAGGGGGAGATTTGATAGATATTTTAAAGGGTAATTTAATTTTCAGCTTGGGTGAACAAATATAGGGATTCAATGTTTTCAATAAAATTAATGAACCCATAAACCAAATAATTCTCAAAGATGAATTGTTAGTAGTTGAGGGTACTATTGGTGAGGAGGATGAAAAATTATTGAGAATGCTAGAGGAGATAAATAATGAACTTGAGATATATGCTGCCACTTGCATAGGGATAATCTCAAGTAAAGAGAGAGAGATTGTTGATAAGTATGAGGGAGAGTTTTTTGTGAATTTGGATGAGTTTTTAATAAATTAGATTATGTCCCTGAGAGAGGATTTTAAGTGTGAGGAAATTTTTTCTGAAAGTTATAGTGATGAGTAGGAATCCTTCTTTACTGCCTTCTTCAAGATCTACCATGAAGTCTTTGGTCCACCCCACACCAAGTTTCTTTCCTCAAGACAATAACCAACCATTCTTGAACTCAAAGCCCTCCATTCACATCTCAAATATTCCTTTTTAGGAGATATTACCTCCATTCATATCATCAACCCATCCAATATAGGGGAAATTCAAGAGGATAACTTCTTGATGGTTTGGAGGATGTAAAATTATTTCATCATTTTGAAAATTACTGATATAAAGGGGATAAGTATAGCATTTTGAATGAACAAAATTCCCATGGAACGTGAGTGAAAACCTAGAGTCAAATCCCAAAGTAGACTAAACCTGAACATGAAGGAACTGGATAGAGAAGATGTGATCAGGATACTTGATGTTGGGATAATATTTCCCATTTCTAACATCCCTTGGATAAGTACAGTCTTAGTAGTCCAGAAAAGAGTTGATTTAAAGTTGTCACCAATAAAAAAAATGAGAAAATATAAACAAGGGTTGTAAGAATATTGAGTGTATATATAGATTATAGGAAGTTGAATACTTTCATAAAAAACACCACTTTTCCATTCCATTTTTAGACCAATTGTTGGAGAGGTTGTTAGGAAATGAATATTTGTGTTTTCTTGATGGTTACTATGGTTACAACCAGATTTCCATTTCACCAAAGGATCAATAGAAAAATTCCTACACTTTTCTATTTGGTACATTCACCTACTGACGGATACCCTTTGGCTTGTGTGGTTCTCCTACCACATTTTAGTGGTGCATAATGGACATATTCTCAAATTTTATTGAAAGGATAATTGACATTTTTATGGATGATTTTTCTATTGTAGGAAGAAATTTTGAGAATTGTCTGGAAAATATAAAAGTTATGATGGAATGGTTCCAGGAGACCAATATGATCTTAAATTCGGAAAAGTGTCAATTCATGGATACAAAAGGTGTTTCTTAGGTTACAAAGTAACTAATAGGGGATTGGAGGTCAATAATACCAAGGCTAAGGTTATATAAAAGTTTACCTCACCTGAAAATGTTAATGGAATCAGATGTTTTTGGGATATGGTAGGTTTTTCAAGAGGTTCATAAAGGATTTTTCTAAGATCAAAAGACCCATGTGATCACTTCTAGTTAAGGACACTCCCCTTGTTGTTTATTATAAATTTCTATAACCTGTTAACATGCTCATGGAGAAGTTGACCACCTCACCTGTAATCACTACCCAACACTAGAAGCTCCCATTTTAGGTAATGTATGATGCAAGTGACCTGGTAGTAGGTGTTACTTTGGGGTAGATGAAGGATAAGAAGTTGCATTTCATTTATTAGGCCATCAAGTTGTTGGATGATTCCCAAAAGAACTATACAACCATAGAGAAGGATTTGGATGTTTTGATGTTTTCCTTGTAGAAATTCATACAACATTTGATAGGGTTCAGAGTTATCATTTTCACTGATCATATATCACTTAAGTACTTTATAACAAAGAAATAATCAAAACCCAGGCTCATGAGATATACCCTACAGTTAAAAGAGTTTAATCTGGTTATTATGGATAATAAAGGGGCTAAGAATGTTTTTTCAGATCACTTGCCTAGGATTACCAACACCCAAAGTGAGAAACCAAGATATATTAACCCTTCATTCCATGATGAACAATTATTTTTATATTTTATGTAGATGTCTTCTTGGTTTGTAGACATTTCCAATTAATTTATAGAAGGTGTCATTCCCAAGACCCACTCCCACAACCAAAGAATTAGGATCATTTTTTAATTGAAATATTTTTTGGGGGGATGAACCACTTCCCTTTAAGAGGTGTGCTGATGGTATTTTGAGAAGATGTGTTATTGAGGAAGAAATGATTCCCATACTTGAGTGCTTCTATTCATCAACTTTGGGTGACCACCATATAGGAGATAGGATTTCTCAAATGGTTCTTCAGGCTGGTTTCTGCTAGTCTACTGTGTTCAACTATGCTAGGGTTTTGGTCATAGGTTGTGAAAAAAGTCAAATTCTTGGAAATGTCGTAAGAATGAAGGAGCTACCTTAAAAGGTATTTTTGAGGTAGAAATTTTTTTATGTTTGGGGCATAGATTTCATGGGTCCATTCCCATCCTATTATGAGAAAGAGTAAATTTTGGTGGCTATAGACTATGTGTCCAAATGGGTTGAGGAAGTGGTTCTACCCAATAATTATATTGCTAGTGTAGTCAAGTTCATCAAGAAAAACATTTTTTCCAGGTTTGGTTTACCGAGAGAATTCATCACTGATAATGGAACTCACTTCAAAAAATAAAAATTCAAGAGTTTGATGGAGAAATATGGATTCTCTCATAGGACAGGTACCACCAACCACCCATAGTCTAGTGGGTAGGAAGAAGTGTCGAACAGGGAGTTTAAGCAGATTTTAGAGAAGAAAATTTCTAGATCTAGGAAAGATTGGTTAGTAAAGTTGGATGATGTGCTTTGGGCCTATTTAACTTTCGATAAGACTCCTATAATGTTTTCACCATATAATATTTTTTTGGAAAATATTTTCATCCACATATAGAATTATAGTAAAAATATTATTGGATAGTGGTGGCCCTAAATTTTTATTTCAAGTCTATTAGTGAGAGAAGACTATTTGAGATGAGTGATATGGAGGATATTACAAAATATTATTATGAGAATTTTGAAATATAAAAAGAGAGAAAAAAAGGATTTTCACGATTAAATAATTCATAATTGGGATTTTATGGTTGTCCAGAGGGTCCTGCTTTTTAATTCTAAACTGAAACTCTTTCTAGGAAAGTTGAAAACCAAGTGGTCAGAACCCTTTAATTTTGTGAGAGTGTTGGTCAATAGAGTTTTAGAGCTAGTAGGAGAAGATAAAATACCATTTTTGGTTAATGGTTATAGGATTATACATTTCTTTGAAGGACTACCAAATGGTTTGGCTACCATTTCTTAGCTAGAAGAATGAAGTTGTATCTACTCTAACTGAGGACTATAATCTTAGTGTTTTATAGGAACCAACCCATGGTTGATGCACTTTTTCTTTTCTTTTCTTTTTGTTTTTTTTTTCAATAAAGATAACTCGTTATTCTTTGTATGATGGTTCCTTAAACCTACTACTTCTAGAAAGAGTTGTTGCTGCCAGAAACTTGGTAAAGGAAAAAAAATCAAGGGAGAATAACTTTGCGTCATATGGATAACATCTCTTCAACTCAATACTTGGTTTAATTTTTCATAAACATAGAAATTTTGGATTCTTATGATTATTTTTCTAAACATGTAGGAAATGAAGTGGAGTAACCACTTAGTGCTTCATAAGAGGATATTTTGAATGGGAGTTAATATCAAATCTCCATATCCAGGGAAGTTTATGTTTCACCTTTGAGGGGGCGTGGGTGCACGGTTGGGGAAAATGCCAAAATGGTCCAATGGGTGACAATCATTTGTTCATTATTATAGAAAATTTCACGTCGCCATCTCTATTTTGACCCAATACACAACTTCATCCTTTAAGGGGGGGATTGGAATGACATTGTGGGTACTGGGAATTTTATCCTTTATGTATTTTGAAGGAGGTGGCATAGTCAAATGGTCCCAGTGGGCGATTGCATGGGGTCAAGTATTTGTAAAATTGGTCCTCTTAGGATATAACTTCCTCAGATGGTCTTCAATGAGTTTATTCGTGCAGCAAGAAATGCCCAACGGCCCTGATATCCATGATTCATGGACCTAATTTCCAAAGGCAGATGCTCGTTGGATGATTATTTTTCCGACGGAACATAAGGACTCCAATGGTTGAGAGGATAGGAGGTCAGGGTCATCACACCCTTTGGGAGGGGGGGAATTATTTCATATTCTAGGAAACTCTTATAGATTTAAGTGTGTTCATATGTTTTTGAATCCTTGGTTCATTCCCTAAGAGTGTTTCCACTGGATACCCCTAGTTTGCAGGATCTTAATAGGCATACATGAATTAGATGCTATGAAGTCAATGTTAACTTAAGCCATGGAATAAGGTGTTGTGGAGTTTATCGTTATCTAGGGGTAGAAAGGTGACTTGATGTTGTGATCAGACCCATTATATGGGCTTCCTACATACCCTCAGGAGTGGATTCAGAGCCCACATAGTTTGTGAAACTTGTGGATTACGCCTAGGAGCTTCCCATTTGAGGGACCAGGATTGGGTGAACCATCTTGGAAGGGCACACTTTGGATCTTGGTCCTTCAAGTAGGAATCCTACGTATCCTGGTTTGAATAGGAATCATACTCTTTGTAGTTCAAGATGGGTTGGGTATTACGAGTGGAAACTTCCCATTTGAGAGGTCATGATTGGGTGAACCCTCTTGGAAGGGCGCCCCTTCTGAGCTCGAGCCTTCAATAAGGTGTCCTACATATCCTTGTTTGACCAAGAATTAGATTTATCATAGTTTAGTTGGGTTGGTTGTGTGAACGTTGTGATCATCACAAATCTCTAAGCCCGCATGATTCATACTCGAGGTAAGAAACAAGTGGATATGAGAGATCCAACCAACCACACACCTCATATCCCACTGATGGGAGAGGGCGGGACTACGGCGGAAGAGGCAGGGGCGACGGTGAGAGAGGGTGCTGAGTGATGAACCTTTCAATGTGGGATGACATGAGATTTTATGAGTCTCATCCCTCATATGTTTGGGGACTTTCTTTAGTGGGAGTTCCCCCATTGAATGTCATATGGGGTATACTACAGTTTATGTTCATGTAGCTTGGATGAAGACATCACAGTTTAATGTTGTGTTTTAGGGATGAGCACCATACAGTTTAACATCATGTGGATAGGACTATTTGGGGGTCTTGTAGTTTAGGGTCATACAAAGTGGACCACTAGTTATAGAAACCATGATTAACCTGAGAAAAATAATGTTTGGATGTTCTGATGTGCCTCAAACATGAGAGGGATGGAATGTGTAAACAATGATTATGGAAGATCCCCTGTTAGGAGAAACGATATGAGGCATGGAATCCATTAAGGCCTATAGAGGTAGGAGAGGCCTCTTTTGAGGACTCATTTTTGTCTTATTGATAGACCATTTTTGTGGGCAACATATGCAATGCCACTAGGGCATGATGTTCTTAGTCAAGTAGAGGTTTCCTCCGGACATCGACCTTCAATTTATGATAGTCGAGTATGTTTATGAAGATCCAAAGTCGTCCAATATACTACACTTTAAAGTCATATAACTTTGATGATGCAATCATATTTCAATGTCGTGTTGCGTGGACTAAACCATATAGTTTAATGTCATGTGGTTAGGATGATGACTCGTAGTTTAGGGTCAAAGAGTTTGGACCATGTGTTGTAGGAGCCATTATTAACTTGAGGATAATCAGGATGGGATGTCCCGGCATGCCTCGAACATTAGATGTAAGGAAATCGTAAATAGTGACTCTAGGGATTCTCATATTAATAGAAATGATATGGGGCATGGAATACATTGAGGCATACAGTGGTAGAAAATGACTCTTTTGAGGAAGAATTTGCCTTTGGTTGATGACCATTTTGTAGGCAACATATGTAGAGCCATTGGGCTATGGTGTGAATAGTCAAACAAAGGTTTCCGCAGGACACTGACCTTCTACTTCTAATGGACATGGAGGTTTAAAAGGATCTGAAATCACCGGAGATTTAATGTTTGGTGGATGGAAAGGATGTGTTCTGGAATTTAAGAAACATTCAGGTTGTGATTATCTATGGAGTTCTAGGTCAACTTGGCATAGGAGATTGGTGACAGAGTTCTCAAGTGGTTCATGAGGAATGTCTCTTCTCATGGTATATAAGGGACAGATATTTGGGCAGAATAAGGGTGCAATGGATAAAAAATTGACCCGTCCCAAAAAAGTTTATGGTGCGACCTTACATTTTTCAGGGGGGTCAGCGACAGTAGCGAAGGGACCATCCCATAGGGTGGCGATCGCAGCCCATCACTGATCCTGAGAGAGGGTGCAAGGGCGTATCCCCAGTGGTATAGAATAGTGGTCATGAACAGTTTTCTGCATAATGTTGTTCGCATAGGATCTAGTCGCAAACTCTCTATTCGTGAAAGAGCTTGGCGCATAGGATGGCACGTGGAAGAGTTGGCCACCAAGAATTGTCCATGTACTAGGTTCCACATATGGGAGTCTGCGTACTGTCTTACTCATATGGGTGTCTGCAAACCATTTTTATTAAATTTTTATTTTGGTTTTATGGTTGGATGCGTAGGATCTTCCGAATATGGCTCGTGGGAAGGAGTTCCATGAAGTACATATGGTTTGTGAGATGGAATCCGGGAATTTCTTCAGATGCGGAATGGAATCTAGTGAACTACTTCAGGTGAGGGAGAATTATCTCCCACCCCCTCTATGTTATTCATCTCCATTTCACCCATCCCATATCTCTCTCTCCATTTTATTCATCCCCCTTTTAGTTTCCCTAGTGTTCCTTTTATAGAGTGTCGGGGAAGCTGTATCTACGATTCACATGGAACCATTTGTGGAAGCCCATAGAGGAAATATGGAATACTGATGTCTCGGTCAACTATGATTTGTGTAGGTGTGGGATTTTTTTGGCTTCTCCTCATCCACATACCACATCATTCACAGGTATGGTGTGCAGGGAATACCTCTTTCGGATTCTCACAAGAAAAAATAGTTTGTGGAGGATTTAGTTCATAGGTGGAAATTCACCACGAACAGCTTCATTTTATGGCCAACACCCCACTGGCTAGCACATCATAGGTCATCTATGTGCCAATTGTTCATAGTTTATGCCTTCCGAGAACCTTTCCCGATGATGGTATAGAACCAGCACAAATTCGTTTTCCAAATTTTATTTCTTCAAATTTCTTCGCAAATTTTCAATCCAACTTCTATTTCCTTGCTTCGCAAAACATGCGGGGGTATTTTCCATTACTTTGCTGAATTTTTAGGACCCTACTATTTTATTCACGTTTTCCAATTTAATTCTCATCTCATTTTTATTGGTTTCTGCATGATGTTAAGTGTTGGGGAGTTCCCTTTGAGTCCTTTTGGATTTTAAATTCTATTTTTTTACTAGGGTTCTTGCTTATTAAAATCTAGTTTGTTTAAAATTTTGAGGAATTTCATTTTTTATCATGATTTCATGCAAGTATTCACTTTGATTCAACTGCTTTTGTATATTCATTAAAAGAAATTTTACTTCTGGAAAATCAAAAAAACAAAAAACAAAAAAAATCACTTTGTTTATAGTGGTGGTATATGAGTTTTCTTTTGTATATAAGTTTTTTTTCTCTTATTTTCTATTCATTTTGGAAAAAAACTCATTTGGAACTTCCCTATCACCCCTCAAAATATGTTTCAAATCTAGTAAATATTTCTCCCACCCTCTGATTCAATAATGGGGAGATTTTTGAGTTTTAAGTGTAGTGGAGAGGGTTAATCACACCAATTCACCATTATTTTTTGTCAAAAAATTGGAAAATGTTTCCCAAAAATTTTAAAATTCTTTCAAAAAAGAACTCAAATTTTATTTCACTACATTAGGGTCATATGGATTCAAATTTCACATCAATTTTTTATTTCCTATAGGACAATAACATGCTTGATGTTAAGGGTTGTAATTACTCTGAAATTATTGAGGATAATTGATTGATTGATGGATTTTTTTACTGTCTTATGGATTTTATGTTTAGGAACTGAGTAAAGGAGTGAGATATGTTAGTTTTATGGAATTATAATCATGAACTAGGGTAACTATAAATTTTTACTAGATCTTATGGGACTCACCCATTTTTTTAAAAAAATATATATAATCCCTTTTGGAAGTCAAATAAAATAATAATTTATTAAGTCCTTTGTAACTGGAGTAAAATAGGAAAATGGGATCTCATGGTGAGTCTCTAAGATAAGGTTCTTTGGGTGCATTTCTGTTAATAAATAATATCCATTTTCAAACTCAATAAGTGTTATGCACAGTTCTTTGCACAAGAAAATTTGATGGAAAGTTTATAATAAAGTGCCCTGTCAAAAATGAACTTCTTTAGGTTGGTGGAATTTTTTACCCAAAAGATGAAGGGAACAATTGACTTAATTAAAGATTATTTGAGTTGAATCAATAAAGTGAGTAAATAACAAGAATTAAATTTTTGGAACCTAGGATAAATTAATAATTGAAGGTACTTTTACTCAAGGTTTTAATTCCACTTAGTTTAATCTATCACCACTACATAAATTAGAATATGAATTGGAATTGAAGTAGGGAAGTATGGGATTTCATATAGAAGGGATGAAACCCTTGACATTGAATGATTTTTTGTTTCCTTTGATCTCTTATAAGTGTTTGAATTTAGGAAAGACCCTTTTATTTTTGAACACATTCTGGAAAAGCTTAAGTTAGTCAAAGTTCTATGCATTTATTTTTAAAATTCTAGCCATGATCTTTCTCTAAGATCACTATAAAATATTCTCTTATAGTTTATAAAGTCAAAAAATCTGCATTTTTTAGTATAAACAAAGATATAAGTGTGGGGGAATTTTATGTGGATTCTTCTTAATGCATTTTTTCACATCTTTAGTTATTTTTATTGTATTCTAAATATTGAAAATATGTATTTTAATTAATATTTATCAATTGTTATAAATTTTGTACTTAATTTGTAAAACAGTTATTGTTTGTCAATTGTGTATTTTATTGTTTGTTTGTTTTTCATTATTTTTAAGAATTTTAAAATTAAATACATTATTTTGTTTTAACTTTCTCATTCATTAAATTTTAATTTTTTTATTCTTTCTTTATTTAAATTATTTTTTTTCAAAAAACAAATTATTTAATTTAATGAATTCATCTATAAATAAATTATTTGTCACTTTTGTTTTTGATTCTTTAAATAATTAAATTAATTTCAATAGTTTTATTCTATTCTTTCAATATTTTAATTCTTAGTTTATTTTTATTTAGAATGAATTCTATGATTTTATTAATTAATTTAATTAATTTAACTGTTAATTAATTTTAGCAAACAGAATTTTTATTTTTATTTATTTTAACAAATTAACTATTATGTTGTTTTAAATTAATCTCTAATAATTTTTAATCTTAAATAATTTAAAAATAATTTTATTTTATTTTTAATATTGTTTAAATTTGAATTTTTATAAATTTTATTTGCAACTTTAATTGATTGATTAATTTATTTTGTTATTTTTTTAGGTGCAGACTTCTACCTTTCTCCAGCCTTACCTCAAACTTCCAGACCCGGCAGCATCGCTTTCCTACTGCTAGCTCCGCTCACACCACCAATCTTGGAGATGTCTCATTTTAAGACCGCAAGCACCCCTCATTTCCCTTCACACAGCCAGAACCCTACAAGAATTTCCTCTTTCCCACACTACTAGCCCTTGCTAGCGATGAGTCCCTCACTCCAGTTTATTCTCCATCACACTGCTTGACTGGCGTTGTCTCACTTATCATCGATTCTCCCATACTTCTGCCAGAACATCTTCCTTTCACCCCAAGAGGTGTCTCCTTAGACACCACAACACCCTCACACTACTAGTAGCTGGAAAATCCATCCCTAACTTCCACATCTATACTTCACCCATTTTATGATTTCCACTACCTCTAATAGCATATTAGGGAGAAGACAATACATGACTTTCAGATCATTCAGGACCTCCATCCACTTACTGACATCCACAACTTTACATTCCTTGAGAAGATCAAGATATATGAAGACTGTCACCATCATCAGACCATCACCCTCTTCCAGATCCCCAAGTCATAAGATTGGGAGAACTACATTCAGATTATTTTGTACACCATTGCAGAATCCAGGAGAATAGAAAATTAGAATTACAGGATATCGAGAAGGGAGATAGAGATAACTCATTTTATTCCTTTTATTTGTTTTCTGAATTTTTCTATATCATGAATTACATTAAGATAAACAATTTTAATCTATTTATTTTAGTCATTATTCTTGGCTAATTTCCTTTAGTGGGAATAAGACTAGCAGGTTTAATATTTTTTCTTATTCATTCACAATTATTTGACTCGGTCGCATCTCTCTCTCTTTTTAGACAGTTATTTTTTTCAAAACATCAAGAATCGGTGAAAATTGATCTTAATAGAATATAAATTAAATCTATTTTTAACATGATGATTCTACTAAATAGTGAATCATGCTCAAAAGTGAGAGTCGACACTAAGTTCAACCGACATTTTGAACTCATTGCTTTGTTGATTCACTCTTAATTAGTGATCAAATAACTTCTACAGTTGATTAACTACAGAATTCACTTAGTCACAAGTTGACCATATAAAAAATAAGGCCATATACCTTTAATCAGGTCTAGATAATTAAACTATAGTGTGTGAATAAGGGAAACCAACATTAAATCGGACCAATTGACTACCGCTTTTCATCTTTTAATTGATTTCACTAATTGTTTTCCTTCCTCCTTATTGTCTAACTTGATGTTTATATTTTTTCTCTACTTGCACTAACTTTTTTGAACATTCACACACCCTCCATTTCATTTATTTTTCACCTCATCACCATCACTATTTCATTTCACTTTTTCACTATGTTTTTTTGTTTCAATTTTTGTTTTGTTTTTTTTTGTATTAACCAAAAAAAATAGTCCCTCCCTATGGTTCAACCTTATCTCACCATTATACTATGTAGTAAGTAGGTTTTATAAATTCAAATTTACATGCTATAAATGACATGTGATGTCACATTCCTTCCATCCATCAAAAAGTGAAAGTAGTGTTTATGCATACGTATGACTTGTCGTCTCTAGGAATGGTGTAATTCATTTTTATATCTCTAAATTTTATGGATGAATATAAAAATATATATATTGAATATATATGATATTTATATTATGACTAAAATTATGTATATTATGGAACCATGATCAAAGTACAAGGAAAATAACTACAAAAACAAAATTCTAATGAAAAACGAAACAATCCACACCTAGAAACTACGATTTTAATAAGGAATTATTAATAAATGGGGTTTGAAATGTACTAAGTGGATAAAATATAATATTATAAGTTTATAAATGAGTTTTTATAGAATTAAAATAATTTGAATTTATTATAGATGAGGTTAGATAACTTTCAAATCAATGTGAACTTGAGGTAAGGTATTTCTAAAATCAACTTTATTTATGGGATACATATTCCAAATTCACCACTTATTTCCTTTTTGTGGTTTATATACTTCCCATTAATCTATTTTAAGATTATTTTAATGAAAATTATGTGGATTTAAAAATCCATATAAAGTTCTCTATTTTATGAGGTTTGATGAGGTTTATATACTTCCCATTTGATAATTTATATCATAAATATAATTTTTTCATGATATTTGACATTCAATTTAAGGTTATTTTTTCATGTGGATTAATATTTAAAAATTTACCAAAGTAGAAATGAATTTATGTTATAATATCTTTTTTATTGAAACTTTTTATGATTATGTTTTTGATGATTAAATTTCATGATCAACCGCTCAAGAAAATCTTGATACTTATTCTCCTATGGTTATTTATAGTGATTAATTTCTTTTCTTTCATTTTACTCTCTTTATGAACTCAAGGGGTGGAAAGTGTTTTTTTATGAAAAAATCAACTATATTTTTCTCTTTGTTTGAAAATACCTTTTCTCCCATATCCTTGTTTTCTAAAATGACTTCAAGAATGTTTTTTATATTTTCCTATGATTGTATAAATTCATTTTTGATAACAATTAAATTTTGAAAATATTTTTTAAAAAGAATACTATTGTCATTTTCCAAGTGAGGTACTTTTTAAATTTTTAATAAAAAATTGAAGGGATTTTTATTTTAATGTATATAGAATGAAATAAACATCTCACCCTTAGGATCTCCCATTTCTTTAAAGTTTCCATTATGAGTTTCTAAAGATTTTTCAAAGAATTGTTTTACCATACTATTTGGGAAAAATTTATATTCAAAACAAGTGATTTCCAATTTAAAATGGTATTTTCCACAAGATATATTACAATGTTCTTTTAATGTCATTTTTAATCTATGATTACATAATTTAATGTTATTTATGATTAATTGGGGATATTATCCAATAATACCATCCTATTTCATTATTTATATGGATTATAGTGATGAAAATTTATGGATTATTCTATAAAACCTATGTATTTTTCATGAGTTAATTATGTTATGATGAAACTCTTAAGAAACACATTTCATTTCCATGGGTTATACTATGATGAAATAGTGAAATGTCTTTGAACTCAATTTCATTTTGATAAGTTATGGTATGGTGAATGTTTTATGATATTGTGGAACACATATGTATTATTTTCATTGGGTGATTGGTGGTCCTGGATTAATATATCCCTCCAATTCAATGGGTAAACATAGATATCTCATTAAATAATAAGGACTAGATTGGGGAGTGAACCTAGTTTAGTAAGGGACTCTATACAGTATGATAATATTGGGATTGAACCTTCACTAAAGATACAATGGAATGAAGAGTAAACTTAATCTATTATCATCGTCTTGGTAGTGATCCTTGGCTAAGGAAATTATTTTATATTCTTATTTGTATGCTATAAACTTATGTCTTATGACAATTTGGTGCTCCCATGGATCATGTTATATGATTCCATTATTATTCATATCTTATGAACTACCAATATTTAGTCCATGACTCAATATTATAATCTATTATATGAGGGGTATGGTTTTAAAATTTAAATATCATGTTCTTGTACCCTTATGAACATTTTAGGTTTAATTGTTCATTGATATCTTCATTTTTTACCCTTACTTAGTGTCTAAGATCACCCTTTCTTATTTTTGCTTTCCTATGTTATGAAGATAGGTTTTAATTATGATATTCCTAATAAGGGTGCTAGTTGTAAAGGATTAAGTGGGAGACAATGTAGATATATTATGAACAAGTTGTTTATGTATCTAATTTTCCAAAGACACTATACCTATATGATTCTGGCATGGATCACAATGTTATATATTAAATATTATTTTAATAATATGTAATATCTATTTATGAAAATTGTGGGCCACTATATTTGGTATGAAAGTATGGTTTAGTTACCTATGGAAACAAGGATGAGGAAAATTTAGTGAAAACCCTTAGGATAATCCTAAGTATTGGATAATGATTTAAGATATAGTAAATAAAAGAGTGTAGTTTTCCTAGAAAATCATTATTGTATGTATATTACAAGTGGACATTGTTTTAGAATATATTCATATAGGGTAATAACACTGGAAAATTTTGGTCAAGTGTATGTTGGACATTATTATGGTGAATTGTGAGTATTCTCTTACTATATACCTAGTTTGACACTCTTAAGGGATATGATTGGGTAAAATCATGTTTTCTATAGGAACAATTATGAATTAAATAAATAGATTATTATCATAGATAACCTAGGTTAAACCTAAGGTTTCATGGATTGAAAAAAAGGTGTCAAGATTTAGACATCCAATTAATTATTTTTTATAATTCATCACATTGATCAAAGATTCCTAATGATCATGTTAAACATTCAGGTTTTATTAAGGTATTGATAGTGGATGATAAAGTTGAGTTTGTTCCAAGTATTCTTAAATATTTAAGTACCTTATTTGATCATAGTTATATGAATTCATGTATATCAGGAAAAGACTCTATGAGTGTCAATTCTTATCCTCAAGGATTATATGTTGAATTAAAACTAAAAAATATAATGGTAAGATAAATGTATATCAAATCTATGATTATTTTATTATTTATGTTTGTGTGAATTTTCATTATAAAAATATCATTATTCTCCCTCAAGGGGAATTTTATTTTATTTTAGGAATGTATTGGCTTTCTTCATATAAATAAGATATTAATTTCAAAGGAAGGGAAGTCACTTTTGATATTATAAACCAATCTATGATCTTCTATCAATGCCACAATAAGTATTAACTTTCAATGGAAAATAAATCCATTATATGGGTATTGATTCCAATTCAAAAAGGGTGTTCATCTCATATGGTAGGGGAGAACCTTGAAATCAAATAAATTATTATTCTATGGGAGTTCATACCTGGTGATACACTTATTTCAAAGACTCCATATATAATGAACCCTTGCGAGTTGTATGAATTAAAGAAGAAACTACAAGAGAATATTGGTAAGGGATTCATTTGAATGAGTTTGTCACAAAGGGGTTCCCCTATTCATTTTTTTAAAAAATAAATATGGATTAATGTGACTCGACATTGATTATAATGAATTGAACAAGATCATAGTCAATAATAAGTATCATCTACACTATATTAGTGGCTTTTTGATCAATTGTGTGGATATCAATACTTTTTCAAGATTAACCTTTATTTTGTATATCAAAAAATGAGGGTCAAGAAGGTGGATATACACACACAAAAACATTCCATAAAAGATTTAGAAATTATTAATTTATAATTATTCCATTTGGTTTTACTATTTCTCTTGTCATTTTCATGGATTTAATGAATAATGTCTTTAGAGATTACCTAGATCAATTTTTTGTAGACTTTATAGATGATATTCTTATATATTAAAATAGTAAGGAAGATTATGATGATCACTTGATGATTTCACTGAAGACCACAAGAAATGAGAGGTTGTATGAAAATTTTAGAAACTATTTATTTTGGATCAAAAATTTAGTTTAGTTTCACATAATCTCAAGTGAGGGAATGTCAGTGGATCCATCAAAGAATGAAGTTATTGAATATTGTCCAAACTGACCACCATGAATAAAATGCATATTTTTCTTAGTTTGGATGGATATTATCGATGTTTTGTGGGTCATTTATCATGTTTTTATAATCCACTCACTATTTAATCTTAGTATGGATACAAGTTATATTGGATAGATTAATGTGAATAAAATTTCAAAAAACAGAAGAGAAGGTTTATCGGTTCACATGTGCTTACTTTTCCCTATAGAGGGGAAGGATTTGTGATCTATGGTGATGAATTGATAAATGGACTAGGATTTATCCTCATATATAATATATGGTTATATATTATGCCTCATTATAATTTAAATTTCATTAGAAAATTTACCCAACTCATGATTTAGAGTTATCTATGGTAATTTTTTCATTAAAGATATGACATAATTATATTTATTGATAAATTTGTGATATTTATAATTATTATAAAAGTTTAAATTATATATTCGGTCAAAAATAGTTAAATATTTTCTAGAGAAGATAGTTTGAGTTGATTAAATATTCTGACTACTCAATATATTACCACCCTGGGAAATTGAACAAGGTGGTTAATGCTTTGAGTTGAAAGGATCATGTTATATAATCCAATATAAAGATCAAAAAGGATACAATATTTTTATATTTACAAAGGATTGATCTATAAATATTTAAGGAAGGGGAAAAATATTATCTTTCTCAAATGATTATTAAACCATTTATCCACATAAATATTAATGAGGTGAAAAAGAAGGATGTATAACTACAAAAGAGGGTGAGAAATGTTCTTGAGTTCAACCTTGATTGTGATGGAATAATAAGGTTCTAGAACTATCTAGGAGTTTTTTCCATACCAAAATTGAAGAAGGAAATATTGGATGAAGAAAATAGATCATCATTCTCTATTCATCCTTAAAGTATGAAGATTTATAGAGTTATAAATGATTATTTGTGGTGGTAAATCAGGAAAATAGATATTTCAGAGTATGTTTCTTGAGGATTGGTATGTTAGTCAGTTAAATCTAAGAGACATAAATCTAAGCCAATGCTACAACTATTAACTATACCTAAATAGAAATGGGAAAACATCACCCTGGATTTTATCATCTGACTCCTCAAAACGTCAAAATCACGTAACATTATTAGGGTTGTAGTTAATTGCCTTATGAAGTCAGCACACTTCATTTATATTAGATAATATCTATATCTTGATCGTATTTTTAGAATATCCATTAATTAATAGGTAATGTTTCTTAGATTGTTGCATTCTTTTACATGTGATCTAGATCAAGGTTTTACCTCAAAGTTCTAGTGAAGTCTTCAGTAGGATCTGGATATTTAGTTGAGTTTCAGTACTAATTATCATCCTTAGAAATATGGTCAGTCTAAGTGAACCATTAAAACCCTAGTGGATATTCTAAGGACTTTTTTATTGACATAAAATTTCGTTAGGATCAACACCCTCCTCTAGTTGAGTCTTATTAAAATAATATATTTCACTCAAGAATTCAAATAGCTCATTTTGAAGACCTATTTAGAAAGACTTTTGGAATTACAATGTACTGGGATGAAGTTAGAGAAATAATGCTATTGGATCCGGAGATTATTGAGGAAATGATAGAGAAAGTTAGATCCATTAAACATCCCATCAAGGCAACTCAATGTTTATAGAAAAGTTCTAATGACGATCCTCAGTGGAATATGGAATTTAAAGTTCAAGGTAAGGTATTTATATGAGTTAATCCATGGTTGAAGGTTATAAGATTCACAAAAAAAAGTAAAATTGAGACCTAGGTATATTTTCCCCATTAATATTCTTGATTTATAAGGGACTTCATCTTATCTCTTGGAGCTTCCATTGAACCCCTATCAAGTTCACGATGTGTTCCATGTATATCTCCTAGGGAAGTACAAACCAGATCATTCACATGTACTAAACTCAAGGTTTTAACTAATGGATAATGATATTTCCTATGAATATAAATTAGTATAAATCTTCTATCATAGAGATAAAGTGACACGGAACAAGATGAATCACCTAGTTAAAGTTCTCTAAATGAATTAGAAATTTGGAGAAACTACTTAGGAATATAAGGTTGTGATGAAATAGAGATATACTCATTTTTCTTATCAATGTGATGGAATTTTAGGTGATAAATTATTTTAAGGGGAAATAATGTAACACCCTAAGATTTTATGATATATTTCTCTTTAAATAAGTTTAATTTCTCTGATAGCTTGCAATACATGGAACCCTGAGTCTGAATGAACTGTAATATAATATATCATTATAACCTAGATGTAAAATTGGTAGTATTAATATGAATAACCATATTTTGAAAGAAAATATAGATATTTTGATAAATAAAATATATTGATAAATAAATACTCAATTTTTAATAAAATCATTATATGTTTTAAAAATGTATTTTTCCTCCATAATGGATTTTATTTATTTTTATGAGAAAATAATTAAATAAAATTTTCCCAATTATATAAAATTAATTTGAAAAAAAACTTTATTTTTTAAATAAACATTTCAAAAATATATTAGAGTGAGTTTTTTATAATTTTCAGTATTTAATTTATGATGAATAGTATAAAAATATTGTGTTTTATTGAAAACACTCTTTTTATTTAAATAATTTTCAAAGATCTATTTTATTTTAAAATGGAATTAAATTTAACATTACATCATTTATATTATTAATAATATGATTATTGTTATTGGAATAAATTTTATTTTCTTTTGATAAAAAAATTATACTTAAGAAAACATTTTTTCTTGATTATCATTTTCATCGCGTTTTGGGAGTTTCTTTTAAAAGTTATTTCTGAAAAAATATATAAATTGAATTTGATGAAATGGATTCCATATTCTGAATGATAATTTTCAAAAAAAAATAATGATTCCACTTTCAATTTTTTATAATGAATAGTAAAAAAACACCATTGTTAAGATTAAAACGAGTTTACCAGGAGTTAAACCAAAATAAAAGGGTGAATTTTTTATTAAACATATCTAAATCCTATTTTATGGCCAAATTTTAACCTCATATTATCCAAATTTTTAAATTTCTATCCATTTAGAAGCATTTGTTTTGAGTGTGACTTTATTATTTTTTATTATTTTAAAAAATTCCAAGTGTACCCTCTTCCCCACTTACAAAAGAACACCTCTCATTTATCTTATTTTCACCACCTTGAGACATATAGTTTGAGAAAACACTATCAATTATATTATCAAATTCTCTATCCATTAATTATAGGTTCTTTCCTTCCTAAAAACTAATCCAAAGGGTCCTTAATAAAGGATGTAAGGGATGTCTACTAATGAAGAGGTAATTATATTACCCAATCTCTCTCAATTTATTCCTTATTATAACTTTTCTAAATCTATGGTATTTAACATAAAACAATAAATTAATTATTCAAAATATACTTAAATTTTATTATGATTATGTAACTACAAATATCCACCCCCAATTTTATCAAATGGGAAATGAAATTATCGCTCATGTGTATGTGTGGACTATCGCCTCTATGTAGCGAATTGATTCAATTTACATCATCATATTTCATGTATGGTTACTATGATGAGTTTAATTTTTATAAATTAAATATATGAAATAATTATTATTCGTTAATTATAATATTATATTAACCTTCTTACCTTTTAATCTGTTGAAAAATTACAACATCACTCATGGGTACGTGTGGATTACCACCCCCACAAAATAATGATATTTATTTTTAGAATATGATTTACATGTATATAAGAGGTATTTATTTAATTAATATATATTATATATATGATATAATAGTGATTATGAAAATTTTAATTATTATTGACCTCTCTTTTTTTCCATCCATTGAAAAGTGAAAGTAGTGTTTATGCGTATGGGCATCCTAAAATCTCAATGAATTTTGTAGTTAATTTTTCAATATATAAATTTTATGATTGACTATAAATATATATATATATATAATTAATATATATATGATATTTATTTCATTATTAGCATTATTTATATGATGTAACCATGATCAACATACAAGTATTGGATCAACTAAACTAAAATTCACATCAAAAATGAAACAGATAACACCAAGAAGTAAATATCTTAATAAATAATTATTAATAAATTGGTTTTGAGATGTTATAAGTGGATAATATATGATATTTTAAGTATGTAAACTATTTTTAAAAATAATTATAACAAATTTAAATTAATTATATAGAAGCTTAGAAAATATTTTATGAAAGTAAAACTTGTGGTAAGGGATTTCTTGACTCGCTTTTATTTCTGTGAGACATATTCTATATTACCAACTTAATTTATCTATGTTGTGTATATTATTACCATGAATGTATTTTATGATTATTATAATGAAAATTATGGGTATTTACAAATACAAATAATTTTCTCTCTTCCATGATGTTTTCATTCATAGATTATCGAACTGATAAGTGTTCTTCATCACAATATTATTTTGTTAAGGAATGCTTAATGTTATGAACCTATTTTTATTAATAATGTGTATAAACTAATAATTTTTCTTTTTATATAATTAATATAATTATTTTAATGATATTTAAAAATTATATTTAATGTTATTATTTTAGGTGGCTTGTAATTCAAAATTCACCAATGTGGTAACGGATTTATGTTGCAATCACATTATCTATGGGGATTGTTTATGATTATGTTTCTGATGATGAAATTTCAAGAAATAACAATCATTAAAATCATTATTATTATTATTTTAAATTTAATTATTTATATTACATGTTTTCCTTTCATTTTCTCTCTTTAATAACTCAATATGTTGAAATAAGTTTTTTTAAGAAAAATCGACTTTATTTCTATCTTCTATAGAAAATAAATTTTATTTCAAGTCCAAGTTTCCTAAATTGTTTTCAATAATATTTTCAATACTCAACTAGGATTTTTTAAATTAATTTATATCCATGATTTAATTCTTACAAAATAAAATTAAGATGACTCTTATTTTTATTTTTTAAAAGAGGCACATTTCTAATGTTTACTGAAAATGTGAATGGAATCTCTGTTTTGATATAAACATCATGAATAGAGTTCCCAACCATCATGGCTACCCAATAAATTTAATATTAATTTACAAGTTTTCTTGGTTCTTTTTAAAGGAAATTTTTTCCTTACAATTGGTAAATTTTTAGATTTTCAACATGTGATTTTGATCTAAAAACGGTATTTTCCAAAAGAAATGTTCTAGTGATCTTTTAATGTATTTTTTCATCTATGATATAATCCTTTGATATTATTTATTATTTACTATGGATATGACCCAATTAACTATACACTATCATTATTTTGGTTTATTATGATGATGGTAATTTATGGATGTTTCTATGAATCCCATTTCTTTCCCATAGGTTAGTTAAGTTATGATGAATCCCATATAAAATCTGTGTTGTTTCCAAAAGTTATACTATGATGCAATAATGAAATATCTATAAAAAAAATTCGTGTGTGTCATCATATGGTGAATGTTTTATACTCTCATTTAACACATATGTATTATTTTCATTATGTTAAGGGGGTACATTATTATATAAGTTTCCAATGCATTGGTTCAATATGGATATCTCTGAGATAATAAAGACTATAATTGGGGGTAAACAGAATCCAATAAGGGACTCTGTCTATTATGATATTATTGGGATTGAACCTTGACTATGTATTTTATGGAATGGGGAGTGAACCCAATCCACTCTGATAGTCTTGGTAGTAATCATTGACTAAGGAAATGATTTTAAATACTTAAATTTATGCTTCAAGATTATGTCTTATTTCAATGTTATTATATCATTGATCATATTTTTTATTCATTTATTATTTATGTCCTATGAACTAAAATATTTCAACTATGACTCAAGATTATAAGCTATGATATACAGGGTATGGTTTCCAAATGTTATTCTCATGTCTTCATGCACTTATGACCATGTTATGTTTAAGTGATCATTAATATATTCCTTTTTTACCCTTATTGAGTGTATGAGATCAAACTTTTTTATGTTTCCTTTTCCCAATGTTATGAGGAAATATTTTAAGTATTACTTATCTGGGAAGGGTTTTAGTTGTGAAAAACTAAGTGAGATAGGGTGTAGATCTCTTATAAATCCATTGTTTATGTATTTATGTTTCCCAATTCACTATACCTATATGATTCTAGTGTATTTCGTAATGTCATATATTTAATATTAATATAATAATATTTAATATCTATTTTTGAAAAAAAAATTGTTTTAATAAAACTTCTTCAAAAAAACAATCCATTTCACTCTTCTAGTATAGGTATCCTTTTTATTTCAAGGGATTCTCAAAATGACCGCCAAAAATGAACTATATAATGGTCTTATCCATTTCGATTCCAAAAAATAAATATTATTCTTAATAAAGTAAAAAATATATTCATCATAAATAATACTCTTATGTACTAAAAATTATGAGGACATTATTAAAATTTCAAAATCACGTGCGAGCCACCGCAGAATCTACATGCCTCTTTGTTTCCCATAGGTAAACTTCTCAATTCAAACACCCACTAAAATTTTAATTTAAAGAAATAATCGCCTTGTTTCATTGATATGTCATTTTGTCTATTGAACCATGACATAGTCATACCTTCATTATTATTATACAACTTCAAAATGACCATGTCTAGAGAAACCAAGTTGTTTTATCTTCTTAGACTAGCACCACTCATTTAATATGATTAATCACAACATGGTTATGTCACTTATAATTAAAATATATTTCAAACAAAAATCTTAAACCTCAAAACTTCATCCATTTAATTTTAATCATTCCATGTTCTTCAAATCAAATAAACCATCATTAAACACCTTAGTTTGAACATGATTTAGGTATTAAAAAAACCGAACACATAAACAAATCCACTTCATAACTCAACATCGTCATAACCCATGGGCTTAAAGATCACCACAAAAGAATCTCTTTGTCTAAAAACCATTTTCGTGAAAATATTAAGGCACTGTGTATGCATATAAAAATCTAAATCCTTATTCTTCTCCTAGATTTTAAAATGCTTCCAGTGCACCCATACCAAATGGGCTATTTTCCCGAACTAAGTCTTCTCGCTCTGATCCACTATCTAAATTGGTCGCCCCCGGAATGATGTGTGTATCTCAAGCTCAAAATCATAAAAAAATATCATGTGAGAAGTTTTAGGATGGTATATCCAAATTTTAGATATATAAAAGACATTATAAATAGGACTGAATCAATGGGGATTCACTTTTTGACACACCATGGTACTGATTCTCTCGACAACCTTGAATTAACCCATGATCCAATGCTCTAATTTCCCTTACTTATAAATCTTATTAGGTTATAATTATGTCTAAATATAAAAAAATACTTGTTTAGCCATCTCAAAACCTAGATAATGGTGCTTCCAGTTGGTATATGATCTATACCCATTCTGAGTTCTCACCAACCAATTCCTAGTCAGCTGGATATATTCTGAAATCAACTAGATGATAATTAGAAAAATAACCACCTACTCCCATAATTGTAACTAGAAAAGAGGCTGATGTGTTGATTTTATTCATTATTATTAATATTAATTTAATTATTTAATATGTATTTTTGCATAATTTTTATTTTTACAATATTTTTAACAAAAACTGATTATATTTTAAGTTGGGTGAGTTTAGATAAATAGGATAATAGATAATGATTTTTTAATGGATACATAAGACTAAAATGAATATATATGTGATATTGTATCATTAAATACACTACTCAGGTCAAAAAAATAATTTTGAATTATTATATATCAAGAAATCCTAAAAGAAGAACACTAGTAACGTTATGACCCATTCTTCACACACTAAGGAGAAAGACACATATGATTAACTTTTAATCCATCATGCATTCATAAGAATACTTATAATTATAATGGATATATAAAGAATA
This sequence comes from Viscum album, assembly GCA_963277665.1. Classification (NCBI taxonomy): domain Eukaryota; kingdom Viridiplantae; phylum Streptophyta; class Magnoliopsida; order Santalales; family Viscaceae; genus Viscum; species Viscum album. The sequence goes on along the minus strand of OY728119.1, from coordinate 1,968,058,586 downwards.
AATATATTATTGTAAGTAAGAAGATGTGAAAGATTAAGGAAGAGTAACAAATATTGGGCTACAAATTATACCTCAATATCGTGAACCTCTACTTGTTAATAATTAATCAATATTTTATAACTATTATTACACCATGATTTATAAGAGTTGAATCACATTGCATGATAAGATATGACATAGTGAAAATCATAATATTTTGAGGTTTTTACTTGTTTGAAGAGATGTTTTGTTGTTTCATGGAAGGTTGGATACATTATGGTTATATGTGTTCAAGAAAAAGGGTTGTGTATGAGAATGTTAGATAAAATGGGGAATTTATCTATTATATCATGACCATGTAGATATTTGAATAAGGAAATTCATGAGTTTTATATTCTTGAGAAATGACCTACATCATTTTAGTGATGAAGTTTATATCTATAAAACATAATAAAATGGAATATTTGGAATCATCATGGGATATTGAAGATATATTATTTGAGAAGAATTAAGTTATCTACTCATCTTTTGAAGTCAGTCTAAGGGAAATTTGAGATATAAATAAAGTATATATGATTTTTGAAAAAGATAAAAGGATTTAAATTATGTGTAGATTTTTTCTATAAATAAAGTATAATTATATACTTTGGAGTAAATCATTAATAAACTAAAGGATCTATGTGGGAGATTTTTGGAGGTGTTGAGGCTAGGATTGATTTTGTTTTACCACACTCACTTAGATGTGTTTTAATAATCTAAAATGCCTTTTGGTGTTATAAAACATTCATTTCATGTGTTTTCAACTTTCTAGTTTAAGATTCATTATATGTTGTCATTAGACCAAAGGAAGTATTCAAAATAATAGTGGAAGGATATTTGAAAAATCCTCAAAAAATGATACCTACGGCTAGTCATAGGAAGACCATTGGTCAGCTAGTGGAATTGGACAAGAGCTCTCGATCTTCAGGTAGCTCACCAGATACAAGATAAAGTGTCACTAACCAAATGGTTGAATTATACATAATTACATAGCTATTGGAAGCTCAAAGGATACTTGGTTAAGCTCACTAGATAGATAGTGAGGTCTACAGTAGACTAGGAAATTATTGGAAGCCAACTAGCTACCTAGTGGTAGCCAGTGACTTCATGTTGGTGTCAGTACTACAAGTGAAAAGACTCATTTATTATCATCAAAATTACCTTTAATTTTTCTAATATGGATTAATTGACCCAAATTTGATTTTAAAATATTCCTATATCCCTTATAGACTACAAATACAATACAAGGATAGTTGTAAATCATCCATGAATAAAAATGATCTCAAATTCCTCCTAGTTGTGCTTATGCTCTTAATTACAATAAAAATAGTGTTCTCATTGTAAACCATATCTTATTTTTATTTCTCTATATATCTCTTAATCATATTTTTCTTTCTTATTAATGGATTAGAAAAAAAAGATTTAATGTGTTTTTTCTAAAAAATCTTCTCTTCTTCCTATTTTATTATTGGTTCTTAGTTAACCATTAAAACCAAGGGTATTTCAGTTTCTTTCTTCCAGTCAAAAGAAAGTGTATTCCACCTTTTGGTGTATTAATTTCTTCTAGTGAAAAGAAATTATATTTATTTTTCTGATTTTATTGTATTTTTATAAAGTCAAAATATTTAATTCATAAAACCTTAATAAATTAATGTGGGAGACTTGGGCCTAATAATTGTGCTATAATCGAACTTCCTTAAAAAATTGTTTTCCTTATATTCTTTATACATACTTTAATTTTTATGAATATCTATCATTCAATTAACTAATTAATCACTCATCGTATCAATATACTGATCACTTAACCTCTTAATTTATATAAATTAGTCTCTCATATAATTTATATTGTTTCCTCTAGCTTATACATTTGAATTTAAATTTTCTTATCAATTTGATTATATTTACATTCATTACATTAGTTTATCTATCAACTACATATTTTCATCACTTTTTTTCAATAAATTTTTATAAATTCGATTCACCCCCTCCCCCCACAATCTTACTCAAACCAATAATTGGAATCAAATGAGACCTTGTTTTAGAAAAAAAATTAGACCTTGTTTTCAATTTTTTGTTTCTAAAAATATTAATAGATTTTAAGGTATAATATTTAAAATATGGATTCTACATTTCACAACCAACATTCTCCTGAATGAAACTTAGTGGGTCATTCCCCTTCCTTTTATGGAAGATACTATAGTTTTTAGAAAACTCCTATTTCTACTTTTCTTAGAAGAAGTTGATATCTTATTTGTAAAATTTCTTTGTATTGTAATACACCCACTAAATAATTAGAATAAAAATGGAATCATGATGATATTTTTTATTTTGAACTATATTGAAAATATATGAATGCTATTCACTATGGTTTAGAACTAAATGAATTAAATCTGGTTTCTACTTGAAAAATATCCAATGAAATTTAGAAATTACCGGATGTTACACATGAAGGAACAAATAAAGATAAAGATACTAGACTTGATATTTATACAAAATACTTTTAATGTTATATTATTAATCTTAAAAAATTATAATTGAGATGTTCAGAAATTTTACTAACATATACAATGGAAAAAATCTCTTTGTGATGCTCTTATTATAGAAACTCTTTTTAATAAAATATGTTGTCTTATGAAAAGTACTCAGTATCCCAATGAAATGATAATACAAGAATCCAAAATATCAAGAACATTTTTGTTGAAGAACTGTTTGGTTTTCTCATTGCCTATGATATCACCGAGAAATGATAATCTAAAGAAATAAAAGGAGTTCAAGGAAGTTGCGAAGGAAATAACTTTTAAATCAATAATTGATGGCTCATACAGAAGTAACGCTAATATTTCTTATCTTTAAAATAAATTTAAAAAATAAATTTAAACTAATAAATCCTTCCAACATACAAAAAAATATAATCATAAAAAGGAACTTGAGGTAACATGGTACCAGTAAAAAAATAATGGAAAAATAAAATAGGAGTTCACCACATTCATAAATGCTCTAATAAAATAAGAAATGAAATAAAGATCTTAAATCCTCTTATTAGAGTGTAACTGTTAATTCCCTCCAACTCAAGTGATGATAGTACCAAACATTTCAGCGATAAAATTGAGTAATGTGATGAAGTTAGTTATTATACTTCTAATTCTTCTACCACATCTTTCTCTTCTATCCATTTAAACTATTAAGATCTTTAATATTCTAGAGGAAAAATCTCATATGGTTTTTATGAACAAACTAATAATTTCAATGATCAAAAAAGGTAATATAATCGTGTTTTCTTAATATATCAAACTTCACCAACAAAATTAAGAGTTATATTTAAAATTAAATGAGTATCCTAATTTTTTAAAAATGGAATCAGCCATTCATAATATATATAATTATCTTTTTAAATTCACCTAAGGTGAAGAAAATTTAAATAAAATTTTATCTTCTTAAATATATGTAAAAAATAATTTTGGTATTAGTTCTTCAAGTCAATTTATCACCTCATAAAATATTATTAAATTTTTAATAGGATTATCTATAGATAAATTTGGAAATAATTATAGAAAAATTATGCATCTGATTTATGAATGTGAGTATAAAAATTATATTGTTTCTAGGATAAAATATATTCATATTGTTTATAAGGATTTTTTAGGATATATTAAAGAAAATATTATTCTAAAAAAGTATGTATTCCAAAATATCTTTTGGATAGCATTTGTGGACCCAAATTTTTGGTTCCAAAATCTTAGTGTTGTGATTTTTTTGAAAATATTCATCAAGATAAAATTCAATGTTGCAACGTGTTAGTTGGATAGAGTGCGCTCTAGACACATATGTAGTGACTACTTCTAGTTTTTGTCAAGGAGTAAGATAATTTGGGGTAGTACTGTTGGTTTTTCAATTTCTAGCTTCATTTATTTTTTATTTATGTTTTAAAAATGGTTGAACATAATTATCGAGTTTCTCCCCTATAACCTATCACTTTAGATATTCTTAATTTCATTAAGGGGGGAAAGGTGTGGTTTTTTTATGAAAATAAATTTTTTATTAAGAAAATCTTGATATTTATTCATTTATTTTATTTTATTTAAAATGGATACTGTTTTCAATTTTTTTATTTTCATAAAACCTTTTAGATATATTTTTCAATATATTTTTAAAATTCACAATTTATTTTTTATTTATGATTTAAAATAATTTAAATTTCAAAATTATGTTTTATTATAAACTGAATTATATTTTTTTCTCTTTAAATTGAATTCAATTTAGAATATTTTTGTTTTTATGAGATAAATATTTTAATCCTTATTTATTGATCTTATTTTGGTTTTTCCCTCTTCATTGTGCTACCCCCACTCTCTTATTGTTGATCTAAATTATTTATTTTTTCCTTTTATATGAATATTATTTCAAATAAATTTCTCCATATCATCAATCTCTTACCCTATTTATGAAATCTATATTATAAAGGTTCTTGGTTTGGAATATATGTTTTAGGATTTATGAATGGATATATTTTGTTATATATTTTTATCTATTTAACACCTTTTCTTTAGTTTCTTTTTGATAAAGGAAAAAAATTGGTTTCTTATAAGGGGAAAATAAAAGTTTTTTTCTATGAAGGTTTGATTTAGATTTTTTTTGAAATTCCACTTATGCTTAAAGTTATTTCATATAATTTCAATGTTTTATGAATAGTTTGTAATTTTATCTTGAAATCCAATTTCAAAATCTCTTATATCTTTAATTTATTGAAAAATCTTTTATTTCTTGAATTTATTTACTAATATCTTAAATATTGATTTTATTGAAAAAATATCTTATATCTTGAATATATTTATAAATATCTTATATCTTGAATTTATTGAAAAATATTCTATATCATGAATTAATTTCAAAATATATTATATGTTGATTTTATTTCAAAATCTCATAGATCTAAAATATGTTTTAAAATGTCTTAAATCTTGAATTTATTTCAAAATCACTTATATCATGAATTTATTGTAAAATATATTATATTTTAATTTATTACAAAATATATTAATTTTTTTATTTATTTCAAATAATTTAAATCATGAATTTATTTTAAATGATCCATTAATTATAGTAATGTAATGTGAGTGTTATATTACATTAAAATAAATTCTTATATGGATACAAATTAGTGGATATTTTTCTTGTATTTTTTGTATATATACCTGCTTTAACCATTGAAACTAAGGGTGTTTTGGTTTCTTGTTTAATTTGACCTCTCATGGTTGTCACAAGGATATTATTTTATTTATATAATGTTTTGAAATGAATGGAGATTGAATATTGTAGTTTAATTTATTTTTAATGGATCTTATTGTTGGTTATTTTTGTTTAATTATTTTTCCATGAATTTTCTACATTATTAATGCATGACAATTTTGTATTGGTGGTTGAATTTCCTTTTAATGAATTAATTATTTCTTATATTGTCTCTTGACCAGAAGGTATTTTAAGTGCTATGTTTAAAAATAGTTTTAGGTTACCTAACTTCTAAATAAACCAAGGTACTTAACCATATAGAAATAAGAGTTTAATAATTAGAGAGAGCATGTTTGAAAATGGATTCAAATGCATTCAATTCTGACAAAAAAAATTAATATCCATCACATATTTTTATGCTTTAATATTAAATAATCTTTTATTTATAAGGCTTAGTGTGTTTATCATTCATTGTTATTTAAAAGAAGGTTTTATATTTATTTTTAATTTAATTGTTCATATTGACTTTTGAACTAGGGCTTTCATGAGATGGATCTTTTTCTATATGGGATCAACCATATACCTGAGCTATATTACACCTTCTTAGTGTTTAGTTTAAGGAATATTAATATAAAATTATAAACATGGTTCACCATCATAATTAAATACACTGTTGATGATTAAAATCACACTAATGGATAAAACAGGAGGAAAAATGACCAATAAAAGAATCTTTGATATTATCATGGTGAATACATGGGAAAGGGGTACAGTTCATGAAACTAAAACTTCACTAAAGAGAATTAGAAATTCCAAAAAACTCAATTTTTAATGAATGGGTTTCAAAGTACCACAAAACTTAGACTTTTATGAACATGACCATATTTTGTGAAAAACAACCTTGATGATACAAAGGCCAATAAATATCCCATCATCTCCCCGTATGAGGGATCCAATCTTTAGAATTTCAAAAGGAATATCTCATCTCCTAGAACATGGAATTTACTGAACTTGTGTAACCAATGAAGGAAATATATTACCACATTTGAGGATCTTATGTGAATTACCTCACATGATCACTTTAAATTATTTTCTTTTGTTTAATATAAAATTTATATAACTCATATCTATATATAAAACAGTTCATGTTAGAGGCATATGCTTCATGAAACTCAAAGTTTCACGCCACCCAAAACTTCCATAACTCCCATAACATGGACCTCTAAGAGGAACACTTGTGAAAGTGACCCTAGTCTCATGAAACTCATAGTTTCATGAAACATCCAAGATTAATGAAACTCATATATGGTGCCTTTATTTGGTTTATCCTTTAACCAAACATAGTTTTATAAATATTGAGTTTCAAAGGACCTCACATCCATCTAATTTTTATCTTTTTCATGAAAAATCCATATGCATGACTGATATCTAATATTTTTATGAACAATCCATTTTCATTGAAAATAGGATATAAAACATCCATTCCAGATTCTCTTCATCAATAGATGGGTAATATTCTTAACTGTTTCCATTTGTGAAGTACATGTATAATCCCCACTCATTCACCCCCAATATGTGAGCAACGTTCTAGTCCTCTTATCAGGTGTAATCACAAATCATGTAATAATCAAAGAAAACTTCTTTTTTCTAGTAAATAATATATTCTCTCTCTTTTAAATATAAAAGAGTGATCCTCTATCAAACATCCCCAATACAAGTTGATAAACTACAAGATATCCCTATGCGATGAATACAGGATACCCTATGCGATAAGCCTATGATTCCTCATGTGATGAACATAATATAACTTATGTGATGATAATGAGATAAACCCCATATCATGGGTATCCTAAATCATAATCCCCAAACCATACCTTGTTGTATATCCTTTAGTGACGTAATCATGTTTACCCTATGATTCTAAACTACATGGTACGATCTTTCACATGACCTTAAAATCTACACCTCAAAGTATATAGGTTTTGATTCCTGTTTTCTTATAGGATACTAAAGGTGATTCATTGAGGTTAAATTGTAATACCACTAAAATTACATCTTTCCTTAGGGGGGTGAAACCTCTAAATCTCGACCATCTTCTTGGAGTATGACAAACCCCTTACCCAAACTAACCATCCCCATGATAAACTATGATCATCCCCATAAGACTTTGAAACATGGATAACCATTCCCATGGGACATTAACCTATTCCCTCTCTTATGTGACAAGGGTATGTCGATCCATCCCCACTGGACTTTAACCTATGACCTACCTCTACGATATGAGCGTGTGTGGAAGAATCCCCACTAGATGTTAAATTAGGACCATGTGATACATAAAAAGTGTATTTAGATCCATATATTATGTAATGATCCCAAGAGGTCCAATTTAATGTGCCTAGGATAACCCAACATGATGTATTAGAACCCAGATCTATGTGAAAATCCTAGGATTCCTCATCTGAAGAGCATGATATTCCTTATGTGATGAGCATATGAAGCCTACATGATGAGTATAAGATCTCTCTACCATTTAATTTTTTGATCATCCAATGTTATTACCTAATGGTATGAGCATGAGATTCATTAAGTGAAAATTATATGAAGTAAATGTGATGAGTATGATATATATCTGTTTTCTCCTTATGTGATAATATTATGATTATTACCCCATGTGACAAGTATATGATACCTCTAATGATGATCCAAGGATGCCTTAAATGATATAATTGTGTTATATTGTGTGATGGGAATAGGATACCTCGTGATATGAGCATGATTATCCTATAGTGACAAGCTAGGTTTTCTATAGGCAGTGAGCCTTGGATTCCTTATGTGAAAAACATATGTTTCTCTGTGCGATGAGCAGAGTATTCCTTAGGTCTTAAACAAAAGATTAAATATTTAATCAAAATAATATGCCATTATATACTATCCTAGTGATGATATTTATATATTCCCAACGTACCCAATGATGTATTGAAATACTGAAGATTTATCCTCTCCAACAAAATTTTTTTCACCGTGCTATGGGAGCTAGTGATGTAACTAATTGGTGTCCACTTTAAGATAACATTGGGAATCAGATTCAAGAGTATGTAGTGATTTAATAGGTGATTAAAAATATAATCAAGAATATTTTTAAATCTATTAATAATTTAAATTAAATCCATTTTTTATATAAATTTATTGATAAAATTCAACTGGTGTAGTTAAATAAATAATAAGACTACTTTATGCTTTAAAATTAATTTTCATAAACATATCTTGTTTACATTAATTTATTTTTATTTTAATAAACAAAATATTTTAAAGTAAATTTAAGAAACATATTTCTAATATAAATAAAAGATTAAAAATATTTTAATTATTAATTTATAGTAAAATATAATTAGATTAATCAATTGCTTAAATTTGATTTTCCTATAAAAAATTCATTTTATTTTATATTCCAATTTAATAGATAAATTACTAAATTTAATAATATAATTTTTTAGATATAAACTTAGCTTTTTGGATTCATCATGTCAATATTACCTTAATATGAATTATGTGGAATTTTTTGAAAAATTTAATTTTAAGGTTAATAGTGAAAAATATCATTTTTATAAATACCATAAATTTTATGAAATCATTAGGATATTAGAATAACTTAAATTTTTTAAAATATATTTATTGACCAAATTTGTATTTTATACATAAAATTGTTTATTTAAAAATATTATATTTAATTTACAAACTTATATTTGAAATTTTATAACTTAAGTTATATTTTTTTTAAACAATTATTCATTATGCACATATTATTTTAAAATTAATTTTTATTAATTTTTAAATTTTAATATTATGAAATATTTTTCATATTTGGAATCAGAATACCCAAATTAACTAATTATAGTAATTTTATTTTTATTTATAATAATAAGTTACCAAGGGTAAAAAAGGAGTTTTCATATTAAAAGTAATTTTGGGTAAAAGATGAAACTAACCAAAACATGTCTAACTAATCAAAAAATATCACAAAAATTGTGGTGAGTTTTTTATCAATCCACACTCTTTTCAGCTCCATTATTTCCAACTTTTGGATCCACTTTCATTAAATATTTCACTTCATATTACCAAAATGTCATTAACCTCACTGATAAAAGTATACTTCTCCCAAAGCATTACATACACTCAAAAAATTAGAATTAATATTCAAATTCAAAAAAATATACCTCTCCAAGAATCATGTTACTCATTTGATATCCCTTGGATATAATAAAGAGGTCCAATTCCTCCAATTCCCACATGTCTTTTAAAAAAAGACTCAAATACTCAACATGAGTATTAATAACTCCCTAACACTTTTTCTTATATATCTTTCTATTCCAAACCAATATTATCCATTCTAGTAAAATGAAATCAATAATATTCATATATTGATTTTTTTTATGATAATCATCATAACCTAACTCATTGGAAAATTCTTGGTCATTTGTATGCTAGGTATGACAGCCCCAAGCCATCCTTCAATAGGCTAGGGTTCGTCGACAAGTGCAAAGAAAGCATAAACTAAAATGGGTGGCCTTAGAATAATATATCTGTATGCAATCACACAACCATCTCCATTAAAAAGTGTAGATGAATAATAAAAGACTGTAAAATATTGAGTATAACCATAAATACAATAACCTCTAGGGAAAACATCAAGGTATGATAGTTTAAACCAAAGTATAAAGGGAAAAATATACACCCAACTAGATATGAAGTCCCAACCTGAGAAAATAGGAATAAATGAAAACTAAATAGACCCCAGATCATGTTCTGTAAGTCTAACCACCATACATAGTCAATGCACCAATGAACCTTTATTCTCCACCGAAGTCACGACCAAACTTCCTATCATTTTCAGAAGATAGGACACACGTAGGCAAATCCCATGAAATGGTAAGTATATACAAACCCAGTAGGATACCCTGAAAATAATAAAGTTATAAATAAAAAGTCACAATAGTAATACACTCATCCCATAACAAGAGGGAAAATTAAAAAAAAGGCATATACTCATAAAGAAACCCATATGAGTGAGAAAAGGGATATACATCTCCATATCCCAGCTAAAGATGATGAGTCTACTTGTATATCTAAGGGTCCATCTCTGATGCCTAGAATTATGAATGTATATACAAGAAAGTCATGTTTAGGTATTTCACCTTTCTATATCTACAAACCCCGTGGGGGTATATCTATTAATGTAATCATTCCCTAGTGTGAGAGGGGTTCTACTCAATTGATAGAGGGATCTCTCACTAGTATAATAGGGGTGCCTCTCAATAGATAGAGAACGTGTGCCCTAGTGTGGTAGGGGGTCCCACTCAGAAGATAGAGGACCCACACTCTGTTTGGATAGATTGTTACACTCATTAGATAGAGTAATCTTGTGCTGGTTTGATATGGGGTACCACTCGGTAGAAAAATGAACTGTGCATGGGTTTAATAGAGTGGTTCCACTCAATGGATAGAGGACACACACCCTGGTGCAATAGGGGGTGCCACTCGGTAGATAGAGGACTCTATCCCTGGTGTGATAGGGGATCCACTCAACCTGAGTAGAGATCATGAGGGACTCGTAACCTAGTATTATAGGGGTTTCAACCCAGATATCTCTGATGATCCTATATGATCACTTTTATTTATCAAATATCTCTAGAAGAAGCATCAAACTTACAACACCTCACATAGTATCTCCAAATCCATTTTTATGGACACTATCACATGATACATAGAAAAAAATCACTATAGGATACTCATAGGACAATATCAATGTTCATAAAATTGAGATACAAAATTTTTATGATCCTGGGAGAAGTACATAGTGTGTACATAGGGTCACAAGGCGTGTGACCTCACCTCATATGCTGGGTGTGTTCTCCCATAGGCACTACTTGGGAAGTCTTGTCATACTACAAAGAATTTATATAAGTTAACATGGTGTTTATATCTATTAATGGTCTTGGGAATGTACTCCTAGCACATGGATCAGATGGCCATGAAAAGACACATGGAATATCTGTAAGGTGGCATAGAATGTCTGACCACCCAGGGTCCTGAGGCATGTACATCTGGCATATGGCTTTGCTACTTGGTTAGGATCATATGGTATATGGTCTCAGTCATACATTGTGTGATCTATAACTCATATGAAACTATATATTTTTTGAGAACATATAATACATGGCATATTTTCATCTAGGATGCACTACATGTATTTAGTAAAATAAAAAAAACATGTTTCTTTACAAAAATCTCTGATCTTACATCTCCACCATAAATCCCACCAGTTGAATGCCCAAAATCAAAGGGAAATTTTTCAATGCATTGATTCCTAGACTCCAATTGTCAGAAATTAGAATCTAATCACTCGCGCGGGAGTCTTTCGCGCGTTCACCCTCATTTGGGGTCCTGAAACCCATATCCACCACCTATATACAATTATCCAATGATGATATATCAAAAATTCATTAATCCTTATATAGTTCATGAACACACCCTGAATCTAGGGGTTCATTCTTTCTCTAAACCTCCCCAAAAATGTCGAATCCCAAACCCCATAGGTAAATGATGAAGAACATGAAGAATAAATAGTGAAAGAAACACAGACAATGGTTATGGATTCCATTGTCTGGTGTGATCCCATAAAATGACATTGGAGTGAAAGATAAAAGATGATATCATGGAATAACAAATATATAATGGATTAAACAATTTTATTCACATTCAGGATTGTATAATGAATATAAATCATATATCAAGACAAAAAAGATAATAATCCCATAATTATCAAATCAAAAGGGCGGAAACCACAAATAATTATCCCTACCTGGATTATGGATTGATCATTGTTGAGGAAAACATTTTATAATTAGTAATATGAGTTGTTACATTCCACTCCCACCTCTCGATCCACCACGATCTAATCATTGATCCTTGTCCTCAGGTTTTCCAATGACAATGAAGAATTATATCCTCCTTTAACCCTCACATGATTATACGGATAACCCTAGTTAAACCAAATAATTATGTATTTATAAATTCATAGGCTAGGTTAGGTCATTTAATTAATATAAATAAAATTATTTATTTATTTTATTAAATGAACCTGACAACGGTCACCTCACATGGAATGTTTGACGTAGACTAACCTTATTCCATGCCAATGGTAAACATTAAATTCTAAAATCAATTATAGCCTTAGATTTCCAAACTAAGGTACCAAAAAATGATAAAAACATTAATATCAAGACGATTCACATGTGTGATTTAAAATATATTAATATTATTAATATATTAATTATGGGGTCCCAAGTCACCCAAACACCATGCCAACTCTAAGGAATAATCCAGATATATGCATAGAAATATTCATACAACTAATCCAATAAAACCAGATTCATTAAATTCTCCCCTCCTTCAAGTATTTTTACCCTAAAAAGAACAAGACACCTAAAATGTTGGGGGTACTGAGTCTACATCTGACTCTCGTGATCCTAGTAGATATCATGCACTCTCTTCTGTTTCCAATGCACACGAACCAAAATAATGGTCCATCCACATAGAGTCATATCTTAATAATACCTAATTACTACTGAGTACTACATGAAGTTTTCTTCATCGTTGATGTCTATATTTTCTTAGTAAATAATGTGCATGGGTTCTTGCATGTGTATCCTCAACTCTGACACATAAAATATTTCATGCACTCAATCGAACTGTGGTAGAAATTCCAAGTGGTATGAAACCTCACCAACCCCCCATATGCTCTTGGATAGCCAGATAAAGCTCAAGGATATCTTTTCTCCTTGTGAAAACCTCAACAATACACATCATGGGGAGACTCACAAAAACATTGTCTCACTGCTCAATCTGCAAGGTCCTATGATGTTGATCTCTGTAAGAATTCTCTCTACTCTAGAAAATCATCATGTGCTTGTGAATCACCTGTATATGCTCCTTCATCACCTACACCATCTCTGGACTAACAAGAGATGCCTCGTAAATCTTGATTCAGCATAAGGGTGACCTATAAGGTCTCCCATACAAGGCTTAAAATGGTTTCATGTTGATAGTAATGTGATTTTTGTAATTATAAGAATAATTTAACAATTTAATGTGATCCTCCTAACTCTAGTCGAAGTCCAACACCCAGGTCCTTATTGTATCCTCTAAAACATGAATAATACACTTAGTCTATATGTTTATCTGGGGGTGAAACTTCATGATCATCCTCAATTAGGTCCCAAAAATCCTCCTTTAATCCTCTCCACTACTAGGATATGAACAAATAATCTTATTCAAATATGATCGTTGAAGTAACCCCATGAAGCTGGATTATCTCCTATGCATAAAACATCCCCAAATACTCAATTGAGTTATTCTCCCTAATGGTAAGGATGCGTGCTAACTTGTTAAGTTATTCAACGGTCGCCCATATATAATCATGGACTCTTACTATCCATGAAATACTAGTGACAAATTCCATGGATATTTTATCCCATTTACACTCTAATATCTAAAGAGGCTATGTGAAACTTACCAAAACATGTTGTTCATATTTTACCTACTCACATGTGAAACATTGAGAAACAAAATAAGTAATGGTTTTCCTCATGCCAGCCCACCAAAACTACCACTGAAGGTCTTTATACATCATTTTCACATTAGGATGTATATCTAGGGGGAGTATGAAACTCCACTATCACCTCCTCTCACAACAGAAATGGAACCACCATCCATCCTTGAAAAAAGTATTATGTGCTCCCTTCCTTCATAAAATCCATTTTTTGTATCTCCTTATAATATCTAGTTATGTATAACATCATATTCAATGTATCCCAATTGAGACTCTCTCACATGTTGGATAAGAAGAGGGGTCACAACCTTGGATTGAAGAAAATCTTTGCCCCTCTCCTCCACCAGGGTGAGCTACAACAATTACAACTACCTGGATTCCTACACTACCAAGAGATATTGGGACTTCTTATTAGGGAATATTCTACCATGTTTCTATTCCTAGGAGTAGACACTATCTTGAAGTCATATTCATGTAGAAACTTCAAACAGTTCCTCTATCTCATGTTAATAACTTTCTAAGTGTATATTAACCTAAGACTCTGATGGTCTATGTTAAAAAAAATTATCTTCTAGAAGAAGTTCCTTAGTTTTATCAAAGAAAATAATACCAATACTAACTCTAGTTCATGATTCATGTAGTTCTTCTCATGGGGTCTCAATTTCCTAGACCCATATACAATCACTTCCTGACTCTACTTCAACTCACAACTGATCCTAGCTCTAGAGTCATTGAAAAATACTACATACTCCACACCCACCTCTGGTGGTCTCAACATAGGATCACTAGTAAACCTGAACCTCGATTCATCAAAGTCTATTTGATACTACTCCATACAGTTATATAGCTTCCCTTTCACTTTAGAGAAATAAAATGGGTCGTAATCATGGATAAGTGTTCCATGAACCTCTAGTGGTACCCTTACATGAAAAGGAAACTCTACACCTCTGATACGATCTTGGGTGGGTCCCAAGAAGTTACAACATTAATATTTGTTGGTTCCAAATATAAACTATTATTAGAGATGATATGAACCAAAAATTGAACGCGTATCCAAAACTGGCACTTTAAGATCCCACCAGAAATTTTGTGCACCCAAAGAAATTCTAGGACCATCTCCAAGTGCTCTGCTTGATTCATATTTGACGTAGAGTAAATGAGTGTTTAATCAATGAAGAGATCTAAAAATATGTCCCAGTATGGATGGAATATCCATTTCCTAAAATACATGAACATAGAGGGGGTGTTATCCATACTGAAATGCATCACCAATAACTCATAGTGTCTGTAGAAACATTGTAATGTCATATTCATAATATCATCCTTGTGAACCCTCAAATGGTGGTAGATTGACCTAATATCAATCTTTGAGAACCATCATTGACCTCTCAACCAAGCTGAAGAGGTCATCAATAATCAGTAAGGGGTGCCTTTTCTTTATCATTTCTTGATTCATGCAAATATAATCTATAGAGACATGAAGCTTGACATACATAGACATTACATTACTTTTGCGGAATACTTAGTACATAACAAAAACACACACACAAGGACCGTAATAGTTTAGTGTCTTTGGAAACTCGGAATATAATCTTCTAATCGTGGTGAAAGATCTTCAACATCTCCCATAAAGATCTTCCACTTTTTTTTTCCTTACCTAAAACCTTTCTTTTGATCCTGGGGGAAAATAAAACATAAAAAGGGTGAGCTCAAATGCTCATTAAGGGTAATAATGGATAAAATAAAACATACCATATACATTTGAACTTAAAAACATGAACATAACGTTTAAACATCAAAATCTTGAGCAACGACATAAAACATGGAATTATATAAGGCATAGATCATAATGGAACATAAACCATGATAAAATATCATGTGAATAAAACATGTAATTGTGGCATCCATTAAGCACATGTAATGATTTCCATAGTAGCCAAGGCATTGCTTCCAAGACCATCTTAGTGGACAAAGTCCCATTCTGAATCGAGTTCACTCCGCGTTTCAGTCCTATAACACTGAACCGGATTAACTTAACATTCCAGTCATGTCTATCTCATGAGATATAAAATCTTTACCCAATTAATTGGATGGAGATATAGGTCCCACCCATATCATAATGAAATCATTATTACTTGTGCCACAACATAAACTTAAAACATTCATCATAACCCAAAGAATAAAATGGGTTTCATAAACATCATTCCATCATAACATAATCCATATAAAACAAATGGATATCATTTCATAATAAGAAAAGTGAAACCATGTAAATCATAGAGACAATATACTTGAAACATACACATATTAAATAATGTCATCTTAGATGGAAAATGGTTTTGATAAAACACTTGAAATAAATTCTTGAGGAAAATATCCTTTCTTCTTCAAAATCAATTTCTTTTTACAAAACTTCATGTAATTTTAAAAGAAAAGTATTTTGTTGAAAATAGTCATGAAATATTTTGGAGGAAGCTTCATGAAAATAAGGTTTTATAAAACCTTAAAAATCCTTTCATGCCGTATAAGTTAAAAAAACATTCTCCTCGTACTTTTGTCGGAAAAGTCAAAAAGTGCCTCGTACGTAAACAAAAGAAAGATTCCTTACATACCATGTAGTAAAATTCAAAATGGGTAAAAAGAAAATTAAAAATACATAAAAACACTTTTAGAAAACATGGACATGGACGATAACAATAACCCTAGTAAATACTTATGAATAAGCAATCTCGGATGAAAATGAGATTTGCAAAATTATCCCTTACCTTAGGTCTAATATGCTTCGTATATATCTGAACCTCCTGTATAACGATTTAAATAATGTCATTGACTTATTAAAGAATCATATTCATTGTTATGATATAATATATGTTTCACTTATGACTTTATATTACCCGTTCTTTTGTAAATTCCATGTTAAAGCAGCGTTTTGTGTAAAATCATTTTATTTGTCGTACGTGTTTCGACTTTTCGTTCTTGATATTATTACTTATATCATGATTTAAATAATTCCATAATGTAAAACATTATTTATATATAATATATATTCCTCATATACATATATATTATAGATCGATAAAAGGAATGAAATACACCGTTCATGGAGACGGTAGGTCGTACGTACGCATGAACGTTGTTTTCGTTTCCCTTTTGAATTGAATGGAATTAAGTAAATGACATAAATATATATATACATAAATCCAGTATCATTATTATGTCATATATTTCATTATTATTCATTATATATACTTTATAATCATTCATGAATGGTTAACATGGAGAGTGAATCTCACGCGTCGTGGAGACGGTAGTCCGTACGTACGCACGAGCGATGATATCATTCCCAAGATCGTGGAATTGTATTGAAGTGTATGTATACTATTTCAGAATAAATATCACTTTAAAATAATCATATATAGTTATTTATTTGAACCATTATACCCATCCATGTAAGGTGGTGATGGAAAATAGATTACACCACGGCGTGGAGAAGGTATTCTATACGTACTCACGCGTGGTGATTTCATTTTCTGTAGGATGGATAGATGGTGAAATAGGGTTGTTTCATATTTATAATAACATATCAGTATATTATTGATACTGATGTTATTACTTCATAATGAAACAACCTAAGAAGAAGAAGTGGAAGAAGAAATAAAGTTGAAAGAATCGGTAACGGACATTACCTCTTCTTTGAAGAGCCTCTTTGAGTCCTCCTCTTAGGGCACTAAACATGGTCTTTCAAGAAGACCAAGACCTCTAGGATGTTTCTAGGGAAGGGTAGAGGAGAATTTGGAAGGTTTTGGCGGAGCTTCAAGGCTCAAAGTGGTGTGAGGAAGAGAGGGAGGAGGTGCCCTTTTATAAGGGAGGAGAGGGGCACCTTTGAATAACTAAAACTATTATTTTATTATAAAGCCAAATTCGGTTTTAAATATCTCCAAATTGATTTATTTAGAATTTAAGGTGGGTATGGGTCGAAATCCTCTCATCAAATAGAATTTAGACAAGTTTAGGTTCCTATTTTAACATTATCATTTAGATTTAACATTAAGTTAGATAATTTTACGTTTACCGTGTCTTTTTTTGTTCTTACACTGTAAGGTTAATAAACTTACTATAACAAGCCAAACGAACCCCAAGTTGTTTATTATTAATATATATAACCTTATCTAAGTCATTTGGCCGAACCTTAGATTTTTAGGAATAAAATAACAATTAATAATATAATATTGGTTTTAAAAACTATTTTATGTCAATTTTGACACTATTTAGTAATTGATTTTTGTGAAACTCATAACAGAATGATTAATTCTAAAACATTTAATTAAATCAATACTAACATGTAATATTAACCAAGAAAATTAGTGTAATTCATAAAAAGTCTAAAATTGCATTTATTTGGGTATTTATAACATCAATTATATCAATATTTCATTAATAAGATAATTACTGCATCATCTTTGTGTCATAAATAAATTAACTTATTTAAAGTCTAAAAATTAAAAATAAAATATCATTATGTATGAAATATTTTGATCTTTATAATGAATATTTATAGTCGAATTTATCTTATGTATAACCCTATATTAAAAATGATTTAGTTATTAAACTTTGATTTTAACTATTTTAACCCTTCTTTAAATAAATTGATAATAAATGTCCTAATCTAATCCAAGTGGGCCTAAATGGTCATATTCTATTCCTAAGGTTGTTTTTGGTCGAATTACACTTATCCAATAGAATTAGGACATGTGTTAGGGTAATAATAATATCATTTTTACCCTTAACTACTCTATTTACTTTTAACCGTGGTAAAAAAAGTAAAAAGTTACTATTCACCAAA
Source organism: Viscum album (assembly GCA_963277665.1). Taxonomy (NCBI): domain Eukaryota; kingdom Viridiplantae; phylum Streptophyta; class Magnoliopsida; order Santalales; family Viscaceae; genus Viscum; species Viscum album. The sequence goes on along the minus strand of OY728119.1, from coordinate 1,968,039,891 downwards.
AATTATTTTCATCTCATTGAACCAAATTTTAGTCCTTGATATTAACCGTGTCTCTCGGATTTTCGAAATTCTACTCACAGAAGCGGTAAAATAAAGTTTTATGAAAAATTCGGTTTTTTTAACAACCACTTAGTGGTTTCACTATTCATCAAAAAATGAAAGTTTCTAGAAAAATACCAAAAATTAGGCCTAAGCTATATTTGATATTATGAATTCAAAAATGATGTTTATTTTACCAAATTCAAAACATATTAGTTACATTAACTAATTTAAAAACTAATTCCCGTCGTCAAAACAAATAGCGTGTTTTTAAAAGATAAAAACTATCAAAAGATTGACACTTGTTTATGTCTGGTTTAAATGTAAAATTACATCCAATGGACAACATTGTATTAAATTGTAAAAATATATTCTGAATGTACTTTAAAACCACTCAAATTAATAATTTATCACTATTAATTATTTCGATTAAAAAGGTTGTTTTTAATTAAAATTTAGTAATTTTCACTATTCATCAGAAAATGAAAGTTATCTGAAAAGTACCAAAATTTCACCCTAAGCTAATTTCGATATTCCGAATCCAAAAATGAATTCCATTTTGAAAAATAAAATTTACAAAATTTCAAAAAGTGGTTATTACTATTCATAATGGCTATTTTTAATAATATTTTAATAGCATATCGTTGTTTAGTGAAACCCGGTATTGCGTACAACACACGCTGTCGAGGAAGGTCGCGATTGCGTGTAATGAAAGCCAAGTTAGGGTTGCGTGTTGTGCAAGAATCTTTCGTTGTTTCATATAACAGAATCCAACCATATTTCATTTATAATTGAATATATATATATATATACTCAATGTTGCGTAAAATAACTATTATCAAAATTGTGTGTAACACGATCCAAGAATAGTGCTGCATATACTGCAAGCTAATACGGTGTTGCGTATAGCGCAAGGTAATCTTGGTGTAGCATAAAACACAAGACATTAATGAAATTAAAATAATATTTTTCATAAAATCTCGGGGTGTTACATTTTACCACCCTTAAAATGAATTTCGCCCTCGAAATTCGTCGGGGTTATAAATGGTTTACTACTCTAAAGTTTGTTTAATATAAATCCACATCGTAAAAAGGAATGCCAAAACTTGGCTTTAAAAACTAAAGTATGAAATGTAACGGTTACCCAAATTAACTCATCACTGGGTTTCCACGTAGGTGAAAATATGGATATGGAAGAGAAATCTAACAATCATGTTCTCATGGAGAGTGGTAGAGAACATGGCTATGAAAAATACATCAATCACAAAGCCATAGATTTGTGACGATCTAAGGTACCATCAGATTCATCGGATATAAGGGCACTAGGACAACATTTTTGGTTTTCAAGATCATTTCCCTAAAGATGATGAAATTGGAATGAGAATAAATACTTTCGTGATTTTGGTACAATCTCACCATTAGTCATTTTTTTGGACAATTTCCACTTCATCTCTTAAAGAAATGAAGTTGGATTTTTCCTTATTGAAGTGTTAGCAGATCATGTGATATAATTATGGGTCATTCCATCTGTCTCAAACAAAAGGTTAGAAAAGTAATCAAAAATACATAAGTCCATCTATGGTTAGGTTAATCGTATACGATTCCAAAAATGAACTTATACTTTATATATCATACCGCTTAATAAAATAAAACTTGATTCTACTAACCAAGGACTTCATGTAGGCCGGTGGTAGGTGATAAAGGCCAGTCGCACTTCGGTTGTGGGTTCGATTCCCACAACCTTGTCCGACGTGATGGGTTGTCGCCCGTCCTACAGGTTTTCCTTTTTCTAAAACTACATTATAAATAATATCGGAAAAAAAATCTAGCCATAAACAATACTAACTTATGTCCAACATAATCTATTCCAATCTTTAGGCTTATCTAAAATACTTCGGTTCAAGCTCATAGTATAAGGAAAACTATTACTTGAAATTTCATCAACCAAGCATGTGAATACCATCATTTATCCCCCATATATCTTGTTGGTCACATTCCAATCATGTAAATACCTTAATCATGTATTCTCTTGAAAAATGAATACCCATTAAACCTTAGTGAAAACATGAATGCTGTCAAAAGTTAACTCCTTCCACATACCAAAATCCAAAAATTCTATATACTCAAACCATGATATAACCTTATCCTTATATCAGTCATGAGCTCATGAATACGATCAAACATTTAATTTTCTCCTTATCCCTTCATTATGCGCATATCATCTACATTCCAAAAATATCTGAATAACCTTTTATGGATATTGGTATCATTAATCATACACTTTCAAAACTCAAGGAAAGACAATAGTTTAGCAATCCTTAGATGTCTCTTTATTCCATAGTACCATGATATAACTTATACAACATTACACTTGATAAACATGTAATCATTCCACTATCTTCTTAAACCATTGACTGAGCTTCAATAATTCTTTCATCTCACATATCATTTGTAGTCTTTTCATCATCATCAACATAAATACTACCCATAAGACCATACTGATTCTCTTCATGAGACTTTCCCTTTGGGCATTGGTTTGCATAATGCCCGTACATTCCACATTTAAAACATTTAACCATTGTTGATGTCGTAGAAATACCATTATCCTCATCCATGGTGTTAATTGAACCTTTTCCTATGCACTTACTAGCTTTGTGTCCTTCTTTTCCACACCTAAAGCATCTTCCAGTTCCCTTGAAACAATCTCCCTGATGCCTCTTCCCACATGATTTACATGAGGTAAATTGAACTTTCTTTCCTCTATGATCATCATGAAACTCCATCTTTCTCTTATTATCTGAGTCGGGAAACTTACCAAAGGTGAGATTATTGATCATATTATGAGATTGTTGATTAGGCATAATAATGATGTTTGGAATTCCAAATCCCGTTTCATTTGGTTTCTCATGAAGAATATCATTCCATTGTCCCTCATATCCTCCATTATCATGAATCTTCCAGTTTCCAGCCATTTTCTAAAACCCAAAAAGAATAGTGTAAGAGGAAAAAATCACGCTAGGGAAAACAACATAGTAAAGGGGGAGCACCCTCAATATCTAACATCTTAGGTTAAATTCTAAGATCGTTACTGTAGTTCTAGGACTATATCCTATACGTATTTTTAACCTTAGGGACATCCCTAGACATACCTTAGAAATATCTCTAGGGATCTCACTAAAGTTCTCGCATCCTAGTTTCCAAAGGTTGACTAAACCTTTCCTCTGATACCAATTGTAGAGACCTAAAGCTTGACATACATAGACATTACATTACTTTTGTGGAATACTTAGTATATAACAAAAACACACACACAAGGACCGTAATAGTTTAGTGTCTATGGAAACTCGGAATATAATCTTCTAATCGTGGTGAAAGATCTTCAACATCTCCCATAAAGATCTTCCACTTTTTATTTCCTTACCTAAAACCTTTCTTTTGATCCTGGGGGAAAATAAAACATAAAAAGGGTGAGTTCAAATGCTCATTAAGGGTAATCATGGATAAAATAAAACATACGATATACATTTGAACTTAAAAACATGAACATAATGTTTAAACATCAAAATCTTTAGCAACGACATAAAACATGGAAGTACATAAGGCATAGATCATAATGGAACATAAACCATGATAAAATAGCATGGGAATTAAACATGTAATTGTGGCATACATTAAGCACATGTAATGATTTCCATAGTATCCAAGGCATTGCTGCCAAGACCGTCTTAGTGGACAAAGTCCCATTCTGAATCAAGTTCACTCCTCGTTTCAGTCATGTAACACTGAACCGGATTAACTTACCATTCCAGCCATGTCTATCTCATGAGATATAAAATCTTTACCCAATGCATTGGAGGGAGATATAGGTCCCACCCATCTCATAATGAAATCATTCTTACTTGTGCCACAACATAAACTTAAAACATTCATCATAACCCAAAGAATAAAATGGGTTTCATAAACATCATTCCATCATAACATAATCCATATAAAACAAATGGATATCATTTCATAATAAGAAAAGTGAAACCATGTAAATCATAGAGACATTATACTTGAAACATACACATATGAAATAATGTCATCTTAGATGGAAAATGGTTTTGATAAAACACTTGAAATCAATTCTTGAGGAAAATATCCTTTCTTCTTCAAAATCAATTTCTTTTTACAAAACTTCATGTAATTTTAAAAGAAAATGATTTTGTTGAAAATAGTCATGAAATATTTTGGAGGAAGATTCATGAAAATAAGTCTTTATAAAACCGTAAAAATCCTTTCATGCTGTATAAGTTAAAAAAACATTATCCTCGTACTTTTGTCAGAAAAGTCAAAAAGTGCCTCATACGTAAACAAAAGAAAGATTCCTTACATACCATGTAGTAAAATTCAAAATGGGTAAAAAAGGAAATTAAAAATACATAAAAACACTTTTAGAAAACATGGACATGGACGATAACAATAACCCCAGTAAATACTTACGAATAAGCAATCTCGGATGAAAATGAGATTTGCAAAATTATCCCTTACCTTAGGTCCGATATGCTTCGTATGTATCTGAACCTCCTGTATAATGATTTAAATAATTTCATTGACTTATTACAGAATAATATTCATTTTTATGATATCATATATGTTTCACTTATTACTTTATATTACCTGTTCTTTTGTAAATTCCATGTTAAAGCAGTGTTTTGGGTAAAATCATTTTATTTATCGTACGTGTTTCGACTTTTCGTTCTTGATATTATTACTTATATCCTGATTTACATAATTACAGAATGTAAAACATGATTTATATATAATATATATTCGTCATATACATATATATTATAGATCGATAAAAGGAATGAAATACACTGTTCATGGAGACGGTAGGTCGTACGTACGCATGAACGCTGTTTTCGTTTCCCTTTTGAATTGAATGGAATTAAGTAAATGAAATACATATATATATATATACATAAATCCAGTATCATTATTATGTCATATATTTCATTATTATCCATTAAATATACTTTATAATCATTCATGAATGGTTAACATGGAGAGTGAATCTCATCGCGTCGTGGAGACGGTAGTCCGTACGTATGCACGAGCGATGATATCATTCCCAAGATCATGGAATTGTATTGGAGTGTATGTATACTATTTCAGAATCAATATCACTTTAAAATAATCATATATAGTTATTTATTTGAACCATTATACCCATCCAAATAAGTTGGTGATGGAAAATAGATTACACCACGGCGTAGAGACGGTATTCTGTACGTACACACGCGTGGTGATTTCATTTTATGTAGGATGGATAGATGGTGAAATAGGGTTGTTTAATATTTATAATAAAATATCATTATATGAGTGATACTGATGTTATTACTTCATAATGAAACAACCTAAGAAGAATAAGTGGAAGAAGAAATAAAGTTGAAAGAATCGGTAACGGACATTACCTCTTCTTTGAAGCGCCTCATTGAGTCCTCCTCTTAGGGCACTAAAAGTGGTCTTTGAAGAAGACCAAGACCTCTAGGATGTCTCTAGGGAAGGGGAGAAGATAATTTGGTAGGATTTTTCCGAGCTTGAAGGCTCAAAGTGGTGTGAGTAAGAGAGGGAGGAGGTGCCCTTTTATAAGGGAGGAGAGGGGCACCTTTGAAATAACTAAAAATATTATTTTATTATGAAGCCAAATTCGGTTTTAGATAGCTCCAAATTGATTTATTTCTAAGATAAAGTTGGTATGGGTCGAACTCCTCTCATCAAATAGAATTTAGACAAGTTTAGGTTCATATTTTAGCCTTATCATTTAGATTTAACATTAAGTTTGATAATTTTACTTTTACCGTGTCTTTTTGTGTTCTTACACTATAAGGTTAATAAACTTACTATAACAAGCCAAAATAACCCCAAGTTGTTTATTATTAATATATATAACCTTATCTAAGTCATTCTGCCGAACCTTAGATTTTTAGGAATAAAATAACAATTAATAATATAATATTGGTTTTAAAAACTATTTTATGTCAATTTTGACACTATTTAGTAATTGATTTTTGTGAAAATCATAACAGAATGATTAATTCTAAAAATGTTAATTAAATCAATAATAACATGTAATATTAACCTAGAAAATTAGTGTAATTCATAAAAAGTCTCAAATTGCATTTATTTTTGTATTTATAATATCAATTATGTCAATATTTCATTAATAAGATAATTATTACATCATCTTTGTATCATAAATAAATTAACTTATTTAAAGTTTAAAAATTACAAATAAAATATAAATATGTAGGAAATATTTTTAGCTTCATAATGAATATTTATAGTCGAATTTATCTTATGTATAACTCTATATTAAAAATGCTTTAGTTATTAAACTTTGATTTTAACTATTTTAACCCTTCTTTAAATAAATTGATAATAAATGTCCTAATCTAATCCAAGTGGGCCTAAATGGTCATATTGTATTCCTAAGGTTGTTTTTGGTCGAATTACACTTATCAAATAGAATTAGGACATGTGTTAGGGTAATAATAATATCATTTTTACCCTTAACTGCCCTATTTACTTTTAACCGTGGTAAAAAAAGTAAAAAGTTACTATTCATCAAAAATTATTTTCATCTCATTGAACCACATTTTAGTCCTTGATATTAACCGTGTCTCTCGGATTTTCAAAATTCTACTCACAGAAGCGGTAAAATTAAGTTTTATGAAAAATTTAGTTTTTTTAACTACCACTTAGTGGTTTCACTATTCATCAAAAAATGAAAGTTTCCAGAAAAATACAAAAAATTAGGCCTAAGCTATATTTGATATTATGAATTCAAAAATGATGTTTATTTTACCAAATTCAAAACATATCAGTTACATTAACTAATTTAAAGACTAATTCCCGTCGTCAAAACAAATAGCGTGTTTTTAAAAGATAATAACTATCAAAAGATTGATACTTGTTTATGTCTGGTTTAAATGTGAAATTACATCTAATGAACAACATTGTGTTAAATTTTAAAAATATATTCTAAATATACTTTAAAACCACTGAAATTAATAATTTATCACTATTAATTATTTCGATTAAAAAGGTTGTTTTTAATTAAAATTTAGTAATTTTCACTATTCATCAGAAAATGAAAGTTATCTGAAAAGTACCAAAATTTCACCCTAAGCTAATTTCGATATTCCGAATCCAAAAATGAAGTCCATTTTGAAAAATAAAATTTACAAAATTTCAAAAAGTGGTTATTACTATTCATAACAGCTAGTTTTAATAATATTTTAATAGCATATCGTTGTTTAGTGAAACCTGGTATTGCGTACAACACACGCTATCGAGTAAGGTCATGATTGCGTGTAATGCATGCCAAGTCAGGGTTGCGTGTTGTGCAAGAATCCTTTGTTGTTCCGTATAACAGAATCCAACCATATTTCATTTATACATTGAATATATATATATATATATATATATATATACTCAATGTTGCGTAGAATAACTATTATCAAAATTGTGTGTAACACGATCCAAGAATAGTGTTGCGTATACTGCAAGATAATATAGTGTTGCATATAACGCAAGGTAATCTTGGTGTATCATACAACACAAGACATTAATGAAATTAAAATAATATTTTTCATAAAATCTCGGGGTGTTACATAATCAATGGAAATCATCAAGCTCTCATCCTCCTTTTTCCTAAATGATATTGGGGAAGACTAGGGGGACACGCTGGGTCAGATGAAACACTTCTCTTAAAGTTCATCCAACTTCACCCTCCATTATTTGATCTTATTAGTTTCTATCTAATATGACATAGAAGATATCAGTGCATCTCGGGGTACAAGTAGATGCAGAATTCTGTTATCAACCTTGGATGCAGTCCCAAAAAATCCTTGGGGAAGATCTCTATATAATCAACCAATACTAAAGGAAACCAAATTCCTAAAGATCCCACTACACCAAGGGATATACTCACCAAATAATGGGTTGTGGGTTACAAATTCATTCTCCCAAGACACACTCACTCATCTATGAGATCTCCCTATCCCATAAAGTAAAATCTTGACCCATTTGTCTAAAAGAATCTAAATCATTTGTGAATACGGTTAATGTAGTGTCTATAAGTAATGAAGTAAGATTATAAATGATTAAAATCATAGATCAAGTCATCTCATGAGTTTCTTGGGCATATCCCTCCATAGCTTACAACTGCCCACAACCTCAACCTCTAGCTCTGTGAGTTTGGAATGAGCCACATGGTGATGGTGGTGGAAGTAGCTTGTAGTGTCTCCCTCCAATAGTATCTCATCCCTTAGAAGACCCATCATCTCCTTTACCAATGAAACCTCACAAGGTGCCACCCTGGACACACCTTGGTGATCCCTAGTCATGAAACTACCTCTTCTATGGTGGTTTATCTATTGTATGTTTGTCCTCCTCAATATTTCTGATTGGGAAATCACATTCCATGTGACCACACACATTAAAATAATAGAATAATCCATCCCATGGCTATCCAGATCCTATACATGAAACCTTTTCCAAATATCCACATTCTTAAGTTCGATTACGGGATGTTTTTCTACATAGAGACCCTAAAAACTGACACTTTCTAGCTGCCAAAAATAACTCATCACCATGATTTCCACCACCTGTTATAGCCACTAGGAAATCCCTTTCAAGAATATCTCTTTAACCCGATCAAACTATAGTACTCCAGTATAATTAGGAATTCATAGGGATACTACAGTAGCATGGATGTCTCTACGGAGGCCCTGATTGAACTTATATACTCGAAAGAAACAATATCACGTCAGGATAAGGGAGTGTCGCATGAGGTTAGTAAACCTCATGATATACTCAGAAACCATCATATCAGACTATTATAGATCATGGATCACCTAAATACTCACAGAGTGCAAGAAACATGGGTAATAATAATCAATAAATAGATACTAGAAGTATATCTAAGAGAGAATTGTCTCATCATGGGTCTACATCATCAGACACCACTAATGACTTATTGTTCCATGGAAAAGACTAACTGTCTTTGTAAACATATGATCGGTCAGGGTTTTCACCATCCTATAGACTTAGATCACTGAATCAATCTAATACTTGTATTCCTAAGGACCTATCTAACTATGTAACATGAGTGTTCTCCAATATTGGAACTCGTGTTGCATGCTAAGATTGTGTACATCCTCAGTATGTCCTTCTCATAGTATCTATTGATAAAAAGGTGGGGGAAGAACAACTCCCTAATTTCCTAGAGGAAACACCTCATGAGATAGCCCCTAAACTAAGGCCTCATTTCTTAATTGATCTTCTTCATGATCCAATATCGATAACCTTGTTGTCTATATTCACAGAGGCATCCCAAAAGTTATTAAGACATACCATGGTTAAATGAGCATATATTTGGTGAGTGGGATCAAGAAGAATAGTCAAAGGGCTTAATCCTATATGGATCATATACCAATCATTCTATAAAACCTATTTCTCAGTATTCCAAGTTGATGAATAGTTATTCAAAGTCTTAGATAATGGATATGTCTTCCACCACACCAAAACTAGATTTCATATCCTAGATGCCGCACTCGAGACACCCTGACACTATTTCCCTATGTTACAAACCAATCTCCACCATCAATACCATTCCAACACTAACCCAAGGAAGAACTTTTCTAATGCTACTTTTTTGAAACCTGACTCTCTAGGGCCTACCTAGTTGGTGGAAAACTTTGTGTGATAGCCCTAATACTACCTCCAATAGGATAAGGTAAAGTGACAAGCATCAAGAAGGAATAAACTAGAATGGGAGGCCTTATCCTAATGTACCAATATGCATGGATGCATCTATCTCCATGAAAAATTGTATAAGAATAATAAAAGAATAAAAAATATGATTTATAACTATGCATGAAATAACCTCTAGGGAAAACATCATAGTATGAAGGTACAAACCAAAGTGTAGAAGGGAAACATACATGTCCAACCAGAAATGAAGTGCCAACCCGATAATGACTATAATATATGAAAATTGAATAGATAGCATCTCCTGATCTCCAAGTCTGACCACTATACCTGGCCAATGAAACCAATTATTGCTACACTACACCAAGGATAGCACTAAACTACTTTTCATCTACCTAAGACATGAAATGTGTGGGTAAAACCTATGCATGGGTGAGTATATCCATACCCATTACAATTCCCTGAAAAAAATGGAGCATTATAAAGTCACCAAAGGAACCATCTCAACCCATATAAATAGAGATAAAAAATCCAATACATATGCTCATAAAGAACCCCAAATTAGAGAGAAAGGGGATATCCATCTCAATAATACATCCATGGATGATGAGTCTTTTTAAAAATCCAAAGGTCCACCTCTAATTCCCTGCATCAAGTATTTCTATATAATTAATCATTATAGAGGACATGCACCTTGACACTACTGAATAACCTAAGGGGGAAAGATCTCTAAAAGTGGACTCATGACCTAGTGTGATAGGGGTGTTCCACTCAATAGATAGATGACCCACTCCCTATTACAACACGTGGTTCCACTCAGAAGATGGAGGGCTTGGTCCCTAATGTGATAGGGGTTCCACTTAGTAGATAGAGGACGCACACCCTAGTTTGACAAGGGGTTCCATTTAGTAGGTAGAGGAAATGTAATTTGATGTGATAGGGGTACCAATTGGTAGATAGAGAACCCACAACTTGGTGTGACAGGGGGTGCCACTCGGTAGATAGAGGACCACACCCTGGTATGACAGGATGTTCCACTCGAAAGATAGAGGACCCATGCCCTAGTGATATAAGGGGTTCCACTCAACCTGATCAAATATCATGGAGGGAATGTGCCCTAGTATGATAGATGGTTTCAAACCCCCATCATCTCTATGATGATCTTGTCTGATAACTATTTTTGGTAATGCAATTCCTCATGAATTTTTACACTCACAACACCTCACGTCATATCTCAAAATCCAATTATGATGGATACTATCACCTTGAATGTTGAAAACTACTCATAATTGTATACTCATGATCCAATATCCAGGTTCTAATGAGGGAGATATATAATGTTGAAGATCTTTGGAGAAGTACATGGCGTGTATGATCGGTCAGATAACTTGTGACGTCGCCTCATCACCTGGGTGTGTTCTCCCCTAGATATTTTTTGGGAATCCATGTCATACTACATGAAATTTCCAAAGCGTTACATAGAATGTATGTCTACCTAGGGTCATGGGTGTATACACCTGGCACATGACTCGACTGGACATGCACAACCACTCAACATGTCCCCAAGGTGGCATTGTGTGTCTGACCACATGGGGTCCTGAGGAGTGTATATCTTGCACAAATCATGGCTACTTTGGTGGGTTCACACTACGTGTGGGCCCCGGAACATGACGTGTGATTTTAAACTCATCCAAAACCCTAGCTTCAATGAGAACATATACTACACCACATGTGTTCCTATGAGATACGTGGCATGTAGTCAGGAAATTTATAAAAAACCCATTCCATTACATGGATACAAGATCCCCAAATTCCACCATAAATCTCACCATTTGAACACATTAAATAAAATGGAAACTTCTATGTTCCTTGATTCCTAGCCTCTGGTGGTTGGAAATCAAAATCTAATCACTTTAATGAGAGTTTTTCGCATGTCTACAGCCATTTGGAGTCTCAAAACCCATAACAAGCACTCAAAACCTATGATCCCATCACTATCCATCCTCAAATCATTAATCCTTCCATATTCCATACAAACATAATTAATATGGGGGTTTAATAACACTAGAACCCACCCCATAAAATTGAACTGTAAACCCCATAGGACAATGATAAAGAATATGAAAAATAAAGGGGGAAATGAATACAAAAAAGGTGATGGGAAATATTTTTTGATTTGATATTGTAAAATGATCATCAAGTACAAGATCAAGGGTGGTATCATGGATTAAATAATATAAACTGTATTAAATAATTTAGTTTGCATTCAGGCATGCATAATGAATATAAATCATGGATCAAGATAAATCATATAATAATTCCATTATGATCAAATAAAAATATAAGAAACCAAAGATAACAACACCAACATGTTTTATAGATCGATCATTGGTGAAGAACGTTTTTTCTAATGATGAAGAAGATCTTCTACATTCGTTTCTTTCCACTCTGTCCACCATGATTCGATCATCAATCTATTTCCTCAGGTTTTCCAATGTCAATGAATAATACCATCCTCCTCTACTCCTATCAAGGTTATGTGGATTATTGGTCACAGTGAGTAACTCACTATGGAGAGTGAATTGAGGTCCCAATAAAAATTTCTATCTTAAAAAAATTGAACACATAAATCCCCCAAATAAATAAATATGAACTATTAATCAGAATAGTGTAATTATATAATTTTGGTCTTTTAAATAATTTATCAAAGAGGGATTAAGGATTCGTTAAAAATACATGAAATCACATTAACTTTTTAAACTAAATTTCGTAATCAAACACAATATAAACAAAATTTAATACTAATTATAAAAATAAAATTTTCTTTTAGATTTTAACAACGGGTAAATTTTTAGATTTGAAATATAGACAATTGAAACTAATAAAACACACAACAGAATTAAATAAGGGGTTTAGTCTCAAGATGAGACATAATCCCCTCCACTTGGAAATCACCTACTTCCAAGTAGTTTTTTAAGCAATAAAATTGATCCACAACCTAGATCAGGTTTTACGATCAACATCACATAAGTCTTTCTAGGCTCGAAGCCTCCAACATAGTTATATATGGGAAGATAAATAATACCAATTCACACAGAACCACTTCCATAGTTATTCATGGGAATAAAAATAAAAGAGTTTTATAGAATATCATGTATAATCCATTTTAAGCATAGGATATTGTGTGTGTATATATAAACAGAAAAATGAAATACACAGCTTAAAAGATAAACAATGAAAAAAATAAAAAATAAGTACAGATAAAAAAAATGATGATTCTTGACTGAATATATTTTTATGTTCATAGGTCCTTGAATATGTCTTGGAAGGTAGATTGAATTGATTTCTCCAAATTTGAAGGAAAATAGAGTGTCGTGTAGGACAGGAAAATTATTCTATTTTAAGTCTTTAGAAAATTCAGAATCCTTCTCACATAGGTCTCTTGATGAGCATAATAAAATTCTATATCATTTCTATTTCATATGTTATTTCCTCATTGGTTTTCCCACACCCACATAGGAAGGAAATATGCAGAATATATAACTCTTCAGGTCCAATTATGCATTGAAGAATAATAATTATTTAATTTTAAATCCTCATACTATGAAAAAAATTAGGATGGTCTCGATTTAACTTTAATACATCCATGTATTGGTTTAATAATAATGATTCTTGAGTCCACAAGAATATTGAATGATTTAAATTCCATAAATTATCCTTTGGCGCAATTAATTTTGAACTATGAATCTAAATATAAATAGTATCGCTCTAGAAGTAGATCCTTATTGGAGATATATCTAGTATGAAATTAGATTTTTATGATTATAGATTAACTCTCATGGTAGATCAACCCTATCAGTATATTTTCTCAAGCATTAAATGTGCTCTACTAGTAGATCAGACAAGAAGTAGCACGATCCAGCAGTACATTATCTATGATGGTAGATCATTCAATGGAAGATATAGTTCACCATTATATTTTGTTTAATTAATGGTATATTTCATCAATGTTAGATCCATCAGTAGTAGAGTCTGATAGTAGATATAGTCCACTAGTTGATCTAGTTGAAATAGTGGTAGATAATCATATCCCATGGTATATCTTCTTGAACTAAAGATAAATTAGTTCTTTACCAAATTATTATCACAAAGATTCTTAGAAAATGATTTACTATCATAAAACATTAAAAAAAATTGAAACAAAATAATCCTGATTTTTGATAATTAAAATAAGAAGGTTCCAATAACCTCCTCATTTTTGATGATCACAAATCATAAAATTTTATAACATGTACTTGAAAACAACGACATAAGTATAGATAAAAATTATAATATTCTATTTATCTTTTCAAAGTATGAAATGGATATCATCTCATGTTTAGTTTAAAAAACTCCCCATTTGGGATTATTAAAAAATAAGGAAACAAAAGTAAAATAAAACATGTGAAATAAAAGATATATTATAGATAGATTCTATTAGAGATTAAAGTTAAATATTACAATATAAAAAGAAATAAAAGTACAATCCCTATCAATAAATATTTTGAATCAAACCCACTCTCATTCTGATGAGAAGAAGGATTCATGGGGTCTTTTCCTTTTCTCAGAACTGGATGCACAGAGGTGGCAGATGAGGATGCATAGGTAGTCTAAGGAAGATCACAGATGACAACCATCCTAAGATGTTGAAAAAATTCAACCAAAGGCATTATAAAATGTTGAAACTGTAGAGGAAGGGGTGGAAAAGAAGGAATATAAGTAATATCAGACATAGGTGTGGCTTCAAGTGCCACCATTATAGTCCCATAGGCAAGAAAATGAATTCATAAAATTAAAAATATTCTGTAACAATGTTTCCACCATGATCCACTCCCTTGAAAATTTATTTATTTTCTTTTGTAAATAGTTTGAGAAGAGGGAAAAACGCTTTTCTCATATTTACATATTCCATGAAGGCCATGTTCATAGGATTAATCCTTATATTTTTATAAAGAAACTTAAAATTATAATTTATGTCATTCTTATTATAAATTTGGGAAGGGTAATACTTATTAGCATTAATAATTGTATATCTATCACTCCTAGCTTCATAAAACAATTCCCTAATAAGTTTATAGATATTCTCACCATGTGACTTTTTTGGAAAAGATCATCTTTATGTGGAATTGGAATATTACATAAAACATCATTCAATTATTCTATTACAATGGCTCAAATCATACCAGCATCAACATATGATGTTAGAGGTGGGGAAATGGAAGTATAAGCACCAGCTATTGGTAAGGTTTCAAACCTCTTCATAAGTGATGTTTGGACTATAGTTGGTATTCCTCTCATATCTACCATGATATTATTAACTTATTCCATTTAATTAGAAAATTTCCTATTATAAATATCATGTTCTTTCATTTTCAAGATCATTTTAGTCTGAATATGAGAGGTAAACAACACTAAAATCCATCTTGTATTAGATTTACTAATCTTGAACTCTTAAGTAAGTTTGGATCTAATAAATCTAATGATATCTGAAAGCATTCTCTCCATAAAATACTCAAGTTAATCCTTAGAAACATAGTCAGAAGGTAGAGGAGCATAAGTTAGAGGATATGGAATCCTCTTAGGGCTAGGTAAAACAACCTCTACATTTCCAGATCGAGCAGCCGGAATATCTAAAGGAAATGATTCCAATATAAAATCATAATATATTTAATCTACCAGATATCCCTTGGTATAATTTCCATCAATAGGGATGGAACATCCACCATACACAAGTGGATTTCTATGGTCATCGTCATCACCTCTACCATCACCTTCAACATCAAAATCAGGTTAGTATATTCTCAACATCTTGGAACCAGAAGATGTATCCCCCTTAGACGGTGTTTCATCCTCATATTTGGATGAAACAATTGATTAACCTTTATGAACTCATTTCTAACTAGAATATTCTAGGGATTTCTCCCCCTTAATAGGTTTTCTAGGATCATCTCTATTAGAGGCTTCAACAATAGTTTGAACCTTATAATCCCTCACATCATCACCGTTCTTATCTGAAGTAGAATTACCAAGTGTGTGATAAGAATGTTCTCCTTCACCAGCATCACCATAACCATTATGACCTTCAGAGGACTAAACTTCAAAACCATTTCCATTTTTACATCAATTAGTTTTATCATAAACATCAACTAATTCCATTGATTTCCCAAAAGAACACTAAACTTCTTCTTCACATGAGTCTTCAGTATCTTCTTCTTCATATTTAATTAACAATATCTCTCTAGATGGAAGATATCAAGAGGTACTAGCATATACATAAGAAATATATGGGCTCTTTACCACATCTGGGTCACTTACTTCCTCAACTAAAGAACACACTGACACTTCTTCTCTAAGTACAACTTCTTCCTCCTCAAAGTCCTTATCAAAGGAATAAACAAAAACTTCATCTATCTCGAATATAGGATAAACCATATCATTAAGCCTATAAATATGTTGTATAGAATTAAAATATTCATTAATCTTATAAACATCATCCACACATTTAATTAACCATGTTTTCTAGTTTACCTTCATCCTTTTATGTGTAAATTGAATCAAAAAAACCATCCCAATTGAAAATAGCTTCTTTTCGTACACTAATCCCTTAGCCTCCAACAAATATGAAATAATATTAGTGTAAATAAAGTAATTAGATCATTGTGGGGTCTTACTCATATTTATCATATAGACCATTAGATATCTTTACAAATTTACCTGATCCCCTTCTTTCATAGAGAATAAGAGGAAAACATATTGGTAACTCATAGTGCTAAATTCACCTTTCCTATAATAAATCATGTGTTCGGTGAACATAAAAAATAATTTACATTCTTTATCTATCTTTACAATAGTTGGTATTTTCTCTACACCATTTCTTGTAAAATGTGAATGGGAATTCCCATAAACAAATAACGCTCTATCACTAGGAATAGATAATTAAAAATCATCATAAATACCTATGTGAGCTACATTAATTCATCTGGACCATTTCTTTGATGAAAAAACTACCTATTACCATTAATAATACTTTGAATTATATATGTTTTCTCAACAAAATAATACTCAACATACTGAAAGAACTGGTGAACCATCCCAGGAAATAGTGTTTGTCATTTTTTGAAAATAATTTCATCCATAATTATTCCTAGACCACTTTAATCACTCATGACTTACTCAATACTAGTCGTTCAATATATATATATTTTTCAGAAATGAAAAATCGAGTTAAAAGATAGGGGTTCTTTGGATCAACAGTAGTAGCATGACTAGAATCACCTCAAGACTTCTTCAATAGACATTATCTTTTAGAAGATGATATAGAAGTATTCTTCACTCTCATCATTTCATTGATTTGAAGAGAGAATGATGAGAAGAAGGAAGGTTGAAGGTTGGGATAGAAAGGAAGATTAAACGGTTAAAAGAGAAATGTGAGTGAGAGGGTTCTTAAAATCTGATTTAATCCACTTTTTTCATTTAGGGATTTATAATTTGAAAATATTATAAAATATATATAAATAAATATAATAAAATTTAATTTAATAAAATAGAAGTTGTGGAAGATAAAATAGAGACACTCAGCTAGAAGATCACCAGTGGTAGATCATACAATGGTATATCTTTCAACGGTAGATCTTTCAATGGTATATCATACAATAGTGAATCAACAACTATGGTTTTCCAATGGTGGATCACCCAATAGTCAATTTGATAAAAAATAACTTTGATGATAAATAACTAACCAGAGTTTATCATTCCAAATTCATGTATGATATATCTTAATCTCTATAATTCTACAAATTTTTAAATATATCATCAAGATTATGTTCATTTCCAACGAATTGAAGAGGTATATCACCTTTTTGGAAATAATCTCTCAAAAAGTGATGTCTTGTATTAATATATTTTTTCTTGTAATGAGATAATGGATTCTTAGAGACATTTATCACACATTAATTATCAAAATTTATTAGGAAATTTTGTAATTGATATCCATAATCTATTAAAGTATGTTTCATCCATAGCATTTGATCACAAAAACTTCCTACAACTGTATATTCAGCCTCAATTGTGGAAAGTGTAGCATAATTTTTTTGTTTACTACATAATGAAACTAGGGACTTTCCTAAAAAGTGACATGTTCTAGAGGTAATTTTGCTATCTAACTTACAACCAATAAAACCTACATCTCAATAAATCACTAAATCAAATTTCCTTCCTGTAGGATAGCACATTACTATATTGGATGTATACTTGAGGTATTTAAAAATTCTTTTGATAATGAGTAAATGAGTTTCTTTAGAATTTTATTCAAAATGGGAACATATACATACACTAAATATAATATCCGATTAGCTAGTATTTAAACATAAAATAATTCAAATCATGACTCTATAAGTAGTCTGATCCACTGATTTCCCATTTTCATCAATATACAGCTTACAGGTTGTACCCATGAGAGTATCACTAGTTTTTTTTCTATCTATACAAAAACATTTTAAAAGTTATTTCATGTACATACTATGATTTAAGATAGTTTGATATTTAGTTTGAAAATTTTAAAAACCATAAAAAAAAAATTTAACTCACCCATTAAGTACATTTCAAATACACTTTGTATCATATTTAAAAAATTAGTACAAAAATAATTTCTAGAAGATCAAAAAATTATATCATCAACATAAATTTAAACTACCAAAAACATTGAAATTATCTTTATAAATAAAGTAGGGTAAGATATTCCTTTTTAAAAAATATTAGAAATTAGTAAAGGGATTAACCTCTCATACCAAGCTCTAGGATTTTTTTTAAACCTTATAAATATTTTTTTAATTTGACAACTCAATTTGGAAAATGAGGATTTTAAAATCCAAGGTTGTTCAACAAAAAAATCCTTAACTTTAAGAAAATTTTGAAATTAAACCTCAATATACATCTGATATATTTTTAAATTAAAATTTGGTTCATTATTAAGAAATTTTATAATGGCTCTAAGTCTAGCTATCGGTGAAAAGGTTTCCTCATAGTGAATACCTTATTCTGGAATATATTGTTGTGTTAAATATATATATTTGTTTCTAACTATAGTACCTAACTTGTAAACTTTCTATTTTATCACCCATTTATTTCCAATGGTTATAATGTATTTAATTCTTTCTACTAGTTTTTGAACATTATTTATTTCATTTTTATTGAGTTCATATTGCATTTCCATTTTTTAAAATTTATCATTAATCACATCATTGTTGTTATTAGGTTCAAGCTGTGATAAGAAAGCTTGATGTTCAACTTGGTTTCTAAGAGAAGATCTAGTTTATGTTCCTCTATCTCGATAACCAACCACACTATCTAAAGTATGGTATTGATGAGTCCTAATAGTTCTAATAAAAGAAGGGATATATATCCCATTAACCTCCATAGGTTCAGGTTTAGGTTGTTCATCATAACTGGAAGATTGTTTTTCTTATTTCATATAATTTTCCGAAGGTTCATCATTTATATTTATATTTGACAGATCATCTTCATGGTTTTCTAATGGGGTATTAGGCTCATGTGGATTTGTTTCATAATATTTTATAATTATATACTCTTCCACAACCTTTTTATTTTTATTAAACTACCTATATGACTTACTAGATGTTGAATATCCAATCAAAATTCCTTCATTACTCTTGGAATCAATTTTTTCAAGATTATCCTTTATATTGAGAATAAATACTTCATAAACAAAAACATTCAACGAATTAAACTTTGATTTTATTCCATTCCATAATTCATAAGGTTTTCTATTTAAGATAATTCTAATTAAAACTTGATTTATTATGTGAGAATTTATATTCAAAACTTCTTTCCAAATGTAAATCGGTAGAACATATTCAATTATCATAGTCCAATAAATTTATTGAAGGGTTTTATTCCTCATTTATAATACACTACTCTACCATGGGGTCCTTGGAGCATAAAATTTATTATTATATCTATTTTTTGAGAAAAATGATTCAAAATAATGATTTTAAAACTCACATTCATCATTACTTCTTAACATCTTAATTTTATGTCTATGAATATTTTCTACAGATTTAGCATACTTAGTAAAATAGGAACAAGAAACAATTTTGTGAGATAGAAAGAATACCTGAGTATATATTGAAAATTAATCTACTAGACCATAAATATAGTAATTCCCATTTAAGATAGCAACACTAGGGGGTATAAATAATCCATGGGAACGAACTCTAGAAGTACAGAAATTGAAATTTCTTTCTTTGATTTAAAAGAGATTTCATGTGGTTTCTCATTTTGACATGGGTTACAAACTTTATCATTTGGGAATTATAGTTTAGTAAGGTCCTTGACTAAATGATTCCTAGTTATATTTCAAAGTGAGCGAATATTACAATGGTCAAGTCCCTTATTCAAAATCCAAAAATCCTTGTGAAAGGAACTTAGATAGAAAATGTTTTGAGAAAATAGGGAATCTAAATTAATAGCATAAACATTATAATTTCCTAAAGTAGTGAAAAATAAACCATTTATTGAATAAAAAATCTACAGGAATTATTTTCAAATTTATCATGAAAACCATTATCACATAGTAATGAGATTCGAAGAATATTATACTTTAATCCATCCAAAAAAACATTAGAGATTAAAATAGTATTAGAAATATCTATTTGACTAATTCCAATTATTTTTCCATTTGTATTGTCACCGAAACTGACATTTCAACCATCATCCTCAATTAGGTTCTTGACAGTTGAATAGACTCCAGCCATGTGTCTATAACAGCCACTATCCCAATACCATAAGTTCTTATTGGATATTTTCAAGAAGGTTTCCTATAAATAGATTTTAAACAAAAAATGACCTTGGTATCCAAATTTTTTTGGGTCCAGGGATGTAAATAATAAAGGAATTTTTTATAAATAGTTTTTTAATAGGGTTATTATAGGAGGATATAATATTTTTCCAAATAAAGACATTGTTAGTCCTATAAGAATAATAATTAGTAATGTAATTTTTATAACTTGAGCTAGGAATAATTTTTTTAATAAACCATCTTTTTCAAGGATGACATCCTATTCTAATAGTATATTTAAGTGAATTTTTATTTCAAATAATATATTTCAAGGAATTTATTCCATTTTTAAATAATTCCAAATTTTTTTAATTATTCATTGTATAATAAAACTCATTGATTGTTTTTAGAAATTGATCATTTTTATCCTTTTCTATACTAAGATCTCATTTAATGTGAGTAGAAAAGTAATTACCCCTATTTAAACTTTTTTATTTATATATATTTTCATTGAAAGTATTATATATCATATTACAGTCTTCAAACATTCAATCATTATAATTCTTTTCTTCACTATTTTCATCTCCATAATGATTAGAATTATGAATAGAAGATGCAGGAAAAATACTAGATACCTTATATGTATTTTTCATAAACCACATATTGGATTTATTATGGTTATCATCACTACTTTAGTCTAATTCACATGAGCTATATTCCAAATCACTCCATGTTTCTTTCACATCTTTTTTATACCTATTATCCTTTTCCTTATACTTTTTATTTAATTTTATCTTAGGGAAGTCAGATTTGACATGTCCTATTCTATTACATTTTTAGCATACTATCTCATTTGTATTATCAACATTTTTCCAATATTTTCTCCAGAAACCTCTATTTTCATACCTTTCTTTATAAATAGGTTTCCTAAAGAACTTTATCCTTTTGTAAAATTTATTGAATCTTTTATCCAAGTGGTCTATTTATTCATCACTTTCAATGGGTGACTCTTCATCACTTGAGCTATCAAATTTAATCTTTTCTTCTTATTTTGAAGTACAATTTTTGAAAGCTACTGATTTCCTATTTGGTCCATCCTCTTCTTATATACTTAAATTTTTTTCAACTTCTTCCATCATGATATTTTCTATCATCTCTTTAACATGAAACTTGCATACATCACATGAATCTCGAATAGAGATTAAAGTTAATATCAATTTGTCTTGTAAAGATCTCAATAGGAGAATCACTTAGACTTTGTTGGAAATTGGTTTTCCTAGTGAATACATCATGTTCACAATATCATTGAAACTGAGATATATATCAGATATTTGTTCATCAGGTTTCATCTTAAATGTATTATATTTAATAGTAGATTTATTTTAATGTATTTATTTTTCATTTGAAGTTACTTTATAAGAAACATTAAAAGTATCTTGAATTTCAAAGGAAGTGGTATAAGAAGAAATTATATCAAATTCTTCAACTCCTAAGGAAAATTATAAATAATTCATGTATTTACATTTATTATTATATTCTTCTTTAGTATCATCACTCCATTCAACTCTAGCACCTTTGGGTAATTCATATTTATCATCAATGACAATCCATATCTCAAAACCCATGCTTTAAATATGAATTTTCATTATAATACTCCATTGAGCATAATTAGTTCAACTAAAATAAGTAGGCTTATTAGTGTAGGTTTCTTATAGTCTATTATTATCCACAAATAATAATTTTCAAAATAAAAAAATCTAAGATATTTATAATACAACTAAATAATAGTTAAAAATATATTTTAAAATCCTCTGATACCAAATGTTGGCCAGAGTGAGTAACTCAATAGGGGGTGAGTTGAGTTCCCAATAAAAATTTCTATCTTAAAAACAATTCAAATCATAAATCCCCAAAATTAATAAGAACACCTAGTTAATCAAAGTATTATAATTATATATGTTTAGTCATTTAAATAATTTCTCAAAGTGGTATTAAGGCTAAGCAAAAACAATACTTGAAATCACTTTAATCTTTGAAACTAAATTAATTAATAAAATAGTTTGTAATTAATACTAACTATTAATGTAAAGTTTTGTTTTAGAATTTAACAATAGATACAGTTTTAACTTTGAAATATAGAAAAACCAAACTAATAAAACACATAACGGGATTAGACAAGGGGTTTAGTCTCATGTCGAGACTTAATCCCCTACAATTGAAAAATTTCATACTTACAAGAAGTTTATTAAATAATAAACCTGATTCAAAACCTATATCATCTTTTAAAATCAACTTCACATAGGGATTTATAGGATCAAGTAATCTCCCACAATTATATGTGGAATGATAAAACAATATAAGGTCATAGAGGACCACTTCCATAGTTATTCATTGGGATATAAATAAATGGTTTTGAGAGAATATCAAATCCCCTCCATTTTAAGAATAGGAAATATTGTGTATAGATAAATAGAGAAATCCAGCACATAGATAGAAAGATAAAGGACAAAAAAATAAGTAGATATCAAAAAAGTGATGTTTCTATATCTAAATAGCTCTAGATGTTCAGAAGTTCCCGTATATGACTTGGAAAAGATCTCTAATAGGTTTCTCTAAATGTGTATAAAAATATAGTATCTTGTGTGATTCGAAAATCCTTCTATTTTCAGTCTATAGAAAATTCAGAATCCTTCACAGATAGGTCTCTTAATTAGCATGATAAAATTATATATCACTTCTATTGGTTATCTTATTTCACCACTGGTTTTTTTCTCACCCACATAGGAATGAGTTCTATAGAATATATATCTCTCTAGTCCAATTATTCATTGAATAATAATAATAATAATCTTGGATCCTTGTACTGGGTGCTAAATCAGGAAGGTCTCACTTTTTCTTTAATGCATCTAAGGGGTTGTTTAATAATGATGATTCTTAAGTCCACATGCATCCTGAATGAATTAAAAACCATAAAATTTCCTTTGGATGAATTAATTTTTAATTAATAATCGGAATAGAAATATTAAGACTCTTTCGGTAAATCTTCACTATCAATAGATCTAGTCTAATGATAGATATGTATCGTGGTAGATCAACTCTGGCAGTAGATCAAATCTGGTGGTAGATGTTCTCTAGAAGTAGATGCACTCTCAAGGTATATGTGTTCTGGTGGTATATTTAATGGGTGTTAGCATGGTCTAGTGGTAGATTATATATAATTTTAGATCCGTCAGAAGTTGATGTATTTCACTGGTATATTCTATTGAACTAATGATATATGTCCTAGATAGTAGTTCCATTAGCAATAGAGTATGATATTAGTTGTAGTCCATCATTAGATCTATTTGAAATACCATTATATCATCATATCCAATTTTATATCTTTTAAACTAATGGTAGATCAATACTTTACCGAATTTATTTCAGAAAGTTTCTTAGAAAATGATTTTCTATCATAAAACATTAAACTTGTTAAATACATAATAATCATGATTTGTGAGCATTAAAATAAGGAGGTTCTAACACGGTTAACACTCTAGAAACATTATAATAATATATTTATATGGGCTTAGTCTAAGTTATGTCATTTAATTAGAAAAAATTATTTATTTAATTAAATGCAACCGCCAAGAGCAACCTCCAATAGAATGTCCAACACCGACCAACCTTATGTGACACATAGGGTAAACCCCACATTCTAGAACCAAAAATGGTCTTGGAATTCCCATATGAGGCCCCAAATAGTGGGAAAACCATTTATATCAAAAAAATGTATATGTGTGCTTCAAAATATATTAATATTTTTAATATATTAATTCCGGGGTCACGAGACACCCAAAACCGCACCGAATATGAGAAATTATATATATATATATATATATATACATAAAAATAGTTAAAGGATGAATCCATAAAAACCATAGTCATTTCAACAATGGAATAATAATTATTTACCTTTTCCCCCATTGAAAAATGAAAACATTTTTCGCGTTACGTACGGACCACCACCTTCTTAAACAATGTGTTTTCTTTTTCTTAACGATATTATGTAGCTGATTTAAAATGGGTATTTAATGAATAAATTTGATATTTATAAAAATTTTAGGATTATTAATAGATAAATTAATCACTACATTCTTTCAATTCAGGGGAAAATGAAAATATTGTTTGTGTGTACATGAAGACTACCGCCTGCATGGAGTGACATGTTCTATTTTTCATCACCACTATACATCGATAGATATAAAATATATTTTATGAATATATATGATATTAGGGAATAATATATTTCATGATTATTATTCTTAAATAATGAAACAAAAATTAACGATCATTATAAAGTAATTCATTGATATCGATAAATTTCCCATAACAAGCCTTACGTAGATTCCATTCATGGAAACCATGCCCAAAGATTCCATAAAATGAACATAGGGATGTATAAATAACTAAAAAATTATTTAAATAACTTTTATAATATAGTAATTGTGAAATTAGAATTAATGAATGGGTTTCAACATCACTATTAAAAAACAAGCACTAAAAAATTGAAATTACTACCATCTAATGATGAAAATAAACTTTAAAAAACTAATAGATGTGTAGTGAGTTATTATAATTGAAGGATTTTAATGGTAATATATATGAATAAGGTTCCAAAATGTGTTATTAAGACTATTATTTTTATTATATAGTAATCTAAATAACTTTCATGGAATTATAAAGTTAATGTAAGTGTTTCTCATCTCACTTTTGTTTATTTGAGACATATTTCATATTCACCACTTTTTATATTGTGTGATGTATTCATTGAACTAGGGATATTTTTTAATAATTTCATAAAATTCAATATATTTTCAAGGATATCTCAAGTTATATATTTTATGATATTTCTATTCAATATATACTGACGTTTCAATGGCACTCATCTCAATTTTCATTATTTGATATATACACCATATTCACCACTTGTGTTATTTTTTATGGTGTATATACTACCTATTTGCAATATTGTATCAGGATTATCATTATATTCATGTTAATTAATGTCCCCAGTCATGTTTTATCTTTTAATATATTTTGATTTAATATCTACCAAATTCCTAGCAATTTATTTCATTATTATGATCACTCTTCTTTATGAAGTCTCCTTTACAGGTTTTAAAATGATTTTCCAAATTATTTTAATGTTTCATAATTTTGAAAATAAAAAAAAATATGATTAATATTTTTAAACTTTAAAAATTTACATTAAAAAAAATTATTTATTTTAAAAGTGTTTTAAAATGATTTTGTTTTCAAGAAAGAATTTTTCAGTGTTTTTTGTCATTTTGAAGATCTTTTTTGAAAGAATATTTATTTTTTAAAATCTTCATTTGGAAACCCCTTTTTGGTTTTAAAAGGTAATTTTCAAAAAAAAATATCAAGATCAAAGTATTTCATTTTAATGAAAACATTTTTAAAGGGTTTTAAGTATTTCAAAAAGGGATAATTCTTCTGGATTGTCCAAGTTATTTGTCCGATAGTCATAAAATAGTCCATCTCATCTATGATTAATTACTTTAAATTTTATCATGTTTCATTGGGGATAAACTCTAATGATGTTATCCACCTTCTTTATTTAGATTTATTATGATCATATTGTTCTATTTATTGATTGGGAAAATATATTTCCATCCCCTATGTTTATAATTCCAATATGGATGTTTATGGATGACTAAGGCAAGTTGATTTTGAATTAAATTTTTATTCATATCTTTTGTATAATGAATGAATTGGAATTTATGGTATAACGGGAGGGTCCATGAATATATTTTTCATTGAATAATCAGATGATCACAGGAGAAAAAATGTTTGCGTATTTGGTATATTCCTACCCAATTATTAATGATCCCTTAAATGTCACCTTGATGGAAAAATGATTTCTTGGTTACGATCTTGATGGAAATTATGATATATTGGATGAAGGCCCTGATGATAAGATCAAGATGTCTGAAATTATAAATTCCATAACCATGAATTAAGTGATTTTTAATAATGTTATTATTTACATTTCCATGTTTTAATAGATATATTTAATGGTAAAGTTATTGATTAAAAGGAATATTTATTGATCATTCACTCTGTCATAATGTGTATTCCATTTATAACCATGATAGTTTTTGTTGTATTCTTCTCCTTACTATGTATTTAAACTCACCACTTTCATTTTTTTCCTTCCCTTAGAGAATCTATAATATATATTTGAGTGAATTCAAGGATTTAATAAATAGAATAAAAATGTTTTCAAGAATTTTATTAAGATATGTTTCATAGTTTTCGATGTTATGTTGAAAAAATATATGTATCTTGTCTACAAATATTCATAAATTGGGTGAACATTGTGATTTCAAACCTTATATATTTTCCCAATGTAGTAATGTGGCCATCTGATCTAGGTTGCTAGATTCATGTCACCATAGTTGGTATCAAAAGAAGTTTAGTAGAAACCTTGGGGAATTAGATTTAAGAAAACAAAGATTTTGTAACATAACCCAATGAGAGACTCTAGGAATAATTCAATGTATAGGAAAACATCAAAAAAATGGTGAAGTATGTATTATGAGGTTTCCTAACATTGGAATCTCGGCCTGGATAAAAATAAGTTGATACAGACTTCAGTACAGATTCACCTAGGGGTAAAAACACTAAAAATGTTGGTTGGGTATTAACCTAATCTTCACTCAGTGTACTAATAGTTTTTTGAACTATATACCAATATTGACGCTCTCATAGTATATTATTTCATTGATTTAAATGCTCTTTATGACCCATTCTGAAGGATTTTAATCGGATTTTATGGTGTAATATATACCTAGTTTGGTTGGAGAAACTAATAGGAATATGTCCATAGATGACCTGTATTAAAACCTTGATATTCATTATCTTGTTTTTGAATGTCAGTTACATGTAATTTCTTATATTCTCATATTTTTCTTTTTAAATTTAATTTATTTAATAAATCACATAAAATTTCCATTATTCCAGTAATGGCTGGAGTTAGGACAAATAGAGTAAACAATGTATGTGATGGGATCATTTAGTGATTGAAATATTGAGAAACTAAAGGATATAGGATATGTAGTGATAAATCTTGTGGTTATACATAACTAAAAATCATGAATTGTGATTAAAAACGTGACAATATTTAAACTCAAAAACAAACTAAAGAAGAGAATAATGGGGTTTCAGGGAATTTATGGGGATAAATAACACGGAATAAGGAAGATTCAATTTCTTATGTGTTAAAAATATATGAAGAATCACAGAGGAAAATATCTCCTAGGAACTAAAAAAATATGAGTGGAAAGGGAGGGAATATAGAAGCTATTTTCCAAGGAAAAATGAAGTTTTCAATTAACAATATAGATAGAAATAATGTTTATCCTAAGGTACCACTAATAGTTCGATGTCTTAAATTTGGGGAATTTGGACATTATCAAAGTCAATGTCCTAATGTAAGGGCTAACAAGGATGATGAGAATCAGTGACCTTATTGAACAAGGGAACAAGGAAGGTCCAATGATATGAAAAATACTAAATTTGATCATGATAATCAATGTAAACTTAATATACACTCTAGAGTGGTGAATTTATTTTTGGATTCTGATTCCAGAGACTCAAGTTTATCAAGGAAGTTTTATAATAGCATAAAATCCAAACCCCGGTGATTTGATATTGAATTATTAGGTAAAAAGTTTTGTTTTGTGATTATTATATCCTAAATTATAATCTATAGGAATTTTCCTCATGAAAATATTATTATTTTTCCTTTAGACTAATTTTATGGGATTTTTTAAATGGATTGGTTCTCTCTACTTAGATAACAAATTAATTTTGAAAATAATGAAATTGATTTATTATAAACCAATTATAGTCTAACAATATAAGGATGATTTTTAACTCCCTTTAGAATAAAATTCTATAATATGGGTCTTGATACTAAATAAAAATACAATATTAGATTAAAATGTTCGAAATTGTTATTGCCTACATATTTTAATGCTCGAAAATCATTATTGTTGTTTTTCTAACAATTTAAATGTTTTATGACATTCAATCATATTCTATGTTCTTCTATGGTAAAATTTCATAAAGTACTAATCTACTACTAGTTTAATAGATCTAGTTTTGGCTATGATGATCTACTGATCTACCAATGCACTACATCCACAGTCAGATTATATCATTTAGGACATCTACCATTAGTAAAACAGGCCTACCATTGAGTACATTATCTATCAATGCAATAGAACTAACATTGAAAAAATTTACTACTTGTTTAGATGATCTAGCACTGATCATATCTACTTATAAAGCTAGATCCATTTCCATACTAGACTAGAAGTAGATATGATCATATACACATTCATATAAATCTATTAGAGCTCCCCATTCGGAAAATTATTAGGACCTATGAACATCTAAATCTATTCAGACTGAGCAGAACCACTTCTTCTTATATCTAAAAAAATAACTTTCTGTTAATACTTTACATTTGAGCAGTGTGTTTTGTTACTCTGTTTACCTATACATACTTTATCCTATACAAAAATATAGTTTGATTGACACACTTTATCAAATTTTCATTTTTTATACCCACAACTATGTAAGAGGTCATCTGTGACCTGGTATTGTTTCTTTATTCCCACATATAACTGTGTAAGAGGCTTTCAGCCTAGATATCCTTAAGTACTATTTATTTTAAAACATAATCTAGGTTATGGATCAAGATTATTGTTTAATAAACTACATGTAAATAGGTGATTTCCAAGTGGAGGGGATTAAGTTTCAACTTTATACCATACACCTTATTTATATTTTGTTATGTGATTTATTATTTTTTCTTTCTATATTTCAATAGTTAAAACTATATATTTTTTCAAAAAAATAATAATAATAACAATTTACTTTGACAGTTAGTATTAATTTTTTTTATATAAATTTTTTGTTTTAGTAATTTAGTTTCATAAGTTAATGTTTTTATTAAATAATTTAACTGACCCTTAATCTTTCTTGTGATAAATTTTTTGAAGGATCAAATTTATATATTTATACTATTTTGATTAACAAGGTTTTTTTATTAATTTCTTGGATTTATTTATAAATTATTTTAAATAGATATTTTTATTGGGAACTAAAGTCCCCCTATTGAGTTACTCACTCCTACCAACATTTGGTATCATAGGTTTTTTCAAATATCGTTTCAACTGTGATTTATTTGTCTTTTAAAGTTCATAATTTTGTATTATTTCTAAATTTAATTATTTATGGATAATTATAGATAAAAGGGATATACTAAAAATAGGCCTCTATATTTTAATGGCACAAAATATTCTCAGTGTAAGATTAAAATGAAGATAATATTGAAATCTTGGGATTTGAAATTTGGAATGTAATTGAAGAAAAATACGAATTACCCAAAACTGTGAGAGCTGAATGGAGTGATCCTACTAAAGTAGCATGTAACAATAACTATAATGTTATGAATTCTTTATAGTGTTATTTAGGATAATATGAGTTTAATATAATATAATCTTATACTATCAAATTTTAAATTTGGGATAATTTATTTATTTCTCATGAAGGAACTTCTAATGTTATTGAAATGAATTTGATTAATTATAATATTAAATATGATACATTTAGATAAACCCTAATGAACCAATTTTTGATATGTATCTTATGTTAAATGAGATTATGAACACGAATCATTCATTGGGGAAACAAATTTTTGACAAAGATCAAGTTATGAATATATTAATATGTTTACTAGGCAAATAGATAGGAATATAAATTTCAATTTGAGATTCATGTGATGTAAGTAAGTTTCTCAAGAAAGGGATGATAGGAAATCTCGGGATGTTTGAATAGAAACTCAAAGTAAAAAAAGAAGAATAGGATGAACCAAAAAGTAAATATTTATCTTTCAAAACTAATAACATAAAATAAAAGGTGAAGATCAAATCTTACTACTCAATTGATGATGATTCACCTACAAATAGATATGAATAAATGTCTCATTTAGCTAAAAGATTTAAGAGATTTTACAAAATAAATATAACACCTCAAGTTTTTATCAACCTTTTTTTAAAATAAATTAATTTTCCTTGATGTATTTTTTTCATGATATGCCTTTTTAATCTTTCTTTATTAACTAAAATGAGTTAATATTTTTCTACACGCAACACTGACTTGGATTGTGTTACAGGAAACACTGAGTTTCTATGAAACAACAATTTATTATTATAATTATTTAAGTGAGATAGTTACAAAATATACATTAAACTTATTAATATAAATTTTAATAACTACTTATTAAATATTATTAATAATGGGTTTTATAAATTAAACATATTGATAATAATAAATATAGTTTTTAGTAAAGTCTTTATATGTTTGAATATATTATTTTCTTTAAAAACTGCTTTTGTGTCCTTCTCTAAACAATAATAAAATTAATTTTATACACTTTTAGAAATTTAATTGGATAAAATAAAATTATTTTTTTAATTCATAATTTCAAAATTATATTCGGGAGAATATTTTGGTATTTTTCTCAAAAACTTCATTTTTTATGAATAGTGAAAAATACTGAATTTGAATTCAAAACTACTTCTCAATATAATTTATTTATATAGTTAAATTACATTTTAATTTTGTTTTAAATTTTAATTATTTAATTTTTATATAAAATAATCCAATTTTGGTAATTTAAACCAATTTTATATTCAAATTGAATATAAAAATATTTCAAACTCTTAAAAATTTCCCTTAAAAAGCTTGTTGGAATGACACATCTACAAGATTAATTTTATATTAATTCATCTAATTTTTACTAATTTAATTTTTAAAAATTGATTAAATATTTTTAATCAGAATAATTTATAATTTATCATAAGGTAAAATTAGTTTTTTACCAAAAATATTAGTGAATGTGATATAAATTAATGATAGTGATTAAGAGAAAAATCAACTCAGCAAAAGAATAATCCATAAACTTAAGGCCCAAAATAACCACAAAACTTGTCCAAAATCACTTTTAAGGAAATATTTATAACCCATAATCCATTTTATATATTTTGGAATATTATTTGAGACACTTGTAAATGAAAAAAAGTGGGGGGAATTCCTTTTTCGAAACATTACAAGAATGTCACTCGTCCTCCACTATAAAAAGAAATGCATCCCTCCCACTTATTTACACCTCTAAATCCATTTATCTAGATAAAATATACCAAAATATCCTCCCAAAATCCATATATTTATCCTAGTATCCTCACTTTGGTCAAAAATACATCCAAGGAATCCCTTTGGTGAAAACCAAAAAGAGTAACCCAAAGAAGAGGTGACATCATTCCTCAATCTCCATTGTTTTATTTTCATTCTCCACTCCATCAAATATTATTATTATAAGTTATATAATAACATAATTATCCTAAATATACTGATATTTTATTATTCTAAGGTTTTGAACTAAACTTACATACACTTCCATCTAATGTGTAACAAACATACCGTTCTTGTGTATGGTGAACTACCACCTCATGAACGATCTTGTTAGTTTTTCCTTACCACCTCTCATGGTTGGTAATTATAATAGAAACTAATTTTTTATATTATATATATGATATATTTATATATTTAAGCTTCTTGAATTTTTATATAAAACATACCTTTTTTCTTTCCATTTTTTTAAATACAATAACTTTGTTTGTGGATATGTGGATTGCTGCCTCCTCAAAGTGAAATGATTCATTCATAATTTACATGGAAATTATTAAGGATGGGTTTAGTAAACTTATTTTATATATATGAAAAAATAATTATACTGGAATTATAATATATATATATATATATATATATATATTTCATTTACATTATTTCTTTCAATATGACAAGAAAATGGAAACATCGTTCATGCGTACGTACAACCTACTGTCTCCTTTAATATTGTATTTTGTTTAATATTTATATATTTTATAGATTATTATAAATACACATATAATTACTATATATGATATTTATATCATGTTTTACATTATATAAATAATTAAATCATGATCAAAGTAATATGACCACAAATAAAAAGTCAAAAATGTATGAAAACAGGGGGATTATTACCTGAAATGTAACTTTAGCATGGAGTTATTAATAAAAGGATATTATAAAGTCATAAGTAAATAATATATCGTATTATAAATATATTAATATTTTTCCTTTATATATATATATAATAAACATATACTGATTATATATGATGTTTGAAGGAGTAAAATGATAGTCAAGACATAAGGGAAGGGTTTTCTCATCTCATTTTTTATATCTAGGAGATACATGCCATGTTCAACACTTGTTTATTTTTTGTGGTATATATATAGAAAATTCATTTATTTAATTATTATTATCCTTAAATTTATGTGTATTTAAATATAAATTTGATTATCTCTCTTTTATGGGGTTTATATTTCAAAAGTTACCAAATCAGTAAAGTAGTTTTGTCTCAATTTTCCTTCTTTGAGACACATGTCATGATATGAACCTATGTTCTTATATATGTGTATACACTACTATTTGAAATTTTATATCATGAACATCCTTCTTTTCATTATATTTTAAGCATTGTTTAATTTCATGTTCTTATATGGGTAGAATGATTTAATGTTACCAAGTGGTAATATTCTATTGAAACAATCTCATCATTTTTCAGTATTGTTTATGATTATGCTTCCATTGATGAAATATTATAATCCTTATCTGAAGAACACTCATGAATTTTCTTATCCTCTGTTCATTCCTGATATATTAATTTATGGTTTCCATTTTTCAACACTTTTGTGCTTAATATAATTAATAAAATGTTTTCAAAAAAATATAATCTCATTTCTCTTTTCGGTTGGAAATCTATTTATTTCAAAAAGGATGTTTTCAAAAATGTTTTGAAAAAATGTTTTTAAAATGACATTTCAATAATATTTTTAAGGAAAAAGGGTTTAAAAAATTATATGTTTTCAAATCAATTTTCAAATAAAAATGTTTTCAATATGTTTTCAAGTTTCCTTAATTTGTGTTCAAAGAAAAAGGTTTTCAGAAGGATTTATGTTTTAATAAAAAAATTTCAAAGAAGAAATTATTTTATCCTTAAGAAATGGTTTTAAAGGATATTTTTAAATTATTTTCCATCTAAGATGATATTTGTTGGTGTTACTCATTCCTTTCTGGGAAAATGTTCCATTCAAATTATTTATCAGAATGATTTGTGTTTTTATGGCATGATGTTTCCGATACATGTTTCTCTTCCATGGGTCATATATCTATGAAACCAATTTCTCTTTCATGGGTTATATTTTTATAAAACCCAATTATTTTCATGGGTTATTATTTGATGAAAATATTATGAAACCTGCCTCTTTTCTATAGGTTATGAAATGATTACATGTTTATATTCCCATTTTATTTCAAGGGTTATGATATGATTATTTATGATCTTGTGTAAAACATATGTTTGATTTAATTATGAGATTGGTGAGATATATCTCTCTCCAATTCATGGGTAAATATTTATATCTAATGAGATCGACTTGGATTTAATGGGTAGAGAACTCAGTTTAGTAAAGTAATTTGTCTGTTATGATGGTCTTGGGAGTGACCCTTGACTACAAAGATAGTCATGGGAGTGAGACTTAACTACCAAGATGGTATGGGGAGTTAACCCATACTACTAATATGGCCTTGGTAGTTATTCCTTGAATACAAAATAAAACATTTTATATGCTCACGTGTCTTCCAAAATTTTTATATCTTATTCCTATATTATGCTTTCCTGGATTATTCTTTTGATTCCCTTATGATTCATGTGTTATGAACTTCCCGTATTTATTCTATGATTCATTTTTATGATATTTTTTATATAGGGTATGATCTTCCAATTTTATGATAACATTCTTATACCCTTATTCTCCAGTTTATACTTACATATCTCATTTTTTACCCTTAATGAGCATATGAGTTCACCCCTTTTCATGTTTTCTTTCCCTAGGTTATAGAGATTTATTATGTATGATATTTCTAAGAGGGGTTATAGTCATGGAAAACCTAGTGGGAGATAATTTATCTCACTTATGTACCCATTTTTATGTTTCCATGTTTCCAAAGTCAATAGACTAATATGGTATTTGGGTGTTTGTTTATGTAATGTATTAAGTAATCCTTAAAAATAATGTAATGTTATTGTTTGAAACAAAGTTTATCAATAGTTGGTATGAAATAAATATTTTAGTTAACCTTTGGAAACTAGGATGAGAAAACCTTAGCGAGAACCCTAAGGACATGTCTAAGTATAATTCTTTAGATAAGGAAATTATAGGAAGTTATCCTATAATTTTTGTAAAGGATAGAGTGAGTGGTATTCTAGAAATACATCATTATCTACATACTATAAGTGGATGTGGATTTGGCCCAGATATATATAGGGTTAATAACTCAAAAAATTTGAGTCAGTCCTGACTCAATCATAACTTGGTAAACGATAATGGGCCACTCTGTGTACCTGGTTTGATACTCCTGGGGGATATGCTTTGGAAGTTCACAAACTCTTCACGAACCATCATGAAGGATTTAAATATGCGTTTTCTATGAATAACCTTGTATAATCCTAATTTTTCATATATTAGAGATGTTTTCATTATTTAAAAATCTTATATGTCATTTTTCAGGATTATGTGGTTTCTCGCTCTGATTATTGTTTCTTATACTATGATTTTAGGTTTTAGTCAATATATGGAACCCAAATGAATTGTGTCAATATAGAGTTTGAATGATAGTGAAATGATTATTCTCTTGAGAATCTGAATTCTTTAGGAGCTATAATGAAAAATATTATTTCTATTATCACTAAACTTTCTCAAGCTTTGAATCATTCTAGCCTTCCAAATGAGGAAAGGAGGGAATAACTTTTTTTGGATTCCTTCATGAGGTAATGTACACCTTTTTTCAGTTTGTATTCTGATCCAATTGTTTATAAACAATAGATCAGTACCAATAAATAGATATTCTCTATTATCCATTATTTAAAACATGAGAAATTCATTCTAGCTATTTATTGGTTAGATGGTGAAGCATACCAGTGGTGGACTCTAATCAAGAATATGAGGATGCATAATGAAATTGAATCCATGGATTGGGACTAAATCAAGAACTTGTTTTTCAATAATTAATTTTCACTTATTCTTTGTAAAAATATAGATAAAGATTTCCCAAAGTTAAATAAAAGATATGATGAATCTATAGGTACCTACGAGGCTAATTTCACAAGACTTGCGATGTATGCTTCTGGTGTTATCATCCAACTATAATATAAGGTTGACCAATTCTTCAGTGGATTAAAGATAGGTCATAGAAGGGAGTTGTACATAAGAGACATTATTATCTATGAAGATATTGTGTGTTGTGATGTCAAGGTTGAAATGGAGGTCATATTTATGTATCAATTTCATAGTTTTTAAAAAAAGAAGATGGATTTCGAAGGAAAATATTAAATCCATGAAGAAAATAAGATGAGATTTCCTTTATGCTCTAAGTGTGGAAATAACCATGGATTAAATTCTCTTAAGTGGTATAATAAATGATTTAAGTGTGAAAATGAAGTTCATCGGGCATTTGATTTCTAAAGTGATGGGAAGAGGTATTCTAAAAATAAAAATGGAGAGAAAACTATACAGAATACACCACCCCAGCTTTAGTGATACATGTGTAAGGAGAATAGGAATTATGCTAACCAGTGCTCAAACCCAAGGGTTGGTGATGATGATTAGAATTAGAAACCTATTAAAAAGGGAAAAGGGGAAATCACATGCAATCATTATCTCTTACAATAGGTTTGATAATGATGTGGTGAAGGTACACTTACCATCCACAATAGAACTGCTAATGTATTATTTTATTCTAGATCTACCCACTCATTCATATCTTAAGAATTTATAAAGGGTGTTAAAATCCCACCCAAATGATTAGATATGGAATTAGTAGTGAAAATATCTAATGTTATGATGATTTTATCTTAGGTTTATGATTCCTCTCTGGTTTACATTTGATGGAATGTGATTCCTAAAAATATTTTTATTCTTCCTTTGGTAAAATTTTATGTCATATTAGGCATAGATTGACATTTTCTTCACGAATACCACCTAAATTGTCAATAAAGGGATGTTACATTTGATATTTCAAACCAAACTATGATCGTCTATCAAAGTGACGATAAGTATGAACTTCCTATGGAGATTACATCTAGCGTATGGGTCTAAATTCACATTTAGAAGGTTTGATTGTCCCAAATAGTTGGGGAGAAATTTGACATCGATGATATGCCTATTTTTGTGAGTTTTTTATGTATTTACACAATATTTTAGTAGTCATCCAAAAAAACATGAATTTTAGTTCTTGATAGAGATCATACCTAGTTCAACATCAATTTCAAATACTCCATATAGAATGGCCCCAATTGAGTTACAGAATTGCCGAAGCTAATCAAAGAAAACCTTGATAAGGGATTCAATCAACCAAGTGTGTACCCTTGGGGTGCACCTATTCTTTTTGTGAAAAAATAAAAATAGATCAATGTGAAACTAAATAGATTATTAGGATTTGAACAAGATAATGATAAAGAATAAGTATCCTCTTCCCCATATTTATGACTTGTATGATCAACTATGCAGAGCTCAATACTTTTCCAAGATCGACCTTTATTCTGAATATCATCAATTGAGGGTCAAGAATTTGTATATACCCAAGATGAAATTCCATACAATTTATGGACACTATGAATATATAGTGATTCCTTTCAGTCTTACTAATTAGGCTACTATCTTCATGGATTTGATGAATATACTATTTAGATATTACCTTGATTAGTTTTTGGTAGTCATTATAGATGATATTCTTATATATTCAAAGAGAAAGGAATATCATGAAGACCACTTGAGAATTATACTGAAGACCCAAAGTAATGAGAATCATTATTTAAAATTTAAGTGTTAATTTTGGCCCCAAAGGGTTTCGTTTTTGGGTAACATAATATCAACAGATGGTATAGTAATAGATCCATTAAAGACGGAGGCTATTGAATGTTGTCCTAGACGAACCATGGTGACTGAGATCCATAGTTTTCATAGTCTAGCTGGATATTATTTATGGTTTGTGGATAATTTATCATGACTATCTAATCCTTTAACTGAGTTAACTCCGAAGGGTCCCAAGTTCCTCTGGACATACACATATGAGGAAAATTTCAAGGAACTAAAGAGAAGGTTAGTCAGCGCACCTGATCTTATATTTCCCAATAGTGGGGAAAGTTTTGTAATCTATAGTGTTGCATCCAAGAAGGGATTAAGATGTGTTCTTATATAGATAACACAGTTATATCCAATTCCTCGCAATAGTTGAAGATTCATGAGTATAATTTCCCAACTCATGATTTGGAGTTAGCTGTAGTAATTTTTGCATTAAACATATAGAGGAATTATCTTTATACAGAAATGTGTGATATATATACCAATCATAAAAGTCTGAAATGTATATTCACACAAAATTAGTTGAACATGTTCTAGAGAATATGGTTAGTGCTGATAAAGTATTGTGACTGCACAATACATTACCACCAAGGGAAAGAAAACAAGGATGTTGATGCTTTGAGACAAAAGTATCATGCTAGATAATCCATTTTGAGGATAAAAAAAGATAAAATATTTCTAAATTTTCAAAGGATGGATCTTGAAATCTTGAAATAAGGGGAAAATTAATATCTTTCTCAATTGAATGTTCAAGCCTCTATCCTAATGAATATTAAAGAGGCACATAATGAGGATGTAGGGCTATAAAATAGGGTTAGAAATGTTCTTGGGTTTAACCTTGATCAAGATTGAATGATAAGGTTCAAGAACCATCTATGTGTTCCATATATACTAGATTTAGAGAAAGAACTATTAGAGTAAGCTCATAGTTCATCATTATCTATTAATCCTGGAAGTATGAATTTTTACAGATATAGGAAACAATACTTCTGGTTGGGTGGAATGAAGAGGGATATCATAGAGTTTGTATCTTGGTGCTTGGAATTCCAACAAGTTAAGGCAGAAAGACAAAATTATAAGGGAATATTACATCTGTTATCCATACCAGAATAGAAATGGGAGAACATCACTATGTACTTTGTTGTTGGACTCCCCAAAACATTTAAAAGGATTTAATACTATATGGGTGGTATTCGATCGCCAAAATAAGTCAGCACACATCATTTATATCATAAAATAATTATATCTGGATCATCTTTCAAGGATATACATTAAGTAAGTGGTAATGTTTCATGGAGTACCATACTCTATTGTATTTGGTTGGGATTCATGGTTTCCCTAAAGTTTCTAGTGAATTATTCAACAAGAAATTGATACATAATTTATTTTTGACACTACTTATCATCCTCAAATGGATGGTCAATCTGAAAGAACAATTCAAACCCTAGAGGAAATGTGGATATCTTGTTTCTTGGATTTTAAAGGTGGTTGGTATCAACACCTTCCTCTAGTTAAGTATTCTTTCAAAACTATCATTTAATCAAGTATTCAGATGGATCTTTATGAGTTCTTCTATGGGAAGAAATGTAGAGCTTTAAAATTCTAGGATGAATTTTGAGAAAGAAATCTATTGGGACCTGAGCTAGATGAAGTAATGGCATAGAAGTTCAGATTCATTAACCATCATGTCAAGGAAGCACAAAGTCAGAAGAAAAGTTATGTTGATATTAATCAGTGTGATCTATAATTTGAAGTTGATGAGAATTGTTTTCTACAAATATATCCCTATGAGAAGGTTATGATATTTGGGAAGAAAGGGAAAATAAAACCTAAAAATATCATTCCCTTTGAAATTCATGATCGTATCAGCATGGTATCCTATCACTTGGAACATCCTTTAAATCAATCTCAAGTCTACGATGTGTTCTATGTATCTCTTTTGAGGAAGTACATACCAGACCCTTCACATTTACTGAAATCGGAGGTCATACCGCTGGAGCATGATCTCTATTATGAGGAACAACCAATTGAAATTCGGGATCATACAGAGAAAGCTCTACTAAATAAGACCACTCACATGGTCAATGTTTTATGGAGAAATAACCATTTAGAGGAAGCTATGTGGGAACTTGAGGATGTGATGAGGAATAATTTTCCTCATTTTTTTGTATCAAAATGATGAATTTCGATGGTGAAATTCATTTTAAGGGGGATAAAATGTAACACCCGGAGTTTTTATGAACCTTTTTTTAATAAATTAATTTTATTTAATTTTTTTTTTCATGATACACCATGTTAATATTTTTTTATATGCTACAATGAGTTAATATTGATCTACATGAAACAAAAACTTGGCTTTCATTACATGCAGCACTAAGTTTCTATAAAATATCATTTTAGTATTGTATATATTTAAGTGAGAAAGTTATAACCTGGCCATTAAAATTAGTATTATGAATTTTAAAAAAATACATTTAAAATATTATTTATAATTATTTAATATAAATAAGAAATACAATTTTTATTAAAGTCTTTATATGTTTGAAAATACTATTTTCTTAAAATAGATTCTTTTTATGTACTTATAAGAACAATAATAAAATTAATTTTTTAAACTTTTAAAAATTAAATTTTATAAAATAAACTTAATTTTTGAATTCATAATTTCAAAATTATCTTACGGTCAATTGTTTTTATTTTTCTAAAAAACTATGTTTTTGCTGAATAGTGATACATGCAGAATTTTAATTCAAATCTAATTTTTCATCTAATTTATTTATATAGTTAAATTATTTTTAATTTTTTTTTAAATATTAATTATAAAATTTTTAAATAAATTATTCTAATTTAGTTCATTTTAAACAATTTCACATTGAAATTGTATAAAATAGACATTTCAAGCTTTTAAACATTTTCACTTAAAAACCCTCTATCATGAAACGTCTGTGGGATTAATTTTAAATTACTTTCTTCCAATTATATGATTGGAATTTTTAAAAATGGATTCCATATTTTTAATTATCATAATTTATAATTTCTAATCATGTAAACTTGTTTTTTGACCAAAAATATTAGTGAAAGTGATAAAATTTAATGACAGCAATTAAGAGATAAATGAGCTTAACAAAGGACTAATCCCTAAAATTAAGGGAAAAATGACCTATAAACTTTTATAAAATA
Organism: Viscum album; assembly: GCA_963277665.1. Lineage (NCBI taxonomy): Eukaryota > Viridiplantae > Streptophyta > Magnoliopsida > Santalales > Viscaceae > Viscum > Viscum album. The sequence goes on along the minus strand of OY728119.1, from coordinate 1,967,998,974 downwards.
AATTGTATGACCATATTTCAACTCTATCCCCACTTTTATAAGTTTTTTACCATTATTTAATCCACGTTTAATGGGGAAAACGTTTGTGGAATCCCCTTTTCAAAAATTTACAAGAATGTCATTCCTCCTTCACAATAAAAAATCAATCGCCCCTTACACTTATTAACACCTCTCAAGCCATTTATATTATAAAATATCTACCTATATCTCCTAAAAACATCCCTACCTTAATCCTAGAGTCACCCCTTTAGTAAGAAATCTATCCAAGGAATTACTTTGGTGAAAACCAAAAAGAGTTACCGAAAGAAGAGGTAATATCCTTCCTCAAGATACATTGTTTTATTTTCATTCTCCACCCATTAAACTATTATTATTAGATGATTATATAATAAAATAATTATCTTAAATATACTTATATGTTTTTATTCTAAGGGTTAGATCTATAATTACCCACACTTCCATCTAATGGGTAACCAATTTACTCTTCTTATGTATGGGGAACTATAGCATCACGAAATGATGTTGTTCATTTTTCCTTTTCCACCTCTCATGAATGAGAATTATGATGTAAAATATATTTTTATATGAAACTTGAAATTTATGATGTATTTATGATTATATAATTATTATACGAAATATAACTTCATGCTTTCTATTTTGTGTAAATACGATAACTTCATTTGTGGATGTGTGGACAACTACCTCCTCAAAGCGATGTAATTTGTTCACAATATACATGGCACGTATTAAGGATAAGTTTAGTAAATGTGTATAATATATTTGAAATATTAATTAAATCATAATTATAATATAAATAGATATACATATATATCATTTACTTTCTTTTTTTAGTACGACAAAAAAAGGAACCAATGTTCATGTGTACGTATGACCTACCATCTAATTTCTCTTTTCAGTCATAAATCTATTTATTTTAAAAAACATGTTTTCAAGAATGTTTTTAAAATTTTATTTAAATATCATTTTTAATAAAAAAATATTTCAAATTTTTTTTATAAGTTTTCAAATCTATTTTCAAAGAAAAATGTTTTCAAAATGTTTTCATGTTTCCTTGATATGTTTTCAATGAAAATGGTTTTCAAAATGATTAATGTTTCAAAAATAATTTTTCAAAGAAGAATGGATATTTTAATCATGAAATGGTTTTAAAGGTTATTTAAAAATTATTTTCTATCCAATATGACATCCTTTGGTGTTACTCTTTCCTTTCTGGGAAAATGATCCAAATGTTCCATTCATATTCTTTCTCGGAATGGTTTATGTTTTTATTGCATGATGGTTATGAAACTAGTTTATCTTTCATGAGTTATATTTATATGATACAAGCTTCTATTTAATGGGTTATATGTTTATGAAACCCACTTCCTTTCATGGGTTATGCTTTAATGAAATGATTAGGAAACCTATCTCTTTTCCACATGTTATGATATGATTACTTGTTTATCGTACCCATTTAATTTCATGGGTTATGATATGAATGGTTATTATCTTGTGGTAATGTATATATTATTTCATTACCATATTTTTGGGACCTATATCTCCCACCAATAAATTATGTAAATATTTATATCTCATGAGATAGACATGGATGGAATGGGGGAGTGAACTTAGTTCAGTAAAGGTCATTTTCTACTAAGATGGTATTGGGAGTCAACCTTGACTACTAAGATGGTCATGGGAGTGGACCATGACTGCAAATATAGTATGGGGAGTGAATCTAAGGTCTTACCATCGATTCCTTAATTACTATGGATATCAATTTATATGATTAAGCATCTCACACAAATTCTATGCCTTATTCCTATGTTATTCTTTAGTGGATTATTATCTTAAATCCCTTATGATTCATGTCTTATGAAATAACAATATTTATTCCATGATTCTTTTTTTTTGATATTTTTTATATAGGGTATGATATTCTAATGTCATAATCACATTCTGATGCATTATGCTCATGTTTATTCTTACATATCTCCTTTGTTTAACCTTATTGACAATCTGAGCTCACCCATTTTTATGTTTACTTTCATCAAGTTATGCAGAAATGTATTACGTATGATATGTCTAATAATGGTGATATTCCTAGAGAACCCTATGGTATATAATGTAGCTCACTTATTAACCAGTTTTTATGTTTCCATGTTTCCAAAGTCACTAGACTAATGCCGTCTTTGGGCATCTGTTTGTGTAATGTATTATGTATTCTGAAAAAATGATGTAATGTTAATATTTAAAAAGTGATTTCACCATAAGGATTAAGTTATTTAATAATCAAAGTTATGAAATAAAGTATGTAAATAGATTTAATAAGATAACTGATTGTAAAATAATGATACTAAAATTTAAATAGTCTGCTACATATACAAAAGAAAATTTTATGCCAAGGATGAATATACTATGCTAAAATTTTAGAATAAATATGATTAAAAGAATAACAGTTACAATAAATTAATGAAATAAATTTTAGATTCTTTATAGGATAGCTTTAGTGAATCAGAACCATGAAAAGATGAAAAAAAATTAGATCCAACATGTGTTTTTTGACCAACACATATGAGGTATCCATCATATTTCTTGCATCTCCTGTTCATATTTCTATTCCTCATAGAGATGAAAAAAGTGAAGAAAACATGTAAAATGAAGAAATTAGTGAATACTATAAATTTTTTTAGGATACTTTTAATTAACTTAAAGATAAATATAAAAGTTTAAATAAGCAACATGCCTTGACTTCTTGTTTTAAAAATTATCTTACTATAGAGAAGTTTAAAAATGATAAATAACTATGAGAAAAAAATGAGTTAAATTTTATAACTACGAATTAAAATGGATTTAAGGAGATTTAAAAATGGAAGAAATATCTTGACCCATATTTTTGGAATTAAAATGGTCCATAAATATACTACTGAAATAAATTATCATCTTGGGAAAATAATTATTATTAAAAATCAATTTATTCACAATTCTAGTTCTACTAATTCAGTTACTATTTTTTATTCTTTTGTACCTAATATATTTTCTATTTAAAAAATTACAAAATTTTCATATAAGACACCTGTTAAGAAGTTATATATTCCTAATGTTTTGATTACTAGAATTTCTAGACCCAATAAAATTTGGGTAACAAACCCGTTTTTGGATTAAATCTATTTTTTAGGAGGCCTTCATGAAAATATCTAGTTATCACTTATGGTATATGAAAAATTACTAATCTAGACACATGACTAGGGACTATTCAAGTTTCAATAACCTAATCAAGGTTGATGGTGGACATGTCACTTTTAGTGAAAATTCTAAAAGAAAAATTATTGGACATGGTCAAATCGATAACTCACACACTATTTTAATATCTAAATTGTTTTAGATGGGTTAAAGTATAATTTTCTTAGAATATCATGTCCATATGATGATTTTTTCATGTTTAATTTTAAATATATTACTATAGGCTTTTTTATTATAAAAAATATTTAATTTTTACTACTTTAAGATGTGATAATGTATATGCTATTAATTAAGATTCCTTATTTCCTCAAAAAAATTCCTATCTAAGTGCCTTTCACAAATAATATTGTCTTTGGAAAAGGATACATTTAAATTTCAATATTCATTCACATAGAAAGCTAAATAGTAAAGTTTTAGTCAAGGATCTTCCTAAACAAGAGTTCCCAAAAGATAAAGTCTATAACCCCTTCCAAAAAGTTAAATAGCAAAAAATATCTTTAAAATAAAATAAAACACTACTGGAAAAACGACCTATACCCACGGTTCAAAACCGTGGGTATAGCCCCCAAAACCGTGGGTATAGGCTATACCCACGGTTTTGGGAACCGTGGGCTGGAATGGCGTCGGTATAGGGGTCTCAGCCTATACCCACGATTTTGGAGAACCGTGGGTATAGGCGGGTCAAAGTGTGTCAAACCACTATTCCAGCATGGCACACAACAGACCCCACGGTTTTGAAAACCGTGGGGTATTGAATTTAAAAAATCACTCAGGGGGTGGGAATCAAACCCACAACCCCGCAGCGCCACAAACCAGCACCCCACCACGAAACCAACTAATCTAATGCCGCAATTGATATATATGGATAATTTAATTTTAATATATTAATATAACAGTTATAATCAAAATGATAATTCCTCCGGGTTTCGAACCTGCGATTATTGTTCGCCGCACAGTAACATCGACCAATCGAGGTACCTACTCAATTGATATATCAGTATATTTTAATTTTCTTATATTAATGTCTATGAAATAATTGAAAAAAAAATTCTGGTGGGTTTTCAACCCGCGCTTCCTGTTCGCCGTAAAGTCACTTCGACCAACTGAGGTACTGACGCAATTGATATATTAGTATAATTTTGTTTTCTTATATTAATATATATGTTATAATCAAAAAATAAAATACGCGGGATTTCAAACCTGCGACCTTTGTGGAGGGATGTGAGGCACTTACCAACTGACCTGAACATATTATATGGTTTAATATTTCGTAGCCATAGTTTTATATTATATCATATCATCTTTTAACCAAAAACAAATTTCCGTCCCGCGGAATTTTTTGTTCCCGCCATAATGCGGGAATGATATACCCACGGTTTTGAAAAACCGTGGGTATAGGTCTTTGAAAACTATACTTCCTATACCCACGGTTTTCAAAAACCGTGGGTATACGTCTGCAGAACAACACCTATACCCACGGTTTTGTTAAAACCGTGGGTATAGGTCTTCAAAAAAAACCTATACCCACGGTTTTTCCAAGAACCGTGGGTAAAAGTGACCTATACCCACGGTTCTCTAAAACTGTGGGTATAGGTCCCGATACTATCCCTATACCCACGGTTTCCAAAACCGTGGGTATAGACCCATTTTCCAGTAGTGAAAAAAAGTTTCAACTTCTCAACCCATAGAGTTGGTTCACATGGACTTGTTTGGAACTTCTAGAGTTTATAATTAAATGGGAAGCATTATGTTTATGTTCTAGTAGATGAATTTTCTAGATAGACTTGGGTATTCTTTCTAGCTCACAAAAGTGAATCTTGTTCTTATTTTTTCAAGTAATCTAAATCTGTAAAAAAATCTTAGTGGGCATAGAATTAAGACCTTAAGAAATGATCATGTGCATGAGTTTGAAATTCAATATTTTAAATCATTTTTCTCAAAAAATGGATAAAATCTTTAATTTTCTTCTCCTAGGTCCCCACAGTTGAATAGCATATTAGAAAGTATAAATAAAACCCTTCGAGAAATTGTTTTAACCATACTCAATGAGTATAATTTACCTATTCATTTTTTGGGAGAATCTACGAATACAACCTATTATATAATAAATAGAGTGTTAATTAAACCTCTTTTAAATAAAACTCCATATGAATTATAGAATTAAAGAAGACCAGAGGTTAATTAAATTATAGTTTTTGTTTTTAAAGAATTTATTCTCAAAACAAAGTATAATCTTGAAAATTTTCTTCCATGAGTGGTGAACTAATTTTCCTTTAATATTTAACATCAATTAAATCATATGTGGAATTTAATAAAAGGACTAATATTGTGTTGTAATCTATTAATTTCAGATTTTATAAAATAGATATACATGATCCTAAGACTACTTTAGGCAACCTTGAATGTCATCTGTCAAATCTAAATCTAAATTCCAAATCTTCTTATAGTTCTCTAAAATAAGTAGAAAAATCATCTAGTTTTGGGGAACAACCTGAAACTGAACATGAATCTATAGAGGACAATGAAATATCTATCCCTTATTTTCTAAGAACTATTTGTACTCATAGATACCATCCTCTGGATGTTATAGTTGGATACCTATATAGAGGAACAAAAACTATAACTTCTCTTTGAAATTAGGTTTAACATCAACATTTCTTATTAGTGATTGAACCTAAGATCATCAATGATGAAATTAATGATGAATTATTGGTGATTGAAATGAAAATAGAAATTAATTTGAAATAAATACATTTTGGGAAATAGTATATAGACCTAAATACAATATAATTGTTCAAACTAAATGGGTGTTTAGAAACAAAGATGATGTGTTAGTAACTATAGTTTGAAATAAAACAGATTGGTTACATAAGGATATAGTAAGGAAGATGGTATTAACTATGATGAAAA